>CM065722.1:27689114-27711614 GCA_033310375.1 Conus canariensis
GACAGACAGATAAAGTTATCTCACCTTGGCATTGAGAGAGAGAGAGATAGATAGATGAGAGAGAGAGAGAGAGAGAGACAGACAGACAGACAGACAGACAGATGTATAGACACAGAGAGAAAGACAGACTGACGGACAGACAGACAGACAGACAAGCAGATAAAGTTCTTATCTCACCTTGCCATTGGACTCGGTCAGCGTGCAGTCATCCATTCGATCTGGGCCTAGCGCCTTAGCGATCGATGACATTTTCAGCAGTACATCAGCTGAATTGCACCATTAAGCGATGGCTGCAGCCCGAGAGTGAGCTGTAACCCACTACGATACCAGGTAGGTGTCTTTGCGATACCAGGCAGGTGGCCTTTGCGATACCAGGTAGGTGTCCTTTGCGATACCAGGTAGGTGTCCTTTGCGATACCAGGTAAGTGTCTTTGTGATACCAGGTAGGTGTCCTTTGCGATACCAGGTAGGTGTCTTTGCGATTCCAGGCAGGTGTCTTTGCGATACCAGGTAGGTGTCTTTGCGATACCAGGTAGGTTTCTAGATTTCTACTGTATAGTTGTGTTGGAAATCCTGGCCAGGAATTCAGGTTGAATTTATTGTGGACGAGGAGTCAATAACATCGATGAGCAGATAGTGAATATGCTCGTGGTGTCACTCTCTGCTCAAGCGAAGTTGTTGCGGTTTCATTCAGCCTTGAAGCTGAAACGGAATATTGGCCTAGATTTCATCGCATAAATGTCTGGATGGTGAGCTAGGCATGGATTGGAATTTCAGTGACTAAATCAGGCAGGAGAGTAACACTTTCTTCTTCTTTTTTTCTCCTCTTTCTCATTCTGTCTTCTTTCTTCTTCTTCTTCTTCTTCTTCTTCTTCTTCTTCTTCTTCTTCTTCTTCTTCTTCTTCTTCGTCTTTTTGATACAAAACAAAGAAGAGGCAAACTTATACAATGCCCTATCCAGAACAGGTATGTGGAGCATAGGGATTTACAACGACAAAGAATGAAAAGAAATGGAAAAAAAAAGTAACAACATACTACCATTAATGAACGAACTATGAAACAAAATCTGAATCAAACGTAAACCCGAATGTCTGTATAATGTGTTTGTGTACAAAAACATGAACGCCGGTAAAACATTGCATTGTTATTTTAAAATGTAGCATTGGTTCTCTGTTTATTGCGTTTGCAATGCAAATACAAGAAGTAAAGAAAACAAGAGTGGGTGATGTATGTCATAAATCTTTCACCCGAAGCAGAGACAATAGCAGACAGTTGTTCGAAACAGCGTGAAACTATGGTTTCTTGTCCCACTATTTCCGTAAGGCTATTGAATAATCCCCTCTCTATCAGTAAAACCGATTTAGAATTCGTTAAGTATCTTTTCAAAAACTCATGAGTATAACTTGATCATTAATGTAACAAAACAAGGTGAACAAACCATCCGCGGTGTTGATGTGTTTAGCGTCACGGATACCGGCTGTGAGGCCATGAGTTTGATTCCTATCGAGCCATGTATGTGTGGGACTTTTCTGCCCTTACCGGCTTCTACCAAGAATTGAGTTTCCCATGGGCTCTGCTAAGAAGGCTGGAACCATACAGTCGAGTTTCATCAACCTGATGGATGCGTCTGAGTGTTGCTAAATTTCCTCAACCAACACCGCAGGTGCCTTGTATTTCTCGGGCCTAGTTGAAACCGGGATATATTATAAAAGTAAACATGCCGTAGAGCCTTGTCAAGCAACCTCAGACCTGAACGGAACACAGCATCTTCTTCATCCTCAATGATCAGCTAAAAAAAAAAAAAAAAGTGACATTTTTAGCTCTTCAAACCGTACTCTCATGGTGACCTCAGGTTCAATTTCCTCTCCACATCTATGTCCTTGGTGAGTTCATGTAGAAGTCGCCGGTATGGGCAAGTTCATGAGGACTGCCGTTGGACGGATGCGGTAGAACCCTTAGCAGCCTACGCTCACTCAAGCTGGCTCCGCGACTAAGCAATTGTTGTCGTCAGTTGGAGGGGGGGGGGGGGGGGGTGAGTAGGTGGCGTTCTGCTGTTGGATCACAACAGGCGCCACTGAGCACCACCAAAGTCACTCGGCAGCAGTGCAGTGTCTCCTTTGGTGGACTGTCTCATGACAACTTGACATTGACCCGTCCTGTGGAATGCCGGTGCCAGAGCTGGGGTGGAACATACCGGGGTGTAGCCGGAAACAACAGGGTGGGGTAATGCCCTTGGACCGTTGCAGAAACGAGATGGGAAAAAAATCTTAAATTAAGCATACAATATCAAAAGGAAAAGCTCGTTTATTACCGTACATCTTTGCAAAAACTTCGTCTTAACTGGTTTTAAGAATGTGTTTGCATGAAAAGTTTTCCTACCAATATTACTGTCAGCTTAGAATAATACTAATGTATCTTTTACTATTATGTACCCAAAAAGTGCATGGCAACTATAATTGTAAACTGACATGTGTTCTGTAACTCAGTTCCTGTGAACAATCGTTATTTGTATTCGATTACAAATAGATAAGTTAATACCAGAGGAAAACAAGTGTAGGTGAATTTAATAATCAATCATTCAGTCTTTTGAAAGACTCAACAAAGTGGAAGGAACTTTGATTTTAAGAAATGAATTGAATCAGCCGTGAGTACTAGAGAAAGACAGGAGAACCCCAAATGCTTTTGTAGACAGTCTGTTGAGTCTGTTGATCAGATTCACTGAATTTCTAACGCAAGTCTGGCATGGGGATGAACTGATTTGAAATCCACACTTGGATCTGTCGAAAGGAAGTGCAATCCTCCACGAAAATAGTTGAGTTTTACGTCCTCATAGCGAAAGCTTTTAGGGACATGTCTTTCATTCACGGTAGTCTTTGGTGTCATTGGATTTAAGAGATGTTCGTGGTGCGGTTGGTCATTGCTGTTATTCGACGGCGGTAGTCGTTAAAGTTGTCTCCTTTCGTTGTAGTTGTTGATGTTCATTTCGTCTTCTTCTGGGATGGGTTAGAACCAGTTGTCGAGTCCAGAGGACGTCAGGGCATTGGCCAGCACCCTCATGGGTTGAGTCCCTAGGGTTGGGTGCGGCAGTAGAAATTCGTGCAGCTGTAGTTGGTGTGTTCGTCTGTAGTCTCGGATGGTGGTCATGGCAATGGGGAGGTCGGTGCAGTCACTCAGGGCGTGTTGCAGAGAGGCCTCTGACCCGCATTGGCAGGTCAGGCCCAGGAGAACACATCTGCGGTATCCTGTCCTGATCCGTCGGAGGATTTGCTGGAGTCCTCGGGGAAGTCGGAGTCGTGGAGTTTTTCTTTGCATGGGGATGAACACCCATCCTCGCTCAGCACATTGGGCCTTCATAGCGTCGTTCCTGGTGTCGTAGGCGGCCTGTCGGGCTTTGCTGGTAACTTCAGCCAGAGATAGTCGTAGGTTGACTTGGTGGCCAGTTCTTGTGGCGATTTTGGCGGCACTGTCCGCCATGCAATCCTCCACTGCTGACCGACCAATTTATAAACTGAACAACTTAAAAGTAGAGGAAAACAAGGGAAGTTAAATTCAATAAATAATCCTTCGGTCTTAAGAAAAATGCAACAAATGGAATGGATGTGGAAAGAAATAGGTAGAGGAGGACAAGGACGTTTGGGGAAGGATGCGGGTGGAAGGACAGGGGTGGAGGAAGGAAGAACGGGTGGGGATGAGAGTGGGGTGATAAGAGAGGTGGCGCGGGGCTGTGGCGTTGTGATGGACGTGTGTGGGTCGGGGGAAGTGGTATGTGTGAGTAAGGATGGGCGTAAGTGAATGAGACTTCTTATCACTTGTTTTCTTGAGTTGATGACTTTATACCAGGCTCTAATCTTGTCATTAACGTCCCCTTTGGAAGACCCGAAGAAGGCTGAAATATCGAGAATGTTTGGTCTGTTGTTTTATATCCATTATAATGATATGTACACACACACACACACACACACACACACACACACACACACACACACACACACACACACACATACAACACACACACACGCGCGCGCGCGCGCGCACGCACGCACACATGCACGCACGCACAGATTATATATATTATATATATATCTGTATATATGTATATACATAATGTGTTATAATATATATATATATATATATATTGTAATCATCACTGATGGGTTTAAACAAAGAAATCGGTAGATATCTGATTGAATTAAAAATAAATGACAATACGTACACATGTATCTGGTAAAATATCTTTTGCGGACAATGAGAAAGAGGTCGTGGAATAGCAAAGTATGACACAACTTGCCTAGTGAGATAGTGATACTTGTCTACAGATAGTACTACAACTGTCCCCATAATGATTCTTTATGAAGAACATTTAATAAATGTCAGGAAGGCTTATTCGATGGTGATACATGTAAGGGGACGGCATACGACAACAACACAAATCTGGACAGGTACATTGTGATAAACAGATAATGATGAAGATGATGATGGTGATAATGATGATGATGACGACGACAACGACGATGATGATGATGATGATGATGATGATGATGATGATGATGATGATGATGATGATGACGACGACGAAGAGGACGACAATGACGACAACGACTTCAAAGATGACAACGACAACGACAACGTCGATGACGACGACGACAACGACGATGACAACACCATGATGATAATGATCAAGACTGAGACGTTGATGGTGATTTCCAGATACCCGGCAGGCTCACAATGGGTTGGCTTTGGATTCAGATCCTTCTGGGTCTTCTAGCCTGTCACCCTGTTACCCTGGAAGCCACTGCAGATAGTGACTTACATCTCCAGCATGTTTATCCTGGATGCAAAAGTTCCCTCGACCAGCCAGCCATGTCACTCCCACAATGCAACAGAACGAGCTTCCTGTCAGAATTGACCACAAACATCTCTGAATTCAGAAAATACAATCTCAGCACAACACAAATGCTAGACTGCTTCGCGACTTCTGACAACATAAACTTACCATCAGCTCTTAGCGGCCTCGTAGCATTTAATGGGACCACACCACTGAGTGTCTCTGGCGAGGACTGTCTTTGTACACTGAATATATCTGGACCGGTGGGGACTTTTTTCTGGGTGCAGATCCTACACAACACCAGTAAAATACCACCACCTGTTTTGTTTTTTACGGACGACGCTGAAGGATTCCGAAGAATTGAGAGTCTCGTGTCTCTCGTGTAACAAACAACAATTTCGTGACTCTGCTGATAGCTGTGGAAACACAAACTCAGTTGAGTTTCCACCTCAGTTTTCGTGCTGCTCCAGAGTGTGAAAGACAGCTTCAGGTCAAGTGTGTTTCTGAAAGAAATGGTAAGCCATGGATGTGTCTGGTTTAATCTACTCGAATTAATAGACGAAATTAGTTTCAGAGTGTGTTTGCTTTATTCTGCTAGAATTTATAGACGAAGTTAGTTTCAGAATGCGTTTGCTGTAATCCAGTAGAATTAATAGACGAAGTTAGTTTCGAAGTGAAGTGACTGCAGGCGGAAATTCAAACAAATTTATACACAATATTATTAATATTCCGCCGGACAAAAGGGACAAACAAATGACAAGACGAAAACACTCTTTTAAAGTAATAGACGAAGTACGAAAGCATACAGTATGGTTTCACTGGAGAGAGAGAGAGAGAGAGAGAGAGAGAGAGAGAGAGAGAGAGAGAGAGAGAGAGAGAGAGAGAGTCTTCACAAAATCGTTTTGGTGGAAAATTAAAAGAAAAAAAGACCTCATTAACACACTGTGTAGATACTTGATTTTTTTTAAAACTCTAAATAAGTATACGGGATGACTCTCAATTTCCTTTCAATGGTTTCATTGCACTTTGTGACAATAACGTAATATTCCTGTGTGTGTCTTTTCTTTTATTCAATCTCAGGATATATTGAAACCCCTGGCTGGGGCACGGGCAGCAAATACCTCAGCCACACAGAGAGCTGCGTGACGCTCCACGTGCCAGAGGACCACGTGACAATGATCAGTCTTGTCAGCATTGACCTGGAATTTGAGCAGAGCTCCAGCCACTGTTTTGACACTCTCCGCATCTACAAGACCGACAACTGCTCAGGCCTACCGGAGAAAGAGGTCTGCCAGGCACGTCAGCTCACACCCACTGTGTTGAATGATACCAGTGTCGTGTCCTTCAGGTTGTCCATCAAGTCCAGCCGTACCAGGGCAGGCTTTCGTCTGCTGTATTCCTTTCACGGTAGTTCTGAACGACCCCAGCAATTGTCGAATGGACAGTGGGATTGCAGCGTGTCCTATTATGACTCTTTCCAGCAGCATTTTGTCTGTCTGGCCGAGGCCTACTGTTCAGATCGAAGAGATCAGGTGAGAGAGAGAGAGAGAGAGAGGAGAGAGAGAGAGAGAGAGAGAGAGAGAGAGAGAGGAGAGAGAGAGATGAGATGATGATGATGATAATGGTCATAATATGATGATGGTGATGATGATGATGATGATGATGATGATGATGATGATGATGACAACGATGAAGCAAGTACATCAACTACAACAAACCAGAAGCATAACAAAAACAAACAATCAACTACAACAAAACCAGAAGCATAACAAAATCAAACAATCAACAAACAAACAAAAACCACAACAACTGATATATATGTGTTTTTTTTTTTTTTACATTATTTAAGGTGTTTAACATTTTTTGTTAACTTGTAGAACGGCTCATTTCATTCGGACACCATTGGTCAGAGTGTAACAAAACTGACACACTGATGACACACGACAGATGAAAGTAATCTTGTCATCTTTTTTGTAGCAGAAGATATCACTACTCACTTCGAATCAGAAGAAAACAAAAGCAAAGGTGTAAACCTTTCTTAATCTGGGTTTTTATATATGATTTTTTTATTTGGAGGGGATGCACAGTAAAAGTTAAGGAAAAATTATATTTTGAGTAAACTGGTGTATGGATACCATTTTGTTTGGAACTCGTATTGCTTCATCTCTAAATCATGTGCATATTTTTCTATCTTGTATTTGATATGCAATTCTTTCAAAAAGACATGTATGTTTGGCTTTGTTTTGTTTATTCTGCATTTGTATACATGAAACTTTCCTAACAAAATAATAAGGTCAAATACTTCATCAGTTTTACTGTTGTCTTCTGTGCCGAAGAGAACACGTTCAAAGTTTAAATGAAGACGTTTGCAGTTTCCACAGTTTTCTTTCATGACTTTCTCTAATTCCCGCCAAAAAAGACATGAATGTTGACAGGTAAATAAGTAGTGTTCTATTGTATCTTTCTCTTTTTGGCAGAAGTTACACAAACTACTGTCAGCAATGCCCATTTTGCTTAAGACATTATTTGTCACCAGAATTCTATAGCATATTCTGGTTTGAAACCATTTTAATTTAACTTCTTTTATTTTCCTTATTTTTTTCAACACTACTTCCCAATCAATCGGTGTATTATCGAATGTCTTTTCCCATCGCATGAAAGGCTTGATATTTAATATTTCATTTTTTTCTAGAAGCAATTCATAGTATACCTTTGATCCTCTTTGTACATTAACTATCGACTGTACGGCTTTACTCACTTTTTCAGTTGCATTATCTTGAATACGGATATTTCTACTCCGCTGATTTTTTTTTATTGATTGTATACAACTTGTGTATTCTAAAAAGTTTGTTTTTGTTCCGACGTTTTGGATAAATGATCTCTGATGATAAACCACCGCTTTGAGTCTTCTAGCATGCCGATTTACAAACTGCAACGTGTAACGAAAGTTCCTATGAAAGAAGAGATTAAATCGAAGTACTATGTCCTTGTTATCATCTGTTTGACATAATCAACTTTAGTTGTCTATCGCTGACTTTTTCGTTTGAGTATGTGTGGGTGTGAGCGCGCGCGCGCTCGTATATATGTGTGCATATGTATATGTGTATATATATATTCAGTTATAAACAAAGCTTGCTCTTATGTCTTAGATTGAAGAAATTGGGGGGGGGGGGGGGGGGGGGGGAGATAAGCATTCATATCTGCAGTGGTAGATCAATCTGCCTAACTAACAGTATGTGCTTGAGTGGGTAAATGGAGAAAATAAAATAAATGCTTCTCAAAATGAGCCTTCAGCAAGCTTATAGTCTCCAAGAAGGAGACAATCTCCAATGGGGAGAAAAGCCACTAACATATAACTCCTGGTCAGATACCGATATTTTGAAACCTGATTGTTTCTCCTCAGTGACCGCGGATACAGTTGTATAATTGGCATGATTTAGATGCAATTGCCTTTTCATTTGTCCATCTCATCTATATGTTGTGGTGATAATGTAAAATGTCTGAAATTGAAATAGAACCTTCATTGCAAGGGGGAAAAAAAAATAATCTTGTCATCTGTGAAAGAGAAACAGGAAGACAATGTCGCTGCAGTGTTATCATTAGAATCTGAGATGCTTACAATGACAGAGAGAAATGGTGAGTATATGCAGGCTAACTGTAAAGAGTGATTGATATTTCGAAATGGGCAATTTTTAGACTCTTCGTGAACTAAGATGTGTGATACTATGACGAATTGCATAGATGGAAGAGAAACAACAACGGCAATAATGCTGCTGCTGCTGCTGCTGCTGCTGATGATGATGATGAGGAGGAGGAGGAGGAGGATAACAACAATGATGATGATGATAATGATACCGACGACTATGATGACGACGACGATGATGATGATAATGACACCGACGACTATGATGACGACGACGACAATAATGATAATGATGATGACGACGACGACGACGACAATGATGGTGATGATGGTGATGATGGTGATGATGATGATGATAATGATGACAATACTGGACATTTGTTGAATGCACGTGCTCATGTAGAAGGGCCATTCCTAATGCGTGTGAATGATGTAACAGTCCAAAGTAAATAAGCAAACAAACAAATGAGTTGATATGAAATACCAGCGAAACCACAACACTCAGGGCATGAAGCAGGGAACAATGTGTAAATGCTAAACCTTGTACTACGTAATAGATCTCGACAGATAAAGCAAGCCTCATACATAAGTGCTAAGATTTTAAATAATCCAATCATTCTCCACACAATTGTTTGCAAGGACATCATTTTACGAACTGCCGAGGACGTTTTTTTACTTTTTAAAAAGAGTGCATATCTAATTTCATGATCATTTTTTTCATACAATAGAAAAAAAACCCACGTTTATGCACGATTTACTGCTGAATATATCATACACATGAGTAAAATCGTTAAAAAAGCTGAATGCTCTGGTTTAATACTTAATCTGTTTTTGTAGTCTCATCATCTTTTTTTTAATTCTTGCTTCAGGTGCTTTGTCCAGAGAACTACCTTTGCGGCTTCAATGTGATGAGACTCGGTACAAGCTGTTACCAGCTCTTTCGCCCTCTGGAACCATTGAGCTGGAATGATGCCTCTGATTCATGTCGCTTACATGGTGGAGGTTTAGCCACTCTGAACAAAGTAGCAGAACTGACCAGTGCAGCGCAGTTTCCCGCGGTCAAAGGAGCGGTCACACACGTCTTCATTGGTCTGAGAATGACCTCATCCGTGACATCACGCGAAATGTATGTATTTTCGCATGGTAAACGACTTGCTACTGGTCCTCAATTTTTACGTAGGTTAGCAGACAGGCAACTGATGTCAAACATTCATTGCAGGGAAGAGGGGGGTATGATTAGGGGTAGACTGCGAGGAGAGAGAGAGAGAGAGAGAGAGAGAGAGAGAGATTAAATGTTTATTTCAAGAGAGGCCCATCGCCCCATTTACAGCACAAGTATTGGACGTTATCAATCATTTCCATTAATTATGTTTACATGGGATGTTTAACAACCACAGTGCACCGAATAGGACATGTTAACTGAAAAAAAAAACACGATCATTGTCCATCAGCGTAATATGAGCGAGAGCGCTTCAAATGCCACTCCGTGGTGCGTTCAAAGGTACAGCATTCTTAATCTACAGGTTTACTTATGTTCTGCGGCATCATCAAGAAGACTCAACAATTTTTAAAAAAGAAAAGAAAAAAAAAGAACTATGACGTTGAATTCGTCTGGATGAATTTAGTTCAAAAGATTATGAAGGGTAGCAAAAGGCGACGGTAGAATCTGTGCAGAGAACTCCATTAGAAACCACAGACTGGCAGGATGAATTAACTGCTTTTGTGGATGAAGTGACAATGCTAAGTGATAAAACCATTCTCTTAGGAGATTGTAATATCTATGTATTGAAACCATAACCAAAGTGGCATCAGAAATTAGAGAGAGACACACGCACACACGCACGCACGCACGCACGCCCACAGGCAGGCATGCACGCGCGCACGCATGCACGCACACACACACACACACACACAGAGGTACACACACACATACACACACACGCACGCACACACACACACACACACACACACATACACACACACGCACGCACACGCACACACACACACACACACACACACACACACACACACACACACACACATACATACAATCAACATACAGGGCCCTTTTTCTTTTATCTCACTGCGGCTGTCCAGGTATCAAGAGACCTGGGTCTGGTCGGACGGCAGTCTGGCATTTTACCTTCCCATCACTTTCAACGACGTGAAACCACCGTACTGCGCGGCCTTCTATGACAGTTCCCTAACCACAATCCATTGCGACAACACCACAGAAGCTGCCTTTCTTTGTGAGACCGTGAACAGTCCCAGCAACCACACCACAGCAATCTCCGTGAACACGAGCTTTGTAGTGGACAACCAGTTGTATTCTCCATGCCAAGGCCTCCACTTCACTCACGCCTTCCTGAATTGTGACGTCAGCGCCAATTGCTGGGCCGCCAACCTAGAAGAGAGCGAGACGTGCAGCAAAACGTTCTCTCCGCCTGTCCCTTCCTACACGTGCCGGAACCGGATGGAGCGCGTGCCCTACACGATGGTATGCGACTTCCGGTCTGATTGCTGTGATGACAGTGACGAAGATTTCTGCAAGTTCCACGAGTGTGTAGTCTATAAGCAGTCCGAATGCTCTGATGAGAAACAGGTGAGTGAAAAGGTGACGGAATGCTCGAGTGCAAGATCTGTTTTTAAACTACGTGGTTGAGAGGATAGTTCACACAGTAAAGGCCCTGCTACACATAACTGTTTGAAAAAAAAAGAAGAAAAGAACCGTTTTGGGAGACGTTCTGACTTTTACAGGCCAGACTAGTCTGCCACACGCAGAATTGAAGACTTGTATTGCCCGAAGATCTAAGATTAAATCTCCCCGGAACAGCGAGTGACAGTTAAGAGTATAAACTGCCCAAGGTGAAGGGAGTGAGACAGGGGCGGGGATTATTAGAGAGGAGGAGGAGAAACGGGAAATTTAGTATAGCCCTAGACATTTTTTGGATTAGTTTTGAAATAACTTACAAAAATTTGCACTCCTTTGCTTGCTGCTTAAAAAAAAAGCTTTCCCCCTCTGCGTTTTACAGAGCTATCGCATAGCTTTTGCGGCCAGATTAGATATGTCTTTAATGGCGAATGAAAAAAAAAATGGATGTGTGTGTGTGTGTGTGTGTGTGTGTGTGTGGTGTGTGTGTGTGTGTGTGTGTGTGAGTAGGGGGGGGGGTGTCGTTCAACCTTCAATTTTTACCAATATCATTTTTGAAATTCTTATTCTTTTAGTGGGCTCTCCATCCTCCTATTTGCCCCACCTTCATTCTATCTCCCTGTCCTGCTACGAACTGCTCTTCAGGTGCAAACGTGTTTTAACCAGCAGTTCCGTTTTTGCCTCTGGCGTAGATAGCCCACACCTCTTTGATTTCTTCCGACCCAAGAATGGATCCCTGACCCGACGTTCTCTCTGCGGCAGGACACATTCCGGTCGGCCGATTGTTGTTGACATCAGGAGTATCTTTATGTTTTGAAAATACAGGATTGAGGGTCGACAAAACAGCCATGGAATCAATGAACCATGATAGGGGCTTCGAAACAGTCTCCAAATACAAAAAAGGAATGCAGATTTCTGCATTGAATCAAGCGGAAAACAACAAGTGAAGCTCACAGACTGTTCAGCATGTTTCTAGGCAGAGACAGTGGAGATCTCGCGTCCACACTCTACTAGAGACGCTCACGGAATACGATTAAAGGGGGGGGGGGGGGGGGGGGGGGGGGGGAGGAGGAAAGGAAAAAAAAAAACTTAGAGGAAAATTTACATTCTCGTCGAGTTCAGATAAGTTATCTTTAAGTCGGGTACGTGGTGACATCCGCAGAGGGCTGGGGCAGTTCAGGGTTTGGGTTCTGTGAAATCGGTTTGTTCCAGAGACTTTCCATCCGCAGTAGCAGTTTTCTTTTGTTTGGATATTGTAGACACTGCTCAGATCTTGATGTCAGTTCTTTGTTGTTCTTTTTTGGGGCATTACATTAAAAGGTGTTCGGTGTGGAGACACAAGAAAAGAATACCAAAGCGTTTGTCGGTGAAAAATCTTACAGCCGTTTGTTGTTCTTGCAATGACTTGTTCGTTGATCGCCAACATGATTGGTGAAGGCCTGGAACTGTTTGTAATTTGAAATCTTAAAATGTAATTGCGGATTGCGAGCTTTTTATTTGTCAAGTGTTTCAGCCATCAAAGGAGAGGAAAAGAAGTCCTCAATGTAATAATGATAATAATAATAATAATGATTATTTATGGCGCTTAATCTGACACCACAAACCCTAAGCGCTTACAAATACATGAAAGGTTAAAGAAAACATAAATGAATCCAATAAGAAGATGAATATTGCAATAAATACCATGCCTCTACGAACAAGGGTGCATATTGACACACACCCACGCACGCACGCACGCATGCACGCGCGCGCGCGCGCGCGCGCACACACACACACACACACACACACACACACACACACACACACACACACATACACACACACCACATTATCCTACACACATTGTCCCACAAAACGGACACAACAGCATGCGCACGCACACACACACACACACACACACACACACACACACACACACACACACACACACACACACAACACACATCCCCCCCCCCTCCCCATCACCACCACCACATACACATACACAAGTCAAGGAATCAATTTGATGGGCAAGGGAAGGGGAAGAAAGAACTGCTATTGATAGGTGAAGAGGGTTGTTTTAAGAGATGCCTCGAAGGAAGACAAGGAGTTTGAACTACCAAAGATATTAGGAGTTTATTTCAAGAAACCGGACCCTGAAAAGAAAAAGAACGTTAATTACAGGAAGCTATAAAAGGACAAAGAAAAGAACTGCACCACATTCCGATTCTGGATTTTTTGTTTTTTGTAAACAAGAGCAAGTCTGCTCAGCTATATCTTCTTGAACCGCGCATGCAACGATCAAAACTGACCTGCGTTGATTTCTATTCTATGGAAGAGTCTTGAGACCGATTCATGTATGGCAACACCCAAGTCAACATAAAACATTTTGATTTCAAGTACAATATCCAGTAATCTACAGATCTTAACTGTCGCTGCATACTGACGCAAGCCTGTTCAGTTTTGTTGGACAAAAAAAAAAGTATGTAGGCGAGTATAATCCGTTGACAAGAACATGCAACGTATTCTTGTGGAAGAAAAATGTGTGTAACACTTAAAGCCGCAATCCACCTCTCATTACATTCCCACAAACTGAACATGGTGAAGTGGACAGCTGATCATTCCGGACATCCTGACCATTTCGGCGTCTGTGTGACAGACGATATTTATCATAGTACTTCAACAATAAAAACCATTTCCTTTTGTTTTGGCAGGATTCTTCTGCTGGCTTAGATCCTTGTTTTGTAGATACTTTTTTTTTTTTTATTATTATACAAAATTGCTGAAATTTGAAGGCCACAAAGTGCCTGCAGATGCAGATGGTTCCGAAAGCATGTTCCAAGCAAGGATGAAACGCTTAAAAAAAGAACTTAATCAATGTTCACCACTGTAGCATGCTTATGAGACACTGAGTGGTACTGTTTTACGGTAACTTCGAATCTTTTCCTTCGACGTTAAATTGCATGGAAACACAATCTCATTGTAAGAGGTTCGCATTGTAAATTTGGTTGAAAAACAAAGCTGAAAGAAGGAAGAGAGAAAGAAAGAAAACACCACTAGAAACTTGAATTTGTTTACTCATGCAACGACTTCGCTTATGATATTTCATATTTAACTGCCATGTTGACCGTACCCCTTCTAATTATCCCAACGATTCCCTGAAAAGTCACACTGGTTCCTCAGTCTTTTTAAACATTTTTTTTTTTTTTTACATTTTTTGTCATTAAATCTTCAGTTTGGCAGCATTGTTTTACACGAACTTATCAAATTCAATGAAGCTTCAATGCCCGAGGAGAGAGAGAGAGAGAGAGAGGAGGGGAGAGAGAGAGAGAGAGAGAGAGAGAGCAGAGAGAGACAGAGGCGAGAGAGAGAGAGAGAGGAGAGAGAGAGAGAGAGAGAGAGAGTAACTGTATTGCAACTACCCAAATCTTTCATGTTTTCCATCAAATTCGGCGTAAGATCGGCGTTGAATGCGTTGCGCCGAATTTTGATGAGATAAGTGATTGCTCGTTCTTCATTTTCGTTGTCCTGAGTGTTGTATATCTTGCCTAAAGAAGACCTAAGAGGTCGAAACGCGTCGTATTTTGTCTTGTGATCTGTTTGTTCATGTTTGGCGGATATAGTACTTAAACCTTTTAACGTTTTATATAGATTTCCGTCTGCAGTCGCCTCACTTTGCAACAAACTTTTGGAGAGTGTATAGACACACGCTCACTTTTTGAACGACTGCTGTAGATTCGTGGTTTTTCTTTTTTTTTTTTTGTTATTCTTTTCAGTGTATACTGCAGTCCCAGCTCTGTGACAAACGTAGCGACTGTGTGGATGGGAGTGACGAGAAGGCCTGTGATGACACCAAATTTTCCGACCTTCAGGCCAACAAGGTGGGCCCCCCTGCATTGATCAACTTCACAGGCAGAGGGGACTTCACGGTCACGAATACAACGCTTTGTCCAGATTCACACTTCCAATGCCCAGGTAACGCAACACCGTTTAGAATAGTTCTGACGGCAGTTTTGGAGAGGGACAGAATGGGAGTGCTTTCGAGCATATGAATAGAAATCTTGTGATATTTTGGGGTTTCATTCTTTTTTTGACTAATATGTGTGTGTATGACAAAAGTGTACCTTTGGTTCACTGCAGTTCGACAGTCTGTGTGTCTATCTCTTTATGTTGGCGGTGATTACTGAGAATATTTTGGGAATAATAAGTGGCAGCATACCAAGCATGAAATTATATATATATATATATATATATATATATATATATATATATATATTGACGGTACTCTTGCTAACGACTTCCTGCAAATAATACCCTCTGAAAATTTATTAAAATCAATTGCATCATAGTGCACGCAGAAAAAATTGTAATTACAGAATTCGTTTCATCTAAAGAAGGTACATTTATGTCTTATTTAAAACATTTTTTCCTGGGTATATCTCTTCCGTAGGCAAAACATTTCTGTAAAAGCACTAAGTCAGCTAAAAAGAATGAATCATGTTCTTGAATGCTCTAGAAATTACAACTGAATAACAAAACTGTGGAAATTCCAATTTGCATCTGAGACTACATGGCAAGGTTGTGTTTATGCTACATCCCTGCGTCATCCAGGCCCGGGAACTGCGTACATCAGCAGGATTAGTCAGAATATTCGAACAAGTTTATTAGATGCACATCAATAAAGTGGACTGACTCCATTACAAGTTCTCTGTTATCCAATCTTAGCCCATACCGAACGAGTCGAAAAATCATCTAAGCAGTTCATAGTTCAGTAGTGTTTTAGAATGTTCCAGTCTTTAGGGGGATTGCACAGACATATGCGAAAGTTATAACATGTTTGCAATGTCATATCGAGCCAAATGAGTAGTTCTACAACGGACAAAGTCAAGTCAGAATGCGACTTTTTTTTTCAGGTGCGGGTTACTGTGTACCAGTCTACGTCAGATGTAATGGGATGGATGACTGCCCTGGTCACGAGGACGAAGTGGACTGTGACAGCTACAGCTGTCCCGGGTACTACCGGTGCCGGAAATCTAAAATCTGTGTTCATAAACAACACCTGTGTGATGACGTATTTCAGTGTCCTCTCCGGGATGACGAATTAATGTGTAGATCTACATGTCCGGATGGATGTAAGTGTTATGGGTATGCCTTTATTTGTAACAGAATCTTCAACGCAAGTATTCACTACGAACTTAGGTACCTGGACGCCAAGGGCACGGGAATGACACCAGGTAGTCTAAGAACGAACACTATGCTTGTTTTTCTCAGTCTGAGAAAATGCATGATCACGGAACTCCGACAGTTGGATTTCCCTAATCTACAGCACCTGGATCTAAGTTACAACAGCATCGGTGCTTTAAACAATAGTCAGTTTATTAAGCTGAAAAATCTTCTTTTTCTGTCTTTAGCTTACAATAATCTAACGTCACTTCAGCCTTCCTTTTACTCAGGTTTGAAGATTCCTGGTGTGACAGAGCTCGATCTTTCTGGCATTGTGATATCAGAGATAGAGGAAGGGTTTCTGGACACATTTCCAGACGTGCAGTATCTTAACATGTCACACAGTGGGCTGACACGAGTCAGCAAAGTGGGGTTCCAGTCTTTGACTAGTTTGCAGACACTCGATCTTCGTGGGTGTCCGATGGAGATTTTTTTCCCTAACGTGTTTGACGGCCTGAACCAGCTTCATACGGTCTACTCTGATAATTACAAATTATGCTGCCCTGAAAATTTGCCTGAAGGAATGGATCATGACAACTGTTTTGCACCCTTTGATGAAATATCCTCGTGTGATGCACTGCTGAGGGCGGACGTTTACCGAGTTTTCTTGGGAGTGTATGCAGTTCTGTCACTGACAGGCAATCTCGGAAGTTTTGTGTATCGAGTCTTCATCGAAAAAAATGCTGCTAAAATTGGGTATGAAGTTTTCGTTACACATCTGAGCGTCGCCGACTTCTTGATGGGTATATACCTTGCCATTATTGGGATTGCTGACATCATCTACTACGGGACGTATCGATGGCAAGACATGGCGTGGAAAAGCAGTGTGGCCTGCAACGTGGCAGGGTTCTTTTCTTTCGTGTCCAGTGAGGTTTCTGCTTTCCTCATTTGCCTCATTACTTTGGAGCGTTTACTGGTCATTCGCTTTCCATTCCGATACCTTCATTTCAGCCAAAGGTTTGCACATGCTGTGTCAGCGGCAGTCTGGCTGGTTGGTCTGACTCTGGCTCTGGTCCCTCTCGTGAAGAGCACCTCAGACTGGCATTTCTATGGTCAGACAGGAATTTGCATCCCACTGCCTATTACCAGAATACAGTTCGATGGCTGGGGTTACGCTTTTGGAGTCATGATTGTCATGAACTTTGTCCTGTTTCTCTTCATCGCTGTTGGACAGATTCTTATTTACCAGTCCATCCGCACCAATTCCATGACTTCCAAAGACTATGGGAGAAGAGCAAGAGAAAGAATAATCGCTCGACGATTGCTGGCCGTGGTCATGACAGATTTCATATGCTGGTTTCCTATTGGAGTGTTGGGTATGATGGCTCACAATAGCATCCCGATTCCTGGCAACATCAACGTGGTCATCGCCATCTTTGTGCTACCCTTCAATTCGGCATTGAATCCTTTCCTGTACACCATTAACGTTGTGCTGGAACGACGTCGGAATGCTTCTGAGACTCCAAAGTCTGGAAGCGAAAGACAGATAACTCTGTCCAAAAATGCAGGCGAGAGTTTTGACGCTGGGCCTGCAAACCAGAAAGATGAGATCAGTCACAGCGCGGAGGAGGCCTTTCAGCTGTTCAAGAGTTTTCTGGAAGACGGTTTGTTGGCTCCAGAACTGGTTCGACGCAGAGTTGGATTGACGGCGAAGGATAATTAATAAATGATGTATTTTTTCTTTTGAAAGAGGCGGCAATGGAACTGATCACAAAAAGTAAAAGTTTGCCTATTCCTTTTTAAATTCTAAACGTTTAATGTTGATTAACTGTCAGATACTAGTTCTGTGTGAAATTCGATCTGCCGCAGCGAGAAATATCTGTACAAATGTTATTCTATCTGTATGAATGTTGTTTGAAACCACTGAGTGACAATGGATAGCTTCAGTGTATATGATGTTACTTTTCAAACGCCAGTTGCTACCGCTTTTACAAAACGCACCTCTACTGTCTTTAGATTTAAAGAATATTGACAATAGCATTAATAGTGGTCATAAAAATAATGCTACAAGTGGTGGTAGCAACTGCGAAAGCAGCAGCAGCAGCCACCCAATAGAAGCAACAGCAGTTGTAGTGTTGGCGCTCAAGAAGTGAATAATTTCATGCTTTTCTTTGATTTGTATATTATAGATGTGTTCTTTTAGTGAATGTGGGCAATTACGATTTCCGTGCAGGTAAACACAGATTGTTCCATTCTTATTCAATAATTTGTATAATCAGAGTTTAGAAAATCAGTGAAATGTGGAATGATAACTCAGAGTGGAGAATACTTTATAGGACAATAGTTTGTTTCAATGTTCACATACAGCACCACGAGGGTATCGTTCTCACCTTTCCTATGCGTCTCTAACTCTCATCTTAAAAACTTTGTTTACTATTTATGACTATTCTCTCTCTCTCTCTCTCTCTCTCTCTCTCTCTCTCTCTCTCTCTCTCTCTCTCTCTCTCTCTCTCTCAGATCGTTAATCTTTGTTTTGGATTATGTCAATACAACGGATTATATTTCACTTTGATAGTGTGTATGCTATTCTTTGTCTATTAATTACTCAACGTACGGCTCATGAAATTGTACTATCTGTAATAATTTGGATTTGTTTATATATATTTATGTATCAATCTGATGTCACAATTCTTTGTTGTACTTTGTAACTTTTCGAAATTTAGCTTTCAATATCAGTGTATGTTGGTAATGTTTTGACTTGGAAGATGGCTTAGTTCGCAAATAAACTGCTTTAAAAATGTCTTTAAGTGCTAACCATGTTTAAGTTACTCATTGCTGACACAGCCACGTCCAGAATCGTCCATAGTCAAAATTCTGATCATCACTCGGGCATCAGTCACGGGCAGATAGGAATTTTCTTTCATTCGAATTCTAATCAACCTTCCATGTCCCGATCTGCATAGCGTAAACATCTCGCCTTTTTTCACATGATAAAATACTTATCAGATCTATGTTGATTAAGGACACGACTGACCTGTATTAACCATCCAAACCTCTTTCACTGAATAACCATTCAGTATTTGCATTTGCATGTGTGACTGTCTTGCAATATTGAAAAAAAATGATAACCATCTTGTAGTTTCATTTTAACGAAAGAACAAGAAATCCTGTTACTTGATTTTGCAACTCATCTGTTTTAGACTTCTGCCATCACTGCGATGGTTCTGTAAACTCCAAAATCACCAGTTCAAGAACTACTTTGAGGCTGTGTAATTCTGGAATTGAGCACAATTTTGACCACAAGGTATACTGAATTCGTGTTTGAAATAAATCTTAACAAAATTATAATGAGTCAGAGCACGCGATTACGTTTTGTGTGGTACTAACTCCTTGACTTGATTAAAAAAATAAGTAACCTTGGAAATTCGAGTAGAACTAGTTGAGCATTAACAAAGATATTTGCTTAGACAAGGTTATTGGTATTTCTGGCATTAATCCAAGCCTGTATTTATATTACAAACAAAACACAGAAGCTATGAAATCTACTATCTAATCTTAGTTCAGAAGCCCTAGAAGGGATGTATTTTGCCATAAAATTGTTCAACTCTAAAAAACAAACAAACAAACAAAAAAAACACCCGAAACCACGTAACAATTTAAAAAGTTATTCGGTATACCATTCAGTGCAAAATCCCAGAGACTGTCTCTAAAGTCGTACAATACGAAGAAAAACCATGTTTAGAGATGCTGTGTTCAGAAATCTACCACAGAAAATACAAGCCCACATTACAAGGCACATGCATATACTCAAACATGAGTAGATCTGTCCACATTTGTCCCGTTTAAACAACCAAAACCAAAAAACAAAAACAAAAAAAAAAACATACACTGTCAAATAATCGAACCTATGAGCATCTTAGCAAACGATCGAACAATGTCGTGCTGGTTGTTTTGGTTGTATATGAGTATGTTTCAGGCGAACCCCGCGAATTTTATAACTGACAACACAGTTGTGACTTCATAGAAAAAGGCAACCTTCAGAAGGTATCCCATCCAGTTGGACTCGTTCATGTTTGTCACATACTTCTTTTTGTTTGACACACACCCAACTCTTTGCCTACAGCAGCTATGCCATAGATGTGTATGTCTAAGGGCATATGACAGGGAACATTACTAGTTCACCAGCACAAGAGGAGAACAGACTTCTCCACGAACAGGAGTTAATAAACTGTACAATTTTGAGTAATATGAGTCTCCTTAAATGAGAACAAATACCTCTGCATATAAAAGTGATGTGACTCTCCTTAGACAGGGTATTGGATTTTCACATATAATTCAGAACCGTGTTCCCGAAAACATTTCGACGATAATTATGAATATCTGTAATGAAATATCAGACTGTTTCGAATAAAAGCATACAAGAACTGACGGAAATATACGGATTGTTTCGTATCTTCTCTCTGTGTTTTTTCACACGACGCACACACAATAAGATCTCATTAGAAAAAACGCCATAAAACAATTATCTCCAGATCCGAGTCCAGGTACAGTTAAGGGTTACAATTTCATCACACACAGCGACAGCATTCGGTTAAATCACAGGATTACTGAAGCTTATGAATAAGATCACCATAGCCCAGCGGGTAATTAGGAAAGAGGGTGCTTAGTACATAGACTTTCCAATCTAGCTTTAGCAGAAAGACATGCTGGAGGAGGGCCATCCTACCGTCTGTAGTCGCCGCTTCTGTGCAGTGGACTACGTTGTTTAGGCGGACCTCCTCTTCAATGCACTATCCATCACAATACCAGTCTCTGCCCGCAGTAACTGGGTTGGACACTGAGTATCCTATTGCTCAGCTACAATATTCCCCAAAACTACTCTTACCAACTATATTGTTGTACTATAAATTATAAAATTATCATTATGCCTCGTGCAATGGTCTTCAACAGCAAAAACGCAAAATAGTTTCCACACACAAGGATATAAACACAGGTACTGCAGTGCAACCAATAGTTAACAGTAATTTTGATTTACACATCCCCAGCAATTATAAAATCATTTTAAAATCACCAGCCTCCATTTCCCCTTGCATAATATACGCAGGGAAAAATTAAAGTTTCCTTACCCTGCTTTCAGTGAATGTTACTCGACCCCACTGGATGTTCTCAACCACACCCAAGTCTGAAACTAAGACCTTGTCACCACACACGGCACCCTGCCCCACAGCTCACTGTAGAAACAAAATTCCAGTCTCACACACAGAACAAGAGTTGAAGTTGCAGCAGGCCTCTCACCCTGTTCTCACACAACATTAAAAAAAGCCGTAGGACTATGAAGTCTCCCCTGACTTCAACACATGAGCAGAGATCAAAGTTTCTCCAGAACAAAGTCTCCGCCTTGTCTGTAGATACACAGCAGTCGGTGTCAACGCACGAAATGGAGGAAAGGAACTCAAGTAATACTTTACTTTAAGAATGTTGGACTAGACAAATATACTGTCAAACTGATAATTCTGACATAGACCAGACATCTGTCTGAAAGTACAAAGCACTTTTTCTTAGGGGTGCCAAAGATCACTCTTGGAACGGACGATCTCTTCCTAGTAGAAAGACATTTCTAAAAAAGTTGGCTCTCAATGTCTTCTGCTTGACAAAAATGACGAAGGAAAGTGAAAGGCAAGCAGACCTGTACCCCACAGAAACGGTTCAACACTAGATACGTCCACTCAACCTTATATAACCCCAGCAGGATAACTTTTCAC
The DNA here is from genome assembly GCA_033310375.1 of Conus canariensis. NCBI lineage: Eukaryota > Metazoa > Mollusca > Gastropoda > Neogastropoda > Conidae > Conus > Conus canariensis. The sequence goes on from CM065722.1 coordinate 27,711,137, forward strand.
ACATATAAAAAATCGACATCAACTAGCTTAACTCCGGAAAGGACACATCATACTGATCGATACAAGCGAAAAAAAGGAGAAAATGTGTCACACAGACAGCCCAGAATGTAACTTTGTCTTTATGTGCTTTTATTTCTTTACTAGAACAGAGTTCGTTTCTGAGCACTTTGCTTCGAAGATCATCTGTTTTTGTCAACGATCAGGGATCGAAAATATGGAAGTAACCTGATGAAACAAGAACAAGCCGTTCTCTCTCTCTCTCTGTCTCGGTTTGTCTGTCTATCTGTCTATCTCTGTCTATGTCTGTCTGTCTGTCTCTGTCACACACACACACACACACCACACACACACACACACACACACACACACACACACACACACACGCAAACATGCACCCAAATACATACACCATAACCCGCGTATAGTGTGTGTGAGTGTATGTGTGTGTGTGTGTGTGTGTGTGTGTGTGTGTGTGTGT
>CM065722.1:27719114-27724725 GCA_033310375.1 Conus canariensis
GCCATTTTGGTAACTATATGTTCTGTTTCGACAGTGTCTTGTTTTATTTGGGTTTTCTAACCTTTCAGCAGTTGAGAGGTTTTTCTTTTCCCTTCATGTGCTGTTGGCTCGGGCACACCTTTTCCGTGTGTAACTGCTCCAAAGAGGGGAAGCAGGTATGGAACTGGCATAGAGATATGCATCTTGTTGTAGAATTGTAGAGACGCATTATCTTTAATTGCGTTTTCAGTCCTTAGCGGCTAGGGCTCTGTCGCTTTGGACTAAGTTGAAAATCTTACTATATAATATCCTTCATTTCGGTCAATGGAAGCTGTGTTTTTTTTCTGATTACACAGGTTGAGTCAATGCTTATCTCGCTCAATGTGATTTTGGCCGGAAGGATATCAGAAATGTTAGTTTCATTTTTCCTTGTTGCTTCTCGGACACGAGACGGATCGCGGAACGCATGAGCATGCGAACGGCTAAATATTTAGACCGCGGAGTGTGGAATTCCTGCCGTATCGCCCCACATGTGGTTCCGTTCTCGTTGTGTCCTTGTCTTATGTGTTTGTGTGACAGATGTGTGGATGAATTCTAATTGTTTTTTTTTCATTGGAGCTTTTGTTGACTAAGGAAATTGTCCTTAGTAGAGGTCAAAAGGAAGGGGAAAGGGGAAAGAGGTTATTCTAATTCATTTGCCCCTTTTTGTAGTGACAGACATTGTTGACATTATCTACGGTATTGCGACCCTTCATACTGTGACGCACTGCCGGACCCACTATGTTGCCACACACTGACTACAACAAGGACTTTAGGGTGATGACTTGTCTAGAGACTGATCTCCGCCGTAGGGCGGGATTTTTCGCCCTTTCCCTCAGCTGCAGCTCCGGTCTTGGGCTGGCTGGGCGACCAGCATCTACAGACCCTGCAGTCATCCTTCGCCCAGGCACCAGTCGTTATTCAGACCTGAGGACTGGTGGTGCGGACTGGTGGTGGTGAACCCTGTCTCCTTCACTGAGACATCTGCCACACCTAGGACTGGAAGACCAGCCCACTAAGAACGTCGCCCCTCTACAGGATCCACCTCCCTCTGCGAACCTCGGCTCATGGACTCGAGTTGAGTTTTCCATCTTGAGTAGTGTGGACGTGGGTCTGGCGTGCGTGTGCGTGGGTTTAAAGCCTGTCCCCGATTCGTTTTTTTTTTTTTTTTTTTTTTTTAATTTGTTTAACTCTAGCTGTGTAGGCCCTGTTGGATGTAGCATTGTTTCTATAACTGTCTTTCTTCTGTCGTTCTGCTGAATGTCCTTGTGGCGGGTTAGCGGGTTAGGTTGGGACAGTAGCGGGATCCCGGGATATTTGGGAGTTTTTTTTTGTGGTCTATTCAATTTACTTTGTCCCCTAGGTCAGCTAGTTCTGAATAGTGCCTTTCTCTTCTATGCCCCTTTTTCTTGTTTTTCCTCTCTCGACTATCTTTTCTCTTTGTTAGGACCCATACCCCATCTGGAGTGCTAGTGCGAGTGAATGATTGTAATGTGAATAAAAGTATTGTCGAAACTTCTTCCTCTTGTGGTCTGGTGGTGTGAGGGATTGAGTGATCGCTCCGTTTCTGCCACTGCACATTACTTGTATAAGAACCCCCCCTGTCAGGTATACTCACACTTGACAACTATGGTGGAGATGCGGGGTACAGGAATGTGTATGTGGTAGTGTAAAAGCGACACTCTGAACTCACTACCGCCCGACCCTTGAGAGACCTGTCTATCTTTCTTTACGTGTATTTTACGGGTGGTTGGTTGGGTGGGTTCTAGAGTTAGTAGGGAACCCATTGGAGCGGACCGGTTTTGGGGGTGCTGTCGGCAGTAGAGTTCCGTGCTCCGTGGTCGAACCTTCGGCGCCTCCGTTCCGCGTTCGTCTCCGTGTTCGTTTTGTTTTGTCTAGTACCGCTGGCTATTGTTTCTAGAATTCCGTTCTCCTTTTCTCATTACCTTGGTTAGAATAGGTACTTGGGTGGAGAAAGAAGGGGGTTTTTGAATTTTAGATTAATAGGTCTTGCTTGTGCAGAGTCGTCGATATCAGTGCTTGTGCTGATTTAGGATTTTGGTCTGCATTTGCCTGTACCCAAGACGCCGACTGTGTTAGTAAGGTAAGTGTAGGCAGGCTTGCCAAACATTTGGTGCTTTGTTTACAAGGCAAACTTTGACACTTAGTTCCGGTACCGTGTTTGCGCGAAACTCGGTCTTACATAAGTCTATCTACTTCAGTTCACAAAAAGAAAAAGAAAGACTATCTATTCTTGGTGGTGTGTGTTATTTCATTGTTATTACACACTAGGTTGTAGGATCTGTGTTTAGTGTAAGGGGATTAGCCCTAAGCTGATAGGCTTTCCTCTTCTGTCTAGCGCACAGACAAGCAGTTTATTTGCTTTCCTATCTAGCTGTTGATGTTAGGGCTTTCTTAATTGTTAAACACTAATTTGTGTGACTGTGGTGATTGGAATAATAAATTTGTCAGTCGTGTGTTGAGAATGGGAGTGTAGCGTCTTCTGACATATTTAAGTGTTTTTCGAAAGAGCCACTTGCGGTTTTTTTTCTGTCGCCCCCTCCCCCTCTCATCCGCTTCCCATTCAGTTACAGAGCAGTGATCTTAGCACGTGGTTCCCGTCTTCGGACTAGATCGTGTTGCACGGAATTTCGGCGCGCTCATCGGACCACTGTTTTGACGAGTCAGTTCTGTCCCGGTGCCCCAGTGACCGTGGTGGTGCACGTGCGCTTCCGTGTTTACGTCAGTCGCCGGTAGAATTTAGGTTAGCTGTTTGACCTTGCGGTACGGGTCGTTTAATTTCTATTGTCCGTCCCTGCCTTATGCGTGTTTGTTGATGTCTCGTTGCTTTTCTCTTTGGACAAGTTGGTTGCTGGTTGGAGTAACGCGTTGAGTTATAAATTCCAGTTGTATAGGTCTGTGATTTCTTTGGCCTCTTTGGTGAGTAAACGTCTTTAAAGTCTTATTTTGAGAAATCAACATTTGATCCGGAGATAGGTTTGTTACCCAGGTGTGGTAACTTTGTTTGGGTTCTTGGCACGCCGGTGCACAAGGGCAGTTGTTGTCAAACAGTGATAAGCTGTTGCTTTGTCGATTTGTTAATTCCACGTCGTGTCGGAATCGGTTCATGTTTGGACATTGTTTTCCATAGAGGAAAAGAAACTGTTGAGCTCGGACCACGTTTTCTGGCCAGCGGTTTTTTTTGAAGATTGCCGTTCTCAACGCTCTGAAGTGTTAAAAACATAACTGGGTATCTCCGTCATTGGACGTCAGGGGAAATAACTCAAACTCTTAGCTAGTTATTGGAGTTGGATACTCGGCGTTCATTTGGTGAGGAGAAGTTAGTTTGCTTTACTTATTGAGCTTAGCTAGGGTTAAGCGATTCAGTTCGTTGGGGCTAGCTTAGTGTGGCAGTACTCTTGACTGCAATTTGGTTCGTGGAAGCATTCTTTCTCTTCGAGTTTGAACGGTTTTGTGGATTGACTACATTTAGTCATAAAGTCATACAGTGTTGACTTTGTTGTTCAAACTACTCTTTTGTCTTGTGAGACATACCTTAGACTGTAACCTACGGTTGGAGATTTGTTGGTGTTGACTACACTTAGTCAAAAAGTCATACGTAGGACTTTGTCATTTCTCCTTCCCTGTTTTGGGAATATTGTTACAGTTGTTGACTACCCTTAGTCATAGTTACATTTGTGGAACGTTATTACTCCGTATTTCCTTTTCGTGGGAATACAGCTACAATTTAGCGGATTGGAGTTGCTGATACGTTGTGAGATTACTCAATTTCGGTTCCCGTTCTTGGACTTTGACTTTTGTGGTTCTACCTTGGAGGAACTCGGACTTTGGAGGAAATACTGTTGGTGGACCACTCTTGGTTCGTTGGATAGTAGTACTTCCTCGTGGTGTTTTGTTAGGGTTGTCCATGCGTGTTTGACTTATATTAAATCCTAACGTCATTTCTCATTATCTTTCAGTGAGTGTTGTCATTCTCGGTGAGGGTGGGTTAACCATTGTGTTGGTGTTACCCTATATGACTCACTGATTTAAGATAGTGCGTTTTTCCCTTTGGAAATTGGGAGATAGTTCTCTTCAAACCTAGTGACTGTTCACAGAATCTTGGATTTATATCCACTTAGGGTCGTCCTGTACTGTTGGCTTGTGGGTTCAAATACTTTGACCTTCGAAGTAGTCGACTGTGGTACTAAGTGCGAAGTAGACACACACGTGGGAACCTTCTTGGGATTTCGTTCGACAGGGTTCTGCGTGGTTGTGCAAATCTTGTGTATCACTTGGTGATTCGGTGACTTCGTGTGTGGTGAGGTGTACTGTGAGTTATGGAACACGTAGACGATGGGCGCCGGATCACACGCTCTCAGACTCGTGGTGCAGGAATCCTACCAGGGATGGGAGCCCCATGACTCAGGCGACGACTGGCCCTACTACCCAGGTCGTGTATTCTTCTGGTGGGACTCGTCCTCCAGTCACTGCAATGTCCACGATACAGGAGATGACCCCTCCTGGGTCACTCTCTCCGAGACGACCTCTGCCCACTCCAGTCTCGGGACTTCGCCCTCCGCCGTATCTGCGAGATGACTTCCGCTTTCGGCCTTTGCCTATGCCTCATCCTCCTGGACCAGCGCCCGTGGATCCCCTTATGCTGATGAGGATTGAGAGAGAAGAGAGGCAAGAGAGAGAAGGGAGCGGGAGGAGAGAGAAGCCAAAGAAGAGAGATGGTGGAAATTGGAAAAGGAGGAGAGGAGGTTGGAAAGAGAAGAGAGGAGATTGGAGAGAGAGGAGAAGGAACGGCGATGGAGAGAGGAGATGGAGGAAAGGAGACTGGAGCGAGAGTCGAGAGAGAAGAAAGAACAGCTAGACAGAGAGGCCCAGAAACAGAAAGAGTTGGACTTTGAGGCTCGTTTGGAGGAGGAAAGAGAAAGACTCCGGGCCGAGCTAGTTCAACAGTTGGATGCAGCCGAACGAGAGGAGGCACAATCTGTGGTTGCTTCCGAGCATGGCTCTGCCCATCGGGAAATAGCGGATTTTCATCAGGGCGTGGATATTCCGGTGGCTCCACCCATGCTACATATGCCAGTGTATAGTGCTAGCGATAACAGACACCTACATCGAGCACTTTGAGGCGGTAGCCGCTGCGTACCAGCTGACCGACCAGAGGAAAGCCCTTTACCTCATCAGCAGCCTGACGGGGAAGGCTAAGGAGGCGTTTGTTGACATTCCACCCGGAGCTTCCTATACCGAGTTAAAAGCGGCTCTTCGCCGGAGACTGCACATGACTGCCGAGTCCTATAGAAAGCAGTTTCGCACAATGAGGAAACCTTCAGAGGAGACTTTTCACCAGTTCGGGGAACGCCTCCGGCGCACTATGGAATATTGGATTGAAGCCTCAGAAATGGAAATGGATTGTTTCCTCTTGGAACAACTTGTGAATTCGGTGTCTCAGGAACTGCAGTTTAAGTTGGGTGAGGAGAAACCAAAGACATTCGCCAGGGCAATCGAGATTGCTGAAGCCTTCGCAGATGCGCGTCGTCACTATCGGATGCCTACACCAGGAACCAGTAGGAAACCCGCC
>CM065722.1:27724825-27742325 GCA_033310375.1 Conus canariensis
ACTCACTGATTTAAGATAGTGCGTTTTTCCCTTTGGAAATTGGGAGATAGTTCTCTTCAAACCTAGTGACTGTTCACAGAATCTTGGATTTATATCCACTTAGGGTCGTCCTGTACTGTTGGCTTGTGGGTTCAAATACTTTGACCTTCGAAGTAGTCGACTGTGGTACTAAGTGCGAAGTAGACACACACGTGGGAACCTTCTTGGGATTTCGTTCGACAGGGTTCTGCGTGGTTGTGCAAATCTTGTGTATCACTTGGTGATTCGGTGACTTCGTGTGTGGTGAGGTGTACTGTGAGTTATGGAACACGTAGACGATGGGCGCCGGATCACACGCTCTCAGACTCGTGGTGCAGGAATCCTACCAGGGAGGGGGAGCCCCATGACTCAGGCGACGACTGGCCCTACTACCCAGGTCGTGTATTCTTCTGGTGGGACTCGTCCTCCAGTCACTGCAATGTCCACGATACAGGAGATGACCCCTCCTGGGTCACTCTCTCCGAGACGACCTCTGCCCACTCCAGTCTCGGGACTTCGCCCTCCGCCGTATCTGCGAGATGACTTCCGCTTTCGGCCTTTGCCTATGCCTCATCCTCCTGGACCAGCGCCCGTGGATCCCCTTATGCTGATGAGGATTGAGAGAGAAGAGAGGCAAGAGAGAGAAGGGAGCGGGAGGAGAGAGAAGCCAAAGAAGAGAGATGGTGGAAATTGGAAAAGGAGGAGAGGAGGTTGGAAAGAGAAGAGAGGAGATTGGAGAGAGAGGAGAAGGAACGGCGATGGAGAGAGGAGATGGAGGAAAGGAGACTGGAGCGAGAGTCGAGAGAGAAGAAAGAACAGCTAGACAGAGAGGCCCAGAAACAGAAAGAGTTGGACTTTGAGGCTCGTTTGGAGGAGGAAAGAGAAAGACTCCGGGCCGAGCTAGTTCAACAGTTGGATGCAGCCGAACGAGAGGAGGCACAATCTGTGGTTGCTTCCGAGCATGGCTCTGCCCATCGGGAAATAGCGGATTTTCATCAGGGCGTGGATATTCCGGTGGCTCCACCCATGCTACATATGCCAGTGTATAGTGCTAGCGATAACAGACACCTACATCGAGCACTTTGAGGCGGTAGCCGCTGCGTACCAGCTGACCGACCAGAGGAAAGCCCTTTACCTCATCAGCAGCCTGACGGGGAAGGCTAAGGAGGCGTTTGTTGACATTCCACCCGGAGCTTCCTATACCGAGTTAAAAGCGGCTCTTCGCCGGAGACTGCACATGACTGCCGAGTCCTATAGAAAGCAGTTTCGCACAATGAGGAAACCTTCAGAGGAGACTTTTCACCAGTTCGGGGAACGCCTCCGGCGCACTATGGAATATTGGATTGAAGCCTCAGAAATGGAAATGGATTGTTTCCTCTTGGAACAACTTGTGAATTCGGTGTCTCAGGAACTGCAGTTTAAGTTGGGTGAGGAGAAACCAAAGACATTCGCCAGGGCAATCGAGATTGCTGAAGCCTTCGCAGATGCGCGTCGTCACTATCGGATGCCTACACCAGGAACCAGTAGGAAACCCGCCGATCGGGAGTCACGTGACTTCAAACCACCGTCACCCTCCAAAAGCGATGTCCCCAGCAATTCCAGGAACGTTGGAGCCAAGCTCAAGCTTTGCTTCCTCTGTGGGGAAAAGGGACATTTCGTCCGGGATTGTCCGAAGAGGAAGGACAAGACAAAATCCGACGTCTCGCACGTTAGGGTGGCATTTGGAGAGAACGAGGTCACGTCCCCATCATATCCTACCTTCCCGTCGGTGGTGTGTGACAAGAAAGTGGAAGCTATTAGGGACACCGGAGCTACAGCGGTCTTCATCGACGAGCAGCTGGTCCCTACTGAGGCACCTCGAGGGGGAGAGTGCCAAGTGTCAGGAATCGAGTCATCCTTCAGGGCAACCCGATCTACAGTATTGGTAGATGTCTCTACACCATATTTTAAAGGCAAGGTATGGGCAGTCGCCCTTCAGCGACCAGCGTACTCCCTACTGATTGGCAATTCAGTGTGCTTTGGGGATGGTCAACGTCGGGAGATATCGTCCGAGTTGCCACCTGAGGTGTTTGTGGCCGCCACCACGCGTTCCCAAGCAGAGAGAGAAAGAGGCACTGAAACCCCTCCTGAAGCCCCTGACTCAGCATGACATCTTGACCATGGATCCCTCAACTGTAAGCAGCTTGCAAGCAAAGGATCCATCCCTCAATAAAATCCGGAGTTTGGTTGGGGAACCAGCAAGGACGTCCCGCAGCAGCGCGGTAGAGTTCGTGAGATGCAAGGGACTGGTACACAGACGTCATATGTCATCTACTTCGTCTGCCACTCAACTTGTCGTACCAGGAGCTCTCCACAGCACTGCCATGCGCCTAGGCCACGACACCCCTATGGCAAGACATTTGGGGACACGTCCGACCCTGGAGAGAATCCAGCAAGATTTTCATTGGCCAGGAGTGACGAAGAACATCAAAAGGTACGGTCGCAGCTACGATGTGTGCCAGCGAACTACTCCGAAGGGCCGGAACACCAGGATGCCTGTGGCGTTGTTGACATCAGCAGGTTCTGCACCCTTGAGGAGTAGAAAACCATTGCTAGCAAAGCAAAGGAGCAGACGCAAAATGAGTCAAACATGCGCTGAAATGAGAGCGAATGAGAGGGAGTCGAACACCAACCAGGACCGCCTCACAGCCATGGAGCGACACCTGGGCCAGTTGTGTGACAGCTCTGTCTCCTACACACGTAAAACAGCACGTCTACGTAACAAAGGTGACCACGTATGTAGGAAGATAACAGAATGCAGAACATGTGAAATGGAACCCTTCTCTACGCAAAGGCATGACCCATTTTGCTGAGAGTCCCTCAGCTGTTCAGGACTGCAAGGGAGCTCAGGTGAATCGGCTAGAAAAGAAAGTGGTGTGTAATCTCAGTGGCTACGGACTGTTGTGCGAACAGACCAAGAATGACTTGAAGGAAGCCTTCAATGCTCAGTCCAAGGAAGAGATGCAGAAGAGGCAGCTGGAACAGATCAAGATGAAGATGCCACAGAACCGACAGCAGATTGTGCAGGTGGAATCGGATCTACAGAAGGCCAGTGTGGAAGCTTCTTGCAGTCATCACGCCTTGGAGCAACAGGTTCACAGCTTTCAGGCCAAGATCACCGACATGAAGAAAGTGCTGACAGAGTTTGTCAACACTGAGCTGGTCTTCCATGCCAAGGCCCTGGAATTCTACACACAGTGCTTCCAGACACTGAACGTCATTGACCCAGGCGGTGACCTGGAGGAATTCAAGCTGCAGATGAAGCCAGCCGAAGCAGTGTGTCAGGACATAGCGCGCATGGCTTTCCAGCAGTCCCTGAACAACGGCAGCAGCAGCCCTCATCACCCTCAGCGCCACCACCTTGTCTACCCATCTCCAGTGCCCTGGTTAGCAATGGTGCCCCAGAGAGGCACTGGATGATGACACTGATGACTTTGAAGATGAAGATGATGAAGGCTGATTACCTCAGCCGTATGGAATAATGAGTCGAGATACCAGAGTGAGGAAAGTCCACATGAATATAAGGGTATACAGAACGTATTGGAGGCTGTGATAGGCTGTGCCTCAGTGGCACAAGCCTCTTTGGTTGGGGGGTGTTGTCACGGACGTACATACTTTTAGTTAAGATAAGTCATTTCTTTTCAAACCCAGTATAAAGTGGAGTGTCACCAGTGACTTCTTTACTACACTGGCCGGGTGTTGACCAGTGTGCTATTTTTGTCATCCCGGGTGCGCTACGTCCGTGCATTTCGCTCCCATCCTCCAATACTTCTCTTCATTTTTTCTTTTATAGCTTTCTTTTTCAGTTCTTTTATCGCTTTCCACGTGGTTCATCAGCTGATGTCAGGTGCCACAGGTGAGCTGTTTATTACCTGTTGCCATCTTGGTTAGGCTAGTGGTGTGGCACTCGTTTACGGACCGTCGAGTCGGAGAGATCTCCATCTCTGCTAGCTGGGCCCACTTTTCTTTATCCACTTCGGTGTGGGTTGTGTGGAAGAGTCTTTCACCCTTCAGCGGGTCGGAAAGTATTCCACTGGACACCTCTGGGATCCCTATCCCTGCCAGCTAGAAGAATCATCTTGGGTCGTCCCTGACCTGGAGTCCCCTTCGGTGTGGACCGGCACGGTTTCGGCTTCCACCCTTCGTTGGACTGGGGAGCGAACCGTTTCTCACCTCGCCCACCCGCCATTTTGGTAACTATATGTTCTGTTTTCGACAGTGTCTTGTTTTATTTGGGTTTTCTAACCTTTCAGCAGTTGAGAGGTTTTTCTTTTCCCTTCATGTGCTGTTGGCTCGGGCACACCTTTTCCGTGTGTAACTGCTCCAAAGAGGGGAAGCAGGTATGGAACTGGCATAGAGATATGCATCTTGTTGTAGAATTGTAGAGACGCATTATCTTTAATTGCGTTTTCAGTCCTTAGCGGCTAGGGCTCTGTCGCTTTGGACTAAGTTGAAAATCTTACTATATAATATCCCTTCATTTCGGTCAATGGAAGCTGTGTTTTTTTTCTGATTACACAGGTTGAGTCAATGCTTATCTCGCTCAATGTGATTTTGGCCGGAAGGATATCAGAAATGTTAGTTTCAATTTTCCTTGTTGCTTCTCGGACACGAGACGGATCGCGGAACGCATGAGCATGCGAACGGCTAAATATTTAGACCGCGGAGTGTGGAATTCCTGCCGTATCGCCCCACATGTGGTTCCGTTCTCGTTGTGTCCTTGTCTTATGTGTTTGTGTGACAGATGTGTGGATGAATTCTAGTTGTTTTTTTTTCATTGGAGCTTTTGTTGACTAAGGAAATTGTCCTTAGTAGAGGTCAAAAGGAAGGGGAAAGGGGAAAGAGGTTATTCTAATTCATTTGCCCCTTTTTGTAGTGACAAAGACATTGTTGACATTATCTACGGTATTGCGACCCTTCATACTGTGACGCACTGCCGGACCCACTATGTTGCCACACACTGACTACAACAAGGACTTTAGGGTGATGACTTCTTGTCTAGAGACTGATCTCCGCCGTAGGGCGGGATTTTTCGCCCTTTTTCTTCAGCTGCAGCTCCGGTCTTGGGCTGGCTGGGCGACCAGCATCTACAGACCCTGCAGTCATCCTTCGCCCAGGCACCAGTCGTTATTCAGACCTGAGGACTGGTGGTGCGGACTGGTGGTGGTGAACCCTGTCTCCTTCACTGAGACATCTGCCACACCTAGGACTGGAAGACCAGCCCACTAAGAACGTCGCCCCTCTACAGGATCCACCTCCCTCTGCGAACCTCGGCTCATGGACTCGAGTTGAGTTTTCCATCTTGAGTAGTGTGGACGTGGGTCTGGCGTGCGTGTGCGTGGGTTTAAAGCCTGTCCCTGATTCGTTTTTTTTTTTAAATTTTTTTTTTATTTGTTTAACTCTAGCTGTGTAGGCCCTGTTGGATGTAGCATTGTTTCTATAACTGTCTTTCTTCTGTCGTTCTGCTGAATGTCCTTGTGGCGGGTTAGCGGGTTAGGTTGGGACAGTAGCGGGATCCCGGGATATTTGGGAGGTTTTTTTTTGTGGTCTATTCAATCTACTTTGTCCCCTAGGTCAGCTAGTTCTGAATAGTGCCTTTCTCTTCTATGCCCCTTTTTCTTGTTTTTCCTCTCTCGACTATCTTTTCTCTTCTTTGTTAGGACCCATACCCCATCTGGAGTGCTAGTGCGAGTGAATGATTGTAATGTGAATAAAAGTATTGTCGAAACTTCTTCCTCTCGTGGTCTGGTGGTGTGAGGGATTGAGTGATCGCTCCGTTTCTGCCACTGCACATTACTTGTATAAGAACCCCCCCTGTCGGGTATACTCACACTTGACAATGACGATGACGATTATAATGTTTCCTTTTCTTCTTCTTCTACTACTACTACTACTACTACTACTACTACTACTACTACTACTACTACGTCTTCTCTTTGTGATTATTGTTCATTTATCACGATTAGCGATAATAAGGATAATAACAATAATAACTATGATAATGATCAGGATGATCATGACAATGATGATGATAATAATGATAATGATGATGATAACAGTAATAATAATGATGACAATAGTGATAATAATGATTATTATAACAATAATGATAATAATTCATATCTCTCTCTCCCTCCCTCCCCCCTCTCTGTCTGTCTGTCTGTCTATCTATCTATCTATCTATCTATCTTATTACAAATGATATTTCATTGCCAGTGTTGAATGATTGTGTATGAGGTTATGACTAGTGAGCTGTGTAGTTGTATGTTCTATTTTATCAGTACGAATTCCTGTTGTCGCTTGATTTGGTGGTGGTGGTGGGGGGGGGGGGGGGAGGAAGGGGGGGTGTCATAACTGCAATATTTCAACACTAAGTTTAAAGAGATAAAGAGAAATTGAATCTCCTCGTGTGAACTCTATCTGTGAACAACTGAGTAACAGTTCCATTAATACAGCTGTTAACTTCATATGTTTACAGTTATTTCGAACCACCGATACGTACCAGTACAAGAACCATATGCCTAGCTGACTTGGAACAAAAATGTCCAGTGTATGGAGTCGAATGCTTTTTCAAAGTCTGTTGTTGTTGTTGTTGTTGTTTTTGTCGTACCCTGGCTTAAAGACTCCAGGGATCATCCGAACAGCCGAAGTACTTGAACACTATGGTACAAATGCATCAGCTAGGAATGAGAACGTTACGTGTGTGACCGTTTTTGATTACCCTGCCACTTGGCAGCCACACTCCGACTTCGGGGGATTTTGGAGACTGATGATGTTATGCTAGGAGCTTGTCATGAGTGAAGACAACCCCCCGCATAACTATGCAGAGCATAACATTTTGATGTAGCCTTGGTGTTTTAGCCTATGTCAATTGGTCTGACACAGCCTTAAGCCAAGGCGATTCAATGTCAGTGAATGGCTTCAGTTTGTTTCATCAAGGAGGCGTCACTGCGTGCGGACTAGTCTTCGATGAATTGTTAATTCATTTATCCATCAGCTTCAAATCAAGCGTCTGTGAACGGCAATACGCCTAAGATACTTTGGACGATAGCAGTACATTATCTCCCATACATCAGTTAATCGTAAAGTCGGTCTGATTCTCAGTAATTAATATTTGTTTGGTAGAATTTGTTTGATACTTTGAGATACACGAAGATATAGTCTAACATACAACTTTGAAAAGAAATATAGGGTACCCATACATAGCACATTCTTTAGTTTGTCCCCATTTGGTATACAAAAGATCACATCTTCTTTCTGTGTGGTCGAAGGTTCGCACAACAAAGCGTTCTAGCATTCCCCACCCCCATCCCTAAAAATATCATGGTTTACTCAATATTGAAATAAATGCACCCCCCCCCCCCCCGAATTATATAATAAGAAATCTTCATAAATTAGACGCCAGTTTAAATAAAGACCAAAAGAAGTATTACTGACATGGGTTGGATAGCCGTTTTAAGATCTCTTGTAAGTTCAAATTGATAAATTACATGCATACGATATCCAGGCTTAAACCAGGCCCGAGAGAAATGGACACTTGCAGTGTTGATCAGTATATCTCTTTGAAATAAAGATCAACAGAAGTATTACTGACATAATTTGGATAGCTGTTTTAGATCTCTTGTAGGTTCAAACTTATAAATCACTACCGTATTATATCCTGGCGTAAACCAGGCCGGAGAGATACAGACACCTGCACTGTTGATCAGGAGATCTGAGCAACATTCTCAGAGACGCATCCATTGTTTGGATGAAACTCGACTGTTTGGTGACAGTCTTGCAAAATTGAGCCCATAGCGAACTGATCTGTGGGTAGCAGCCAGTCGGTACAGAAATATCTCAGAAATAGATGGTTCTGATGGGAATCGAATTCACAACCTTCCACCTGGGTGTCCGAACGCTAACCACTTCGTCACGGCGGCTGATTTAAAAAATGTATCATGTCTATGTAGACTGACAACAAAGCTTTAATCAGTAAAAAGGACTTATAGCATTGAAAATTAAAGTGGACAAAAATTATATACCATATATATATATATATATATATATATAGAGAGAGAGAGAGAGAGAGAGAGAGAGAGAGAGAGAGAGAGAGAGAGAGAGAGAATGGTACTGAGGATCAGCGCAATCCAAGTGTGTGTGTGTACTGAGAATCCGCATACAAGCTCATCACATCCTGACGACCGCACAGCGTGAAACAAATTTGTAGATGGTTTTAGCAGCTTGATTTTAACTTGCTTTTAATATAACAAAAACTATATAATATATATGTGTGTGTGCGTGCGTGCGTGCGTGCGTGCGTGTGTGTGTTTGCAGATATATTAGTATGATAGTTATTGTCTTCAAATACAATGAGCCAAAATGATTGGTTCGTTGATTATTATGTGTTTTAATATATGTGTGATAAAAACATACCACTTCTTGTCTTCATGTTCTAGAAAGTTCTTGTATTAAGTCATAAGTCTGAAATTCGAAGACTGAAATTCTACAAAAATCACAGACAGACAGAACACAGGTAGACTCTCTCTCTCTCTCTCTCTCTCTCTCTCACACACACACACCTCACACACAACACACACACACACACACACACACACACACACACACACACACAACACGCACACAAACACACACACATACGCGCACGCGCATACACGCACACAGACACGCGCGCCACACACATACATACACACACACACACACACACACACACACACACACACACACACACACACACACACACACACACACGGACATTCACATAAGCACCGCGCACGCACACTCAAAAAGTCTCTCACTCTATCAATCTATCTATCCGAACGCACACACACACACACACACACACACACACACACACACACACCACACACACACACACACACACACACGTGCACCACGCACGCACGCACGCACGCACACACACACACACACCACACACACACACACACCACACACACACACACACACACACACACACACACACACACACCGACGGCTCCGACGACGACGACGAAGATGGTAACGAGGAATGTTTTGATATCAGGACTGCGGATGAAGATGAATTCTCTTTGCAGAGACATGGGAAACCTTCTCCGATCTTGTATTCTTCGACAGCAGAGTGCTCACCTCTATGTCTGTGTCTTTCTCGTGGCCAGCCACGTCTTCGTCCTCAGCTTTGATCAACCATGTGCAAAATTCCTCGTGCAAAGCATATACCCAGGCTGCAGGAGGTAGGACGAACTCTGTCTCTCTTTCTCTGTCTCTCTCTCTTCCTCACACACACACACACACACACACACACACACACACACACACCACACACACACCACACACACACACACACACACACACAACACCGCACGCCCGGGCAGACACGCACGTCACCAAAACATGATAACGAAACTCGGTTGTTTACAAATGTGATAAAAACACGATCCATTGACATTGATCCATTGCGCACACACACACACGCAAACAGCCATCGACTATCAGAGGACACGAACACACACCACACACACACACACACACACACACACACACACACACACACACACACACACACACCGCACGCCCGGGCAGACACTACGTCACCAAAACAGCATGATAACGAAACTCAGTTGTTTACAAATATGATAAAAACGCGATCCATTGACATATAAAATAATCCATTCTGAACAAAAACAAAAGATAGAGCCCATCACTTAGCATAACTGTACACAGCAAAACCCTAAATCTAAACAATACATATGTATATATATCATTGTTGCCTTGCAATCCTTTCTCTGCCATCCATATTAGTGAGCTCGGGATATGTCTAGCGGGGATTCTTGACATGTGCATGTCCACACTGTTTTTATCAATAAACAACAATTTATCTAACCACCCTGTTTATGTATAAGGGATACTGCACAGTTTTTCTGTAAACAAACTTATTTCGCAATTTTTTTTAACTGAATCAGAAGAAACCATTTACAGGGAAAAATATGGATCTTTTCAATGTTATTTACTCTGTGAAGGCCCTACATTTAAGATGCAAACATAAGAACCGGCTGTCTTCGAGTGTGACAAAGTTTTGGGGACAGAGTTCTCTAAATTGCCTGTCAGTTTACTTACTCAGTTCCTTCCTATTCTTGACCACAAATGCGTCATCAACTCTTCTTTTCAAACGTGTTTTTGGTGGAAAAAATAGTCCAAGCACTTACACTCACTGATTATTTTCAAATCAATGTCACGTAGAGCTCGATTTTTATCATAAGACAACAACAAAGACCACGACAACAATAACATATCAAAATTTGATATTGGAATGATTAGTAAATGCACTCAATCTGGCTCTGGTATTCAGCAAGGCTAAGTGTATCATGCTAGTGGCAAACGTTGAACGGGCCAGTCTGAGGACGTTAGTCAGTAAACATGTTTGACAGTGACCATTGAATCAGATTTCAGAACTTCGAGGGCTGTGAGAACCAGCTGGAGGTCCACTGCACGCAGAACGGAGGTGAGTAGGCTACTTATGCGAAGACTGTAATGCACAGTTGGTTGGTACTGCCGTTTTCATAGCCTTCAACAGTAGTCCATTGTGTTGTATAGTTCCCCCCTTCTCTCTGTCTCTGTCTGTCTGTCTGTCTGTCTGTTTCTCTCTCTGTGTCTCTGTCTCTGTCTGTCCGTCTGTTCGTCTGTCTGTCTGTCTGTCTGTCTGTCTCTCTCTCTCTCTCTCTCTCTCTCTCTCTCTCTCTCTCTCCTCTGTGTGTGTGTGTGTGTGTGTGTGTGTGTGTGTGTGTGTGTGTGTGTGTGGGTGTGTGAGAGAGAGAGAGAGAGAGAGTATACGTTTTAAAAAGACTACGGGGGAAAAAAAGACAGGTTAGCTCATGTCAATCTGATAGTAATTACTCTCTGTTGATTGCTATTGCTGGGACTGAAATGGAACGATCGAAAGATATCTGCATCACGGGAAAGCTGCAACAAATGGCGATAGAATGACACGACTGCTAGGCAAAGTGAGATGATTTAGATGAAAAACTCACATGGGGCAAAAATTAAACAAGGAGGGTTTCATCTGGTCTTGGGTGAAACGGTTTCACTCGCACAACAGCAACAACGTACTGCTGTTTGGGGTACCCGTTCTCCTTACACACATGCAGATAAGATATACGCAGAAAGAAAAAAAAAGAGGAAGCCGATGCGCATGGATCTTATTATGAGTTTTTTTTTCTTCTGAATACGTTTTGTCTGCATGTGTGCAAGGTGAACTCTTTCTACAAGAAGTGTTAGTTTGGCAATTACAGATATGCGAACGTAGCTGCTCCACTGTGGGACTAGCGCTACCTTCCGTCACCTCCACCGAAGAAAGTATGTTTTCACTGTACCTGCTTGTTTATGTAAGTGAAATTACGAGAACAAACAAAGCAAACTAACTAACCTTTTTAATCGATGTTGATTGAACTTTGTGGAACTAGACCTACCAAAACTTGGCCAAAGGATGAACCTGTTAGATTCTAATAAAGATCCGCGGTGTGTGAGTGTACGTGTGAGGTGTGTGCCGTCTCCAAAGCCCTTAAGTTTGTTTGTTTGTTAGTCTGTTTGTTTTTTCACATACGAAGAGATCGTTCGTGTAAAAAACAAGATATCTCCTCAACGTTCAGGGAAGGTCGTCCGTTCGCAATGTCGCTCACACAATTCGTTATTTATTTGCATAACCTATCTCTTAAACTTCGATTAATCGCCAAGATGTTATAGGAAAGACCATTTTTATACAACCTGTCCTCATTTAATGCTCATGTACTAGACATCTGAAGCCGAAGGGTCACGCTTACGACATGCACAACGTGGAACAAAGATTTCAAGATTAAATTTTTTTTTCGAGCTGTAGCGTATTGCTCAGATTGTATACTCTTTCAAATGAAAAGCAGTCGGAGGACAACAAAATAGGAGAGACAAGGTCGAAAATTTTTTTTTTTTTTTAAATGGTCGTGACGTTGCAAGGCGCTGTGTGTTTAATGTTGTCGCAAGGAGCAGGGTACGGTTACCTTTACGGATCAAAATTTTGAAACTTGTTTCCTTTTACTGTGAATCAGGCTGGAAATAAAGAGATTTCCTCTCAGCATCTTAGGAATTTCTCATTACTCTATCATGAACTACGAATACTTAAATCTGTAAGGAAAGCTGAAAAAGCAACATTTTTCCAGAGCTGTAGCAGTTGTGCTTGCATGCCTGTCTTCTGTCATATAGATAACCGTCATGCTTATTTTCTCATTTTATATCTGTCTATTCAAGGAATTACTTTAATAATTCTCGCACAATTATGAGATCCCCGAAATAGCACATTTGCCTGAAATATGAAAAAAGTGTCCGGGACCACTATCCCGTTGTTGGTTATTTTTGTTTTGTTTCCTTTGTTTGTTTGTTCGTTTGTTTGTTTTGTTTTTTTTATCCAAGAGCAGTTTCCCTTCTTGACTCTTTACATCCTGTTACCTCACTGAAAGGTTCCTTCTACACAAGGGAGCTAATTACCTGCGTTGTGTCCCTCTTTTTCCAGGCTACATCCAAACACCGAAATGGGACAAACTGGTACCATACCGCGCCAACACCAACAGCTGCGTGAGCTTGCACGCGCCGGAGAGTCACGTGACCATGGTCAGTCTCGTCAGCGCGGACATGCACCGTGACGTCGCCGGGTCGTGTAGAGACACCCTGGAACTGTTCAAGATGGGTAACTGTTCTGGCAATTCTTTCCGCAGTATTTGCTACTACTGGGATTTCGCTCCTACTGTCTTCACAGACACCGGAGTGCTGTCGTTTAAATTCCGCACCGACGGATCCATTCAGAAAACGGGGTTCCGTCTGTTGTATTCCTTCCACAACAGTTCTGAAGCACCCCGCCAGCTACCAGGGGGACAGTGGGACTGCGATGTCCCTTACTATGGGTCATTCTACCAGCATTTCGTCTGCCTGGGGAATACTTTCTGTTCGGATAAAAGAGACAGGGTGAGGAGTGTGTGTGTGAGTTCACGGTGTGTGTGTGTGTGTGTGTGTGTGTGTGTGTGTGTGTGTGTGTGTGTGTGTGTGTGTGTGTGTGTATGAGAGAGAGAAAGAGAGAGAGAGAAAGAGAGAGAGAACGTGTCCGTGGGTGTGAATGCGCGCACGCGTATATGTATGTATGTGGTGTGTGTGTGTGTGTGTGTGTGTGTGTGTGTGTGTGTGTGTGTGTGTGTGTGTGTGTGTGTGTGTGAGAGAGAGAGAGAGAGAGAGAGAGAGTGTGTGTGAGAGAGAGAGAGAGAGAGAGAAATGACAATGACAATGACAAAATGTTTAATGAGCCAGGCCTTCTGCCCATGTCAAGGGGAGGGGGTACAAAGGGAAATCATGTCAGGATACTACATTGAAAATGAATATGATTAACATCCATACTAACCTGTAGACGAAATAGCAAGATTACAGATTTTAAATGCATCAGTTAGATATGCTGCCAGTCTGCACATACATTTAGTGTCGCACATCAGTAACGATAACGTGAAAGAAGAAGGGTAATTGTAATACTTACAAGGAATGTACTTTTCTCTAACATTTGAGTATTTGGGACAGACGCATATAAAATGAAGTTCACTTTCTGGGACACTCTCACAAAATGTGCAGTTAGGGGAGACATTATTAGAGTATCGGTACCGATGCGTTCGTAATGCTGAAACACCTAATCTAAATCTGATTAAGTTCTTTTTCAGTACACACTGTTTTAGGTCGAATAAGTATTGAGATGCACCAAACGACAGTTTGAAAGATGCATAAAATGTACACCGACTTTTATCTCTCAACTGAGCCTCCCATCCTTGAATGAAACAATCGATTAGCCTTTGCTTGAATTCTCTGAGAAAAAGATGAATATTTTGAACACCTTGGTGTTCCCATACATGTCCGAATCCATATTTGTATAAAGTAAAGCATACGGCAGAAACCCAATTGTTCTGATTTTTATAGTGAAGAGCTAACAGCATTTTATAAGATTTTAAAGGCAGACGCTCATCAGACATTCTCAAAAGTTTCAGCCAATATTTAACACATCTTGCATAAGTATGAATATAAAGAGGATATCTACCACATTCACCATAGACGAGGACATTAGGTGTCTTAACGCTAACATTTAACAATCTTTTCAACGCAAAGAGGTGTACTTTTTCAATCAAATTCTGATTTGCAATCAATCCCCAAACTTCAGAGCCGTAAGTTAGCATTGGTAGGATTTGACAATCAAATAATTTAAAGAACACTTTTGGGTGCTTTTCACCGAGGGACCACAGCAGTTTTAAGATACACACAACTCCTCTCTTTGCTTTCGCGGCTCTATCTTCCATAGCATAGGAGAAAGAGAGGGAAGGAGAAAAAATGATACCAAGGTATTTATACTGATTGACCACTTCTAGCTTATTGCCACCAAAGAACCATTTTTCTCTCGCTGCAATGTAACCGCCTTTACGAAAGATGACCACTTTAGTTTTATCTAGATTAACTGATAAATTCATTCTATGCGAGGCATCCCTCAAAATATTCAGCTGTCGTTGCAGACCAATAACCGAGAAAGATAGTAACAGAACATCAGCAGCAAAAAGTAGTATCAAAATTTCCATTAAATCTGGGGATAGCTTTACACCATGTTTACCATTGCGGGTTACATCAATTGCAAGTTCATTAATAAATAGCGAGAATAAACTGGACTGCAGTTGTGTCCTTGTCTCAGGCCACGAGGACAGAAGAATGGCTCAGTGCACTGGTTGTTCACTTTTACACTAGCTTTGACAGTTTCATACATGCCTTTGACAGCTTTGTACATTTTACCTCTGATTCCTTTCTTCTTTAATATCATCCAAAGATACTGCCTGTTAACTAAGTCGAAGGCCTTTTTGAAATCAATAAAGGCAACGTATAGCTTGCTCCGATTGAGTAACTGCTTTTGAATTGGTGCCAGAAGGGTAAAAATGTGATCAATTGTACTATGATTTCGTCTAAAACTAGATTGAGATGAATCAATTAAATTATCTTCGACCCATTCAGTAAGTCTTTTATTAAGGATATAACTGTACAATTTACCTCCAATATCTAGCAAGGAAATACCCCTGTAATTGTCAGGACAATCAGGATTACCCTTTTTATACACAGGTAAAATGATAGACTGAGACCAACTTTTAGGAAAACTACCAGAATCAAACAGTTTATTGAAGAATTGAATTAAAAATAGAATGACTTCTTGAGATTCGTTTTTATAAAATTCACCACTTAATCCATCGGAACCAGATGCTTTTCCATATTTCAAAGCTTTTATAGCATCCTCAATTTCCCATTGCTCTATCGCTCTGTCTAATGGAGCACAGTCCAAGTTTGTGTCTACAGGCAAGTTAGTTTGAAAAGTTTCTTCAAAATCTGGTAAATCAGTATCGTTAGATAGATCACTATTAAAAACCATCTTGAAATGATCAAACCATTCACCAGAAGTGATCGAATTATGCTTTAATTTTTTAGATATAAGAACAGATTTAACAGTTCCCCCAAAACGTTTAGGATCGCCACTACTATTCACAAGGGTATCTAGAATTGAGCGTTTATGTTCAGACCTCTTAACGCTAAGCAGATTTTTATACTGTCTCCTTGAAGTCACATATATATATATCTGTAATATATCATTTGTAGCTTTTTACTATCATTGTCAACATCATTTTTTACAATACTGTCGCAAACTCTGCGAAATGTTCGTAAAGCTTTACGTACTTCACGTCTTTTTACTGCACATTCTCTGTCAAACCATGGCTTTTGTCTGAAACTATCTACCCTAAACGTCTTTAACATACTTTTTCCAGCCATCTTGAGACCACCAATGAATGAGGCTAATGAGGCATCAATATCAAGATCTATTAAATTACTAGCATCTTGAATTAGTTCCTTAACATCATTATCATTAAACATTGTACAATAATCATTTTTCTTTTCATTATTCCACACAAACTTAGTAACTTTACTTATCGTAGAATGGGTCGAGGTGGGCTTAAATTCAATGGCCTTAGGTACTTCAAGAAATATTTCTACAGGCATATGTTTTGAGTCAGTTCTGGGAATAACGTTTAAATATGAACCCGCATGAAACATACATTCAGATACAATAACGTAATCAATAACACTACAGCCATTATAGGCAATGTAAGTGAAGTTTCCCCCCTCATCACCCAAAACAAGTCCGTTCATTATAATCAGGTTATACTGATCACATATTTGAAGTAAATATCTACCAAATTCATTTGTAACACCATCCTTTGACTCCCTACGAAATCTTGTACACAGCTATGAATACTCTGCATTTTCACAATAAAATCGTCTATGGAGAAGTCAGAAACATTACCATTGCCTGTTCTGGCATACAAATATCCAAAAACAATGAGAGGTAGTTCGCCATATTCTTCAAATAAATCAGCGATACAGTTATCCAAAAAACATAAAACCATTATCAATGTCAGTTTCAGCGTAATAAACACTATTTGAAGGTGGGATATACAAACCAATCAAGAAACAGTCAGAATAAAAACCCGTTAGTAGTTTCGATATCTTGAGAACCAAACAGTTGTCATATTCAATTGTGATATGTGTAGTAAATCTAGTCAGCTTTTTCTTTACAAGAAGTGCAATTCCACCGGACAGTCTAGTGGTAACAGAATCAGAAACTTGAATTCCAGGAGAAATATATACATCATGATAAGGAAACAAGTGACTTGGGAAGGAATCTGAAAAAGTTTCAACGAAAAGAATGAAATCATAAACAGACACAAAAGAGCGAACTTCATGATCATATACTGTTGACATACCTTCCACATTGTAAGTCAAGAACCGTAATGTTTTGGCTTCTTTTAAAATGCCAGAATGTTGAGCCGTGGGGTGATTTGAAACACAGGCAGGGCCGAATTCCTAGCTACTAGAGGGGGCAGGGGCTGTACGAGGAGTGGTAGTGAATGTGTCTGTCAGGTGTGTTTGGCGACATTTGGCTCTGCTGCGGGTTCGAGGTGGGTGGCATGGTGATTTGACTGGGGTTTCGTTTTCATATGAAACTTGAGGAATGAAGTAAGAGCAGGTAGGGGACTGGTCACTTACTAAAGGAGACTGCTGGGGCTGAAACAAGGGCTGAGAGAAAGACTGACTTTCAACATCGTCGGAGTTCCATGTATCCACAGGGTCTAGAACGGAGGAATGGTCGGCAAAGACAATTCCACTGGCCAGGAAACCATTCAATTTGTCCGTTGTCACAGGCACAGTATAGGCAGGTGGACCAGCATGAGTATATACACTGTTTCGCGAACATGCACTGAGCGGTGGAGGAGCGCTGATCACACTGGAAGCCGTGGTGGTGCGGGAGAATGAGGTGACGGTTCTCTGGTAGACGGAAGGTTTATCAGCGAGTTTATCACTCACACTG
>CM065722.1:27747325-27762325 GCA_033310375.1 Conus canariensis
ATACTGTGAATGTGCTTAATTAAGTTCGGCAAATAAGCAGAAAGCTCTAAGAATGGATTGATGGTAGACATGACGATAGAAAATTCAAAAGTGAACGGTCAGTAGAAAGTTTTATGCGTACGCTGATGGTGGACAGGGCGGTAAAAACAAGAACACACAGACACGCGCACGCGCGCAAGCACGCACGCACGCACGCACACACACTTGCTCACGCACACACGCGCTCATGCACTCACGCGCACACGCATGCAAGCACGCACGCACGCACGCACGCACGCACGCACGCACGCGCACACACACACACACACACACACACACACACACACACACACACACACACACTGACTGATTGAAACCATTTACTGAGATTAACATATTGTTGGACTAAATTTAAAATCATGATAGATTAATGAAAAACCAAAATAATACGAGTTACACAGCACGCACCACGCACGCACGCACGCACGCACGCGCGCGCGCGCGCGCCACACACACACACACACACACACACACACACACACACACTCACACAAATTACAGGGCCGCAAAAGAAAGGAATAAACAAATTACAAACGCAGTGTGTTTCTGCATCTTGGGTCTTCTTCAGGCAAGACAAGTAAGATTCAGAACAACGAAAACGAAGGGCGAACAGACGGTCACTTATCTCTCACATCTGAATGTGAAATGTGGTCATGGATGAACAACTAAATCTAGGAAATGGAACTGAAGAGGAATGAAGTTGAAGGGGAGACAATACAAGGTAAGATAATGATGATAATGATGAAAAAATATAATGATATTGTAATCATACACTTTTGAATAAAATGAAATAAAAATGAAATAAATTAATAACAATAACAATAATAATCATCATAATACTCGATCGATGTTTTCAAAACTGGCGTGCTCTGATGTAAGGTGCAGATCGGATATTACCTATACACATGTCAGAATGCCTGTTGATGAATATCCATGAAGTGAATCACCGATAAAGATGCTCAGAAAGCAGAAACAAAAAAAACAAATACAACTTAGAAATAAACACGTTCCTTACACATCAGAGATTGTTACTAGTTGTTATTGGTTCTATGTTCACTGTACTCACATGCATAATTACAACCAATATTTTGAACCTAATACAAATTGTTTTCCTATGCTGTTGGTAGTTGTAAGAAGTTTGAAGTTACCAAGCGCCTTGAGACAGTGGCTAACGTTGCGGGCCTGCCGAATGGAAGGTCTTCGGTTCGAGCCCCAGTAAAGGCATGTATCTGAGCTGTGGGTTATTCCGCCCCGACTGGCTCCTATTTAAAGCTGCGTGTGCTGTGAAAAGACTGGAACAATACGGGCACGTTTTATCCACTTAATAAATGACGCGTATCTTAACTTGTTAAAATTTCCAGAACAAAACCGCACGTGTTTGTATCTCTCAGGCCTGATTGACTCCGAAGTATGCTATGAAAGGGAGCTTCGTTATGTACTTTCAGCTCAGAATCGAACTTCTCAGTGCTATCTTCATAATCATTGTCTTCACTGATCATTGTAAAATAAAGCATGAAATTATGCAGCTCGCCATGGCCTGCTTTCGTGGTGATCTCACTTTTGATCCCTCTCCAAGTCTATGCCCCTGGTGAAAGTGTGTCGAAATCGTTTGGTAGGCATATCCGCAACATCTTACTGTCGTTTGATGGACATGGTGTCACACTCCTGGAGGAGACAAACCCTGACTCGCAAAGGAAGCATCTATTGTCGTCATTTGGGGGGCTTAGTTGTCGGTGTCCTCCGTATATTGGTCAAAAATGGAAGGGTATCACTGAAGTGAGTGTACAGGAGTACGGTGTCTCTTCAGGTGGATTGATTCATTCAGTCCACCTTGGTAGAGGTTGACCTTTGTGAACTGCAGTGCTGGGACCATTCCCGATGTGGTTGTGTACGGGAAAGTCGGAGTGATCGGCGTGGGGATCAGGACAATGAAGGTGCACGGAAGAGGAGACACCAGACCCAAAAGGACGATGTTTCAAGTTACTCAGACTGCCTGTTGTGTTGTGTGCAGTGTATTCCAGGTCAACGGGTGTGTGATATGCGAACAGACTGCGTGGACGGCAGTGATGAAATGATGTGCTGGTACTCCTTTAAGCCGTATGGACTGGTGTCCAACACAGTGCTGCCCCCTGCGCTCATCGACTTCACGGGCTTTGGCAACTTCACTGCCAAGCCCATCTCCGGCGACACGTGTCCGGAAACGCACTTCCAGTGTCCTGGTACTGCTCATCTGCATCTCAAAGACACTCGGAAAAATAAACTAGCACATGCTTGCATGCGCAGACAGGCAGGTAGATACACAATAATTAAGGGAAGAAATCTACACACACACACACACACACACACACACACACACACACACACACACACACACACATTATATCCATCAGGTTGCAACAAGCATCACGTGTGTCTATACAACGTGAGAAAATCTCTCTCTCTCTCTCTCTCTCTCTCTCTCTCTCTCTCTCTCTGCCTGTCTGTCTGTCTGTCTCTCCTCTCTCTCTCTCTCTCTCTCTCTCTCTCTCTCTCTCTCTCTCTCTCTCTCTCGTTCATTTATCCGTTCTTTGTTATCACTTCATTGCTGATAAACGGTTTTCACGTATATTTTCTGTGCTTGTGTGTTCAGCAGTTTACTTCTTCTAGCCCATGCTCTTCTGGAGTCAAACTTGGCACAGATACTTCCAAGTATCTACAGACATACATAGATGCAGACATACATTTCTATATGCATGCATACTGCATCCATCCACTTATACATACGTGCATGCATACAAGTGACTTTAATGCGTAAGTTGTGAAATCTGCAACGATGCACATCCTCGAGAATTCATTCATCAAATAAAAATAGACATTTCACAACAACCCCCACACCCTCTCGGTCTCCTCCCCCTTCTTGTCCCCCTCACCTCTTGCTCTCCGATTATCCTCTCTATCCGTTCCCCTTGTATGTAAATATGTATGTACGTTTCCGCGTGTAGTGTGTTTATATATATATATATATATATATGATATATGTGTGTGTGTGTGTGTGTGTGTGTGTGTGTGTGTGTGTGTGTGAATAGCAGTGCATGCGTGCGCTATGTATATGCGTGCGTGTATGTCACGCCTCGGTACTCTCTTCTCTCTTGTCTCTCCATCCCATGCTCCTCCCTCTTCCCGCCCCCCCCCCCCCCCTTTCTCACCCCTTCTCTTCTACACATACATAGATACACAGACATACATGCTTACATGAATAATTACCTATATGACATATATATATATATATATATATATATATATATATATATATATATACTTTTCAGAAAACCCCGTTTTATGTCTGACTCCACACCTAGCAGTAGGAGGGGCAAGGATAGTTCCATGTAGGAATATAATATACACGTAAAGAAATCCACATGCCCGTGCCTGTTTCTTCCACTTTATTTCATTTTTCCTTTTTTCAAATTTTCGGCTTTTCAGCCTTCATCAGGAATCTGCACATTCGAAAACAATAAGCTATCACACCATTGGCGCTCCCATCCATTTTACACTTTTATATTTCTATTGTTCCTTCCACACACACACACATACACAGTCAAGTATGCACCACCCAGCAAGGGACACACACACACTCTCACACACATTCACACTCTCACACACATTCACAGACACACACACACACACGCACACGCACACACACACACACACAAAACACACACAACTATCTCATGTGCACACACACACACACACATCTCTCTCATCCACACACACACACACACACACACACACACACACACACACACACACACACACACACACACAATGCCATCATGATAAGTGTTATACATCAAGATTTTTCTGATTCGATACTAAAATATACATATTCTAAGGAATCCAACACATAAAGTCCATGGACTTTATGTGTTGGATTCCTTAGAATATGTATGATTAGTTAGTATGAATAGAGATAAAATCTTGATGTATAACACTATATCATGATGGCATTGTGTGTGTGTGTGTGTGTGTGTGTGTGTGTGTGTGTGTGTGTGTGTGTGTGTGTGGATGAGAGAGTGTGTGTGTGTGTGTGTGTGCACATGAGATAGTTGTGTGTGTGTGTGTGTTGTGTGTGCGTGTGTCGTGTGTGTGTGTGTGTGTGTGTGTGTGAATGTGTGTGAGAGTGTGAATGTGTGTGAGAGTGTGTGTGTGTGCTTTGCTGGGTGGTGCATACTTGACTGTGTATGTGTGTGTGTGGAAGGAACAATAGAAATATAAAAGTGTAAAATGGATGGGAGCGCCAATGGTGTGATAGCTTATTGTTTTCGAATGTGCAGATTTCTGATGAAGGCTGAAAAGCCGAAAATTTGAAAAAAGGAAAAATGAAATAAAGTGGAAGAAACAGGCACGGGCATGTGGATTTCTTTACGTGTTTATATATATATATATATATTACATACATATATATATATATGTATATTCACATACATTTTTACATATGCCTATCCATTTCACATTCATTACCATCCATGACTTACCACCCGTACACGATAATCCTCAGGAAGATGATAACTTCGAGGAGAGGTTCCAGTCTGTCAGAATGTGTCTTGATTTAGACACCTGTGTTATGTTGCAGTGTGAGAGACATGTGGAGAGCCCCTCTGAGGCATATGTTGTCGAACTCCTAACTAGCGCAATACAACGCACAGATAAGATGGATGCTGCTGATATTTGACATCCAGTTAGCATTCTTTAGCACAGAAGAAAGTATGGCTAGTTCATTCACGCTAAGCTATCAAAAGAACTGATTAGTTGCTACAGTCAGTGATATACATGCGTAGAATGCTTCGAGCAGTGAGCCATTGAAGAAAGAAACGTTTACATGTTCTTTCAGGTGATGGCTACTGTATGCCTGTCTACGTCAGATGCAACGAAGTTGACGACTGTCCTGGCGAGGAAGATGAGAAGGATTGTGATCAGTACACCTGCCCTGGGTTTTACCGCTGCCGTGGATCTAAAATCTGTCTTCACGAGCAACACCTGTGTGATGATGTGTTCCAGTGTCCGGAGCACGACGATGAACTGATGTGCAACTTCACCTGTCCTGACACCTGTCACTGCTACGGCCATGCCTTTGTCTGCACTGGTGTCTTCACTGCTGACAATTTCCCTGAACTTCGATACGTTGACGCTGATGGTACGGGAATGAAACCCGAAGACTTCTTGCAGAATACCAAGATAATTTACCTTAGACTGTCAAACTGTGGAATTACAGATTTTAGCCAGCTTAATTTTCCCAATCTGCAGACTTTGGACCTGAGTCACAATGACATTTTAGAAATAAATCGGAACCAATTTCAAAACTTAAGGAAACTGGTTTTCTTATCCTTAGCATACAATGTACGCATGTCATTTAATTCTTTACTTGACGCTCGTTTGAGACTTCCTAACGTTCTTTACGTTAACTTCTCTGGCATTGCAATTCCAGAGCTCGAAGATGAGTTTATGAAAACATTTCCGAATATCAAGTATCTCAACATGTCAGGGACTGGGTTGAAAAAGGCTCATGAAGGATTTGGGGCATGGAACGGCTTGCGCAGGTTAGATCTTCGCGGTTGTCCCATCGAGCCGCTCTTCCCCGAACTGTTCAAAGATCTGAATCAGCTTGACACTATCTATGCTGACGACTACAAATTATGTTGCCCTGCAATTTTGCCGCAAGGAATGGATTCTAAAGACTGCCATGCGCCCTCTGACGACGTGTCTTCATGTGACGACCTCTTGGAGAGTAATTCATATAGAGTTTTCATCGCCTTGTATGCGATGTTGATATTGACAGGAAATCTAGGAAGTTTTGTGTATCAGGTTTGTTTTTTTGCGAGGGCTGTCACTGCAGGATTCGGAATCTTTATGACACACCTGTTTGTGTCTGATTTCTTGCTGGGGATATCCCTTTGTATAATTGGCATAGCCGACAGCCTTTTCCGTGGGAACTACCTATGGAATGATGTTGCGTGGAGAAACAGCGTGGGGTGCAAGCTGGCGGGCTTTTTATCCTTAGCTTCAAATGAAGTATCTGTTTGCCTTGTTGGGCTCATTACTGTGGAACGGCTCGTAGTCGTTTGCTTTCCCCTTAAGAATCTCCGCTTTAATCATCTGTCTGCACACGCAGTTTCCTCAGTGGCCTGGCTCGTTGGTCTGATTCTGGCTCTGGTTCCTCTCATGCCTATCGGCTCCCCCTGGCATTTTTACGGCCATTCAAGCATTTGCATTTCTCTGCCGCTAAGTAAGGAACGGTTAAGAGGCAGTGATTACGCCTTGAGTGTCACTGCCATGAACGTTGCTATGTCTTTGTTCATCGCTGTTGGCCAGATTCTCATCCATAGGTCC
The DNA here is from genome assembly GCA_033310375.1 of Conus canariensis. Taxonomy (NCBI): domain Eukaryota; kingdom Metazoa; phylum Mollusca; class Gastropoda; order Neogastropoda; family Conidae; genus Conus; species Conus canariensis. The sequence goes on from CM065722.1 coordinate 27,753,731, forward strand.
ATACGCGTCAACGCTGCTGGGCTCAATGATTCTGGGAACAATTCTAGAGACATGCTCATTGCTCAAAAACTCCGTGCTTTGGTCTTAATCAACATTTTGTGCTGGTTTTTCATCGGTTTGCTGGGCCTCGTGATTTACACTGGTGCCCCAGTCTCCAGTAAAGTGACCACGAAGATGACTGTTTTTCTGCTGCCTCTAAAGTCAGCGTTAGACCCTTTTCTGTACACTTTCCGCGTTGCAAGGAAACAGAGGCACAATATTCCTAACTTAGAGTCTCGCAAGGACAAAAAGGGGGCCACCTCTGCCCAGAACTCTAGCCAAGTTTCTGACGTTGAAATGGACGCCAGAAGAAAGAAGGAAAACTATAGCCAGGAGGAAGCCTGTGAACTGTTTATCAGATTCCTGGACGAAGGCCTACTGACACCTGATCAGGTTCGCCAGCATATGATTGGAGTCACTGATGGAAAGAATTGATTGTTTTTAATTATTGTTTTGTCTCTTGCCATACATTGTTTCATATCATACCCTTTATTCTGTTTAAATTGGGTATTTTTCCTTTCTCGCTGCCTTTCTTTGTGTTTTTTCTTCTTCTTTCTTATTTTCACAGCGTTCGGGAGAAAAAAAAGAAGCATACGGAACGACACGAGATTTTCATGTCTATAACGTGTGCTTTTAATGCTAAAGATAAGTCAGTATATTATGTAATGTGGTGAGTGTTTATTGAATGAACGCTCGCGCGTATATATTATATATATATATATATATATTATATATATATATATATATATGGTGTGTGTGTGTGTGTTTGTGTGTGTGTGTGCTGTGTTGTGTGTGTGTGTGTGTGTGTGTGTGTGCGAGCGCTCGAGTGCGCTTGGAGCTTTATGCTAGCTGCTCATTTTTTGTTGTTCTATGCTTGTTTGTGTGTTTGTTCCATGCTTGTGTTTTGTTAGTTGTATGTGTGCTTCTTGTTCTCTGCTTGTGTTTTCATTAGCCGGTGTCCCTGTCCTTGTCGCTGTATGCTCGTCTTTATATTTCTTGTTTCTAGCCAGTTACTATACCTGTCTTGTTTGCTTGTTATTGTCTATTGCTCTTTGCTGCGCGTTCAGTATCTTTAGGGCTTTTATTATATGATCTTTGTTCTATACTTGTCTCTGTGCTGTTGTTCTAAACGAAAGTTATAATCATGCATGTTCTATTTTATGTTGTTTATCTAGGAGAAAAAAAGACGAAATTCACAATCTTTCTGCCAAATTGTATAGAGCAAATGATAAAATTAACCATTCTGAAATAAGTAATTTGATGAATAAAATGTCATTATTGTCGCCCACGAAAAGGTATTATTTAGAAGGTGAGAGCCTATTTATAGAAGGAATCTTTGCTTTAAGAAAGATGGGAAATTGAATAAGCGCAGGAACAGATTGATTTGGTGCAGACTTTTACATGCGTTTAGAAAAAAATTGCTCTTTCATGTGTTGGAGCTCTTAAAGAAGGGTTCAGGGATGGTGAGTTGTCTTCAACACAGAGGGCTTAAATACTTGTATTCCTAATGGATACAAACCAAAGGGATGTTTGAATTGGTGGCCAGTTTCCTTTTAAATTTGATATTTAAGACAGGATCTTTTTATGGGGAACTTTACATTCTTGTACAGCAAAACAAAAAAGGTTAAAAAGAATATAATGCAAAAACTGAAACAAGACATTTGCAAGGTATGATTCTTGTATTTAGATTTTGAGAATGCCTTTGACTCTTCTGACGGACATTTTTACATTCAGGGTCTTGGGAGCATTTTGATTCGATAATGGCAACGTAAGTGAATCGAGGCTTTCTATGAAACATTAAGTCCGCTGTATTGTTCGATGGTCAGATTGCCTCGTGGTTCAACAAGGAAAGAGGAAATTAGACAGGGAGACCCTATACTACCATACTTGTTTACTTTTAATGAAAAATACTTGCCATTATGACAAGAGAGGATAAAGAAATAGTAATGGACCACAGGCTGGGTGCTTTGTGACCTGTGCCTGGGGTGGGTGCTTTTGGTGATTAGCGTTGCTTCAGTGCTGTTCACGTGGGCGTTTGTGGTGGAACCATTCCATTGCCATTTTCGTTGTTACTTGAGATAATTTGATGGGTTTCAGAGTATGTATATCTCAGAAATGGAAGTATGGCTCATCTTTTCCTCGGGTCTTCAGCTGGGCAGCTGTGTTCAGTTAACTTTGGTGTCAAGTGAAGTGTCCTTGTATATGTTTTGCTCGTTTATTTTTGGCTCAAGGTAGGTGCACGATTCAGATTGTGGATTGTGTATGGATTTCTTGAACAAGTTTCTTGGTATAAAATCCAAATAATTGATATAATTGAAAGAAAGAAAACGGTGTCTCGAGACCACCTGTCCGTCAATGATCTGTATTGAGGCAGTTCTCGGGTAACTTGTAACAGAATGGGGCCACGTAAAGGCAAATTGTTTTCTTTGCTCATTTCTTTTCATCGTGTCAACAATTCATTATAAATGTTTTCTTGCTGTCTATCAATTCATACAGTGCAGTGTAATGGCTGATAACAACTCCTTTTAAAGTTTTACATATAATGGTAATGGCCTGATTAATCCTGAAAGGGGGAGAACATGTTGGGTTCTTTTATATAAAAAAAGCCCAAAGTCTGTGTGTGCTAAGACGCACCTGCTTGTTGAATCTGTAAATTTCAATCGGGCTGGTGAGGAGAACAGTGTTTGGCTTGGTGATTCTGAGGGTAGCGAAAAAACCCGGTGTGGCAAGATTATTTAATGATAATTGTAAATGTAAGATTTTTTTTTCATATTCTAAGGGACCTAAAAAACGTTACATTCTGATGACTTTAGAAATCCTAAAAAGATTTACCTGCCCATTTTGTATAGATCTAGTAGAAGTAAGAATGCAGAATTCCTTGATTAAATTTGCGAGCAATATGAAGAATCGATAATGATACTGCTATGTTAACTGTTATTTAAGAAACACGCGAATGGACGAAAAAAACCATGCGGAGCAGCCAGCCATCCTAAAATCTGCAAAAAGTAATGTTATGGCAGATTGTGATCTTTTTGTTTTATTAAAAGAGATCTGTCCAGATGAGCGAGTTTATACGTGGCGAAAATTCAGTGCAATAAAACAATCAAGGCTTATATAATATATTGCATAAACTGTTAAATGACGTAAAGATGTCTTAGTTGAGCCAGGATGACGATCAGATCACTTATTAGTGTTTAGAAAAAGAGGATTTGAAAGGTTTTTGGCCATATTATAAATGCAGTAATAGGTAATTAAGTAATTTTGGAGATTAAAAAAAAGTTATGTAATGGAGAAACGATATTTCTCTCTTCTTTCTCTCAGTTCGTTTTCTGCTTTTTTTTTCTTTTTTTTTTTTTTAAAGAACCTATCCCTCGTCAGACATCATTCACAGTCACTCTCTCGTTTACACAACGGGCTGTCTAGTTGGGCACAGCCGACTGAAGAGCTGCGTACTGCTGCTATATTCAGTCGTTTTCCGTGTCATTCAGTCGAACATCAATCGCTCAATTTTTCACTCAATATTTCGATTTTTCACAAAGTGCATGCTATGTGTTATTCATCATCCATAACCATGGATAAACTGGCCTTCTCTCCGGAAAGCTGACGATGGAATTTCACATGTGTGTAAGATGTTATGTGTGTGTACACACGCGAAATCTCGGTTTATATTCTTATTCGAAGAACTTCTCGGAGAGTTGAGTCAGAACCCATGTTAACTCCGAAGAAAAATCCCCGCTATACTGAAAAGGCCCAGCGGAGATTCGAACCCGCAACCCCAGGATCACCCAAATCCTGTGGATGATTTTCTTTCTAAGCTCCAAATACTATGTCACAGGTTTGTATGGAGCAGGAAACGTTACAGAATTAAAAGGAAAACAGCAAAGAAGAACATTAAAAATGGACAAGTGGGAATACCAGATCTTAGAAAATACATATAAGCCCAAATTTCACCTGGATAAGGAAACGTACGAACACTGATCACCTACAGAAGAGCCCCTACAGTCCTGAATATCCATTTATAAATAACGCACACTGCTATGGTGTGAATATGTTTAATGAGTTTAAGACCGAAAGTCGTGTTTTTATTATTATATATATACTGAAAAAAAATACTATCAGCTCTGTATAAAAACAGAGTCTAAAACCTCAGCTGAATTACTTGCCGACTGTATACTATTTGATTAAAATATTTGGGCAAATATAGAAGTTTCAGCACATACAGACTGTATTACAACGGATGTTTATTGTATTGCTAATTTTCTAAAATACGATGAGAAGTTCCTCAAGCATACATAATTCAATGCAAAAAATGTGGTATTAATGTCAATTTTGTTATCTTTACTGGCTATGTGGCTTCCATAAAGAAATTGCTTATACATAAATGTAAAACCAATATTAGGGATAATAATTTATTTCAAACAAAACTTGTGTAAAAAAAAAAAAAAGTTCTTCACTATGTACGAAAGGCGCCAACATTTACCATGATATAGTAATGGACAACGATAGTCATCCAAAACTCTAACGATTGGACCGTAAACTTACCTGCAATGTTGCAGGTAATCATGAAATGAAAATGAGATAAGTTTGAAAATGTTCTATGCTCGTTTGAGCTTATTGTCTCCATGTTCGTTGTGTTCGGAATTGTTGCTCAAATCCTATCGTTCAAGGTTTGCAGTCTTCATGTCTGATGTATCTGTGCGTGTTGTTAAGCCCTGTTGTGTCTATGTTTACTTTAAGCTGGTCGTTCAATGCCTGTCCCTATGCTTGTCATGCTCAAGTTTTGTCTTACGCAGGTTACTCCATATTTATTCTATGCTGATTGATTCACGGTTGTTTTATGCAAGTGGTACCATGCCTCTTGCTTGTTCGCTTATTAGTTTAGGGGATCTTCCACGTGTGTATGTGTATTTTATCTTACACAATTGTGTGGAATAGATATTACATGTTTTTTTTTCACGTTAAGGTGTTTAAATTTTGAAAGAAACTATTATTGGAGGAGCAAGTGAATTGTTAGAGTATACTGAGAGAGAGAGAGAGAGAGAGAGAGAGAGAGAGAGAAGAGAGACAGATACAGACAGACAGAGATGCCTGCCCTTCTTGTTCATAAAGTTGCTTACTTAAGCCAAGAAGGTTAATTCGTATTGCAGACTTAAATGGCTGCGAATGTACGAGAGAGAGAGAGAGAGAGAGAGAGAGAGAGAGAGAGAGAGAGAGAGAGAGAGAGAGAGAGAGAAGGGAGAGGGGTTATACTTGTGCCCTTTCTGATTTTGAAGTTGCTCTGCATTATACAGTAAAGTTTTATCAAAAGCAATTTTCACTTCTAGAGAGAGAGGGTGGATGGGAGAGACAGGGACAGAGACAGAGGAGATCGTTTTGTCCTATATCCAAGCTGCAGACCCAATATGGAGAAGAGTGTAATATACTCAACACTTTCAAAACAAAATATTTATTGTTCAACTCATACTCAGTAGATACAGCATCACGGATGTTAAAGGCATGATATATAAAATACACTTAGCTCCTTTCTATTTTCATTGGCTGAAGCTATCAGCAGAGGAGTTGATGATATTTTTTTCTGGAAAAACAACTTGTTATTTATGTTCTGAATAGCAGAACATACTGAAACTAAATGAATTTCGTCTTCTTTTTCATTTTCTTGCCAGCGGACGTGATAAATCGTGATGTGTAAGAATCTTTCATCTTAAGTGATAAACCTCTGGTTTACGATATTATAAATCAGAACATGAATATGATCTATTTAAAAACACTCACGTTCTTTTAGTTATGTGTGGTTTAACAGAAAGGATCGTCCCATTACACTGTTATTTGCAGATCTTTTGGAACTGCCAGTTCTGCTTCTTATGATCGATTAGTTTTCGTCAGAACTTACGTTGAGCATTTGAGCGTTACATGGCCGTATCCACATTTAAACAGGCATTGTTTTAGATTTGTTGCCCAGTTCTGTGGCCATATCCACATTTAAACAAGCATAGCTTCAGGATGGTTGCCCAGCTCCGTTTACCTTGTCTAAAGTAAAATTGTCAGATGTGCTTTCTGCGACAATCTGTTTTCTTCTAAGCTTCTAAGCCTCAACCTGTACTTTGTGGATTAAAAACAGTGTTGACAATGAGTCAAAGTTGACAAAGATTGCATGCCTGTTATTTCATCATAAACCAGATCATTTGGTATACACCAAGGAGCGGCTCAGGGCAGACAAATGCGCCTTTTACACATCGTTGGAAACCGTTTCTAGACCCCACATTTCTGCAACACACTGTACAATAGCTGTGCTTTTTTGTATAAGATATTTTGGACGGATTTCTGCATCGTTCTTATTCGGCACATCCATTTTCTGCTTCATACATGAAAAAGCAGTCTTTCCACGACTTGTTATATCCATGCATACACACATAAAAGTCAGCCTTGTTGAAAAAAAATGCACAAAATATTTTTTCAATATATTTACCAAAACTATTTCAATGTATTTACAACAAGTTTAACTCCATTACATGTCCATCCTTTTCTAAAGCTGTAGGTCCTGTTTCCTGAAGACAATATATATAATCATTTTAACTAAATTAACTCATAGAATTGTTAACTATTTAACAAACGGTAGCCCAACAACACTTTTGTGATGCCATTGCCATTACGTTTTCATATTTATAAACACAATGTGTATATAGCATAATACACGACCAACGCAAAAGCTAGTGATTACAAAACTGTAGGAGTTTCAGAAGATGAACAAGCCTATTGTTCAGATCAATCTAATGCAAGTAGCACAGAACATACATACATACATACATACGCTAGCGCACGCGCACGATCTTCGACGATAGAACGCGCATATACAGCGCAAGCATTGATTATCCTCGCAATCACAATGGAAAACACTGATGTGAAGAATTAATGAAAGAAATCTGCAACAGCGGGTGTCGCTCTTTTTCTTTTATTTTGAAACTTTTAATGAAGTACACTTTGTCCTTCTCTTCCCACCATTTATCACCCCTGCCTCACCCTCTCTCTCTCAATCAATCAATGTGTTGTGTGTTTGTGTGTGTTTGTGTGTGTGTGTGTGTGTGTGTGTGTGTGTGTGTGTGTGTGTGTGATTCATTATGTGTATGTTGATGTGTATGCATGTGTGTAGGTGTGTGTGCGCGTGCGTATATGATATGTACACAATGTACGATATACGAACAGCGCGCAAAACACACACACCACGCACACACGCACAGCACACACACCCATACACACACGCCCGCGCGCGCGCACGCACGCGCACAATGCACGACATGCACGCCACACGCACACACACAAGCACCACGCAGCACGCACCACCGCACACACACACACGCCGCACGCCCACACACACACCCACACACACACACACACACCACACACACACACACACACACGGGTGTATATACAAATGGCATATGCTCTCCCAGTTTGCGGGAATACACACGACACCACACACACACACACACACAACACACCACACACACACACACACACACACACACACGACACACACACACACACACACACACACACACACACACACACACACACACACACACGGACAGACAGACAGACAGACACACACACACAACACACACACACACACACACAACACAACACACACACACACACACACACACACACACCAGGTTTGTATTTGTGGAAACAGATTATCTCCTAATCATATTCTTTTATGTAAGAACTTGAAAATATATACTCACATCACACACACAATTGACAAATGTTCTCACATGTTTTCACGAACTTTCCTTCTCTCTCTCTCTCTCTCTCTCTCTCTCTCTCTCTCTCTCTCTCTCTCTCTCTCTCTCTCTCACGCACACACACACACAAACACATACACACATCACACACACACGCACGCACGCACTCATACACACACATACACACACATGCACGCACGCACGCACACATACACACATACACAATGCACGCACCACACACACACACACACACACACACACACCACCGCACGCACGCACGCACGCACGCACGCACGCACACCACACACACAACACACACAACAGATACACACACGATCACTATTAAGCAGAAGATAGACAGACAAGTAAATGAAAAATACAGATAGTAAATGAAACATGAAGATGTATAACTAAAAAATAAATGATAAATAAATAACAATAAAGGTTAGCATGGAAGACAAAATATAAGGGAGACTAGTGAGAGGCATATGGTTAACCTCTAAACGAAGCCACTGGGCTGATCTGTAGTACAGCGTCGTCTTTTCTGAGAAATTCTTCTTTTGAATGTATGTGTCAACTCAACATTTGTATCCTGATACTCACTGCATTATAACCCGGACGCAAGGAAGGCAGTACTCAAAGTAATATTTTCTTTTCTCTTCTTTCTTTTCTTTTCTTTTAAGTTTTTTTTTTTTTTCCAGAACCGCCGTTTCTTGTTTATGTTTAATTCTATCACATGCAATGGACATACATTGCACAAGTCGTGTTCTTCCTTGACTTGTATATCTCGTAATGGATTTCATAAAGTTCCTCT
>CM065722.1:27767325-27779825 GCA_033310375.1 Conus canariensis
CATCAAGAAATCTGACGTAGGCACCACTGCCTCCGTTGTGTGTGGCTTCTTCTGCAGATCCGTCCGTGTATACGTGCGTCCAGGAGCTGGCTGGGTAGGACTCCTCTATCATGGCCAGAGTCAGGATCTTGAGAGTAGCTGGTTGCTGGTCTTTGGTGGTGATGCCAGGAACTCTAAGGCTGATGGTGGCCTCTATCTCTTGGTCGAGCCTCCAGTCATGCAAGGCAAGGTCAGTGCGGGGCTCCCCTTCTGCCGCCAGAACATCGCTGTGCTGTGCTCTGAGTGCCTTAAACTGGTGGCTGAGTCTCTGCCGCTTGAGACGGTTCTTTGTGGGCTGCTCCAGTCTGTGGTGTAGGTGGTGTGAGGGCAGTCTTCTGAGCTTCTCGCCCTGCATCAGGACTTTCAGGTCGCGTCTTTTCTCCAGGGGCTCGACGTTAGCAGCATTCTCCATGTCATAGATGGGCGTGGACCTCATGGCTCCAAGAATGAGGCGAAGTCCCATGTTTTCGACTTTATTGAACCGGCTCTTGTTGGTCTTGGAGGCTGTGCCCCACGAGGTTGAGGCGTACTCCATGGTGGGTCTGACTGCTCCCGTGTAGACCCCGGCGAGATGCCAAGGAATGTTAGTGTGTCCATCTGGGGCAAGACCTGTCCCTGGAGCCTCAGCTTGACGTGCTCGTTGGCGGTATGGAAAGAGAAGAGTGTTGCGTTGGTTTTCGTGGTGTTGAGCTCAAGACCCCAGTGTGGCGATATTGCTGACGACTTCCTGAAGCCGGTAAGAGGCCGTGCTGGTGAATTCAAAGGATGTCAATATTGCCAGGTCGTCTGCGTGCAGACTGTTGGAGACGTGATTCGTGATGTTGTCTGTAATGTCGTTGATATACAACAAGAACAGTGTTGGGGAAAGCACTCCTCCCTGGGGGACACCCTCGCACAGCTTGACCTTTCTGCTGAGGAAGGCGTCTAGTTTGACCCTTGCGGTCCTGCCGAAGAGATAGTGGTGGATCCACATGTACATCTTGCTACGTACGCCGGCTCGGAGAAGTTTCAGGGTGAGGCCCTCCTTCCACACTTTGCCAAAAGATCTCGACAGATCAAAAAACACGGCCAGTGTCTTCTTCTTCTCCTGAAAAGAGTTTTCGATGTCCTGGACGAGGAGGGCTAGTTGGTCTTCTGTGTTGCGGAATTTCCTGTAGCCGGTCTGGGTAGTTGAAAGTATGTTCTGTGTTTCCAGGAGGAAGGTGAGGCGACGGTTGACCATCCTTTCCAGCAGCTTGCCGACACAGCTCAGAAGGCTGACTGGCCTGTAGCTGCGGGGGTCCTTCTTGTTCTTCCCCTTCTTTGGAATCGAGATGATCTCTGCCTCTTTCCAGATGGAGTGCACAACTCCTGATGTCCAGCTGTGGTTGAAGATCTGAAGCAGCACTGTTCTGGATGCTGGTCCCAGGTGCTTCAGCATGTCGCCAGTGACGCCATTAGGCCCCGGAGCTTTCTTGGGCTTCAGCTTGCGAATGCCTTGCTTCAGCTCCTTCATGGTAAAAGACTCGCTCGTACAGCTGTCATCTATGCCATGTGGGTCTGATGTCAGAAGTTCTGTGGTTTCTTCTCGAACCTGCTTGATGCGCTGTCTGGGCATGTGGATCGTACTCTCCTCTCGGTACAGCTCCGCAAAGGTGTTGGCTGCGGCCTTTTCTGTTTTCAGCTGGTTGTCCTGCTCGATGACGGTCTTGCCTCTACTGGGGTTGTCATCGCTCAGTTTTTTCGTCAGCTTCCAGAGTCCCTGCATGTCTGTCTCCATGTTCAGGGAAGCTGTCTTGTCTTGCCAGCTCTTGCGTGTTGCTTGCAGCTTTTCCTTTATGAACGAGGCTTTCGCTCTGTTGTGGGTCTCTACATTCTCGTCAGTGGGGATACTCTCCATCGTGTCCCTGGTTTCACTGAGGGTCTTGTGCAGGGTGTCGAGCTCAGGTGACCAGTAAGGGCAGTAGTTCCTGCGTTTGCCTCGTGCTGCCTGCGCCGCATCCAGCACTTCCTTGTTAAAAATCTTGGCGTTTTCGTTGATGTCGTGGAGTGACATTGTCAGCGCAGAAGTCCTCCTGTCTACCTCCTGCTTGAACAGGTCCCAGTTTGCCTTTTTGTAATTCCAGCTTGCCGGGAGCCTGGTGGGGTGGATTTCAAACTGTCTCTGTACTGTGATGATCACTGGCCTGTGGTCGCTGCCTCCAAGCCGGGGCGACACCTCCCTTTGGGCAATGCTGTGGATGTCGTCTGTCGCGAAGGCCAGGTCAGGAGTCCTCCATGCTCGTGAGTAGCACGTAGGTGGATCGTCTGGTCTGTTGATGAGGATCAGCTGGTTACCCAGCCTTCCACATCTTCTTCCTTCTTGTTGAGATCTTGGTAGCCCCAGTTGGGTGAGTGGCTGTTAAAATCTTCTGTGATGATCCAACGGTGGGAGTCAACGAGGATGGATTCGAGCTGTATCTGGTTTGTAGGTGAGCAGACATTGAGGACTGTCACTGACGTGCCTGGCAACACCAACTTGACTCCCAGGAATTCTGTGTCAAGATCAGCTTGACCAGAACTCTGGGTCTCCACCGCCGGGATATTGTTCCTTACAAGGGTGATGAGGCCTCCCTTTGGCCTGTTCTCTCGGTCTTGTCTGAACAACTCGTAACCTCTTATAAAAAAAAAAGCGGTGAGTGTTGTTGAGGTGAGTCTCTTGGATGCAACGTACATCGATCGCATTTTCACGCAGAAACCGCTGGAGCTCAACCTTCTTGCGCTGTACTCCTTCCACATTCCAGTGGACAATCCGAAGTGCTGCTTGCCCACGCACACCAATCTGTTCTCCCCGAAGAGTCTGCGAAGCATCAAGTCCGTGGTCGGTAGTCGTGGATGGGCCCCTTTGAAGCTGAGGGCCCGGCACCGTCTCCCTCCGGCCACGGTCCAGGAAGACGACACCACATCGGTCTGGCGCTGTCTGCATAGCCATGTGTCGTAGAGTGCGTGCACAGCCGGTTTTGATTAGATCACGCCCCGTAGAGAGGCCACTGTGGCGCCGTCTTCGGTGATCTCCTGTTCTGGTAACGGTTTACAGTTGGCCGGGTTTTCTCTTGGGAGTTTTCCTTCTCTTGCATCCGCAAGCCAAGATCCACAAATTATGTTAATGGGTCGCCTTCGGGTTTGTACACGTAGCCGTTGGGACATACAAGGTCCTCATCCGCCCTGGCCGTTGACTGCCCGAAGCAGTTCATCCGCCCAGTGGTGCCGTGTAAACATCACCCGTTTAACCTCCGGGAGAGTTGGTCTATATTAGTCTGACCTCTACCATTCGACCTGTCCAGCTTGGGTGGCCCTACCAGGAGCATACGTTCCCGCTGACATAGCTGTCTGGGTCATAGAGGTACGCAAGCTCCCACACCACGACAAGGAGTAGACCGTGTGGGAGTATGATTCAGTCAAATTTGACTTTCCAATTTATTGTGCAAGAGGTCTGAGGTCTCCATTTCTTCTAAAACCGCTGCAGCTTTTTTGGTTGTGTTTTCCTGGCCTGAAAATAACATTGAACACGATCCGAAATCAAGTTAAAAGGTCGAAGGAACCTTTGATGATCACGATGTCTGCGCTCATTCAGACCAACATTAGCGCCAGTACCGTCAATAATAGCAAATCTTTGGGGAATAAAGACAGGCTGTCGCCAGATAAAAGGATCAAAATTTGTGTCAGGCTTGTTATATATTCATAGAACATTTGAATGCAATCTGATTTCAGTGCACACAAATCTTCATGAACTTTGATAGGAAAATGCTAGATCTGGTATTGTGTTTGCAGTCCTCAGAACAGGCGTTGTCACCAGATTTGTCTAAAGTATCAGTTTGTCTAATGAACAAACCGTGCTTCCCATAAATACCCGATGTATACGTTTGAGCAGTCAACAGACGAGAATTAATAAGTTGAAACAGTAACTGATCAGGTAGATGACCCGTAACTTTCGGTTTCAATTTAATATCAAACCAATGTGGTGTATTTTTGACACATTCTCTGATGTTTGATGTACAATCATATGACATGACGTTTTATTTCGATCTCTAAAATAGATTCGAAAAGAAACAAACTGAACAGCCAGCTCACTTACTACGTACTAAACCTAAGTGTTAAATTATTATCTTATCAATGGCACCAGTCACACAATCTCTTCATTACTTCACAACTACACGCAGTCACTGACATTTCACCTATTCTGCTCTCTAAGCTAGCAGGATGACCACAAGGACTGATTACATCAGGTCACCATTAGCCACCATCAAAGAAGACCCGGCCCTGCTGCTGTGTCACTTTGATGGCGACCAGTTGTGCCTGTTCTGGCTCAAACTGTGCAGGGCACTGTCTCCTTGACCATCTTTTGGAAATAACTTCAGCGAAGCTGTGAAGTAAGACTCATATTATATACAAGTATTTCCGTCAAATTCTGAACCACCATCCTTCTCTCCTCCGGTCTCTCACATTATTACAATTGCAAGTAAGAGGACTTAAGTTTAAGACCTTAAGGACCAATTTCTCCAAACTTGCCCACTTTCTTGCAATTGCTACAATGTGCAATGGGAACTTGAAATGTTTACCAGGAGAGAGAGAGAAATAAGTGATCCAGCATTTGTTTCCTTATCAACGATGGGGGTGAAATCCAGCTAAGTTCTGTTGATTGTTTCAGTATATGTTGGAGATTTTGTTTGAAAATAAGAACAGAACGGTTTCCTGGATTTTCAGGAGTACAATATGCCGGCTGCAGTCCTGGACGTAAAGGAAAATAGATCGATTAATATTGACCTGGATACTGAGTTTATGACAAAAATGATGCATCGAAGCGTGCATGTGAATTTGAATGCAATTATCTGTGTGTGTGTGTGTGTGTGTGTGTGTGTGTGTGTGTGTGTGTGTGTGTGTGTGTGTGTGTGTGTGTGTTGTAAATTAGGCTGCTTGAAGGATCAGTTTTTAAACACGTAGAATAAATTGTTGGAATTTTGCGATTCGCTAATGCAGTAGTTATACAGATCCTCCTGTACATTTGTTTGCAGCGAATCGTACTAAGAGTATAGATGATAAAAGCACTAGCTGTCAGTATTATTGAAAAAAAAAGCACACACACACACACACACACACACACACACACACACACACACACACTCACACATACACACACACGCGCGCGCGCGCGCGCGATGAAAATAACCCTCTCCTGAACAAGAACAACCATAATATCTATGAGGTCTACAACTGTACATCCAGACGAAGCAAACAAGATGTAAAATCTTTGTACAATAAGAGTAGAAAAATCGTATCTTGGCTTTAATGACAGGGTGGGGATAAGCTTTGTCCAGATACCTTACTGACGACTTCGTATAAGCAGGTACTGACTTTGTGTGATCCCTGTCTGCTGATGCGAACTGGTCAGGCTCTATGTCCACTGTTGTTCCAATGGAAGTCCCATCCGTGTTGTCATACTATTTTGCATTGTGAAAGATAGGGATAAGCCTGACGTTAGTTTCACTAAACGATGCTTTGTTTTCCGACCATTTGGCCCGAAAGTAATACCTTTGGAGTTAAACTTTTCCGTCAGACAAGCAAAATAATTGAAATAAAATATTGATGTACAGATGGCCAAGTAAGACTTATCATGGAAGATATTGGTAAATAACCCGAGTTTCAGAAAATGAGCAAATGATATCTTATGACAGAAAAGAAGAGAAACAGCCCGGCAACTCATTTGTTCTAATTTTTGTGACAACTAACTGAATCTAATTATGTAATTGTTCAAGGTCTGTCGATTGTAATACTTATATAAGTTAGTACATTAGAAGTGCAGAACTGTAACAAATAAATCGACTGATGAAAGTGTAACATGAGAGAGAGAGAGAGAGAGAGAGAGAGGATAAGATAAAAGAGAAGTAGAGAGGACATCTTTAGTGAGTTTAATGATAGCTATATTCTTCTTTTGTTCACATCTCTCTCTCTCTCTCTCTCTCTCTCTCTCCTCTTCTCTCTCTCTCTCTCTCTCTCTCGCTCGCGCGGTTGCCGTTTCTCAACCTGTCCTTCCTCTCTACCTCACCTCCTCCCCCCCTCTCTCTCTCTCTCTCTCTCACACACACATACACACACGCGCGCGCGCACACACAATTGTGTTTTGTGTGTTTATAACGGAGGAGCTGGGGGGCGGGGGGGGGGGGGGGGAGATAAGAGACATGAGTAAAGTGTAGACAAAAAGAAATACTGGGCAAGTAGCTGAGTGAATACTTTGAAGTATGCACATGTGTGTGTGCGCGCGTGTGTGTGTATGTGGTGTGTGTGTGTGTGTGTGTGTGTGTGTGTGTGTGTGTGTGTGTGTGTGTGTGTGTGTGTGTATGTGTGTGTGTGTGTGCGCGTGCGTGCGTGCGTTCGTGGATGCGTGCGTGCGTGCATGCGAGCGTGCGTGTGTGTGTGCGTGCGTGTGTGTGTATGTGTGTGTGTGTGTTTGTGTGTGTATGTGTGTGTGTGTGTGCGCGCGCGCGCGCGTGTGTGTGTGTCTGTGTGTGTGTGTGTGTGTGTTTCTTACTAACTTTTTTGAAAAACCATATGGAAACAGAAAAAAAGAACAAACAGAAGAACGATGGACAACGTGACATCCAACCACTCCCAGACCCAGACCCATGCAAACAACCTCGGTGCCCCCACCTGGGCACAGTTTATCCTCTTTCCGGAGTATCAGATGGCCATGCTTATCTGGAAGCTGTGGCCTCCCTGCATTCTTCTCCTGGGTCTCCTTGGAAACTTCGCCACCATCCTGGTCATGGCCCGCGTCAAGGACCAGCACTCCGCGCAACGCGTCATCCTTATGGCCCTTGCTGTGTGTGACATCTGCATCCTGTGCGCTGGCACCTTCCGGGACTGGCTGATGTTCGTGTTCGGTGTGAACGTGTATCGAATCCCTTTGGTACCTTGCAAGCTCCACGCCTTGCTGATGTACTCCGCCAGGTCACTATCAGCCTGGCTGCTGACGTGTGTCACGGTGCAGAGAGCCATGGCGGTCACATGGCCTCACAGGGTGAGAGCTCTGTGGACCGTGCGGAGAACGTGGATAGTCATTGCTGCCCTCGTCTTCACAGCTTGTGCCCTGCATGCCGATAAACTGGTAGGCATGGAAATAACAAGCAGGAACGAGTGCGCGTATGTGCTGGAGGGTTATAAACTGTTCGAAACAATCTGGCACTGGCTGGACCTGGTGGCCACTTCCATCCTCCCCTCCCTTTGTCTGCTGGTGTGTGACGTCATTCTGTCCACGACTCTCTTCAAGGCCGTCTCCGCGGCCTCTCTGACCGGTCAGGCTGTCTCGGGTGCCAGTGCCACCACCACCCACAGCAACACAGATCGAAAGAAAACCGCTTCCAGGACGACGGTGATGATCCTGGTGTTGTCTTCCACTTTCTTGCTTCTGACTCTGCCCTTGTGCGTTCTCATCCTGTGGTACGACTTTGTGAAGGTCACCTACTTCACGAGATTTTACGCTCGCTTCCAGCTAGGGAGAACAGTGACTGTGAACCTGTGGTACACCAACAGCGCCGTCAACTTCCTGCTTTACTGTTTGACTGGAACTAAGTTCAGAACGGAGTTCTTCAGTTTGATCCGCTGCAGCACCGCTGCCCCGAGTCAGGCTGCTGGTGAGAACTCAAGGAAAAGCGGATAGCGCATTTGTCTCACCACACTGTGAAGGTTTTGACACTCTGAAGAGAAGCGAAGAACACGTTCAAAGCATCTCCTTTAAAACGGATTTGTTTCGCTTTGAAGCCAGTTATGTTGCACGTTGTTTAATGATTTGTGATAATGTGACATTTATGAAAAAGAGCATAGTGCGTAAACTGAAGACAAATGGGAAAATCACACGTAGATAGTCAGTGCCTCGGTCTCAGAACACTTATCGAAGTTTAAAACAAAGGAAAAGGGTTATCATGAAAAAGAGATAAAACAATGGTGTGTGTGTGTGTGTGTGTGTGTGTGTGTGTGTGTGTGTGTGTGTGTGTGTGTGTGTGTGTGTGTGTGTGTGCGTGCGTGCGCGCGTGCGCAAGCACTCTTGAATATCAGTTTACGTGCACCTTCGAACATGCTCACAAGTGCATTTTCTTTTCTTTTTGTGATGACGTCAAGTTCTTAAACAGAACCTCTTTTGCCTACGTTGTACATAACTCACCGATTTATCGAGGATTTACGCCTCAAGATACCCTGATTATGAGGTCTTAAAACATGTTTTATATACACAAGTGTTAAAAAAATAATAAGAATAATGTCACGCACAGACATTCAAGGGACATAATTGCGCATATTGTAGGGCGGAGTTATTGCAGCGGTCAGTTCTTTCTTTTCCCCGTGTCGATATTTGGGAGTTACGATGCGTGTTTTATTTGTGTGTGTGTGTGTGTGTGTGTGTGTGTGTGGTTTTGGTCGAGTCATTGTTGATAGGTGATCGACCAAAGAGGGATTTACAATAAGGCCTATCTTTAGCTATATCCAGTCCTGTGATGGTGTTGGTCTGTTGCCTTGGTGATTTATCGGTGATGGGTTGACCAACTGTTGGAGATTGGTGCTTGTATATGGTTGTGTCCATATTTGGTCTTGTGTACAAGCTGTTGGTGGTTATCGATTGATTATTGGAGGGATTTATAATCTAGAGTCTGTGCCGATACACAGTTGTTCCCATATTGGGAAGTGTGGTCTCGTCACCCTAGGTGACTTATTGCTGATTGGTCTTCTGGCAAGTTGGTGTTTCGAGTCTGTATACGAGTGCCTATATCTCTGCCTCTATCTAGAATTTTGTCGTGCCGTTCCCTGGGCAATCTATTGATGATTGGTCGAAGTCAGGGTGTGGCCTTGTCAGTTTCATGATGTCTGTCAGCTCTAAGTGTCGTCTGGTTTTTGACTGTCTGATTTAGTTGTTTGCGACTCCTGGCTCGAGACGGAGGTCTTCTGATCCAGCGTTTGGTGAGGCAGTTTTGCCACTTTGTTTAGTGGGCAGCCAGGAAACCCATCGGTGTGTCCCTGTGACAGCTCGGGATTCCAAGAAGAAGTTATCGGTGTGTCGGTGTCTGCCACCAGTGTCCACGCCTTCAAGGGAGCGAGGGTTTCCCCGGTCTGGAGCTGCTCTGGCGGGTGTTTGTCCTGTATTGTCTTCGTTGGTCATCGTAACTCCAGGTGAGAAGTGTTGGGCAGGTTGTTCATTGAAGAAGGGAGTTGGAGATACATGATTCTGGGTCGAAACGCGTCGTTTGTACATAGGCGAAATGTGAGAAGCGCGATTCAGTTTAGTATAAAAACAGAGGATATACGGGGCCGTAAATCGCGCCGGCTTATAGACAAGGGGGGAAGGAGTGAGAGGGAGGTGTCATATGCTTGACGCGCGCTACTGTTTCGGGCGAGAGGTTATCGTCATGCGCGCGCGCGCGCGCCGAATGTCGGTATGTGCGGCGGTCGTTGTTTTCATTGCATTGTGTTTCCGTCGTTTGTTGAAAAGAATTTTTTTTTAAATGTGTTGTTTGAAATTCCGGTAATTATCGAGTTAAACCATAAGTTCGTATATATGAAAATTGATGAGGATTATAATAGGTTTTTGTTTATTCTTATTTTTCTTTTGATAGGAGAAGAAAATTATTTCGTATGCCCCTCTTTTCATATGAAGGATGGCTGTTGCGCCGAAGCGATAATGGGAGGGGGGGATGGTGATGTGCTTTGACCTCGAGTAGGTGGGAAGAGGGAGTGTGAAGGTGGTTATTGTAGTTGGAAAGAAAATGGTATATGGTTGTTTGTGTCAAGTTGGTGAATTATATGACATTGGTGGTTTGAATTGATGAATATTTGCGGTGTCATGCATTGATATATTTAATGCATTAAGTTTTCTTTTTATGATTATGATTGGAAGTTGGAATAGGTAGTTTTTAAATTTGTTGTGTTATTCTTAAGTTAGTGCAGTGATTTGGTTGCAAGTTGAAATTGATTAGGCGTATGCCTGGTCACGTACAGCCCAGCAGGGGGGCGCCGTCCTGTCGCTCCGATTTTGTTGGTATGTCTGGGTCTTCAGTTACTCGCCGGTCATTTGTTTTCGATCGCTATCGGTTTTGGTGATACAGCACTGTGTGAGTTCAGGGCAGTGACAGTGGTTCATTTTATTATTGGATTATGATATCATATCGAGGTTGACCCAATATTGTCTCTTATTCAGCAGCGGCGAGCGCTTCCGCTCTCCGGTGTTGTTGTTGAATCGTTTGGCATTCATTATATGCCTTTGAAGAAAACAGTAATTCTTTATTATTTTATAAATTTCCTGTGGATAATTTCGTTGATTGATTTATGGCATCATCCTGTCCCACTTGGGTACATACCGTTTGAGGTGTGTCCATTAAGATATGGAATAATATGATATTGATAGTGTGGTATGTGAACGGATGGTTGTTAATAATTTTTGTCACATTGACAGTATTATTAATTGACTTTGTTGACTTCAATATTCCGGAACATGGAGAAAGCCGGGTGTTCATCATCGGAAGTTAACAACTTCTTTTTTTTTTTTTGTGCACTGTTTTTTTTTTTTTTTTTTTTTTTTAAATTGATATTGTAGGCTGATTTATGTCCCGTTTGGTAGAATTGTGAGTCCCAGATTGGGTTGTTGGTGTATGTGTTACACTTAGTTTGATGGAAAATTGGAAATTTCATGTTCCCAGTTTCTCCATCTTCGTCAACCCCCCCCCCCCCCCCCCCCCCCCCCCCCCCCCCCCCCCCCCCCCGCCCTTAAGTCCAAATCTTTGACAAGTCATTACTATGAAGACAGTTGAGTTGTTGGCCTGCGCTTGTTTTTTTCCCCCACTATTAGATTGTTCGTCTGTGTATTTGTCTGACTTTATTCAAGTTTAAAAGGCTGTGCCAGTCTTGAATAAAAGTTACTCTGTGTTAGGTTTTCTTACGGGAGCAAAAGTTACCCCACTTGTTTATTGTTTACTGTTCCCTGCCTCATTTCATTTCCAATTTTGTTTCGATTAAATCGAGGTTATTTGTATTTGTTTCAGTCCATCTGTGTGTTTGTCTTTTGATCTCCCTTGCATCCTTGGGTGGATCCTCAAGCGTAGGCTCAAAGATTGTCCCCAACATTTTATACTATTTGCATAATGTCTTAAGTTTTTCAGCAACTTTTTTCCTCCCCACACTTTCGTTTGGTTTCCTTACTACCCTTCACTGGCTGCTTTGGGGGTGCTATTGGATTCTTTTTTGCACCCTTGGTGGTGAGAACACCACGGTATTATGGACTGTGGTATGTCTCTATTCGACGCCAGGAGCGCAGATACAACCAGCCGCGTCTCCCTGATGAGTTCCGATCCAGCGGACGAAAAGCCTCGGAGCAGGCAATACAAATATATCTGCTTTCAAAATGGATTGCGATGGTTCCCTTATGCAGCTAGCGAAGAGGTTTCATATCTGTAATTGTCGTGAGTCGGTCGAATGTCCTCGAGCATTTAGGCAAATTAAGGGTAGTTTAGTGTTGTTGAGAGCAAGTTTCATGGGTTCTTCAAGTGTGCGAACTCGGGCATCACCAGTGGGGAATACCCCAAGTCGTATACGGAAGGAGGGACAATTACTGGGAAGTGTTTCGCATGTCCGAGGCATAGTGACAAGTAGTTGCCGACCTGCCGGTCCTTGGTGAAAGAGAAGATCCGCCACTGGCTGGCTATTCACTGGGTTCTCCAGTGGGGCTGAAAGGAAGGCGATCGTGTCAGGTGACCGTCACGGGTAGGTGATCGTCAGCTTGCAGGCAGAGTACAGCGACCATTCAGTCGTCCTTGTTCTAAGGAACGAATGGAAGGCTTCGGCCTATTGAGTGGTTTGCACCTTGTTGTCTGTAGAGGTAGTAACTACTCGAAGCATCAATCCTGGCTGGTGGAGAAGTCCAGGCTGTTAGTACAATGGGTAGCTTGGGAATCGAACATGAGTTGAATAGGAGGTCAGGCATTAAGCACTTGGTACCCAAGTCTTTGTTGGCACTAGCAGCTGTTGTATGTGTAGGTGACTAGTGATTCCATTGGCGGAATAAAAATAACTTGGGGATTTATTGGTACAAATCGTGTGATGGGTGTGTGACAGTAATTCCATTGGTTGAACCAGCTAAACCCGGGTTCTCTCTTTCTTTGAGAACGAATATAAGGAGCTTGGAAAACCAGGAAGAGTGTGATTCACTTAAGGGAAAGTGAACTCGCCCGTCTTGCTGAGGGCTCAAGAAAATACAGCGAGAAGCAGAGGCTTGCTGTCGCCTCGTTGTCTCCTGGGTGGGGACGTAAGACAGTGGAGGTTGCTGTAGCCTCGGAGCCGACGACGAGAAGAATTGTCTGCCGTGTGGGGACGGTCGACAGCAAGACGTGTTAGCCTGTCGGAGCCTAGACAGGGAGCTGCCAGACAACGGTGGAGTGTTTGCAGCCAGAGAAGACCTGTGGGAGAGGCCG
>CM065722.1:27784825-27794825 GCA_033310375.1 Conus canariensis
GTATCTCCCTGCTGCTCCATGCATGACTGCAGACCTCCAAAAGCCATTGAACAGCCGCCGCTTCACCGTCTCTCCTCATCGTGCATTGTAATGTTATGATGTGTCATTACTTCTATGTCCGTTGTTAAACTGGAAACCGTGAACTTGTACGTTCCACACTTTCCCTGGATTGATCTGCCAATAAGCTTTTCCAGTATATTCCTTCTCTCTGCCCCTGCTCTCTGACGTACTTGAGGAATCTGGTCCAGGACAATAATGTCTATGGTTGAAACAGATTACTGAAATGCTGTCATTAATATTGTTCTTCTAAACAAAGTGTTAGCATAACATGTGTAGTACATGGTCCATAGACTGTCTGGATGGAACTGAAGAATATTTTCGAAGTCGAAAATTGCATTGAAGAACATTTGTTTTTAGTTCTTGGTGTCTGAATAAAGCTGAATTTAGTTTTTGCTTGCTTGTTTGCTTTCTCCTTCGCATTATCTGTTCTTCATTCTTTTCACTGCGGACTGACGTTGTGTCTGCTGATTAACTTAATCGCATTTAGTGGTGGTGGAAATGTCATTACAAGTAGATTTGCAGAGACAGTACATGCATATTCGATCAGTTGTTATCGGTTGGAAATCTCCCCCTCTCTCTCACTCTTTCTTTGTCTGTCAGTCAGTCAGTCTGTCTGTCTGTCTGTCTGTCTGTCTGTCTCTCTGTCTCTGTCTCTGTCTCTGTCTCTCTCTCTCTCTCTCTCTCTCTCTCTCTCTCTCTCCAATGTTTAACTTTGTTATTTGTTATGCATGACTTTTGGGAGTACAACCCACAAATCCACTAAAGAACATTGCAACCCATTGCAGCTTGCACTAGTGCTTGTATTACAAACTTACAGCACTGTCTGGCATTTCGCAAAGGTAACCAAATGCAAATGTGGACATGAATGATATATGATTCAATCGTTGGTAGTGCCCGGATTTTATCGCATGTGTATTCTGAAGCTGGCACTCAGGTGTAAACACCAGCTTTAATCACGTGAAGAAAGGGAATACAAAACGCGTACATAACGTAATAAAACAATAACAACATCAACACATCATCATCATCATGATCATTATGATGATCATTTACATCATCATCAACATTGTGACCATGCTACCATTGTAACAACACACTATAACCATTGCCACTACGTCTGCTACCAATACTGTTGAAATGATAATGATATTAGCCCCTGAGTAGGTATTATATGTTGCATTTTTTATCTAATCAAAAACACATATAAGCACAATAACAACCGCAGTGGACAAAGACAACAAATAATAAATAAACAAAAACAAAATTACAGAAAAAAAGCAAGTGAACCAATCGGAGAAAACAAACCGACCAGCTGTGTCTATCTCATTTAGAATCCTTGAAAAAATAAATGCGTTAAATTAATAAAGAAGAACATAGAAGCAGCTACGTAACAAACTTTTAAAGACAAGCGGCATACGTTTCTATTTTATATCTTGCTTTCCAACATGAAATAAAAACTTGAAGTGACGGCAACTCTTTTTCATATTTACATGTGTAAATATAACATTTAGCACGTAACATGATAAGGTAAAACATTCTATCTGATCTACAATTAATGTCACAACCTAATAGGACAATATTTTCATTCAGCTGTAGATTCATTGTTTCGCATTTCTATGCACTGTCTTTTTAAATTCTTACCAGAAACTTTGCACATGAGGGTAGCTCCAAAACTGATGTTAAAAGTGTTCCTTCTCTCTCTTACAAAAAGTTTTTTTTCTGAATCTTTAATATCCATGTTTTGCAAAATGGTATTGGTTGCCAGCACTCTGTTAATAATTCTAACCTGAAACCATCTTAATTACATATCTTTTATCTGTTGCGTTTTCTGAAAAAGTCTAGCTCACATAGCATCCTTCTATAATCTTTCATCCCATTTACTGCAAACAGTTGGCTCTGGAGTGTCTTGAATCCGTGAATCGTAATATATCACAGATATCAGTCTACTTGACTCACCTTCTTCACATTTTATTTCTACTGCAACTTTCCTTGAGTGCTTTTTCGCGGCACCGATATAACCGTCATATGTAAAAAAAAAAATCTGTGTTGGCATTACACATTATGTGAAAAAAAAAATCTGTATTGGAATTATATTTATTAACAAAGTACTGGAAACTTTAAAAATCACCATTTTCGTCTAAAAGATTCCATACGCAGAGTACACATTTTCGATCCAATTTCTATTAAAAAAAAATGATCTGCCCCAATCCTCAAATTCATATCATAAACAAATGCTCTGAACGAGTTCTTCTATAGTTTTGACGCAGTCTTACCTATTTCTTTTTACGCTTTGTCCTTATCTCTCCAGACGTTATTTAACGTATCATGCCCAGCTAGATCAGCACCTAATTCATAGATAACTTCCGCTTTGTAATATAATGGGTAAGGTATTTTCTTCCCTTTATGATCGCTTACTAAAGGTTTACGAATCCAAGTTAATTTCAGTACATTTATTTGTTTACATGTGCTTGGTTTTCCTATTCCTGGTTCTCCCATGCTGAATGTTTTTCTAATTGACATTTTCCGATTAATTTTGTCCCTTTTTACCCCATACAAACTTGAATGTAAATTTCTGGTTTTCATCAATCATGTAGTCTAGTGGGTTCGAGAGTAACATCCATGGATGGGTTCGTTTTGATTAGATTACATCAGGGATTGAAGTTCTGATACACTGCCGAGAGTTGTTATCTGCCTTTTTAGTCAAGTTCTGTACAGTGCTTTTGTTCTTGTTGATTTTCTTCGAATTTCATAATTTTGAAGTTTTTTTTAAGTTACTCATAAACCACATACTCAACATTTTTTATTTGGGGGGTGGGGGGGGGTCCATTTCATATTCAAATGTGGCATATACTTAACGGGCGAGTCTCGTTTACTCCCTAACCATACAGCATTCTTTTTTGCGTATTTAGTAAGAGTCAAGACACTTTTCCATTCTGTCATATTCAATTCTTCGAATGATTTTTGATCCCTTTTTGTACCAGTTCAAAGCATTGTCTGCATATTGTGATATTTTGTTCTCAGTATTGGCGATCTGAATTCTTTTTATGTCTTCATTTTGCCTTATGATATTTGCTAAAATTTGAACATAAATAACAAACATATCGCGAAATTGGATCCCCTTGGCGGCATCATCTCTTAACAGGTGCTATCTTTCCATTCACGGAAACGGCTGACATAATACTTGTTTTGGAATGTTTTTTTTCTGCTCGTTATCTGAATTTTGAGCTTCATCAGTACCGTGAGTTCATAGGAACATTGGTAGTTCTTTCTCAACAAACCGGCCATCGTATCATTTTGCGCCAGTCAGATTAGACCAGATCCGTTTGGCAAACTGTATGCAAATCAGTCCATTTTATTTATCGCCCAGCCGAACACAGGAGGCCATGTCAGTGCTGTTGCTAGTGACAAGAAGCTTATTTCTTTTCATCTGAAGGCAAGTAAGACCACATGCATTCCATGTCTTACATCCCAATACTCTTGCGCGACCGCATTCACAGTATCCTGTTGCAGCGCCAACACCAGCATTACACAGGGACATAACAAGTTAAGATGTCAATGAGGTCACCGATCAGTGAAGACCCTGCAGGTTTTCCAGTTTGCTGTACACAGTTTTTCACATACTAAGCTACCTACTGAATGCAGTTATTCACTATGTCGCGGAACAATGCTTCTGAGGCTGACAGATGTTGCACATGTTTTTCAACAAATCTACCTATGTGAAAGATTTTGACATGATTTTTAACACATGTGTAGTTAAGGAATGATAAGCTTCATTCCATTCCATACACACTGTAGTAGGGATGGAAAAGAACATGGATGATGTCTGATCCCTTGGTTATACCAGTCACTCAGCCATTACACGATGTGAAAGTGGCTTAGTTGATTATCACCCGGCCAGAATGCGCTAAAATCTCAGTGTAATTTTTTTTTAACACAGGCAGCTTCCCCCCACCACTTTAAGTAGACTCTAAGCGAAGATATGAGTGTTGATCTTTCGGATTTGGCGATAAACCAAAGTCGAAAGTTAAGCTCACACTCACAAAACAAACAAAAAAAAGATCCCGCTATCATACCAACTCAACTGCCTCTGATATATTCTGTGGCAAAAATCGACTTTGAGAGACAGGGAGAGAGACAGAGAGTGAGAGAGAGAGAGAGAGAGAGAGAGAGAGAGAGAGAGAGAGAGGGAGGGGCACTGAACGGTGTGGACAATTGTGACAATAATGCCATACAACACAGAACAGAACAGTTTCACCATATGAACAAGAAAAATGAAATACAAAACGAAACGAGTATAAACTTGAAATGACAAACTTTATTTAATAAAACAACATCTAAAACAGTATGTCTCTGAACTGTGCAAACAAGTAGTACAACAAATATCCAAGGCAAAAGCTTTTTTAACGTGCAATACGTACAAAAGTAACTAACTGATTTCAATGCTCATGGACATCCTGAAACATGACAAACGTGAAAGATATGTGAAACTTTTTTCTTAAACTGCACACTCCACATAAATAGTGTCTGACCACTGCAAGGTGACCGTAACATATGCCAAAGATCACCAGCACATAAAATGGGCACGCTAACTGATAAACTATTTTTTTCAAAGCGCGTGCATACATCCCCCGGGGCCACAACCAGAGAGAGAGAGAGAGGGGAGAGAGAGAGGGAGGGAGGGAGAGAGACGGAGGGAGAGGGGAGAGAGAGAGAGAGAGAGAGAGAGAGAGAGAGAGAGAGAGAGAGAGGAGAGACAAAGAGAGTGAGAGAGACAGACAGACAGACAGACGGACAGACAGAGAGACAGAAAGAGAGAGAGAGAGAGAGAGAGAGGGGGGGGGGCAGCATTATGTTTGTATAAATCAGGAGACAGTTCAGCATAATTCTCTTTTCCCCACTCTTTAGGTGCTGAAAACAGGGGGCACCTCGGAGGCAAAAAACAAATACCGTTCTGCACTGGATTTAAAGTACATGCCATTGCGATTGAACTGAAATGTTGGCAAACTCTATCAGTACAATTGCTTGAATAAGTTTTTATATTTAATTGAATATCTGAACGTTCCATTTAAAGTAAACACCTGTAGAACTTCATTGAATCATTGGCTACTTATATTAGCACAGTAACAGTGCTGCTAATGTAGCAAAACAAAAGGTGTTTCACCAGCATGGACGCTGATGCATCATACGCACTCTTTCAGTAACATTCAGGCTCAAGGGAACACACCGTTAGGATCATAGGAAACAGCAGAAACAGCAACATCACTGTTGAGATTCCAAATTCCTAAAATGATAAATATGATACACCAATAAAAATACCAAAAATCCCATTTTAAAAAAAAGCGTCCGTGATATAGCAAAAAGTCAAATTCAAAATTCATAATCGGGTGATTATATAGTGTAAAACATAAGTGAATACATTCGGGTATTGCAGAAACAAGGAGTTTAGACTGTCACCACAATTTGTGAAAAGCCTAGTACTTCAAGGCCGAATCAAAGGCTTCACATCGAGAGGCCTGTTGCACATTATGCCATTTAGCAGCTATCAGTCCCCGTATGGTGTTCAAGTTCTCATAGGGCCTCACGGGATTTAGGTCCCAGCTTTAAAAAAAAATCTAAAGATCTCTCTGTGTGTGTGTGTGTGTGTGTGTGTGTGTGTGTGTGTGTGTGTGTGTGTGTGTGTGTGTTCGTGTGTGTGAACACAAGGCAATGACTTATCATTGCTTCACGAACTTTAACGATCAGCACTTTCTGCAAGACTTGATCAACTCCCAATTCTCCACTGCCCTCAATTATAACTAATCCACATTTAGCGCAGGAATTTTGGATAAAAGTGTTCACAAAAATTTTTGACAACAGTCTCTCATTTTCTTATGCCTTTGGGCCAAAGACTTCTGGAAGTTCAGCGAAGCTTAGCATGAGCAGTAACAAGCATTTTTTACCATCACCACAGATGTTAAAACCTGGTTCTTTAAAACTGAACCCAAAGTTCACTCACATCGACAGGCCTGTAGCTCATGACGTCGCTTACTAGCTGTTAGTCTTTGTGTGCTGTGCAATCCTTAGATGTCATTGCGGGATTCGCGTCACGAACATATCCAAGATTGATTAAATTTTTCGTAAGCAACACATTCTTCTTGAACGCTCTTTCTATAGCATTGTACTGAAAGCTCTGGTTAAGTCCAACATGATTTTCAGTCTCAGAATAGAAGCCTTCTTTTTCATTTTCTACCCTTGGGCTCATTGTCATCTGGAATATTACCTAATGTTAGCTCTTTGAATTTTACTGTCCGTGTGCACTTTTCTCTCATTTGGATTCCCAGGCATTTTGGCACATTAGGCGACGAGGTTGCGGACCAGTTTGCCAGGAACTCAAAAAGCGAAGAACTCTCCAAAACGTCCACAAATCTGTTCACAAACCTCATACCTTAACACAAAAGATATGTCACGGATCTCCGGCACAAATAATACACACACATTCTGTTTACGTAAAACCAGTAACACACTTGTGTAATTAATTAGTACTGTGGTCTTCCTACTTTTGCATATTTGTTTCCTTTGGGTATAAGTGTTAGATGCGACAGAACGAAAGTATCAGTACACCAAACATCACAACACCAACAAACCCCGATGCCTTTGCATTAAACGCAGAAAGATTACGATGATCAAGAGGATGTCCATCGGTAAATGTACATACAAACTGTGCATGGTATGTGAGAGTTTGTTGGAAGAAAGAACTACAGTGGGAAAAAAAGGGAAAATGTTTGAATGAAAATGAAAGAAAAACAATGTGGGGAGAAATTGTCGGTTGGAAGCACACACACACACACACACACACACACACACACACACACACACACACACACACACACACACAAATGAAGTAAAACCTTTGAATTCGTCTAGATTTAAAGAATTAATTCCATCTTTCTCTGCTACTAAGAAGATAAAACAAACTGCACATCCAAACAAAATTTTGAATTAAACATATATCTAATAAATCGAAGCAAGATCTTGTTAGCTTTGGATAACAACTACATGATTTGCATGACAATGTAAAAGAAAATGAATAGAAAGCGCTATTCTGTACAGGAAAGTACGATTCAGAAGAAAGCGAGGACAAACAAGCAGACTGATAGCGGATACATCTAAGTTATAAAAAAAAAAAAAAAAAAAAACTTTTTCAAATAGGTCAATCATGAAAAATAGGAAAAGAGTTCAAATACATTTAGAAAAAAATCCAATGAGGAAATAGAATACAAAGATCATGGTAACTACGTCAGAACGTTACTATCGTTGGCAATACTATCACAGACACATCCATAGTACGCCAGTTTCTTTTTTCAATTCGTGTAGAGCTTTTTTAGAATTCCATTCAACATAACTATATAAACCTGAATAGGATCAATGCATGCACCCTGTAAAGTCTAATAAAGTAATACTGTAAAAAGTAAAATCGTAGGAATTTTACAGAAGTAAAGTCCAGATTGTATTGAATAGTATGGTAGGAGAATAACAATGCAATACACTTTCCAATTCTTAGGAATATACTGAGAAAATACTGCGGTACATCTATAACAATATATCAACATGCCCAATAAAACGACACCACGATGATACTTGGGAAACCTAAGGTACATACTAAAAGTGGACATATGTTAACAGTTCATATGTGAACAGATAACACCTTTTCATTTTTCACTATGACGGCATTAGTCCTGTCCTCTGTATTTCTGTCAAAGTGTGGATCAGATGATGAGGTACTGGAGTTTCTGAGCACATCTGACAGTGGTGACAGTGTCGGTGTATTCTAGTATGTCAAGCAAGATGATAGGAGGAACGTGCGAAACTGATCAATCTCTAAAATGGGAAACGTTGTTGACAAAAAACAAACAAAAAAAACTTGCAGACATGCAAGCATATGTTGCAAGAACAATAAAACGCTTTATGGCATATTGTATTTCTGCTTGATGCTTTGTGCACAAATAGTATCCGAAATATGATGAAGACGGATATCAGAAGTATTACTTAATTAAAGTTTGCGAAATTGCAATATTATCTTACTTCATCACGTTGCATTTATTGATCTGTGGCATAGCTAAAGCAACTTGACCACCTTAAATTATCAAATTACTTCATTCGTTATACTCTCTCTCTCTCTCTCTCTCCAGCCCTGATATGGCCCTTTGCGGTCGGCTGGGCTATAAGCAACATTACCCCTCTCTCTCTCTCTCTCTCTCTCTCTCTCTCTTTTTAACTGCGATAGGATTATTGTCCATGGATTTTCGGTACTGAATTGTTTCCTGGCCTACTATCCCCGCCACTATTTTTCATATTCCAATCGAAAAAGGCGACCATGACAAATAATTTGACAGTGGGTAAATATTAATTGTCTGACATAATCAACAAAGTATGTTAGGATAAACTCATATCACTCATAGAGTTTTAGCAGATTTTTTTGCACTTTTTCCATATTTCAACGCCTTCAATGCTAAATACATTTCTCAAGTGATCGGACAGTCACCAAGTTTCTGTAGGAATAAAACCAAGAAGGGTAACTTGAGTAGCAACTTCTTGTAGCATCTTCCATGACATGAGAAGCAATATTTATATTGCTGTTATCACCCCACCCCACCCCCCACCCCCTCCTCATAAACAGCCACACCGATCCTGTCTGACTGTAGGTACAGAACTGCATTCTAAAGGGGGTAATTCAGAGTGTACTGATGGCATTGTAACCAAGTTTATACAAATAAATGAAACGTTGGAAAAAAGACCTTTCCTCACGCATTATGACAATTCCTTATCCTTCATAGATTCATAATTGTATTGTGTATTACTGGCTAGATTCAACAGACCATCTTCCATAAAATTTGAAACAGGCGACAGGTTTCTTTTTTTGGTGTGATTAATGAATTTGTTTAACTCTAAGGTATAAAATCGAACTGTTTGGTTCTAGTATTGACCCAGAATGTTTCTCACTTCACTATGTTCACTGAAAAATAAAAATGACAAACAATCACAAAGACATCAGTAAAATGCAGCAATGCAGAATTGAATGATAAAGCACGTTAGCCGCTTCAATACGTTGTCATGAAATAACTTCTTTTCCTAACAGCAATAGAAAGAAGGTACACACTTCATGATATGAATACTCATTATCCTTCGTAAATATCCCATACCTGTTGCCGGATTTGCTCTGGTGTCAACAGACCCTTTTCCAGCAGTTTTTTAAACAGCTGGAAGGCTTCTTCTTTGCTGTAGTTGCACTCGTCTTTTCGGATTTCAGATACAACATCAAACACTCTGGTTCTGCTATGGGACGAGAACTTTTCTCCATCGATTCTAGATTTCCGACCTTTAGAAACTTTCCTACGCTTTTCCAATACTATGTTAATCGTATACAGGAAAGGGTTTAAAGCAGAGTTGAAGGGCAACACGAAGATGGCGATGGCCACGTTGATTTCACCAGAAACTGGGACTCCACTACGAGCCATCATTCCCAGTACTCCAATAGGAAACCAGCAAATGAAATCTGTCATGACCACAGCCAGCAGTCGTCGAGCAATAGCTGTGTCTCTTGATTTTCTGCCCGAATCCTTGGAACTCACTGTATTGACATGGATGGACCAGTAGATGAGAAGCTGACCAACAGCAATAAACAGGAAGAGAACAAAGTTCACGACAATTATAACACCAAAGGCATAATCACTGCCATCAAACTTCTTTCTTGTGATGGGCAGAGGGATGCAAATGCCTGACTGGCTATAGAAATTCCAGTGAGAGGTCATGGGCAGAAGAGGCACAAAAGCCAGAATCATCCCAATAAGCCAAACTGCTGCAGAAGCCACGTGGGCTGACAACCGATTAAAACGAAGATTTTTGTGGGGAAAGCTGATAACCAGAAAACGCTCCAGAGTGATCAAACAGATGAGATAGGCAG
>CM065722.1:27797325-27814825 GCA_033310375.1 Conus canariensis
AGTGGATTTAACGTGCCAGGTTTCCATATTTGCAATACACCCGTTCACAATATGATACTTATCAATGTAGTTTGGCAACGTTTGTTTGTCTTTCTTTTGCTGACTGGCGATCAGAATGAAAACAGATTGCTCGCTGCTATGTTAAGGTTAAGATACCTGGGCACAGGAAGTGTGTCTCTGGACATGTAAAGTCGGTCAGTGGCACCACGTCGAAATCGCCGTCACCTTTAAAGTCGACCCGTGCAGGTGGTTTAATAATGTTCGCCCAGCGTTGAAAAGATGCCCCAGTGTCCTGACATGTCTGCTCGTCGCTTTTGTCCACACAGTCGCTGTGTTTGTCGCATAGGAGGTCCCGATCGATGCACTGGAAATGCCATAACACACAAGGACTTAGTCTGAAATCAAATGCATGTGAATGCGTTGCTGGTGTCTGGTTTTGCATTTGTCATAAGGCATGACTGTTACATTAGCACAGATTGGAGAAATACTACATGCTGCAAGGCAAATTGTATGATGCGCAGTAGATCATAGACTGCAGTATACTGATTGTTGCTAAGCAGGCCATGCTTTGTATACTCACTAAGAAATGGCATCACCGACGGTTTTCATGGAAGCAGTCTTACTGATTATGTATTTTACACCAGATTAAAGCAAAAAATCTAGCTAGTATGTATTCATACATTCGTCCAGCAGACTCGATAAAAACGTTCACAAATTAAACACTATCGACTTTGTTAGTATTGCGACTTTTTCTATCAGATTGAGATGAATGTTCAATTAAAGACTAAGCAAACCTAACTCTGTATTCCTTAAAGTCATTAGTAAACACAATTAAAGGGGAAAACACGATTTGTGGAAAGATCCGAACGAAGTCTGAAGTGTAGGATAATCTTTATTTCAGCGCTAGCTTGTGCACCTAACCATACTACAGATGTTTTCTCACAATTAAGCATTAATGTCCATCTAGAACTACAAAACATTCAAGGAGCGTTGACCGTTTTTTGGTCCCATTTTTATGCCTGTTGTAGATCAGCTTTGTATTATCAATGAACTGTAATCTGTTCTTATTTCTCACAGATTCAGATGACTCTCATAATTCCCTTTTCTTGAATCAGAATGTATGGCATTTTGTCATTAAATGATGCATGCTTATAACGAGAATGGTTACATTGGCCAACGCCATTTAAATCAAAAGCAGTTTAACCATTGTGAATTAGCTGGTGCAAATGACGAAAAGGTAATATAATAATGCTCATTGATCTCCGCATATCTACACCGAATTTAAAAGCTCCTAATATCTCATAAACAAATTTCCTCTGTGGGAAATCTAGGTTTTCTTTAAACATTAATATCAACAATTCTCTTTCTAACGTTATTTCTACCTTATCGTATATTGATCTTGTATTATTCCCGATGTGTGACCTGGCTGGTGAATACAATCAAGGCAAAACTCACAGTTCTGCAGCCTCCCTAGCAAGAAGAGAATCTGTCTGGTAGGTAAACATTCATTCACCCTCTTTAGCATGACTTCTGAATAGTCACTCACATGAAAGCAGCAGATCACCTGCAGCAGAGACAAAATGAGGTTAGTGTTTGGTGCAAATGATGACGTTTGTGGCTCGATGGGTGTTTCTAAGAAAAGTGGACTCAAATGGCCACACCTTTGGAAGAATAAAGTATTTCAGTGTAGGCAGTTCTCTGCTATACCACACTTTGAATGCTTTCATTAAATGCAAAACGAGTGCAGCCATAAGATCCATAAAATTTCAGAGATCAGAAAGTGATCATATGGTGACTGACTTGAAGATAGAAGAAAGACATACATTAGGATTCAATTAGCAGTCTCATTTGCCTTGGAGACTAAACAATAAATGGCACTCTGAGCTTGTCTGTTGATGGATAACTGAAAAGAGGCTATTAATGCACTGAATAAAATAGTTTTTCACTGTTTGAGGACTGTTATACACCAATGCAAGCCCGCCATGACGGCTCATGGAGTGAGACTTATTCCCTGGCCAGCCTTTCTTGGAAATATTATTTGCTCTAGTTGATCATGACCAGCCATTGTCGCGGATGCATGGATTCCAAAGTGAAGTCAACTGGAATGCCATGGGCCCAGAACTGATTATGATGGAGGGGCGTTGCTGCAACCTGTGTGCCCAAAAGAACATAAAGGATTAATGATGATCAAGACTACCATCACCAAACTGGTCAAAGAACCAAAGCCAGTGGCCTCTCACAAGCGTCGCATTTGAAAAATAGTTACAATCATGTGTTCAGATAGTAGCAGACGTACAAAGAGAGATAACTTCTATGTTACTAATTAATTATGTGTGTCGCTGTTGTGCGACGTGGAAGCCATGTCTAACTGAAATAAAGTGTTATTGTTTTCCGACTCTCACGGTGTTTGAGTATTGTGCAAGACCAGAATATGGTGTCAGAAGTGCTCTAGAACTGTTTCTAAAATAACAACAGATACAGAACAACCACAGCCTGTGCGTGAGTAAGCTTAGTTGTGTAAACACTTTAAATCTATTCTAAGAGAACTTTAGACAATGGCCGAATCTCGCTTGCCGCCACCTTCAGTGTTCTCATTCAAGCCTGAGGCTTGGGGAGACTGGCTGGACAGATTTCGCCGCTATCGCCATGCATCCAAGCTACATCGTGACGATGGTGAGGTCCAAAGGGACACTCTGCTGTATGTCATGGGGCGGGAATCTGAACAAATATTTAAGTCCTTTGAGTGGAAAGAAGTCACCATTGGAGAAGGTGGAAATGCGCGAGTGGAGAGAGAAAGCGACACAGACTTTGAGACCGTTGTGAGAAAATTCACAGAATATTTTGTCGTGAAGAAAAACGTCATTCACGAGAGGTCCGTATTTCAGGAGAGAAAACAGTTTGCAGGTAAGACTGTAGAAGAGTTCTACAGAGGCCTGTTGGAGCTCAGTGAATATTGCGAGTACGGGGACAGAGCCAACGAACAGATTCGTGATAGGCTTGTAGTAGGGTTGAGAGACAGAAAGGTGAGAGAAAAGCTTCAGCTCATTTCAGATCTAACCCTCCAGAAAGCATCGACAATCGCACGTCAACAAGAACAGGTCTCCAAACAAGCACAAAAACAGAGAGAGAGAGAGAGACGTTGATGAAACTTGACGTGGAGTTAAAGGCTCACTTAGGGGTTCATACAACACAACACGAGGTCGCAGGATGACAAGAAGTCAAGGCCGTGGAAGAGGTAGGCACACATCTACTTCTGAGAAAAGATCCAAGTGTGATAGATGCGGTTTTGAACACAAAGAAAAATCGTGTCCTGCCTACAATAAAACATGTCGCAAATGTGGCAAGAAGAACCATTTCCAGAAAATGTGTAGGACAAAAGGTGCGAGAGAAGTTCAAGAAGACTCCGGCGAAGAAACTTCTGAAGATGAAGTTTATGAGTTGGACTCTTTGACAGTCATCAAAGAAAACTCAAAACCGTGGACCGAAATTCTTCAGATCAAAGACACTTCTGTCCGTTTCAAAATAGACTCAGGAGCAGACATCACAGTGATGAACGAAGAAACGTTCAGAAAGCTAAAACATAATCCACAACTGAAGAAAACAACAGCAAAACTCACATCACCTGGTGGTAGAGTTTCGACCAAAGGAGAGTTTTGGGCGCAGACAGTCTACAGAGAAAAACGCTACAAGTTTCGAGTTGTAGTGGCAAATCTGATGTCAAAAAGTAACCTGCTTAGCCGAACAGCAGCAGTGAAGATGGGTCTTGTCAAGAGATTAGAAGAAACGGTGTCAAGTGACGTATTTGGTCCGACGGGTCTTTTGAAAACAGAGCCAGTGAAGATAAACATCAAACAAGACAGCACACCACACTGTGTCACAACAGCACGTCGAGTTCCGTTTCCACTATAGACAGGTCAAGGATTTGGAAAAGCTGTAATGTGTGGGCAAATTTTTAGAAAAGTTGGCAAGCGTGCTTTTTTGAAAGTTTAATGCTTCCTCAATCCAAACCCTAGACTTGCCAGGTTGTGCATATTCACAGTTTTTTCGTAGAAGTGAAGAAAACAATATGGCCGCCTGTCGAAAATGATTATCTATGACTCGACTACTCTGGAATCTTTTTGATACAAAGAACAATTCTCAGCAGTTTGTTTTACACCGTTGACACTTATCCTACTACACTATAACTGTACTAACTTGAAAAACACATTAATTGTTTTGTTCTTATAGAACAGTGAGTACTTTAGAATGGAACGAAGAAATGCTGTATGTGTCTGTCTGTCTGTCCGTCTGTGGTCAAAATGTGTTCCACTCGCTCCAGACAAAACTACCAGGCCGATCTTTCTGAAAATTTGTAGGCATGTTCATTATGGGTCACGGATGATGCCCGATGTGTTATTTTACCGTTACATCTATTACTAACGGCTATAACGGCCCATAAAGGTTTTTCTTCTATATGGCATATATCTCAGAAAGTACTTGGCCGATCTTTCTGAAAATTTGTAGGTATGTTCATTATAGGTCACGGATGATGCCCGATGTTTACCAGAATAGCTGTTACTAACGGCTATAACGGCCCAGAACGGTTTTTCCTCTTTATGGAATATCTCACGCGTATTCAAGATAAACTGGGAGTACGTTTATATGCTTTGCATCTTGTTTCTTGTTGCTACAATCACCCTAACGGTCTTGGAGTGGTTGTTTCTTTCAGACTAACAACTGAGTAACGTGACAATGGAACCTGTCTGCAGTCTAAAGCGGCCCATTCAGCCTCCTGATCCACAGGACTGTTTCATCTGTCAAGAGGAAAGGAAAAGTGACTGGAAACAGTGTGGAGAACAAGGACTGGTGACGTTAAAGAATGCTTCAAAGAATAGGGACAGTTTGGATGATGCAGACAACAGGCCTGCAATTGACAGAATATATGCACTGCCTTCATATCTTCCTCAGAATACTCTCTGGTGTCATAAGTCTTGCTATACAGCCTTTACAAGTAAAATCCACTTAGAAAGACTTGAGAATAGAAGGAAATTTTCAAGCCCACAACAACGTGAACCAAGGACGTCAACTACAAAGCTGAGGAGCGCTACAACGCCAGTCTACTGGGAGGCCTGCATCTTCTGTTCAGTTACCACATTTAAGATGAGTGATAAAATTCTGGACTTGTCAAAATATGACCAAGAAATGCATGTACGATTGGCAGGAATCAGTGACCTGATAGCAGCGGAAGGAAAGTACCATGCCAAATGTTACAAGAAATTTGACTATAATGCCTCATAAATAAAAGAGACTGCTGAAAAGACTGATCTGGCTATGGAGTGGCTGGCTGCCAAAATCAGAGAGTCTGATAAGAAAGCACATGTACTTCAGCTCGCTGAAGTTTGGAACCGCTACTGTGGGCTGGCACAGAAGGCAGACATTGAGATACCTGCATCATACATCAGTAGAAGGTCTACGTTCAAGGAAAAACTCCAAGTGGCTGTGGAAGATTCATTTGACTTCATCACTATACCTAAGACAGATGTGTTGCTCGTGCCAAGGAAGTTTGAGCACTTGCCCTTCTCTGACCTGACCTCAGATGATCAGGGACCATGTCTAATCCCCAAGTATCAACCGCGTGATGAAGAGTTTCTTGAAATTGTTCATGTAGCATTGTCCGGTTGGGGGTTTTTCATACCTCCATGAAAGTTTTGGAGGTGATAGGCAAGCATGTTCAGTCCCTTGCTTGGCCAGAAAACTGCTGAAAAGGTCAAGGAAGGAAAGTCGTACGACAAAGGAATCAGGGCCCACAAGATAACCTATCAGGCAATGTGGAGAATACTTCTGCCTCAGTTGTTGAGTTTCATGGAAGACAAGACTCCTGATCTACAGAGAGCTCCTTGAGAAAGTGCACGGACCCATTGAAGACACATCATCCACACTGTCTTCAAAGAGTTTCAGGAGTGCATGGAAAGTTTCCTCATGACCAACACTAACCCAAGCTTCAGGCTTTGGTGGGGATATCTGCAAATGGTGCAAGTCCTGCTTCTCTTCACCCGTGCTCAGACGGATGGAATCTGGGACTTACATCTGCATGTTTTCCAGTGTATGCTGCCCTACTTCTATTGGTACAACCAAATCAGCTATGCTCGCTGGGGAACCATCTACTTGAATGAGATGCACCAGCTCCCAGAAGAGGTCAAGGTGAAGTTCCAAGGAGGAGACTTTGTTGTCAAGCGCCCTGTACATCGCTTCAATCACGTTGACCCAGACCAGAGCCAGGAATGGCTAAATGGTGTTGGCAAGAAAGCAGGGGGCATCGTTGAGATCACAAAGATCTTGAAAGCTCTCTGCAGATGGGCCTTGTCATATAATCTCCGATCCCATCTTGCCCTTGATACAAGACTAGCCTTTGGTCTTGGGTCTGGTGATGACTGCATCCACAATGAAACTACCAAAGGCGGGAAGCAAATTGACTTGTGAGATGAAAATGCTTTGCTGGCAGTCTTGGAGAGATTCAGTCTCTTCTCAAATGACTTGCCCCAAACGCTGTAGAACATTGCAAAAAATGACATTGCCTCTCAAGAAATTGAAGACAACTTGCTTTCAGCTGCAAAAAAAAGGACAAGAGCAGCTAGACGAATTTGTGGTGGATAGACTGCTGCCTAGTGAGAAGAAAAAAAGTTGCGCTCAGAGACACTTTGCACAAGAACAAGTACTTGACCTTTGTCTCCTTGTTCGAGGCTCAACAGAAAGATGCAAAAACTGGAAAGACAGCGACAGTCAAGGCAGACAGAAACTTACTACAGAGGCTCATTGCTGCATATGAAGTTGGGAGAACAGTCAACCTGGGCAGCAAACTGACACATGAGCTCTTCGTGGTACGTCTAGCCCTAGCAGAGGTGAATGGACAACTAAACACAGGGTCAAAAGCAATCCTTGCTCAGGTCTTGACAGCTGAGATCCCTTGTCCTGATCATCTTGAAGCAATGGACCTAGAGGGGGACCCAACTCTCATCATTGATTGACAAGCACTGGTTGCTGCAATTGGAAAACCAAAAACAGCTGTCACATTTGGAGACTTTGCAGATGTTTTCGTCGAAGCTGTTCTTCAGAGTGGTGCTCAGTTCCAGCGCATTGGTGTCACATTTGACAGAAGTTATGAGACTTCTATCAAGAGTGGGACCCGGCAACGGCGTGGGAAGGGCACAGTTGCCATCAGAAGGCCTATAACTGACAGGGAAGTGCCCCTTCCAACGAAGTGGGAGATTTTCATGGCACCAGGGCAACAAGGAAGGCCTCGCTCGGTTCCTGTCACACCAACTGATCCTGCAAGCACCACCCAACAAGACCATTGTGGCAGCAGGAGGATGGAGCAGCCCAGAGCGTGTAGAAGCTACTGACCCAAATCTGGATGTGGAGGTCCTGGAAGGAAAGCATGAAGAAGCAGACACTGGAGTAATTTTGCACTGTACCAAGAGCATGGCCACCAGCATTGTTGTATCTACCAGAGATACTGACATTCTCGTCATGTTGATTGCGGCCTGTCAGAAGATCTGGATGAAACCAGGGACAGCAAAGCAGCAAAAGTTCATTCCAGTTCACACCATTGTGGAACCCCTGCAAATGGAGCCTGAAGTTCTAAGCCTGCTGCCTGGGTTCCATGCTGTAACAGGCAGTGACACAACATCTTACCTCGCTGGACACTCAAAAAAAAAACATGCTGGAATGTTTTCAAAGATCACCATCATCTCTTGAGGGGCCTTGGTGAGAGTCCTGTTCTTACTGATCAGACCATTCAGGAGGCTGAGCAGTTCATGTGCAGAGTCTATGGTGCAACCACTGTCGCCACCATCAACAAAATGCTAGTGAGCATGTTTGTCAAAAGTGTGACAATAGAGAAGCTTCCACCGAAAAGATATGCACTTTTGTATCACATCAAGCGCTGCCACTACCAAGCCTTGGTCTGGCGTCAGGCCCACTTGCAGCACCCTGTCTTGCCACCACCGGAAACAATGGGCTGGAAAGTGGAAGGGACTGATTTGATTCCCGATTTGAGTCACTGCCACCTGTCCCAAAAGCCTGTAAGGAACTGATCACCTGCAGCTGCACCACTGGCTGCAGGACTACGCGATGCAGCTGCAAATCCAATCCTTGTACTGCATCCTGCAAGAAGTGCAGGAAATCCCATGATACCTGCTTGAACATCTGATTTTGTCATCCTGGTACCACGGTAACCAAGCAGTGTAATTGATACTGTTCTTGCAAGACATTGCGTCGGTCCACGTTGTTTGTTACATCGCAAAATGATTTTTTTTGGGGGGGATGGGGGTGGAAGGAGAGTGTTACAAGTAATGATTCTTGATCAAGGCAAATCAAGGCATGATAGCAATATCACTTCTACCTGAAAAATATTAGTGAGACAGCAATCAATATTATGTGTGTGTTCGCCACTGAGTAGTATCATCAATTTCATAATTGTCCCATCACTTTACTATTTTACCAGCAAAAGTAGAAATGAGAAATAAACAAATTATTTCACCAAATAAAGCATTTTAGTCATTATATTTTGAATGCGTGAAAATATTTTAGGGTACAAAAATCGTGTATGTCGCAATGGCCTGCGTGTAGCGGCCATGTTGGATTTTAACTTTTTGTGACAAAAGGACAAGTGTTACAGTTGGGCAAGCCTTATTTATGGATTCAGCAGCCCCAAATTATATAGAATGAACACATTCAGCACTTTTCTAAAAATTTGCTTATAGCACTTTATCCAAATGACTTTTGACAAAATTTGACCGGTCTACTAAGAGACAAAGTCAAAGAACTTGACAGACTAGAAAGAGCTGGAGTGATCAAGGAAGTAAAAGAGCCCACAGACTGGTGCGCTCCGATAGTTCCTGTCGTCAAACCTAATGGACAGATTAGGGTTACAGTGGACTTCAAGAAACTGAACACTGCAGTCAAGAGGCCTCATTGCATGTTGCCAAATTCGGAGGACATAGCACCCAAATTGTCAGGTTCCACTGTGTTCTCAACACTTGATGCCTCATCGGGATTTTACCAGATTCCCATCGCTGAAGAAAGCATGCCACTCACAACGTTTATTACTCCACATGGGAGATACTGTTTCCAGCGTGTCCCCATGGGAATCAGTCTAGGGCCAGAAGTCTTCCAGACGAAGATGAAGGAGGTTTTAGAAGGTCTTGAGGGATGTGACGCGATCATGGATGATACAATAGTGCGTGGCAGAACAGTGGAAGAGCATGATGCAAGATTAGAACAAGTCCTGAAGAAAATTCAAGATACGGGCATGAAGTTGAACAAAGAAAAATGTCACATCAAAAAGAGTGAAGTAAAATTCTTTGGGCATATCATCAATGCTCAGGGCATCACTCCAAACCCAGAGAAGGTTAAAGTGATATTGGACATGCCAGCACCAACGTCGGTTTCAGAACTCAGAACAGTGTGTGGAATGTTCAATTACATGACAAAGTTTGTGCCGGGAATGGCAACAAGACTGAAACCAGTGACTGATCTGCTCAAGGGTGACGTAGAGTGGATATGGGGTCCACCTCAGCAGAAGGCTTTTGAGGATGTGAAGAAATGCATCGCAAAATCGACTGCTTTAGGTTTCTACAATCCGAACAAAAACACTGTAGTCAGTGCTGACAGTAGCAGTTATGGTTTAGGTGCAACCATCATGCAGTGGGATGAAGAAGGCAAACTTATCCCAATTGCATTCGCATCCAGAACACTCACAGAGTCAGAACGTAGGTACGCTCAAATTGAAAAAGAGTGCCTAGCATCTGTTCGGGCGTGTGAGAAGTTCTCCAGATATCTGATCGGTCTGGACAGTTTTGAGTTACAGACAGACCATAAACTGGTTCCTCTGATGATGAGCAAAGATCTGGACAAAGCACCAGTTAGATGTCAGAGACTGTTGATCAGACTACAGCGCTTCAATCCTGTGGTGGTGCATGTTCCAGGAAAGTCAGTTGTGATCACAGATACACTTTCGCGGTTACCAGTGCCACACACAGAAGAAGACGAAAGCCTGGAAGCGGCAGTCACAGCATACGTGGACTGTGTAGAGTCTCAGTGGCCAGTCACCAGTCAAAGACTGGACATAATGAGAGCAGAAACAGTGCATGACAAGGAACTACAGCAAGTGATAGGCTACATTTTGAATGGATGGCCACAGACTGTACCTAATGATTTGCAGGGCTTTGAGCGAGCAAAAGGAGAATTATCCATGATGGATGGCTTGGTTGTCTATGGCAACCGCATTGTTGTCCCAAAGTCACAGAGAAAGCATGTACTTCAAAAACTACACGAGTCTCATCAAGGGATAAGCAAGTTCAGAAAGAACGCACAAGCTTCTGTGTGGTGGCCAGGTCTCGGTAAAGAACTGAAACAAGTGGTGTACAACTGCGAGAAGTGCAGGGAAAGCAGGCCGACCCAAAAGAAAGAGCCGTTACGTCCATCGCCACTTCCACAGAGACCATGGGAAAAGCTGGGGACAGATTTGTGCAGCCACAAGGGGAAAGACTATTTAGTCCTTGTAGATTATTTCTCCAGATGGATAGAAATTGAGCACCTCAAATCAACAACAGCGTCCAGTGTGATCAAGGTCATGAAGGAGACTGTTTACAACCCATGGCATCCCAGACAAACTGATTTCGGACAATGGGCCACAGTTCAAATGCCATGAGTTTGCAGAGTTCTGTCAGGAACATGACATTAGTCACAGAACAAGCAGTCCAGGATTTCCACAGTCTAATGGCGAGGCGGAAAGTGCTGTCAAAATCGCAAAGAAAATCTTGCGGCAGCAGGACCCAGAGACAGCACTGTTGAACTACAGGGCCACTCCTCACTCCACTACAGGAGTCAGTCCCTCAGTTGCCCTTATGGGGAGACAGCTCGAACAAAACTGCCAACCCTCCCAGAAAATTTAGTGCCAAAGTCGCCAGACCACCAGACACTTTCTCTGAAAGATCAGAAAACCAAACTGTCCTACAAGAACAGTTACGATCGCCGTCATGGGGTTGCGCCACTGTCCTTCCTAAAGTCAGGAGACTCGGTCTGATCAAGAGAGACGATGAGAAAAGTTGGGACAGGTCAGGAACGGTTGTCGCCATGGATCCAAACAACCGTACTTACCTCATCAATACGCCCGTCGGTGTACTTCGGCGTAATCGTAAACACCTGCAGCCAGTGACATTGCCAGGTGCTATGCAGCAAGCAGCGCCAGTCGAGCAGCACACGGTCCAGAGTGATGTGCCACACAACACACCACCAGCCTCAGCGCTACAACAGCAGTTGCAGCAGCCAGCGAATCCAGATTCTAGGAGCGTCGTTTCGGATCCTCATGTCATCAACGCTGAGCTCGAGGACGTCACAGCTGATTTCCAGGACATCAGTGTGTCTCCTTCAGCCGCGGTACAGTCCAGTGGCTCCACACGAATAATCAGATCATCCAGTGGTTATGTTGCCAAGAAGCCAGCCGGATTTCGAGAGGATTAATTAGTTATTCTTTGGTAGTCCCAGACAGCGTGAAGTTGACTGGGTTATGACTGCTACATCAGCAGTGTGGTAGGGTGTGTAGGCCTTACGGCGTGAAGTCGGTAAGGTTATTACTGCCACTTAGGCAGTGTGGTAGGCTTCATTAGTAATAGTATATATGTGTTATAAGTATGTGTTTCTCTTGGCAACTGTGAATTTAGGCAGTGCATCCAGAGCATTGGTAACATGAAGGGATGAACAAAATCATCTTGGTGAGTAAGAACATTTTATTCCATGGACGCTATGCCGAAAGAAAACGTCAAACTTTGTATTAGAAGCTTGAAAATTTTTACTATATGGCATTTATTTGTCAACAAAACAAAACAAAAAAATGCAACCTAAAACATTTGGAAAAGAAAGAAATTGCATGGTTTGCATCAAGAGTATTTTGGACAATGTTATAAATTTTAAACTTGTGTTGGCTGACAATTGAATTATGTGAGTTGAACAAGTTTGAAAAGGTTTTGAAGTTATATTTAAAGAGTTGAGACAAGTGTTATTTAAAAGTAAATAATAAAAAAAAAGAAAAAAAAAGAAAAAGGGAGATGTTCAGATAGTAGCAGACGAACAAAGAGAGATAACTTCCATGTTACTAATTAATTATGTGTGTCGCTGTTGTGCGACGTGGAAGCCATGTCTAACTGAAATAAAGTGTTATTGTTTTCCGACTCTCACGGTGTTTGAGTATTGTGCAAGACCAGAATAATGGACATCATGGAGGATATGTAAAGGTGTGGTTTCAACTGCTATAC
The DNA here is from genome assembly GCA_033310375.1 of Conus canariensis. Taxonomy (NCBI): domain Eukaryota; kingdom Metazoa; phylum Mollusca; class Gastropoda; order Neogastropoda; family Conidae; genus Conus; species Conus canariensis. The sequence goes on from CM065722.1 coordinate 27,809,619, forward strand.
ATAAGAAAACAGTACATTTGATACGACAAGGACAAACACTCTGCTGTCTTTTAGTGAAGAGAGGTACTGTCTGCCAAACAGTAACAAACTTTTAGAGAACTTGGCCAAAGAGATGATTTTTGGTTAGCTGTCTGCTGTTCATGGTTATAAAGTAAACGTACCACAAAGTATGAGGTCCATAAATTCATAAATTGTTGATTGAATAAAAAGTAAAGCTATGCTGACCTGTTTGCCGTCGGCACATTCATAATGTGTTCCACTGTCACAGGCAGCAAATTCACAGAAATCTTCATCACTGTCATCACAACAATCAGACCGGAAGTCACATACCAGTGAGTATGGCACGTGCTCTATCTGGTTTCTGCACGTGAAAAATGGAACAGGCGGAGAAAACGAATGGCTGCATGACAGTGTTTCCTTCTTGTCTAAAGCCAAACAGTTTGCAGTGACATCACAAGCCAGGAAGTTATGGGTGACGTGATTCTGTGGGCATGTTGTCATCAACTCTGTGTCCCAGCCAGATGGAGTGGCCAATGTGATCTTAGTATTGTTTACAACATCAGGTGTGTAGTCAGACTCGCAGAGGAAGGCTGCTTCCATGTTCCTGTTGCAGGTGACCACGGTGATATCGGAATGATTAAGAGCGGCACAGTATGGTGTCTGAACTGAGTAAAAGGTGATAGGTAGATACACGGCCAGTGTATCGTCTGCCCACAGCCATGTGTTCTGATACCTGTTAAAATGGCAGAAGATAAACTTTAATTTTGCACACACACACACACACACACACACACACACACACACACACACACACACCCCAATCTATCTATTTATCTATCTATCTGTCTCTGTCTATCTCTCTATGTATCTATGTTTCTATCCGTCCATTCATCTATCTATCTGTCTGTCTGTCTGTCTGTCTGTCTGTCTGTCTGTCTGTCTAATTATCTATCAAGTAATCGATCTCTGTCTCTCTCTCTCTGTCTGTCTGACTCTGTCTCTGTCTCTGTCGCTCTCTGTCCGTCTGTCTGTCTGTCTGTCTGTCTGTCTGTCTGTCTGTCTCTCTCTCTCTCTCTCTCTCTCTCTCTCTCTCTCTCTCTCTCTCTCTCCTCTCTCTCCCATTTACACAGAAAGCTGTTTTTCTGGTTTGTGATGTGTTGCCGCCTTACCCAAATATTGACAGTGAGGTGGATATCCTATCACAAAGAAACTCTCGTAATGTATCCCGCCCCTCTCAAGGAGTCACCAATAAGTGTGTTCTTAATGCACTTAACATTGCTGTCAATAACCATGCTACACAGTACTCGCATTGCCAAAATGAAACCATCTCTGCTAACCCCAACAGAGATACTGCCATGAGACCTTTCTATGAATATTTTTTTTAGACATTTTGCATGGGAAAATTTGATAAGGAGGTCATGCATATATGTTTATATCCCTCATTCCCTCCTCTTGTATCTCCAGGAAAGAAAATACAGTTTTACATTTCTCGATGAGAATAGATTTAAAGATGATGTCATTTCAGTTTCACTCGACAATAGCTCAACAGACAGTTTCTAAAGTTATTCACAAACTCCCCATCCGCTGTTCATTTAACAGGCCATTAAAGGAGGTATACACACTCGATATTAAACTTGCCATAGAAGATGGGAAGATTTCGAATTACGCTTTCCGGAAGCATTGTCATACTTGTCTCCCCTCCCTACCTGTTGTTATGCTCCATCAGTGTTCAAAGAGCATGATTTCTGGAGTGGGTTTTGTGGGAACTCGCCGTAACTATTATAGCATAAAATTTTGATAAATATTTTTGTAAATGACGAAAACAGGTTTCTGAAATACAAAACGTGGTGTCAATCCATGAGTGGAACAATTTTAGACGGTCTGAATATCTGAAAAGATTTTAAGCGCATGTCTAATTCAGAATGCAAACTATCTCTCTCTGTCTCTCTCTCTGTCTGTCTGTCTCTCTCTGTCTCTGTCACTCTGTCTCTGACTGTCTGTCTGTCTCTGTTCCCCGCCCCCTCTCTCTCTCTCTCTGTCTCTCTCTGTCTGTCTGTCTGTGTCTCTCCTACTCCTTTCCACTTTTCTTTATTCTTACACGGCAATATGTGGCGGTGATGGTCTTGTTTTTATGAACTCCCCCCACCCCCACCCCCACCCCCGCCTGAACGGCATTCCCGCACCTTAACCCTCCCCATCTCTATTACTTCTACCCCTGTTCCTATCTGTCCCTAACCTATCCCACTTTCCTTTTCTGAACTGTACTTACTGGTAACTTAACCTAACTGACGAAAACCCATCCCATTTACCCTTCTCTATCTATTCCTGATGTTTAGAAGACTCAGTTTGGTTGCATTGTTGAGGAGTGAGGTCTCTTTACTTTGGTTCATTTTTCTGCTATTAAAACCAAGCCAAAGTTACTAGGACATGTATGTTTTCGAGTGGTGTAAATAATATTTTCCAATCATTATGGAAAATCATGGCTTCTACCCACCACTTACAAACACGTGTGGACTTGATAGAAGGTATCAACTCAAGCAGTATTATGGATGAATATCGCAGAAACTGATTGATGAAAGAAGATTTCTACCAGATGAGTCATATCAAGCTTCTGAAAAGAAGTTAATTTGTATATAAAAAGGAAGAATTATAACTTCTATCCCTATAGCCGACAAGCCAAGGTAATCAAGAAGATGGTGTTAAAATTCACTTCCAAATGCAACTTACCAGAAGTCAGGATCATTGTTTGTAGCAATTTATTTAAAACGAATAATACCACACAATACTAAGGAAGATCAAACCGGATTCACTGGGATAAGAATTTATAGGAGATGATTTACAATTGATATATAATGCAAAAGCGTGCTTTTACAAACGTCAATTAAATGAACTGATCTTGAATGTAGAGTTCGGGAAAGAAAAGAATACTTCTGATATGCATAACTGGGACTCTATATTTGAACTGTTAAAAGCATATGGTTTTCAAGACGATAATTATATGCTGATGTATTGTATACAAAATATGAAAATTGTGTATATGCAAATGGTCAGGTTTCAGACTTGCTTAAATGAGATGTTGCAGACGAGGAGACCCTCTATCCCGTTATATCTTTATGTTATGATTAGAAATCTTGCCAGTTATAGTAAATCAGCTTCTCCATATTCATGAGATTTCATTGAACAAAGTTGAACATAAGTCAAGATGCTGATGATACAAAATTCGTATTTTAAGGAGACAGGAACTCGTCTGAAAACTGTATGACGATCTGGATTGATTTGTAATGATATTGTTTTAATTTTCTTTGGAATAAGAAGTCAGATAAGATTAGCAGAACAAACCCCTGCCAATTAAACTTATGAAATTGGGGTGATTGCAGGCGAAATAGAAACATAAGATCTTTCAATCTATCTATCTATCTGCCTATCTATCTATATCTCTATTCACAATCTCAGAGAGAGAGAGAGAGAGAGAGAGAGAGAGAGAGAAAGAAAGGGTATGTGCACGTGCGTACGTTATATATAATGCTGATATTACAGCTTTATGAATAATGGTATATTACATGTCATGCAGCCTAACTGACGAAGCAATTCTCAGACCAATGAAGACGGGCTTTTTAAGTTCTGTCTCCCTGATGAAATAAACGACGCTGTTCAATTCAGAGGGACTGTTGAGAACGGCGAGATCTCCTCCATAGCTGGTGCAAGTCGCAGATGCCTTGTTCCACGTTGTCATGCCTGGTGGGTTGAAAATACGAAAACATCTCTCTCCTACGGCCAATAGGTTGTATCCACATAGGCCCACTGCAGGACAAGCCGCCTAGGAAACATACAGAGATGATTATTGACCATATGTGCTTGGTGTGGAGTTTTTACAGAATCAAAGATCTGAAATGCTTGGCTGATGATAATTAATCAAGGAAGAGCATTCAAAATACACAAGTACATACACTCACACGCAGAATATTTCACAATTACATTGTCCACAACGGGGGAAATCGTGATGGTATTTCTTAAGTGCACTAAGTTGATGTATTATTGGTCAGGCTTAACACACCAAGGTTATCTTTGCACTCATACACGCATATGCACACTCATGCGCCCACCAAACATTCACCTCTCTCTGGGAATGGGATGTCACGCATTCGTTTCTCTCCTAACACGACTGAGCACAAGAAATCCAATTTCTATGCTACTATAATCAAACATGAAAAATCCAATTACACAAAATGAACAAATCAACACATAAAAGATCAATACTTCCTAATCCCGGGTTTATAATAAAAATGACTTCTTACCTGGCCAGGTTTTCACACACACAACCACGCTTTCACACCACACCACAGTTCTTGAAAAGTCTCTTCACGTCTTCTTAAGCACTGCTTGATGGTGAGGCCCTTGGTTGACTGGCTCCAGGTTTCAGGACTGGGTCTTCGTGGTCGTCTCTGGGATCTCGACGTAGAACTCTTCTTCTTCGTCTCCTTCACCCACCTCTGGGTTCAAATTCAGTTTGCCTGTCTTCACCCACCTCTGGGCTTCAAACTTAGTTTTCTTCTCTTCCAGCTTGTCTTTCCCTAAGACTTTGCTGTCTCTTCTATCTCCCAGACCACGTTTCTCTCGACCCGTTCTCTGTCCTGCCCACCCTTCTCTCTTCTCTCTCTCTCTCCTCTGCCTTCTCTCTCTCTCTCTCTCTCTCTCCTGGTGTTCCTCCTTTCCACGCTGTTCTCCCTCAGTTTATATAGGGATGGAAACAAAGGATTCCCCTTCGGGCCATGCCTTTGTCCATGCTGCTTCTCAAACCCCTAGTTCACAAGTACTCTGAATTCTCCATTCGCTACATTCTCCACACATCAGCATTTACACACATCTCTACCTAATTGATTAGCAAACAAACACTTGGCACCAGATGGACATCGAAAATTCCCGCTGACTTCGGAGGCCACTTTAACACAGTAATTATCTTAAAGAGGGCTACGACAACAACATCCACGCGTGTTCAACCAGCCTGACAATAGAACCAACCCAGTGACCCACGGCAATACCATCCGAACGAGTCCAAGACTCCTGCTCTTCACTGACTGTTTACAAAAGAACCTCAGCTAACTGAGTATTTAGCGCTCACTTGGTGCACCGAGGTCCTAGTGGTTACATTCCTCTCCCCTTTCGCTGTCGGGCAGGTCCGAACTCCTCACTACCTTAGGTGCCATCTG
>CM065722.1:27819825-27839825 GCA_033310375.1 Conus canariensis
TATCCTGTCTATCCTTGAATTGATCGATCGATCGATTTGTCTGTCCATCACTCCCTCTGTCTCTCTGTCTGTCGGTCTGTCTGATTGTCTGTTCGTTTATTTATCTATCTATCTATCCATCTATCCTGTCTATCTTTCTATATATCTATCTGTCTGCGACCAAGTAATCCATCTATCAATCTATGTCTGTCTATCTATCTGTTTATGAATGTATGTATGTATGTATGTATGTATGTATGTATGTATGTATGTATGTATGTAGTTGTGTGTATGTATGTATGCATGCACTAATCTATGCATGTAAGGATGTATGTATGTATGTATAATGTATGTATGTATGTATTATGTATGTATGTATGCATGCATTCTGCATTTTGTCATACAGAATTATGCACGCGCATTTGAGTGAGCAATGATTCATGACATATGCATAACTTTTTAACGTCTTAAGGATCGCGTTCATTTTTTTAGTCTTTGTTTATTAACATTTTCGTAGTATCTGTATATTTTCATTCACTTACAAATTAATTCCTGCTTTGATGGTTATCATCATCATCATCATCATTTTCATAATAATAATAATAATATAATAGTAATAATGATAATGATAACATAATAACAATGATAATATAATAATAATATTGATAATCATAATTGTTATTATTCTTATTACTGTTCTTCTTCTTCCTCTTCTTTTTCGTCTTCTTCTTCTTCTTCTTCTTCTTCTTCTTCTTCTTCTTCTTCTTCATCGTCATCATCATCATGATCAAATATTCATTTTGTTCGTTTGTTTGGTTTGTCCGCTTTCTATTGTTCACTGTTTGAAAAAGACCATACATTCGAATGGCGCCGAACTCCCTGTGACGTTTTTGTGTTCGTCTTGTCCAAGCGTGGGTCTCAATTCCAGTGTTGCAATATTTCTCATGGAAACAGTCTCTGATAGCTATTTGAGATCTAAGTGGCGATTGTTTGTTAACTGATACACAGCTTCATTTTCCCCCACAGTATCCAGTAAAGGTATGTTTTATCTAAACTAGGTTGAATAGATAAGAGCACAGCGATGTGTGTGTGTGTGTGTGTGTGTGTGTGTGTTGTGCGTGCGTGCGTGCGTGCGTGCGTGCGTGCGTGCGTGCGTGCGTGGTGTGTGTGTGTGTGTGTGTGTGTGTGTGTGTGTGTGTGTGTGTGTGTGTATGCCTGAATAGTTCGTGCGTGCGTGCGTGCGTGCATGTATAAGTGAAGATGTGTATCTATACACAAGAATACATTAGTCATTGATGGGTTCCAGTGAACAATACTCACCACTTGTACTGCTCAAACAATGAACTTGAAGTTGTCTAATACAGTCCGAAAGTGCATAAAAAAAGAATCCAAAGGTCATGGCACCGAGAATGCCTCCATCATATTGAAGCGTAAATGTGAAACTGTTGCCTTTGGTGTTAGTCTTCTTGTCGCGAGAAAAATAAAAACGCTTGTAGCCAAAATCGTCTTTTATTCCTGCACGTAAGTCGGAAGCGCCTCTGTTGAAATCGTAAGCATAAATGATGAAGAACATTTCTGGAGGTCCCAGTAGTGTAATTTGACAGTAACAAGTCGTCTGCTTACAGTCAAAAGATGCTTCATGTGACAAGGGTCCATAAAATTGGGCATCACCATGAAGAGCTGAGGTAATTAATATGGTATCAGAACCATTTGCAAAGCATTCACTCAGACTTGACGTGTTGACACGGAAAAAGCTAAAATTAAGAGAATGTGTTTGCTCCTGTGGCTCAATGCAATCTGGAGACGACATGTCTGGCTGGTCTTGGGAACTCTTGCAGCCAGGATAAACGTGTTGAAAGTTGGAGTGGGTCAACGTGAGAGGGATGCACAGCAGAACCACTAGAAATGTGACACAGATGTTCTCCATCGTAAGGCGTTGCTGTAAACCTGCAAAATAAGGAAGCCAGTGTCACTACATCATCATCATCATCATCATCATCATCATCATCATCGCCACTTGACTCATCCCCATTACTGCCATCATGACTGCCACCATCATCTTCACCGTTGTTTTATCATCATCATCATCATCATCATCATCATCATCATCATCATCATCATCATCTCATATTCGTCTTTTGTGCCAATGTCTCCTTATCTTGCACTCCATTCTATATAATTTCCATTTACTTTTTGCTTACTCCCATAATTCAGAGAGAATCCAGAACGATCGTGCACCTGATGATTTGGTGTGTGTGTGTGTGTGTGTGTGTGTGTGTGTGTGTGTGTGTGTGTGTGTGTGTGTGTGTGTGCGTGCGTGCGTGCGTGCGTGCGTGCGTGCGTGCGTGCGTGTGTAAATTTAGCATGGTATTAGATATGGGCATGACGTTTTCCTGAACTGACACAGATTCAGCTCTACCCCTGTTGTACGTACAAAATCCAATGTAGCCGCCACCCGTAAGAACAAATAAGCCAGTTACCGTTACAGCTCTAAAAATACCACCTACTCCATGATTTTTAATGCAAAAAAAAAACAAAACATATCCGTGGTGGATTTAATATTTGAAAATGATCATTCGTGGACACAGGATAAAGGGCCTATGCCTACAAACACCAATTAGAAAATATTTGCTGTAGGTGCAGAAGAAATCTTGATGAGTCTAGGCGCTTTGAGATCAATAGAGTTAGATGACCATCACACCACTGGTGTAGATGCTGTGTAGGACACATATCAGGAACCCAATTTAACATCACAGACACAAGCAGGCTGAAACTGACTGGAGGGGAACAGGAATCTGAAGGAAAATGCCTATGCTAAAGGAGGTAAATGGCAGGCAGTTTTGAAAGCGTCTGACAAAAGGGATTATCTGGTCCAGTTCCACAGTGAACAACTAGCATAAAATACCACGAAGGCTAACTCGTGCTCAGTAGGAATGCTACTGGAGTGTTAGTCCTAATCCCTTGCCATCAAAAGAAGCTGATACACGAATGGTGCCACCCTTGTGCTATGCTACTGAGCAGGCCCACATTAAGGCGTATCTCGGGACAGTAGACATGAATATGGTGGTTTAAATTTTGCCTTCCAGCTAAAAGTCGTCAAAGCTGTGACCATGATCTGATTAGGAAAGACATTCAGACAATTTTCAGTTCATCACAGTTCTCCATATACCGGATCTTAACACTGCTAGGCACCTTTTTCCATTCATTCACTGGATGGGATTGATATCCGCAATGTTTAGCATTAGTTTAAAACAAAGACAGCACATAATGTATGGGCTGCTTTTCCTGAGATCACTGACACCTTCATTGCCATGATCCAAGATCCAACCAGCCTCTTGCTCACCATATTGTACATGCATCAACCAAAATGTTTGACTGCGCAGATGTAGAAAAAAAAATCCTGTACATCAGTTTCCATTATTGAAGCAAGTAAACAGAATCCACCCCACCAACCTAGAAAGCAGTTTTCCAGCACAGAGAAGGAGCACAGAACATTGCAGTACATATGGGAACAACCTGCATTCAAAGCTTTTCCACATTCCAGATGTATGAGATTGGGGACGGAATGAAAGAACCAAGGTGCGGGTGCCATACTGAACAAATATGCCAGATGCTAGCAAAAGATGTTCAGTGTTGCCCCACTGTGGCTGACTGGTTGCTTGCAAGAAAAAAAAAATGCAAGTTTCACGCGGCCGGACTTCGTTCTAGCCTATTATGCGAGTATGATGGATGTTACAAGAACAGTGCTATTAAGTTTTATGCGTTGTGGCCATACCCGTCAGTTCGAACACCATAATCATTTCTGACAAAATGGGATGCAATCATACGCGCAGAATCCTATATAATTATTTAGACTTGATTAGTTTAAAAACCATTACCATTTAACTGAAATGACTTTGAAAAATCACCTTTGACCCCCAACAAAGCTGAAAACATATGTCAGGTCATATTTGGATTGCGTACACCAGGCAACATGAGATGAGATGCCCGTTATAAAATTCAAGTGTAAGCAGAAGCTGCAATTTAGCATTTACTTCCGGTGGCAGCTGTTTTGAATTTGGTGCTAACAGAGCAACATACCTAGTACAATATCAAACTTAAAAGAACGATGATCAAGTGCACAAGTGTATCAACGTGACAATGTTCACTTTCTATTAAAATTCTAACTTTATCAATGCGAAGTAAACAAGCCAGTAAACAAAGGGGAAAATAGAAAAAAAAATAAAAAAGCTTGGAAAACAAACTAACAGATATGTCAACAAGTAGCAAGCAGAACACTAAACCTACCAAACTCTATGGCAGACATTGCTGATTTTTAGGAGAGTATAGAAGAATTTGTATAATCAGTAAATGGGCCTACACTCAAAATGGTCAGAGGGTGAGTTCGAACCGGGCTGGCTCGAAAGCCCATTCTGTACAATCTGTACAATACCCATTCTGTACAATCAGTAGTAAGTGGGCAGGCTTATTCAACTCACTGCCGTACCCTGGATGCTGGGAGCTTATGAACTTCGTTGTCCTCAGCTGCCGTAAGTTTATCGGACTCTTTTTTATATTGAAAACAAAACAAATATCGACAGTCAGTTTCTATCATCTTGGGTTTTGTTCGAAAAAAAAAGTAACAAATCTATGACACAAACATTTCTATCGCTCTCTATATATGATCAGGATGAAAGATAACCAACTGTCAGAAATGGTCGTCTTCCATCCACTGCCATGACGCATTGTCATCATCGCGGATTCACATTAATTTGGGAAGTCAGTAGGTTCGATTCTCATCAGAGCCTTTTGTTTGTGTGATCTTGTTTCTGCCCTATCCCACTCCTACCCAGAACTGAGTTGGCTAAGAGCTCCATTTGGACTGGAACTGTCAAGTTTCAGCCACTTAAACGATGTCTATGACAGGGTTGCTCTAATTTCTTAACCAATACTGCAGGTGTCTCTGTCTCTTGGGTCTGGTAAACTGTGAGATGTATCAGAAGTTTAGAAGGGAACCCTATCATGCAGTGTCTCATCAAAATGGGATTCCATACATAATCTTCAAGATCTTCATCCATGCTGATCACAAAAAAATCTGTGAACAGCCTTTCTAATTCTGTGGTACGTCATGGCCTTCTCTCATGATGACCTCCAGTTTGATTTCCTTTCCGCGTTTAAACCCTTTGTGGGTTCGTTAGGAGGTTCCTGGTCTTGGCAAGTTCATGTCAATAGACGGACGAGGTGGCGCTTTCAGGAGGGTGACGCTCACTGACGCTGGCTGCTTAACTAAGCAATTATTTTCGATAGTAGAGGACTTAATAGGTGGCACCCTGCGTATGTTAGATCAGAACAGGCTCCATTGAACACCATGCTTTTGACAAGCGAAGTTCGAAACGTCTTGACATGAAACGCAATCCCTGCAATGGGAGAACACTGGATCTTGCTCCGGTAATTGTATACCCAACTGCGATCACAACTTAGGTGTTACTGATGACCGAGTTTCCCGCATCAGATTTCTCACGTGTGTTTGTGTGGTATGTATGTGTACCTTTGCATAGTTCGAGAAGGATTTGCATTATTAACTTCCTTTTTCTAATTTAGGTTTTACTTTTTATTGATAGTTTCTATCGAACAGTGGTTATGTTGTTTGTTTGGGTATGTTTAAATCAAAGCCTGCCTAGTTTGATATCGAGAAAAGAACACCACTTTTTATTCCTGACATGCAAACTCTGTAGCTGTAGATGATTTTAGCTTTCAATGGTGAAAGACATGTATTCTATGGATGTAGATTATTTTTCTTTTCATAGGTGAGAGATGTATTTTAAGACATAAATGAAAACCGATGGTGATTGGCACTGACGTTTGTATACCCACCTTGCTATGAATAGGAAATGCGTTCACAAGGCTCACTGTGACATGCTGATCATAGTATCCATATAGTTCCTATGCATACACCTGTTGCAGCATGCCTAACACGGGTACATGTGCATTGCGCCTCGAACTCTTTCAATTGCAGAGATCATCCGAATGAAGTAGACTGTCAAATCCTACACACCTTTATACCCTTTACACCAGAAAGCCATGGTTCCCATACAGGCAATGGAAACAAACAGCAACGCAACCAGTGGTTTCAATCTCCCGATGTGTTGTTTGTGGATGGCCTCCTATGTTGTGAATTGCAGTTGTGGTCTATCGGGAAAGGCTTGCCGATCAGTTACCAACCAAAACAAATGAAAATGGTGGAGTCAAAGCACATTTGATTAAACTAACATACGATTCACCCTCTTTTCGCTGGACCTCATCTATTATCCAAGCAGAGTTTGAATTCCCTGCACAGTTTCAGCCCCCTCCTCCCCTCCATGCCACTCTATCTCATCTCTCATACCTCTCTCTCTCTCTCTCTCTCTCTCTCTCTCTCTCTTCTCTCTCTCTCTCCTCTCTCTCTGATTTTATTTAACTGCATTCCTCGCAGGATACTCCAAACCAATTCTGTCGATTAACAAACATTCACCCACCTTCCCTTACCAGCAAATTTCCATCTAAGTATTTCATAGGGAGAGTTTTACATTTCTTACACACACACACACACACACACACACACACACACACACACACACACACACATATATAATATATATATATATATATATATATATATATATGGAGAGAGAGTAAATCTTTTATTTGAGAATTTTTCATTACTTGAGCCCACAATACACACGCACACTCCATACGCTGAAACAGTTATCAAACGTTCATTGTATAACCTTCAATGAAAGGTAATATGACTGAAGAAATCCCAGTGTAAAGTATTGCATTTCAAGCGCCTTACGGCTGATGCAAGGCGCGCACGATAAGTAGGGATGCACTACGTATTTTTTAAATGTAATATTAAATCCTTGTTGATTCTTATTCCAGGTTACAGCTTTCCATACGCAGTGTCTGTAACATTTCCGCATTTTAGATTCTGGACCATCAAGTCTATTATTTTGACTAAAAACAAATTCTTTTCGTTTCCTTCGTGTTCACCTTTGCCTTTTTGAGGTATTCGGCTTATGGGTACAGAGACTGTCTTGACGGAACTGAAGAACACATTGGAGCTCTTTATCGCGCTGAGGAACGTTTTTCGAGTTCTTGATGATCGCGTACAGCTGGACTTACTCCGTTGTTTTTTTTCCTTGTTTGTTTGTTTGTTTCTCCTTCGTGTTTGTTTGTTTGTTTCTCCCTCGCACTATTCATTCAACACTCAATTCACTGCGTTGTATTTGGTGACTAACCTGATCACTTTTAGAGGCGGAGAAAACGCTGCTACATGATTGGTTTATGTGTGTTTTAATGCATGAGATCGGTGTTCTGTGATGGGGCAACGTTTCAAAGACCAGATGAGGCAGACTTGCAGCATCTGTACATGCATATTCAATCTCTTTTTATCGGTTGGAAATCTCTCTCTCTCTCTCTCTCTCTCTCTCTCTCTCTCTCTCTCTCTCTCTCCTCCCCCCCCCCCCCCCCCCCCCCCCCCCCCCCCCCCGCGCGTTTGATTTTGTTAATCATGACTTTCGGGAAAACAATCCACAAATCCACCGAACAGCATTACACCACACTCGCGCTCGCACAAACTTACAGCACTGTCTGGCACTTCGCAAGGGAACCAAATGCAAATGTGAACATGAATGATATATGATTCGATCGTTGTCAGTGCTGGGATTTTACTGCGACAGTGTATTCTAATGCTGGGACTCATGTGTAAACATCAGCTTTGGTTACATGAAAAAGAACGAACTACAATCAGCTGAACAATGAAATCATGACAGTTACATGAATATAGTAACATTTGCATTACCTTGTCCTTTTTCAAGCATTTACAAAGAGACTGCAGACAACAGGTTTAAACAAAGAAACTTTCGAAGTTTGTCGGTTAGATCAGTCCACTTTGAAATGTCTTCCTCCGATATCCATCCTGTCTACAGCTGTAACGATTCTGAATCAGTTATTTACCTTGCAGCCATGATGTTCTTTTGATTTGTATTATTTCTCAATGATAGGATGTCATAGCTGAACAAGCTGGTAAATCATTGAGAATACACAAAAATCAGCACAAGGAAAACAAACGACTATTATAATTTGTCTCGTCCTCCCCATCCTGAACTGTTATGAGTAAAAATTTGATGGAACTGAGAATCCCACGGTCCTTGCACTAGTCTGACTGGTGATGCCTACAGTTGTTCCCACTGCAGTGCTCTCACTGAGTTTCAGCACGTCCCCACTGGTTTTGTGACATGACCAGGTCTTAATGTTCCAGTAAAAAAAAAGTGTTTTAGACGCATTTTTAGTGAGCTGTTCACTGAAATTCCATGAATTATTGTAACTGCTGTACATATTGAAATTCCCTAATCTAATTCTCACTTCTGCACACACTGGGATTCATTGATACAACTTTCACCACTGTGCACACTGGAATTTCCAAGACTAACTCTCACCACTGCACGTACTGGAATTCCTTAAATTAACTGTCACTACAGCACATGTTTTATCGCTCGCTACAGGATGTACTTGAATTCCCAGATTTAGCTTTCACTACCGACGAGTTGGATGCCCCCAAGTTAATCATGCCACACTGAATACCGGAATTCTCTCATTTACTTTCACAACAGTATATACTGGAATTTCCTTGTTCGACACTCAGCAATATCATACTGAGAGACCATAACTGAACTCTCACAACTGTACATAAATCAGTCTCTATCATCAAACGTGTATCTGTCTGCAAAGACTGCAGATCAAGACATTCCAACAATCAGTTGTCTCTTGAACTGAAGAAGGATTGGACCCATGCTCATCCCATGGACTCTGGGATGACTTTGTAGGCCATGTTTTAACGACAGAATTGAGAAAATATGAGGCACTGGAACTCTGTGGTTGACGGGGCAATCATGGAAGAGTGATCAGGGGTGGCTGTATACTGTTGCACTTCATCTAGAAAGATATTTCAAAGCAAAATCTTCCTGCCACTTTTCCTTAAACGATTCTGAAGGCTACAATTTCCTCTTTAGTCAAATAAAACTCAGATCAGCTCTTCAAACCTCTTATCATTCTGCTTTTGTGTCCTGGATAAAATCTATTTCCAACCTCCTGGCGGAAAGCCCACATTATCCCGATTCCAAAACCAGAGTTGACAACCCTGACTATTCATCTTACAAAAGGTCTGACTTCTTGGCATCGTAAACTGATGGAAAGGTGGTGAAGTTTGTTCTCATATAGAAGCTGGAAACCCGATAGCAGTTTGGCCACTGAAAAGCGTGGTTTTTGCAAACACCAAGCCACCGTAGACATTTATCCCGTCCACAGACTAACGTCCCCAGCAGGTTTCTCAAGAAACAGGATCCTGAAACTATCTTTGTTCACTTGAAGAAAGCTTATGATATTATCTGGAAAGTTGGCTTTCTCACAGATTGTGATTTGGGTTTTCGAGGCCATCTCCCGTTGTTCTGTCAAAACTTCCTAGCAATTTTACAGTGTCAGTGTGTGCAGGCACGACACTTTCTGACATCCACGAGCAGGAGATGGTTGTTCCTCAAGGTACATTCTTTTCTCCTTCGTTCGTCAGTAAAAAATTGATAATACAGTGAAAGCAATAAACCGGGCTTCGGTTTGTGGAGGATTTTGCACTTTATGCAATTGGATCTGCAAACGTAGGTGCACTACACTGCTCTGCTTTGCATGGATAGACTCCAACTGTGGACGAAGAACATCGTTTTAACTTTTTAAGATACGAAAACCTACTATATCCACTTTTATAATCCTCGACAAAATTTAAGTGATCCTGAATTTTGTCTGGACAAATCAACCATTCCAGAAGTGAAAAATCAACTAAATTCTGGGAGTCTTTTGACCAGGAACCCAGTTTCAAAAGTCACAGCGAGTTCTTAAAAGACATTCTATCGGAAATCTATGAACTTTCATTAAGTTGTGGTGCACACAAACTGGGGAGCTGCTGATGAAAAAGTCTGCCTTCTTGATCTTTGCTGTCTTTTAACTGCTCCAGTTTGGACTAAATGTGTATTCTGGTATGCTCTTCTCATCGCAGAGCTCTCGATTCCATATTTTACCAAGGGCTTCGACTCTGGGGCGATCCGTTTCACACCTGCGTACTGCCTGTGCGTAGAGGAAGGGAACCATACCTGTCCCGTCGTTGATTAAAACTGTCTTGGAACAGTCCTATTTGGACCTGATCTCTGGACACGCAGAAAACCCTTTGCTTATGTCTATGATTTTCACCACCCCAAGAGCAATCCACATTCAAAAAGAAATTTCAAGACAACCCAAGTTCTGTTCCACCCTTGGAATTGCCGATCATTCCACGTTTTAAATTTCAGATTTGGATTTGGAAGTTACTTGCGCTGATTTGAAAGTCGTAGGCAGTTCTCTGTGGACTTTTGGAACACCGAGATTCCACTTCGATCTTGTTTTTTTCTGTAAGGACTCCATCTGCTTTCTACCATTAGAGATCTTTTTCTTGCTGATCTCTGTTCAAAATTCATTATTTACAAAAGTATTTAGTGCCTGTTCCAGGCCTGCACAGAATGATCTACCAGGCCAAACATGAAGACTCTCTCTGATCTGCCCTAGAAGCTATAGCTATAGCTGACGAGAACTTTTACCATTCTGGATTCCTAATTTATTTAATTACTAGATATCTTTCTGAAATGTAATGGTTACAAGATTGTTCTTGCATGCATTTCCGGTCACTTTTGCATTTGAGACAATAAGATGGTTTATCATCTGGCCAAGAATGCCACACGGAGAACAAACTGTCAGATTTTCCATTCCCTACACGATCTGAAACCCAAACTTCCTAACTACACTCAAAGACCTCCAGCAAGAGGCCAGGGACATACGAAAGGGTAATAAACGTCTCAAAATCCGTCCAAACCTGAACGAATTCCAACCGTCCTTCACCGTTGACTGTAAAAATGAAAAAAAAAAAACGTTTGTGTTGATTACACATAAGCCATTCTTTTCCCACACACTTGTGTCTTTCAAAAGACGACGAGGTTTCATCCTACATACCGTGTTATGAGTCACTCACTATATAACATTCGCTCATGGTGCTGGAATTCGCTGACACTGATTCAACATAAGTACTTAACAGCAGATTCTATGAATACTGTATTGAAGGAGGTACCATGGGATATGATTTTTGAGTTTTATAATAATACAAAAAAGAGATGAATATTGCGCACTGATCTATCATTTTCATGGGCAAAGATCCAGGCGTTTTTGAACGTAGTTGAAAGAAACTAATCTATTGATTCTTCACTTCGATAAATACGCATAGAACCGATTGACAATGTGACAGCTATACCATTACACCTGTGATTGACTAGGCTGTAAACAGCATAGATTTGAATTTAAATGGAATAGTTAGTATTCTCACGTTACTGCCAGCTCTGAAGGGCTTTGAAGCCACATTGCCTCGGGATGAGGGCACCTTGATTTCTTCTTCCAAGCGCAAGTGCTCCCCAAAAGGTCTGTTTCAGGATGCGTTTGTCATCCACTCTGATGTCGCTTCTATGGGGGATAAGCTGATTTGATCCAAACGTTCGATACCAGTAATTCCACAGTGCCGTGGTAAGCCCAGGATGAACTGAAGTGAGCACATGTCAAACCTTAGTTTGCAGTCAGTGGCCGTCGACCACTTAAATCTGACATCAGCACAGGATGGTTGTATAAGGAAAGTAGCAGTGCAGATGTTTCGGACTTGGATGTGCAAATGGAATATGCAAAGACAACATCTCATTGTTTGACTTCCTATCTTACTACACGTACAAATCAGTATGGCCTGTCGATCAGCCCAATACACAGCTTCAGTTCAATTGGAACAGGTTCTGACTTCAACAGATCCCATAAATTCATGTGATGGATGATGAAAATAATGCTTTATCGCACGACCTCACGTGACGGATGATCAGCGAAACAGCCCTGATGTAGATTCTGTGTTCGGCTGGTCTATAACCAAGATGATTTGACTTCATCTGATCAAAATTTACTTTGAATTACAACATTAAATTGGAACGAATGCTGGCTAAATCACGCAGATCTTCACTTCGCGCGCGCGCGCGCACACACACACACACACACACACACACCTCTCTCTCTCTCTCTCTCTCTCTCTCTCTCTCTCTCTCTCTCTCTCCTTTCCTCAAGCAATTTCAGAACTCCAATATCATGTTTCACCGACAAGTGGCAAAAGGCAGTTCGTGTCACTCTTGACCATCACTTCAACTTGTCAGCATGCTTCTAACACATGCAAGACAGCAGACATCCACCGACCGCAGAAAGCCATATCAGCGCTGCTGCTAGTTAGTGACAAAAGCTTATTTCTTTAAATCTGCATACCATTAAGACCACAGGCATTCCACGTCTTACACCCCAACGCCCTTACACAATTGCACTCAGACTATCCCGTCACAGTGCCGACACCAGAATTACACAGGTATGTAACGATTTAGGGGGCCATGAGGTCACCGATCAGTGTAGATTCTGCAGGTGTTTTCATTCGTTGTACACAGGATGTTCCATATGAAGCTTCCTATTGAATGCAATTGTTCGCCGTGTCATTGAACCACACTTTGTAAGGGTGACAGGCTTTGCACTCATCGAACTTTTTTTTGTTCAACACATCTACCTGCATTAAAGATTTTGACACAAATTGATCACAGACACGTGTAGAAAAGAAATGATATGCTGGATTCAACTCTATAGACACTATAGGAGGGATCGAAATGACCATGAAAGACATTTTATGCACTGGTTATACCAGCCAATCGACTATATCACACGATGTAAAATTGGGCCAGTGGATTAGCGCCCGCCTAGAATGGGTTCGAATCCCAGGTATATGGTTTGAGTATCGAACACAGGAAGCTTCCCCCTCCGCTTCATGTAGACTCTAAGCGAGGATCTGGGTGCTGGTTTTTCGGGTTTGGCAGTAAGTGAAGTGAAGAGTTACGTTTACACTCTTAGCACGTAAAAAATCCAATTACCGCATCCGCGGAGCTGTCCCTGAATAGGTTTGTCGTACAAATAGACTTTGGAACACAATTAAAGGCAGACAATTCAGAGAGAGAGAGAGAGAGAGAGAGAGAGAGAGAGAGAGAGAGAGACAGACAGACAGACAGAGAGAGAGAGACAGACAGACAGACAGACAGACAGAGAGAGAGAGAGGCACACACACACACACACACACACACACACACACACACACACACACACACACACACACACACACACCAGATGGCGCTGAACTGTGATACTCCAAAGTTTCACAGAGAAAACTTCTGTTGTGGCAATAACGTTAGATAATACAGAACAATTTTACCATATAAGCAAGAAAAATGAAAAGCGAAACGAAAGCAATGTAACTGTTAATGCAAAGTTTATTGAACAAAACCACGTCGAAAAAAGAAACGTGTATTTGGGGATGTTTCGTTCTTCCCCGAAGTTTGTGCAAACAAGTATAACACCAAATATCTGTCGCTACCACATCTCTTTTCTTCCTACGTGCAATAAACACAACAGTACTTAACCGATTTCAATGTTCGTGTGCATGCTGAAACGTGATAAAGATAAGAGAAATGTGAAACTTTCCTTTCTTAATCTGCACACTGCACATGACTAGTTTCTGACGACAGTAAGGTGACTGTAAAACATGTCAAAGATCGCTAGCACATAAAATGGGCACACAAACTGATACACTGATTTCTATTAATAAAAAAAGGCGCGTGTATGCACCCCTGTGCCCACATCAAGAGAGAGAGAGAGAGAGAGAGAGAGAGAGAGAGAGAGAGAGAGAGAGAGAGAGAGAGAGAGAGAAGTGGTGAAGAGCTTTATTTCTGTATAGATTAGTAGACAGTTCATCATAAGAAATAAGCTTCACTTTTTCCCTACTCTATAGGTGCTGGGAATAGCGGGCACTTCGGAGACAAAAACAAATACTGCTCTGCACCGGATTTACAGCACATGCCATTGTGATTCAGCCGAGTTCTTGGCAGCCTCTATCAGTATAGCTGCAGTACTACCAATGCACCAAAAATAGACACCGGGTCAAAGCATATTTCACATGCATAGATAGTGGTATGTCACAGGCGCTATTTCAATGACGGTTAGGCTCAAGAGGACACATTGACAGCATTGTGGGAAAGGGCAACGTCCTTAGAGATACTCTCATTCACAAAAGTAAATCAATGCAGTACTGAAAATGACAACAGCTCATGCTAATGCAAACTGACCGATATAAAGTGCAAACATTTCTGAAATAGGCATTTAAAACATTAAACTGAAGCATGTGACTATCTATATACAGACAGAATTTCAGAGATATGCCTATATCCTTGATTTTGTTTTTCATATTCAGAAGGTTCATTTTCAACATCAGGACGTTCCATACTTTGTACTCGTATAATACAATTGAATAAAACGCCCCAGCACAAAGAATGGGCACACCAACTGATAAACTGATAAAAACAAACAAACAAACAAACAAAAAACATGTGAGCATGCAATGATCCCCACACTTAGAGAGAGAGAGAGAGAGAGAGAGAGAGAGAGAGAGAGAGAGAGAGAGAGAGAGAGAGGTGCACATTATATTTGTATAGATCATTATGCTGTACAGCTTAAGAACAAACATCATCCTTTCCGCAAACAGTGGGTACTAAAAATAGACGGCAATTTGAACTTGAAAATATATTCTCCATTTGAGGGGGGAAAAAAACAACCCAAAAAGAATGACACCCCAAGCCAATTAAAAGCATATAATTACAACGTAAAAATAGCATCAGCATGTAAAGATCGGCATTAAGAAGAAGAAAAAACAGACGGCACCTCAGAGGCAAAAACAAATATTATTCTGCATTTGATAAACACCGGAAGAACTTCACTAAATCATTGGCTACCTCTGTGAGCACAGTTACAGAGCTGTTAATATAGCAAAACAGACACCGGGTCAAAGAGTGTTTCACCAGCATGGACACTAATGCATCACAAGCACTCTGTCAGTAATGCTTAGGCTCGAGAGAACACGCTGGTAGGATTATGGGAAACAGCAGAAATAGCAACATCACTATTGACATTCCAAATGACCAAAATGGTAGATTTATACATTGATGAAAATACAAGAAATACGTGACATTGCAAAAAAGTCAAATTCAAAATTCATAAAAGATCGGGTGATTATATGAAAGTGTAAACATTAAGTGGAATAGACGATCGCACATCCAGTTATAGCAGCAACAAGGCGTTTTGACTGTCACCATAGTTATGAAAAGCCTAGTGCTTCAAGGCCCAGTCAAACGCTTCACATCGAGAGACCTGTTGCTCATCACACCACTTACCAGCTAGCAATCCCTGTGTGCTCTTAAAGTTCCGGTTCGGCCTTGCGGGATTTAGGTTCCAGACTTTAAAAGCATTTTCAAATCTCTGTCTGTCTGTCTGTTTGTCTGTCTTTGTCTGTCTGTCTGTCTGTCTGTCTGCCTCTCCTCTCTCTCTCTCTCTCTCTCTCTCTCTCTCTCTCTGCCTCTCTCCACAAGGCAATGACCTGTCATTGCTTCACGGACTTTAATGACCAGCAATATCTGCAACTTCCCACTGTCTGCGAATATAATTGATCCAGATTAAGCTGAATGTTGGGATAAACGTATTTTACAAAATCTTATGACAAACACACTGTACTAAAAGCTTAGAATTATTCCACCTCTATAATTCTCTCAAGTAAGATGGCTGGCAATAATGATCTCATTTGAATTCTGGATCATTTTGGTATTTGGGACATTGACGCTGCCAGCAAGCTCACCAGGAACACCGCCAGCATAAATATCTCCAAACGTCCCTTGCGTTCTCAGATCTCAGTATTAAAACCTTTACTTATGTCAAAGGTCTCTAGCACAAGGAGTGGGCGAACAGATGATAAAGTGATGAAAAAATAAATGAAGCGTGCACACAACCACGCCCACACTCAGAGAGAGAGAGAGAGAGAGAGAGAGAGAGAGAGAGAGAGAGAGAGAGAGAGAGAGAATCATGATTTTTGTGTTCATCGTTATACAGTCCTACATGAAAAAATACAGTATCATTTCTCCAAACCGTAGTTCCTGTAATTGTGGTGCTCAGAGGTTTAAAAATGTTGTTCTCATTGGATTTAGAACACAAACAGAAGAACTTATCCAAGCTCTTGACTACTTCTGTTAGCACAACAGAACTGCTAATCTACTAATCACCGGGTCTAAAAATTTTATACATTTATGACAGCAGTGAACTACAAGCACTGTATAAAAATGCAGACGAAACCATAAACACAGGATGGTAGAAAAGAGCAATGTTCCTACAAACATTGTAAATAGCAAACATTGTGAATTGGTACAATGACGGAAGTTCTCAACAACAATGCGACGCAGTCTACAGCAAAACGTCCGATTCAAAAAGGTGCAACCGGATAATTTACAGTCTTAGCGGGCAACTGCATATTCAGTGGTAGCATTTCTTTTCTGTTCTGATCGTTGATTTCTCTATGTATCAATACATCCATGGTAGAGTGCCTTTAAGCCGTCAGCTGACGCCGCATTAAAAATGCTTTCCCAGTGCCTATGGGCCGTCCACTGACGTCATGCATTTTTCTTGAATTTTCATTCGTTACTATTTCTATCAACGGACTTAAATAGAGTGTGCGTAGTAAGCCTTATATGTCTGTAGTATTAAAATGATATGTAAATTACCACACGTGAGGGGAAAGCCCATTTATTCTCATCACTGACTGGATGACCAGCCAGCACTTCGTCTCGCTTGCAAAGATGGCGGCGCAACCTTCGACAAGCGCAGCGACCAAATCAACGTATTTACACAGCTGAGCAGGCTCTGCTAATGATTTTTGACAAAGACAATAATCTTTTATTCAACGACTCACTCGAGCATGAAGGTGAGATGATGATAGTGATGGAATTGCCAACCGTATTCGTCAGTTATTGTGTCGGGCTGTGTGACCTCAGTGTGTGTTCAGCTGACTGGTTTGCCAGCGTCGAACGAGCTCGCCTAATGTGTACTCTGCACTGCGTGCCAGTGGTCAGTGACGTGGTAGTCAGCGCGAGAGGGGAGCGCGGCCTGCTCGCGGCGTGGCACGGGGCAGAGGGAAAGGTAGGGGAAGAGGAGCAGTGAAAGAGAGGGTTGAAGTCCAGCAAGGGGGCGTGGTGGGGAGAGGGGGGCGTGGTCGTGGACTGACCTGTCTGCATAGAGTGTGAGCGTCTTGATAGACTTCTAAACTGTTTTACTTTCATTTACAGGTGTAGTGTGACAATACAAACTTTATTTTCAACTTTTTTGCTTTGTGTTCTTGTTTGGATGTGATGTAGTGGTAAATGCATATGCTTTTGATCGTGCAAAAAAATCTATCCAAATCTAATTGCCTAAATACTTTTTTATTATCAAAATTAAAACAAAAGAAGCCCAGATTCAAAATCTGTATTCAATTTCCTTCAAAATTCATATATATTTCATTGTTATATCTTTTGTAGTTTCTGAGCTAGAATTTTTTGTTAATTATTACCCCCAAATCATTAGATTTCCCTGGCACTGGGAAAGCCTTTGTTTGTAACATTTTCAAGCAGCGAACGGGTATGCAGATATCTAATCTTAAGCTTTATTTCAATATAATACGTGCTACACTTCACAGTCGTGAAATTCAATGCCATAAATAAATGTAAACAGACATGCATTAGTAAATATACTTTCAAGGAATTCCTATATTAATGTAAAGAGTGGTCTTTTAGCTGCTGCTACTTACATCTTAATGATAGTTATTCATATCATAGAAATCGAAGCAATTTCTCATCTGTCATCAAATTAAAAAAAAAAATCCAGAAGCGTATATGATATCATGTAACACTGATTTTAATAGATCTCCGTCTGCTGTCTGAACAGTCAATGATAGTACTGATCCATCTGATCTTATGACTTTCTGTCTGGCATGTTTTTTTGTTTTTTGTTTTGTTTTCCGAGGATTTAACACGAGTGGTAATAAGATTTTTTTTTTACCGTCACCACAGACGTTAAAACTCTGGTTCTCTAAAACTGAACTCAAAGATCACTCACATCGACAGACCTGTAACTCATTACGCCGTTTACTAGTAAAAATCCAGATTGTCTCGAATAAACTGCTACGAGAAGTTCGAATATTAATGCGGTACATTTTCTAAAATACTTAGGGAATATGCTGTGAAAATACTCGGGTACTTCTACATCAATCTATTAGTAGGCACAATGAAACGACAAAACGATGATACTTAGGAAACCTGAGGTATAAACTATAAGTGGACATATATTAATATTTCATATATGAACAGTTAACAATTTTTCATAATTGACTACGACGGCATCAGTCCTGCTCTGTGTATTTCTGTCATCTGTAGATCAGATGATCTGGTACTGAAATTTCTGAGCACATCTGATTGTTCCTTATATCCTTCTGTCTGTCTGTCTGTCTGTCTGTCTGTCTGTCTGTCTTCTTCTCTCTCTCTCTCTCTCTCTCTCTCTCTCGATCTCGATCTCGCTCTCTCTGAGTTTACGATACTATGTATATATTTTTTGCTTTTATACCCCCGTCATTATTTGTCAGATCCCATTCGAAGGAGGCGACCGATTATTCTAATGACCAGTTAACCCTACTAACTACAACAATACATTTCACAATGCGTTAATATTAACTATCGTACATCATCAACGAAATGTGGAAGAAAAAGTACATATTACCAGCAAAGTTTTAGCAACATTTCTTCACAGTTTTTCTACATTTCAAAACCTTCAGTACTAAAGACAAGCGACGTGCTAGTCATCAAGTTTCGGTAAAAATCGAAAAATAGAACCATAAAAGTTAGACTAGTGAGCAACTTACTTCAGTATCTTCCATGCCCAGTCAGGCAATATTTACATGCTGCTCAATCCCCCGCCTCCCCATAAACAGCAGCACCCAAGTCCGTCCGACTGCAGGTACAAAACTGCATTTTAAAGGAAGGAATTCACGTTGTGCTGATGGCATTGTAACCAAGTTTACACAAATAAAGGATACTTTAGAGAAAAAGATTTTTCCTCGTGCATTAAGACTGTTTATTGTCACTCATAGATTCACATGCGCATTGTGAATTATTGTCAAGATCCAAGAAACAATCTTCCAAAATATTTGAAACAGGCGACAGGTTTCTTCTTTGCTGTTGTTGATACATCTGTTTTATTTTCAGGGACAAAATCGAAATGCGTGGTTCTACCCTAGAGCCAGAATCTTTCTCCCTCCACTATTTCACTGAAGAAGAGAAATGACCAACAATCACAAGATACATCAATAAAATGCAGCAATGCAGAATCGAATGATGAAGCATGTTAGTTGCTCCAATAAGTTTTCACGAAAATGAATACTTTTCTTCACACAGCAGTAAAAAGTAAGTGCACACGAGCTTGGCATGAATACTCATCATCCTTCGTAGATATCCCATACGTGTTGCCGAATTTGCTCTGGTGTCAACAGACCCTTTGCCAACAGTTTTTTTAAACAGCTGGAAGGCTTCTTCTTTGCTGTAGTTGCACTCGTCTTTTCGATTTCAGATACAACATCAAACACTCTGGTTCTGCTATAGGACGAGAACCTCTCTCCATCGATTCTAGATTTCCGACCTTTAGAAACTTTCCTACGCTTTTCCAATACTATGTTAATCGTATACAGGAAAGGGTTTAAAGCAGAGTTGAAGGGCAACACGAAGATGGCGATGGCCACGTTGATTTCACCAGAAACTGGGACTCCACTACGAGCCATCATTCCCAGTACTCCAATAGGAAACCAGCAAATGAAATCTGTCATGACCACAGCCAGCAGTCGTCGAGCAATAGCTGTGTCTCTTGATTTTCTGCCCGAATCCTTGGAACTCACTGTGTTGACATGGATGGACCAGTAGATGAGAAGCTGACCAACAGCAATAAACAGGAAGAGAACAAAGTTCGCGACAATTATAACA
>CM065722.1:27849825-27879825 GCA_033310375.1 Conus canariensis
TAGTACCAACACCACAAAAGGGAAAATCAGGACTCCAAAAGCACCCGCAACATTCTTCACGGCAGGCAGCAAATCATGGCCAAGAACAACAGTGCCACTCGGAACATTTAGGCAGAGTCTGCTGGACGGGGCAGATGACTGGGAGTGCACTGCAGACCTCCCAGAATGGAAGAGTCACCCAGAGATCATCAGCAAGAGTGGAATGAGACCAGACATAGTATTCCACTCTCAGTCAACCAAGCAGCTGATTATGATCGAGCTCACGGTGCCATATGAGAACAGAATGGAGGCAGCTCAAATCTACATGACTGAAAAGTATGCTGATCTGGCAAACAGCCTGAGGAGAGAAGGCTATCAGGTCAAAGTCCTCACTGCAGAAATTGGAGCTAGGGGGTTTGTAGGAACGTCTGCATACAGCCTCATGAAATAGCTCTCAGTTGCAGGGAGGGAAAAACCCCGAGCCCTGAAAGCAATGGCAGAAGCGGCAGAGATGTGTTCAAGCTGGATCTGGTCAAGGAGGAACAAAAGTGAACTTCATAAGGCTTAACTTTCCCTACAAATATCAGGTGCCCCAGTGGCTCAGTGGTTAGAGTGCGAGTCATTAAGTGGAAAATGAGCATGTCCAGAGGGTCATGGGTTCGAATCCCAGCCATGACTCGTCCCAAGATGGGAACAAAAAGGGGCAGCAGAGGGAAATCCGGAGTCATGAAACCGGGTGTGGCCCAACCCCCTAGAGTGTCAGGAGATAAGGGCCGAAACACTCGCTTGAAGGGGGCTTCTCTTCTGAGGACTCTGCTGCCACGCTCCCCACGAGTTTCTTTCTACTATGGTGAGACCCATGTTCAGAGTACGTAGGTCCTTCCCAATGAATAAGTCAAACACAGTTACAAGAAAGCTGCCTGGAACGTTGAGTGTTCATACCTGTATATATGGGTGTGTGTGTGTGTGTGTGTGTGTGTGTGTGTGTGTGTGTGTGTGTGTGTGTGTGTGTGTGTGTGTGTGTGTGTGTGTCACAGGGAATAATAGCCATATTCAACTTGTTGATCACAAGTTGAATGAGAATCTGTAGTAATCAGCTAGCCTGCATAGGCCGGTTTGAAAAAAATCACACAAAGAAATGGGAGAAAATCCTGCCTTTTTGCCTAGAGCTTGCCACAGGGAATGATAGCCACATTCATCTTGTTGATCACAAGTTGAATGAGAATATGTAGTAATCAGCTAGCCTGCATAGATCGGTTTGAAGAAAATCACACAAAGAAATGGGAGACAGGTATGTAATTTGAATTTTTGGCATGCTCGTTGTCTTTATTTAGCCTACCCAGTTTTTCGTACAGATAGCCTAGACCAATATCATCTCAAAGCTCCTTTGTCTGTATTTGCCCGGCTTGTCTCACAGATAGCTTTACACAACAAAATTGCAAAGCTCCTTTGTCTTTATTTGGCCAGTTTGTCTCACATATGGTTTAAAGAAAAGAGAAGCAAACACAAACACAGGACAACAACTTAATGAGACACACTTTTCACTATCATGTTCTCAGCTGCCCCCCCCCCCCCCCCCTCCCTTGCTTTGACCTCCTTTTGTTATCTTGGAGTCGACCTCCCCCAATCCCAAGGCTTTGATACAGTACCGAGGGAATGAATGGCTGCTGGGTTAAAGTCTTAAACCGTATACAGTCTGGCCCTAGGGCGACACCAGGCTGACGGACTTCATATGTACAGGCGTGCCCTATATGTATGGACATCCATTGCCCTTCCCTGATACGAGGCTCTGTCAAGGCGACTGCTTCTGACCCCTCAACACTAAGAATACCTTCCTATGGGTTCTCAAAATACTTTGTCTCGCTTGCACCTTGGGGGTCTTCGGGTGCTGGCTTTGGGATTTAAAACTGGATCCCCACAAAACAATAGTCGGCGTAGCAAAAGAGGTGGGAGAAGAAGAAAGGTAGGTAGGAATATAACAAAAGCTGAAAGACTATAGGAATATAACAAAAGCTGAAAGACTATCCAAGAAATATTTTAGGATTTGTACTTGGAACTGCTGCAGTGCCAGAAAGAGGATCTCAACAATTGAAAAACTAGCATATGACTTTGATGTTCTGTGTCTACAAGAAACTAGAAATGCCGTCCACAGACCATTACAATTGGATGACTTCATAATATTTCAAAATCATGATGGACAAGGACTAGCTATGATAATAAAAAAAAAACTTGAAAAACAAACTGTAAAGGATAGACCTTGAAAAATGGTGTAGCAGCACACGTGCGCTAATGGGTGTGAGGCTAGAAAGACCGGAGGGTAATCAGAAAAGCCCTGTACTCATCAATGCATACATATATCCAGCTACCCACACATCAAAAACGGATTGGACCTTTCTGGGGGAAATAGAACATGAATTTGGAGACTCTGTCATACTATGTGGAGATCCTAATGCACGCTCAAAATTGTGGGATCAACATGGTACCAATCCTCAAGGAATTGCACTGGAAGCGATGTTGGATGAAACATCATCATCCTCAACACATACAGAGAGGCAGGGTGACACTGACAGCGTCATTGAATTTGCACTCATTGGACCAAAATTCACAGCAGGCATGAGTGCAGAAGCACTTCTTCATCATGGAAGTGACCATTTCCCTGTTGTGTTCAGTTTACAGAAACCACCAAAAGGTACACAAACGAAACAAAGGGACCCTTTTCAATACAACAACAATGAAGGGGATATCATAGGAGCGTTAAGGAGTAGAAGATGCAAAAGAAACAATGCTACGACCAAACAAATCGTTCAACCCCTTTGGTGGAATATAGACACAGAAACAGCCTGGAAAGGGAAACGCAAGTCTGTAAGAATTTGGCAGAGAGAAAGAAGAAAACCTTGCCCTTATCTAGCTATTAAAACAGACATGAATCAGAAGACTGAACAATTCGAAAGAGCAGCTAAAGAAGCAAAAGAAACCAAGTAACAACAGTTTTGTCTGCCACTTAATCATGACACAACACAGACTCAGTTCTGGCACGTTTATAGTCGCATGGAAGGAAAAAGCAAAACAAACGCAACGCCAGATATCTTAGACGTTGAGGGATCACAAAACTGAAGACAAATTTAGAGAAAGGGTCGGCTCTACTTAAACATTTTATAGAAGAGAGTGATCAAAGAAATCTGGAGGAAAGGAAGAAATATTTGACCAAGTTAAACCAACACCTAGCTCAGACTGGCATTGATGATGAAATCACAGAATCTGAACTGGATGACACAATAGCTAGATGCACTAAGGATAGCGCTCCAGGACCAGACAAAGTACGGTATGCAGATGTCAAACAGCTCTCAGAAGAGGAGAGAGACAAACTCTTCAGTCTCTACCAGGAGAGGTTTGATAAAGGCTATGTCCCAGAAGACTGGACACACAGCTACCTGAAAGCTTTACCAAAGCCAGGAAAAGATCATCATCAGCTAAATGGCTACTGCATACTCGATATACAAAATATAGCAGGAAAGCTCATGGAACAAATCATAGCAAGAAAACTCGCAAGAGATCTTGAAAGTCGACAAATCCTTCCATCAAATCAAGGAGGATACAGAACAGGTAAAAGTACATGGGAAAATGCGGCCGCTTTTGCCTGTAAAGTGTACGAAGGATTCCCAAGAAAGGAAGAAAAACTAGCTGTTGCAATATATCTGGAAGCTGCATACAACAAAGTCCAGTTCTCGCTTCTCATGGAACTAGTCCTTGACTATGGAGTCAGTAAGACACTTACACGATGGATAGCAGCGGCACTTCATCCTACGATTTGGAGATTGGACATCTGAGCCTCATAAACTTTCTATGGGATACCTCATGGTTCCCCTCTTTCCCCTGTTTTGTACAATGTTTACACTAAAGGCCTAGCAGACCTCAACAGAAACGGAATTACTCGAGTATTGACATTTGCAGATGACGGCCTGATCTACAAAACATCAAAGAATGCCGAAGAAAGAACGAAAGCAGTTCACCAACAATTGAACAACATTGCTCAGTGGTATCAAGAAACGGGATCGTCCATCAACCCTATAAAAGCCCAGACATCAGTCTGCACTCTCAACAACAAGACATCAGGACAAGTACCCTCACCAGCTTTCTTCAATGGAATACCAACTGAATCAACTAACAGCCTACGCTATTTGGGTGTAGGCTTTGACAGAATGCTAACCTTTAGAAAGCATGTTGAGAATATTGTTCTTAAATGCAAAAAAGGCCTATCTGCCATGAAAGCAATGGCAGCAAAAGGCATTGAACAGCGTTATCTCTACCGACTGTATCACGCACTTGTACTCAGTGTGATAGATTATGGATTAGGGCTTACAACACTGTCCAACAGCAACCTTCTCAAATTAGAAAGAATTCAAAATGAAGCAATGAGATTGATCCTGGGAACCACAAAAGACACACCAGTTCAAACTGTGCGATACATGCTCGACCGTCCTTCAATGCAGACAAGACACAAACAGGTGAAGGCATATTTCAGAGCCCTTGAAAATCCTCAAAACCCACTTCATGCGGCGGTCAAGGAAACAAAAGGCACTCAGCTAGGACGTAGAAAATCATGGATGGGACAGGCAGAAGACAGTATACAGCTTGTGTGCCAGTTAGCAGAAGTCAAAGAAACCAAGGAATGGGAGAAATATCCAGACTATTTGAAGCACCTCTACCAAATTGCCATCGCTCCAGAACTTGGAAGACATTGTCGAGAACGGCCAGAAGGCAAAACCAATGCAGAAATTCAGATGCTGGTAGAAGACCTTTGCACAAAAGATGATATTTTAATATACACTGACGGTTCTGTCACCAAAGGTAAGTCAGGCTGGGGATCCACATTGAAGCAAAATGGCCGTACTATCCAGGAAAACAATGGTGCGCACAGTTTAACAACTTGAAGTCTAACAATGGAGGTAGAAGCAGTGACACAAGCACTTCACTGGCTTACATCCATAAGGCAGTTTAAAACTCAACAAGCCATGATACTGACACACACACACACACACACACACACACACACACACACACACACACACACACACACACACACATATGCTCCCACGCGCACACATGGGCCCATGCCCGCACATTATACACACACGTGTACATTCACTACACACACATAAAAAAAAAAACATGGTAGGTAGGCACTCAAGGTCTGACCAGCGCGTTGGGCTAATGCGTAGGTCAGACATCCGCGCGCGCGCCCGTGTGTGTATGTGTGCGTATGTGTGTGTTCTTCAATTTAATGTCTATACACATAAGTGATTTTAGACAACCAAAAATAAATAAATAAACAAGGTAGAAAAGGAGGAAGGGAGGGGAGAAATGGGTGGGTAGACAGGCAGCTGAAGGAGATAAAGAGATAGAGAAACAGGGAGATAGAAAAAGATGAAAAAGTATAAATGGAAAACGGAAAAAGAGAAAAAGGAGGATTAGAATGAGAATCGGAAGAAAAAATGTTAACATGAATAAAAATTGCAACCTATAACATAACTAGAATAACATTTTTAAAAATCAAATGAACGCTAAAGGTAACAGGATAATAACATTTACACGTGAAAATAGAATTATTAAAGGAATCTAAAAATGGTACTCTGAACAAGTCCTAAAACAATGTCACAAATCAAAAGGGGTTTTACTAAAACCTCCTTCAGGGACTTTTCCGAAAAAGTAGGCAGATATGTTTTCATTTTTCTACAGTGGAAAAGTATATGTTCATTAGAAATTTTCCCACCACAAACACATGTGATGTTGGAAGTGAATTTCGTCTTAAAAGCATTAAGTTTGAATCTATAGGCAAGGGAAGTTAAAGCCTTAAGTTAGACAATTGACCATACTTAGATATAAAAACATCTTCAAAACTCGTTTGGTGGTCAGCAGGTGATGAGTGGCCAACATCTTCTTGTTTCTTTCTAAAATGCTTCCAGCAAGCATTCTGCAGTAGGCTATACCCTTCTTTCAGAGATAAAGGGATTTTCAAATTATATGCTTCATTTGTATAATCTGCAGAGCTTTTAGCTAGTTTATCTACGGATTCATTGAAATGTATTCCACTGTGTGAAGGCACCCAAACAAAGGTAAGATTACTACCTCTTAGAATAAGGAAATGCACCAAATGATTAATCTCAAAAATCAAATCTTGTCTCACATTAGAATTTGAATTGCTTAAGGCATACAACACTGATTTTGAATCGACACAAAAAAGAATTTGAGTCACAGTTTTCGGAAAATCAAGCAAATAACGCAAAGCCATAATAATAGCAGTTAATTCAGCTGTAAATATAGATCTGTGCTTTCCAATATAAAAACCTCTTTTGACCTTTAAGTGGGGGATAGTGAAAGCAGCACCAGCTTCGTGATTTTCTAGAACTGAACCATCGGTATAAACTTTGAGATGATTTGGATAATTGAGAAATAAATGCTCATTCGCAACTGTGCCAATAAAATTTATATTCTCATTTTTCTTTGCATTGGTATAATTAATGTCAAAATGTCCTTTTTGTAATTCCCATGGAGGGATAACAGTACATGGATTACTACATTTTACCATATCTCCTAATTCTATTCCTGATTGTTGAAAAGTATCTAGAGTTTCAGTTTTTATTGTTTTAAGACATGATATGTGTTTGGCTCGTTTTGGGAAATCAACATCTGATCTTAAGCCAATTTCATTTTCGACATTGTTTTCACTTAAAGAGCCTTTTAACAAATATTTAGCGATGGCAAGCTGACGGCATTCATTTAAAGGAAGTACTCCTACCTCTCTATATGTTGCTATTGTTGATGTTTGGAAAGGAACCCCCAAGGCCAATCGAAAAGCTTTACAATCCACGCTTTGTAATTTGTTTAATAAATATTTTGGAGCGGTGAAAAAAACTTCTTGACCATACGTAAGCCTAGAGCGAACAAGACTTATCGCTAGATGTTTTAGTACTCTGACATCTTGGCTCCAGTATTGCTTACTGATAACTTAAAAAAAAAAATTCTTGCTTTAGATAACAAGTATTCAATGTGATAATTCCAGTTTAATTTAGAAGTAATATGAACCCCCCAAAACTTTACCCTTTGTTTATATTCCAAAATATCAGACCCAATATGGAGAGATGGTAAATTGGGTGGCTCAGCACCATTGTTGAATAAAACCAGATGAGTTTTCTCAGTTGATAGAGTTAGTCCATTTTCAAACAAGTAGTTATTTAATTTATCTAATTCCATTTGATAAGCTTTTCTATAGTAATTTATATCTCTTTTTGGTGACTTCTTTTTCATGGACACATTCATCCACATGCAAATACCATCTGCATATTGTACTAAGTTGACATTTTTTGACAAACATTGAGGCAGGTCATGAAGTAATATATTAAAAAGATGGGGCGCTATTACCGAGCCTTGTGGAATACCCATTGTAGGCATGCGTATAGTCGAATAGGAATTTCCCACCTTTGTTTGCATGCTTCTTTTCATCAATAAGTCTTTTATGTAAAAGTAGATGTTTCCAGACAAACCAATTTGTTTCAATTTATATAGTAATTTATGATGCCAAACACGATCATATGCCTTTTTTATATGAAAAAAGGTTGCTAGAATATTCTTTCTGCGAGCAAATTGATGCTTTACCTGTGTAGTCAGTTTGACAAGATGATCAATGGTTGACCTACCCTTTCGGAAACTAGCTTGGTTTTTTGGGATCACTTTATTTTTATTACAATAGAATATTAGTCTGTTTAAAACTATCTTTTCCATAAGTTTGCCTACATGTGAAGTTAATGATATAGGTCTGTAATTATTCTTATTACTTTTCGTTTTTCCTTCTTTAGGAATCGGTATTATGATAGAATGTTTCCATATTTTAGGGTTTTGTCCCTGTTCCCAACACTTTTGAAATAAGTCGTGTAGCAACAGTACCCAACTGTCTGGCAAATGTTTAAGTAAGATATTAGAAATAGCGTCCATGCCTACTGATGACTTTTTATTAGTCAGGGAAAGTATAGCTTCTCTCAACTCACGTATAGTAATTGGAGCATTGACATAAAGATCATCTTTCCGCTGTGGATCATGATAGTCATCATTTCTTTCTTCATTTTCCCTGAAAATGTTATGATTTTTTGGTAGTTTGCTTGCATTCATTATATCAGCAAACATATCTACAAATGATTCTGCCTTTTCTGAATTGCTTGGTAATTCATTACCATCAAATTTGATTGGACAGTGTGGCAAATGAACACCATTTTTCATTTCACTAAACTTTTTCCACACCCTCTGTAAGTCTTTATGGGTATGTGTTTCGTTGGTGCAGAAATTAGACCAATATTCCCGCTTGACTTTTGCAATCGTTCTGTTACTCATGACATTTGCTTTCTTCATTGGAGCATGCGTTTTTGGTCCAGGATTTTGTAGGTATAATTTATATTCTTCTGTTTTCTTGTCAACCGCTTTCTGGCATTCATCATTCCACCATACATTCCCTGCATGTTTATCTGATTTGCGAGCTGTATATTTAGGAATGGCATAATCAGCAGCATTTAGTACTGTTTCCGTAAATTTTGAGTAATAAATGTCTATGTCATCATCTTTAATGCAATCTATGTTTTGTGCACATAAAAAAGCTCTAAATGTTTCCCAGTCAGCAAAGTTATAATTGTATTTAGGAATGACATCTTCATCTCTATCGCTAGATATTTGTTGATCATTGACAGTGGTAACAATGGGTATATGATCACTTCCAAGCGTGTCACAAAGTGGTTCCCATGAGCAATTATGGGCCAAAGCAGGGGATATTAAAGATAGATCAATGGATGTGGCTCTATGATTTGCATTGTCTGGAATTCTAGTCACTCTTCCATCGTTTAAAAGGTAAAGATTTGAGTCTACTATGTTTTCTAAAAATCTGTGACTAGTGATAAAAGCGCAATTTTTCTCCCAAAAAGGGGAGTGTGCATTAAAGTCTCCACAAATTAGCCACTTTTTGTTTGGATTTTGTATTGTACGAATCCATTCCGTGTTAATTTCTGTTGGGCCTTTTGGTAAGTAGACAGAAACAACATTTATTATAAGTTGATCATTAAACTTTAGACTTGCAGCACATGAAAGAATATTAGGATCATTCTTAGGGGCTGGGGAATCGCACACTGTATACTGTATATTTTCATTAATGTATATAGCTGTCTTAATATTTTCTGTTTTATTTACTATCTCATGCACTGGTGGATAATAATAATTTACCAGTTTAGGTAGGCTGTTTTGGTTTACATTCAAAGATTGTAAAATCAGAACCTGGTACTTTGAAGAAACAAGATGTTGAGTTAAATAAGACAGGTTTGTTTTTATAGACCTGCAGTTCCATTGTAAAACCTTAATGGGAACTGACTTTGTCATGATAAGGAAAAAAGGAAAGTGTGAAGAAATTCGGTTATTTGTTTTTAAAAATAACACGAATAAACCTCACGTAAAAATGATAAATATAACGCAGAGAAATACACTTAAATAAAAAAAAAGGGTGAGTGGGAGGTGGAGGGGGGTGGTTGTTAATCAATCAACTAAACGAGAGATTATGATAACAATATTTCGCGATGGCAACAAGTCTCAAAAATATAATCCAAAGACAGTCAATAGCCAGTCATTGCACTGTTGAAGCTTATACAAAGCTAAGACAAGTACTAAGCCTAGACAAAATTTCTTATGGAAATGTAATTTTAGAGGAATCCTCAAGCTCAAGAAGTTCGAACATGTTCCATGATCTTCCATATCGTGGGTAAGGAGGGTATCTGCGGAGGCTAGGCTGTTGGGGTGAATGCCAGTGCTGGTGGTACATGGGAGGAGGAGGGCGTGATGTTCTTCGCGGTCTCTCCCAGAAAATGACCCTCAGATGTCGGCCCACGTTGCCCGCCAAGATGCTGGAACCACGGGGGTTGGGGTGGATGTCATCCCTCATGAATTTGCCGTGGGTGGAGAAGTTAGAGTGGTTGATGAAGGAGACGTTCTGCATAGATTGTAACCCTTCACTTAGAAATGCATTAAAAAGTCTCTTTTGACATCAAGCTGGGAGTCACGCACGGGGATGATTTTGCTGACAACAATTTTGATGCTGGGATGGTCAGCAGCGATGTTCTTGATTACTTATGTGAACTTTTGAGACCTGGTTTTGGGATCTGATGATCTGATGTCATTTATTCCACAATGAACAACAACTGCGTCTATATCTACTGGCTTGCCCTCCTGTTTTTCGATTACGGCTGTGGTAAATTCAAAAGTTTTCTGAATATCTTCAGTGGTGCGGCATTTACCGACCGAACGTACAAGTCGTAGGACCAACCCAGTCTCTTTGATTTGATACCACTGAAGACAGAATCCCCCAAAAGAACGACACGTGGAAGCTTTTCCCTTTTGTGGCGCTTTCGAACATTCTTTGCTGCTTTGACGTCACGTGTGGACTTACTCTCATTGACGTCAGTTTTCATATCTCCAATTTCCTTTTGTTCTGTTTCGTTTTGTTTTTGTTTTTCTTTCTGTTTTATTGTTGTTTTGCCCGATGTTTTTGGTGCAGGGGTCAGTGGAACAGTTCTCGCAGCATCCGCGAAAGTTTTTCCCGGCTTCGTATGGAAGCTAGGGAGTTCAACAGAGGGGCATGTTTCAGTCTTCTTTGGTTCTTTTTGTAAGACAAGACTCGGCGTTAGGTTTTTAATCGCATCGGTCAGGACTTTCACTGTCTTTTCTAGACTGTCAATGCGCTCGAAAAGCGATTGAATCATAGACGAAACAGACTCACTGACCTCCGTCTGGGTACTGATATCTTTTGTTTCCGTCTTCTTCAGTTTATCTCGAGGTAAAGATTGTAGGCCTACCTCTGTCATGGAGCTCTGGGCCTGGTCCTGGCGTCCCAACGGTCCCAGCACATCTTTGCTTGGATTTTTAATGCCCACGCCTTTTTTGGTGCCGTCTCTTCTTTTTCTTTTTACAACGCGCGTTAGGCGTTCACCCAAACTTGTTGATCTTGTCAGCGTAGGCATAGTGCCTTAG
Source organism: Conus canariensis (assembly GCA_033310375.1). NCBI lineage: Eukaryota > Metazoa > Mollusca > Gastropoda > Neogastropoda > Conidae > Conus > Conus canariensis. Next base: position 27,860,857 of record CM065722.1, read on the forward strand.
ATCAGTAAAAAAACTTCAGCAGGCGAAATTACTTCTGCTGGGCTATCTCCGCCATCTTGAAACTCCGTATACGTATGTGTGTGTGTGTGTGTGTGTGTGTGTGTTGCGTGTGTGTGTGTGTGTGTGTGTGTGGGTGTGGGAGTGGGTGCGTGGGTGTGTGTGTGTGTACATCCGCGCGCGTGTGTGGGTGTGGGTGTGGGTGTGTGTTTTAGTGTTTGGGCATTGGTGCGGGTGAGTTTGTGTTTTCATGTATTGTTTTTATAATCCAAGTAATGTTTTATGTCTTATGGATTTATTGTTTATTTCATGTGTGTATGCGCGCGTGCGCGCGCGCGTTTGTGTGTGTATGTGTGTGTGTGTGTGTGTGTGTGTGTGTGTGTGTGTGTGTGTGTGTGTGTGTGTGCGCGCGCGTGTGTGCGTGTATGTGTGTGCAGGTATATGTGTGGGGGGTGGGGAGGGGCGTGTGAGTGTTGATGTATATACAAATACATGTACTAACACAGGCTTTTATGTAACGATGTATAATGTCTCTTTGTAAGGTCTTATGTAGTTGCGAAATGATGTGGAGCAAAAGAAAAATTTCCGATGGACAATAAAGTTGATTGAATTGAATTGAACTGAATTGAAAGTCGTAGCCACAAGACCCTCTTCTACAATTTCTCATCTTAGTAGTTACATTTATCCATCAGCTTCAAATCATGCGTAGTGTGGTCTCAAAACTTAGCGGATGTGGTGTAGCGTATATGGACTAGTCCGCATGCAGTGGTGTCTCCTTGATGAAACTGAAACTGAAACTCTGTGTGTGTGTGTGTGTGTGTGAGAGAGAGAGAGAGAGAGAGAGAGAGAGAGAGAGAGGAGAGAGAGAGAGAGAGAGAGAGAGAGAGATACCTTATCTCTGTTGTCTGAACAGAAGCTTTCAGGAACACACATGAAATGCTGTCGAAACGAGTCGAAGTAAGAAACGTTGCATTCCCATTTCCCGTCTGACAGCTGACGGGGTTCTTCTGTTGTGTTATGAAAGGAGTACAGCAAACGAAATCCGGTCTCCGCTACGATATAATCACTTACAAAACAAAAGGACAAAACCTGTGCATCTGTTACTACAGATGGCGGAAGATCTCTGGGTCGGCAAATCTTCTTCTCGTGAATATCCGTGCTGTTATCATTTGTGTAGATGAGGAGATAGTCAAAGCAATCCACAATGTCTAAGAGTTCCAAATCGAGACCAGCGAGACTGATCATGGTCACGTGATTTTCTGGCACGTGCAGCGTGACACAGCTGTCCATGTAGTTAAAGTATTGGTTACCTGCAGCCCAGCCGGGAGTTTCAATAAGTCCTGAAAAAAATCACGTGCAAAATCAGTCGAGAAAGAATCACCAAAACGAACTTTCTGGTTCTCTCCTCTCTCTCTCTCTCTCTCTCTCTCTCTTCTTCTCTCATCTCTCTCTCTCTTCTCTCCCCCTGGCATAGTAACTTGGAAGAAAGTGACAAGTATGAGTTTTATCTCTCATTTAAAGATTTTTTTCAAGCTGTGAACTATCTCACAACAATTTCCTGTAAGCGCTTTAGAAATGCGTTCGCTCGGTTTCGAACGAGAAGCTTGGGGTTTAAAGCAAGAAAAAAATGGTTCATGCACGCGGAAAGTGATTTGATGTGTCCATCCTGCTCAAAAGAAATTGAAGACGAGGAACATTTTGCTTTTAGATGCCCAGAGAACGATAAATTTAGAAATGGTTGTTCTGCCTTTAAGTCCTTTTACCTAAGAGGTCGAAACGCGTTGTGTTTCGTCTTGTGACTCGTTTGTCCACGTTCTCTGGGCGGTTCGCTAACATTTATTTAAGATTTGTCCTTTTTCGGTCAAACTCAAAACCTCTTTGATATTTTATCCTCTGAAAATGTAGACATTCTAAACTCATCTGCTAAGTTTGTAGCGGAAGCTTTTCGATTTAGAGAGAAAAACGTGATATGTTGGCTGTGTTTGTAGATCATAATAAGGCAATACAATCTTTATTGTGATGAGAATATTGCTTTGATGAATGGTCTTTTTCTTCACTTTCTAGTTATCAGTACTGTTCAACTGTGTGTACGCTTGTTTTTGACTCGCATTTCTATTGTTGGCAGAGTTTGGCAACACATAGTGGAAATTGCGCATGCACTCCCTTGGCATAAGTGTTGTTTAACTATTGTCAATAAAGCGTTGTCATTGTCATTATCTCTCTCTCTCTCTCTCTCTCTCTCTCTCTCTCTCTCTCTCTCTCTCTCTGTAGTGTGGTGTGGTGTGGTGTGGTGTGGTGTGTGGTGTGGTGTGGTGTGGTGTGGTATGGTTTGGTGTGGTGTGGTGTGGTGTGTGTTGTGTGTGTGTGTGTGTGTGTGTGTGTGTGTGTGTGTGTGTGTGTGTGTGTGTCCTTGTTTCCGTTTAATGTCATTTCACATTATATGATCTAAGAAAAAAAAGCAACAATAACAAAAATAATATTGTAACAATCTTAAAACATCCAAGTTACATTAAAAAAAAAGATACAAGAAACTGCACCTCATTACCGGTAAGAAAAAATCAAACTCTGAGTGAATGCTGATTCAATGTCACATATTAGTGAGAAATTGTAGAGAAAGTTTTACCCAGTGAAGATTCAGAAAAATCAAGAAAAAATGCTTCAACAGCTTACATTTGCGAAGTATTTGTATATTTCATATCTTTTCAGCGCAATTGCATTTTACGTCATTGATGAATATATATATATATATATATATATATATATTATGTGTGTGTGTGTGTGTGTGTGTGTGTGTGTGTGTGTGTGTGTGTGTGTGTTCCTCTAGTTTTGCACCCCTTTGAGACAATCAAAAACGAATCCAACTTAAACATCAGAAGGAAAAGAGAACAAAATGAACAAAGGAGTGGAGAGGAACCATCCGCTGTAAAAATACTTGCATCTCTACCTTTCTATCTCTTTCTCTCTCTATCTGTCTATCTCCCTATCTATCGATTTCCCTAATATTCTTTCGATTGTTCAACTGATCAATCGATCGATCTATGTACAATGGATAAGTTGGTCTGCATATCTATTTTTCTGATCGCTCGATCAATCGATTTGTCTGTGCGTATGCCCGTCTGTCTCCCTGTCTGTTGGGCTGCCTGTCTGTCGGTCTGCCTGTCTGTCTATCTGTCTATCTACGTTGAAACTGACTAATCAGTCTGTCAGTCTGTAAGTCTGTATCTATCTGTCTATGTAAATGTTATGTATGTATGCATATATGTATGTATGTATGTATGTATCTTTCATGCATGTATATATGTATGTATGTATTCATGTTTGTATGTATGTATTTATGCATGTGTCTCGCTATCAATCTGTCTGTCTGTCTGTCTATCTATCTATCTATCGGTCAGTCTGCCTGCCTGTCTGTCAGCCTGTCTTTCTGTCTGCCTGTCTGTCTGTCCACCTATCTATCTGCATTCGGTTACACAGAACCATGCACACACACTTGAGTGAGCAATGATTCATGACATAAGCATAATGTATTGAAGATTTCATGATAACGATGGAATGAAACAAAAATATGTAACTCAACTAATATATGAGTAAAGGTATAAAAACAACAACAATAACTACACCAACACCAACACCAACACCACCAACACCACCAATAATATTAATTACAACAACAACAATGATAATAGAATTAATAACAACAACAATCAGAAGAAGAAGAACAACAACAACAACAACAACAAGAATAACTGACAGTGATGATGATAATGAGGAGGAGGATCATTAGTATCACTACCATTGTTACTATTACTATTATATTTTATATCATCATCATCATCATCATCATTCATCATCATCACCGTCATCGTCGTCGTCGTCCTCATTATTATTATTATTATTATTATCATTGTCATTATTTTTTTATTATTGTCGTTGTTGATGTCGTTGTTGCCATTATTATTAGGACTGTTATTATAATTAAGACTAATGAAACCGCGAATGAATATCTAAGTGAATGAAAACATGTACATTTGAAAAAAATCGGTGTTTTGAAAACGCACTATGTAAATGAACGAGTAATAAAAAAGCTAATGATAAGTTAAAGAAAGATATTATTTTAGATACAGAAATGATTTATGAAGAATTGACAAGTGAAAACGTTATTTGGAAGATCTTTTTACTTGTCAGATATTCAGTAATCATTTGTTTATTTTAAAATGTTAATTCATTTTCTTCTTGTTTTATTATTTTTATTCATTCATGCATTTAACTATTCGTTTAGGTATTGATTAATGTATTTACCTATTCGTATGCCTATTGTTTGCTCTTTTCTGAATATTTTTTATCGCTATTTTGTAGTATGTGTATATTTTTATGTATTTATTTATTAAATCCTACTTTCATTTATTATCACTGATTTTCATTATACATATCATAATCATCATTAATCATGATGATGATGATGAAGATGGTGATGATGGTTATCATTATTATTTTTTATTATTGTTATTGTTGTTATTATTATTGTTATTATTATCATCATTATCATTATTATTATTATTATCATCATTAATATCATCATCATCATCATTGTCACCCTCCTCCTCATCCTCCTCCTCCTAATCATCATCATTATCACTCTTATTATCAGTGATATTGTCAATATTATTATTATCGTCATTGTTGTTGTTGTTGTGGTGGGTGGTGGTGATGTTGGTGTTGATAGTGGTTAATACTTTTATTTATTCGTTAGCTATTTTACATATTTTGTGTTTCCTTTTTCAGGATCTTCAGTTGTCATTGTTGTAATGCATTATAATGCATTTCCTTCTTTTAAAAAAATATTTGCAATCACACACACACATATATATATATAATATATATAATAATATATATATATATATATATATATATAATATAAAACAAAACTTGCTCTTATGTCTTAGAGTGAAGAAATAGGGGGAAATAAGCAGTTATATCTGCAGTGGCAGTTAATTCTGCCTAACTAACAGTATATGCTTGAGAGGGTGAGTGGGGAATAATAAATGCTTCTCAAATGAGTCTTCAGCAAGCTTATAGTCTCCAAGGAAGAGACACTCTCCAATGGGAGGAAACTCACTAACATATAACTCCTGGTCAGATACCGGTATTTGAAACCTGATTGTTTCTCCTCAGTGACCGCGGAAAGTGGTAACTTAACTCCTCTGCCTTTTCGGTTTTAAGAAGAATGCTATCCCAGAATAAGGCTGGTGTGCAATACCATAGTATGTTTGTTGAGTTTTCAAAAAACCAACCAAAGGTGCCACCTAAGAAGCAAAAGAAAATCAGTGATAATAGATAGTATTTAGCAAATAATACAATGAAATGAAATACGTTATCTATATGCATACTTTTGTTAAATCCTGTTATGGCTAATGATTCAGTTATCATTATCAGTTATTCAGTTATCCGCAGGTTAAATGCAGACATTTCCCATGCATTAAATTCACCAGCCTTTAAAAAAAAAACGTTGAGTGTAATACTATCCTTAAATAAGCTACAAAAAATACACAATCACTATTAAGTACACAAATTTTCTTTAGTTCAGCATTAGTCCCAAGAAGACTGTGTATTATTCGTAACTGTAACCATTTCATGTTTACATAAGAAGTTTTGCTAAGATATAAAAACAATTTTCCAGTTATTTCCAGCATTCAGTTTTGTATCCCAGCTCGCACAGGATTTTGGATGAATGTGATTCTCTACAAATCTATCATTATATAATTTTGACCCTTTACAAACTAATGTCAGCATTTTGTAACATACATACCTATTTAAAGACTTATCAGTAGTTTCAACTTTAATTTTTTACTTTTCGGACATACTCAGATATAGCTGATTTAAAACTAGAAAAAGTCACATTGTATCCTTGACAACCTCGTTTCATTCAGTGCCAATCTTGCGTTAAAGTGAATGAAGATAAGTGATTGCTCGTTCATTTCCGCTGTCCTGAGTGTTTTGTATCTTGCTTGAAGAAGACCTACGAGATCGAAACGCGTCGTGTTTTGTCTTGTGATTTGTTTGTCAACGTTTTCTTGGCGGTTCGCTATTAATTACATTAATTAATTATTTAAAATTCACATAGTTTATATTTACGTTGTACTTTTGTTTCAATAGTTCGTACGAGAGAAACTGGTTGTTTTTAAGGGAAAAAAAGCAGTACAACAGATCCCTTTCTTGATCCATGCTTTAAACAAATTTGCTTTCTTCCCAAGTGGTACTTTGTCATTATGAAAAGACTGTGTTCACAAGGAATGTGCCAGAATTCTTAGTTAACTTTGTAGAAAAAAGTGTTTATACGCATTAAATACCTCTGTCCAAAGTATCTCAAATTTTCAAAAGGAAGAAAGCATTTGTGGTCCATATTTTTCAATATCGTTTAGAAGTGCTGCGATATTTTCTCCTTTTGTTGTGTGGTCTGCATTTTCTGCAGCTAAGTTAATTTCAATGCGGAAGCCAACGTTTTCAATTCCGGTAGTCCAAGACCACCGTTTTGTATATTCTTATGAGCAGTTTTTCTGTTTATTGTGTCTGGATTTTTGTTCCAATCAAATTTGTAAAGTATGAAAAAAATTTCTGGTGTCTTAGAGCCATAAGTGGATGAGGTTTTATAACATAAGTGATTTAAGTCTGTCACCCTGCCCAAATCAATTAGTTGTCTCTTCATAAATATCTTGAACAAATGTTTCATGTCTGCTAATTTTTCTGAATAAGTAATATCTACACAGCTTTGTAAATCGTTGGTAAACCAAATTCCAAGAATTTTTAACTTTCGTGGGTTTCAGTCCATACCTATGTGGTCCATGTAACAAAGTGTCGAGTTTTTACAGCTCCCCAAACAAATCGCACTAATTTTTCCATGATTCATATACAAACCTGATATACAACCAAACATTTCAAGCACATTTATAAATGTTTCAGATGATTTTGTGTCGCCCGCTAAAAGAAACGTTGTATCACCTGCATATTAAAAAAAGTTTATGTTCCACATTTTCGTGAGTTATTAATGCTAGAATTTCCACACATAATATGAATACACATGGCGTCAGTGGGTCACCTTGTCTATATCCTCGATCTATCTTAAACCAAATGGAAACATGTCCATTAAGAAGGACACACTTTATCATTTTTGTAGAAGGTTTCTACCCATTTGCAGAAGCCTTGCTAAAAACCAAACGCTTTCAGTACTTTAAACATAAAATCCCAGCTGACTAAATCAAATGCTTTCGCACAATCAATGTCTACCAAATGCTCTAGTAAGTTATATTCTTCTAAATCAATATGTACACTCTTTATTCAAGTGGTTATTGTATGCAAAACTGTGAACTTTGCAAAACCTCTTGACAGAATACTGAAATGTAATGACACAGGACGTAGAACAACACAGTCACTTATCGGAAAGGAATAAAACAATAAGATTTGACCAACGTTAGCAATGTGCACTTTAGTTACGATTATTTGATGTTTGTGACAGGAAGTAGAAATTGCGTGCTCATCTTGTTACCGATTTCAAATAGTTGAGTAAACGATCATGTGTCTGTGGTAAACTTATGTGTTTTGTTTAAATACATATATTGTCAATAACAGCAAAAGGACAATGAAAACTACAGAACACAGACGAAAGAGAAAAATATACTAAGGTGAGTGCCTAAAAGGGATACTAATTAAACTTCAAAGTATTTCAAACACGAGAAGATTATTTGACAATACGCAGACCCAAATCCATATTTGACAATATAATTGCAGACTTAAATCCATATCAAATTTTGAATTTGGGGAAAAATATTATGAAAAAATTCTTAGCGCGTCCGCCAAAAACAAGGACAAACAAGTTACAAGACTAAACACGACGGTTTCGACCTCTTAGATCTTCTTCAGGCAAGATAAAGAACGTTCAGGACAGTGAAAACGAAGAACGAGCAATCACTTATCGTCTCATATTCGGCGCAAGATAGGCATTGAGTTTACGGGATTCGTTTTTCAGATGCCACTCACATATGACAAGAGTTGGAATTTTGTTCCCAATATATTTCATTCAGATTTTTTAAATGAACAGAAAATATCCATCTTAAAAAGTTTTCTGTGTTCTAGCATTGTTACAAATCAAGTATGTCCTCACTCATGTTTAATACAGAATTCCATATATTGTCTGATTGGAACCAGATTCTCGCTCCGTCACTATGGTGGTTGTAGACTTTGACATAAAATCATTTTGCCATTAATTACGAATCATCATTAAAATAAAGCAGGAAAAGGTTCACGTGGTAACGTAAAAAAAATGGTGATAGATGGTAAAAGACAGCCAGCCACCTAGATAGACTGACACGACACTTAGGTACAAATTAAGATTGGTGGTCTAATTTGAGAACACCTTTTAATTGACGGATAGTAGACTGTACGTTTATTTAACAAACTAAATATTAACATTAAGCGTAAAAAAAATATCACACACACACACACACACACACACACACACACACACACACACACACACACACACACACAAACACACACACAGAGGACCCCATTAAATCACATTCAAACAAGATCTGTTTTCTCCAGTAGGCAGTACTCCTCTTCACCGTCAAACATACTATGATGTGTGTGTGTGTGTGTGTGTGTGTGTGTGTGTGTGTGTGTGTGTGTGTGTGTGTGTCTGTGTCTGTGTGTGTGTGTGTGTGTGTGTGTGTGTCTGTGTCTATGTCTGTGTATGTGCGTGTGTGTGTGTGTGTGTGTGCGTGTGTGTGTGTGTGTGTGTGTGTGTGTGTGTGTGTGTGCGTGTGCGTGTGTGTGCGTGCGTGCGTCGTGCGTGCGTGTGTGTGTGTGTGTGTGTGTGTGTGTGTGTGTGTGTGTGTGTGTGTGTGTGTGAACATATAAGTGAATGTGTATGTTTGTACAGAAGAATGCATTTGTCAATGAGTGGTTACAATGAACAATACTCACCACTTGTACTGCTAAAACAATGAACTTGAAGTTGTAGGTAACAGTCTGAAAGTGCATAAAATCTAAATCCAAAGGATACAGCACCGAGAATGCCTCCGTCATAGAAAAGCACAAATGTGAAGTTGTTTCCTTTAGTGTTGAAAATGTCGAGTTGAAAAAAAAAACCTGCATGGTCAAAACCATCTGTAATTACTGCATACAAGTCCGAAGCGCCTCTGTTAAAAAAATCAGCAGAAATCACAAAGAACGTTTCTGGTGGCCCTTGTAACACAATTTCGCAGACACAAATCGTCTGCGTACAGTCAAAAGATGCTTCATTTGACATTGGTCCATGAAATTCGGCATAACCATCAAGAACTGAAGTAAGTGATATGAAATTAGAAAAATTTGCAAAGCATTCGCTCAGATGTGACGTGTTGACATGGAAATCACTAACATTAAGAGAATGTGTATGCTTCTGCTGCTCATCGCAATCTGGGTACGACATGTCCGGCTGGTCCTGGGAACTCTTGCAGCCAGGATAAACGTGTTGAAAGTTGGAGTGGGTCAACGTGAGAGGGATGCATAGCACAACCACTAGAAATGTGACACCAATGTCCTCCATTGTAAGGCGTTGCTGTAAATCTGCAAGAAAAAGGAAATCATGACCATTACTATTTTCCTTTATATCATAATCATCATCACCGTCGTCGTCGTCGTCGTCGTCGTAGTCGTTGTTGTCACCATAATCATCATGACCACTATACCAGACTCCACCACATCCGTCATGACCGCCACCACCATCTTCGTCGCTGTTTATCATCATCATCATCATCATCATCATCATCATCATCATCATCATCACCATCATCACAAACTCGTCTTTTGTGCCTGTGTCATCGTATATTCTGTTCTATTCTCCACAATGTTCATCTGCTTTCTCCCATAGTGCAAAGGAAAATCAGGATAATCGTGCACCTGGCGATTTGTGTGTGTGTGTATATGTGTGTGTGTGCGTGCGTGTGTGCGTGCGTGTGTGTGTGTGTGTGTGTGTGTGTGTGTGTGTGTGTGTGTGTGTGTGTGTGTGTGTGTGTTTGAGTGCGCGCGCGCGAGTGTGTGTGTGTGTGTGTGTGTGTGTTGTGTGTGTGTGTGTGTGTGTGTGTGTGTGTGGTGTGTGTGTGCGCGTGTGTGTGTTTAGCATGGTATATGGATATGAAGTTTTCCAAAACTGTCACGGGTTCAGCTTGATCTCCGTTGTTGGCGCAACATCCAATATTGTTGCCACCCGTAAATGTAAATGTTAAATGACAGCTAAATCTCCAAGAAATGCCAGCTGACAATCCTGACAACACGAAGGAGAGGTCGCGAGATAGTGGATGGGTAGTGAGGGGGTGGAGTTGGAGGAGGAGGTAAGATCCTCCATCTCAGCCTCAAACTTCCGGAGGAAACCGCTATCCAGGTCTCTGCTGTTAAGCCTACATTGGTAAACTCGCTGGTTGCATGATCCTTTCACCAACGGGTGTTGTTGTATCGTACAGTCCTGAACGGACGACCCCTGAGGAAGCATGGTTTAAGCATGTATACACAGTGTTGTTTCAAGAGGAAGGAAGGAGCTGCGAGAAATTGCATTCACTACCTCTTGGCGTTTTTCGTATAGCCCAATGGCAGATGTCAGACCAAGTATTAGAACTGGACGTTTCTTTGTCTTTTATAAGAAGTCATTCTCAATGTTCATGCAGAAACTCATTATGTCCATTTCCTAGAAGGCCACTGACTTCATAATACCAGCCAGGCAGCTGTGTTTGAGCGTAACTGTCGCCTCCATGCATAGTGCACGTGGAAGTCGCGACGAGATCGTGGATGAAAGATAGTTACGTTCAAAAAATAGCTGCCTGGCTGGTGTTATGAAGCTTGTGGCCTTCTAGGAAATTAACATACAGATAGTCATGTGCTTCCTCTACACTTAGGTGTATTCCCAACAACGTGAATATAAGTTGTTAGCTGGATCCTGCGGATGTTCTCCTTGGTGAAAGTCTTCATCTAAAGTATTACAGTATATCTAATAGTTGGCATTCATGCAAAGCATAAAAGGTGTCTGTAACAGCTGATTCCAGCCTAACTCCACGTTTTAAAAGTACAAATGGACATAGAGTACTGACAAACAACAACAAAGGTATTTATACCAACCCCACGTTCTAAACGTTCAAACGGACATCGAGTACTGACAAACGGACCCCGTGAACTAACGAAAATCTAAGATAACCAGTCACTATAAATACTTCAACTGCCTGCTCCTGAACAATAGTCAGAGAGATCTGTCAACTGCCGTTGTGTTGAAGATCGGCGCAAGGGCAACTCGCTACTCACTCTGAGTGATTGTAATGACCCGTGCCCGTGATCCTACGCTTTCAGACACACACAAACTATGCCTGGTGAATTTAGGTCTTCTGGAAAGACATGGCACATTATTTGCCGCAGGAAAACTATCCAATACTAGTGGGCATCCGTCTGTCGTGCAAGACAATGGCGTTGCGCCGTGGATCAGTCAGTTGTGGAGTTGCAGGGCTTGCTGTGGCTGAAGAGCCCGATCCTCGAGTGGCAGACTCTATTGCAGGTGAAGTCTCGGTCATGAGTGTCTGTGGGTGCAGACGCAATTCTTTGCCGTCAATAAAGCTGGGTGGGAAGGGGGGGGGGGGGGGGTCATCAAGCAAGTCAATGACGTGTTCTCCCCTATGAGGTTTGACCGGAGCCGAGAGTGCAGCATCAAAGCCCTAAAGAAGGACACTAAAGCTAAAGGAACATATAGTCAGCCAGAGGAGAGGTCACTGACCTTTCCAAATCTGAGGCTTGCTGCCGTCATCCAATGGTTTGTTTACTGATTTTCTCTTTAAGTTCTTCGCGATGAGTACAGTTAAAATATTTACTGGAAAGTGAACATTGTCACGTCGAATACATTTGTGCACTTAATCTTAATCCTTTGAAATGTAGTATTGTGCCAGGTGTGGAGAATATCTACCACGTTTTCCATAAAAGAAAACAGGAAATATCTCAACAAATAGACCATTCATTCATAACTGATGCCACATGCGTGAGAATTCCAATCCCTGCTGGATTGGGTGTTTTCACTTTAAAAAAAAAAAAAAGAAAGAAGGAAAAAGAAAGAAAGAAAACAAAAGAAAAGAAAAAGAAAAGAAAAATCACCAACTAATCGAACAACCAAAAGGAAATATTCGTTGCAGTCAGTTTTGTTCGATATCATCAACTTTTTTGTTGATTGATTTTTTTCTTTATTTTCCTTTGAGAAAAAAAAGTAACACATTCAATTTTTTAAAAAGTTCTACCACTCTCTATATGATCACAATGAACGACAACCGACTGTCAAAAATGGTCGTCATTGTGTTGGCATCGAATACGAGAAAACCATTCGCTGCTGTGACGTAGTTGTTATGGTCGCGGATTTCCGGCTGGGAAGTCAGTGGGTTCGATTCCAGCCAGGGCCATTTATTTGTGAGAATGTGTTTCCTGTCCCGGCGCGCACCTGCCCAGAGATGAGTTGGCTAAAGGCTCCATTGGGAGGCCTGGGGCAATACGATCAATTTTCATCCACTCAATGGATGTGTCTCCGACAGGGCTGCTCAAATTTCCTGACCAGCACTGCAGGTATCTGTGTCTCTTGGGCCTGGTTAACGCTGGGATGTATCATGAGAATAAGTATGGAGTAGAACCCTGTCATGCAATCTCAGACCAAAATTGAACTCCAGTAGTATCACCTCCACAACCTTTAGCCCACATCAATCGGGAAAAAAAATCTACAAACAGCCTTTCTAGTTCTGTGGCTCTTCATGTCCTGCTCTCATGGTGACTTCAGTCTCGATTTCCTCTCTACGTCTAAGTTCTTGGGGAGTTCCTGGCGAAGTCGCTCTTCTTGGCAAGTTCATGAGGTCTTGATGGGCAGATGTGGGGGCGCTCTCCAGAGCGTGACTCTCACTCGCGCTGGCTCCGCGACTAAGCAATCATTTTCGCTGGCAGAGGGCTTATTAGATGGTGTCCTGCGCATGTTGGATTAGAACAGGCGCCACTGAACACCGTCGAAGTAGCTCGGCGGTTGTGTTGTGTCTCCTCTGGCGGGTTGCCTCATGACGACTTGACATTGACCGCTCCCTGTGGTGCCAGGGCTAAGGGGAGACAAGCCGGAGTGTGGCTGTGGACGGGGAGCCAGAATCACCATCATAGAAATCATACCATGGACGTGACACAAACGACGAGGCAAAAACACAAATTGGAAAAAGAACGTGTTAGAGCAATAAGGGGCACACTACACTCCGGTCGCTGGCCTGGCATTCGTGGCATCACAGCACAGTGTCTGGAGCTAAGCTGTCTACTGAGGTATGTATGCTTTCGATGAGCGAGAGCTGAAACATCTGGACATGAAGCGCAGTCCTTGTAACGACAGAATACTGGATCTTGTTCCAGTTATTCTATATCCAATGTGTGTCACTGATACCTCATTGTTCTGCGACAAACTTCCATGACGAGTGTTTATGTTGTATATATGTATACATCTACATACATCGAAGGGGGCTCACATTATGAACTAGTTAGTTACGGGTTAACTTCTTGTTGCTAGTTTCTATTGAAAAGTGGCCATGCTGTTTGTTTGAGTAGGTTAACATCAAAGCCTTCCTCGTTTAAATGATACGGAAAAAAACACCGCTGTAATTCATGACACTGGTATTCTCATTTGTTGCTAGTTTCTATTGAAAAGTGGTCATGCTGTTTGTCTGGGTAGGTAAACACAAAGCCTCCTTCGTTTAAATGATATGGAAAAAAACACCACTGTAATTTATGACACTGATATTCTATCGATGTAGACTGCTTTCATTTTCACTGGTTAGAGATGTGTTCAAAAACACAAATTAAAACCAGTGATGATCGGCACTAAAGTGTGTATACCCACCTTGCTTTGCTACCTTGCTACGAATAGGAAATGTGTTCACAAAACCCGGTGTAACATGCTTATCGTAGTGCATACATAGTTCCTATATGTACATTATTTCCACCATTCCTTTCACAGAAACATGTTTGATTTGCCTCAATCACTTTCAACGCATAGCTCATCCGAATGAAGTAGACTATCAAACACTGCACATTTATACGCTTTATACCAGAAAGCCGCGATTCCCATACAGGCAATAGAGACAAACAGTAACGCGCCTAGTAGTTTCGATCTCCTAATGCGTTGTCTGTGAATGGCCTCCTATGGTGTGAACTGCCGTTGTGGTCTATCGGGAAAGGCTCACCGTTCACTTAGCAACCGAAACAAATAAACACGCGAAAGTCAAAGCTTCAGTCAGCTAACATTTGATTCGCCTCTCTCCAATGGACCTCATCTATTATCCAAGCTGAATGTGAATTCAGTGCCGTCCCTCTTCCTCCCTTCCTCCCTCCCTCCCTCCCTGTCTCCCTCTCTCTCTCTCTCTCTCTCTCTCTCTCTCTCTCTCTCTCTCTTGCTCTGATGTTATCTCACTGCTTTAATCACAGGGTATTCCAAATGAATCCTGTCGACTTTCACTCACTCACCGGTCTTCCGTTACATGGGACTATTCATGCTAAACATTTGATAGGGAGAATGTGTGTGTGTGTGTGTGGGGGGGGGGGGGGGGGGGGGGGTGCGTGCGTGCGTGCGTGGTTGTGTGCGTGCGTGCGTTTGTGTGTGTGTGTGTGTGTGTGTGTGTGTGTGTGTGTGTGTGTGTGTGTGTGTGTTTGACAAAGAGACTTGGTGCTGTTTTAACAATGTAGGTATTGTTTGCAGGACTCGTCTGATCTGGTTTTAAATATCTAAAGAACGGCCGTCAGACATTATGATTTTCCTGCAATGGGAACCTCGCTCGCGCCTGGACCACTCATGGGAAGAGTGTGGAGGGACAAAGGAAAGAGATGTGGTAGTCAACATACAACATGTCCCGAGATTTGACAAAGCCCATCGTTTAAGCGACAGTCGTTCAGGCATCACATGGTGAAAAAGACCGTGAGTACATGTCCGTTGCACTGGTGTCTAGGTGTATCATACCGGTACTTCGGACTTACATGATGAAAAGGACGATGGCTGGATGACGAAGCACTGATCCCTTGGCGTATCATACATACAGTCATTCAGGCATCGCCTAGAGGAAAAGACCACTGATGGATGTCAATGCCTGCATCCTTTTGATGTCTTATACCAGTCATCCAGGCACTGCATGGTGGGAAAGACGTTTTTATGAACATCTGGTGCACTGATGCCTGGGTGTATCATACCAGTCATTGAAGCATCACAAGATGCAAAGATGGCCCAGTGGATAATCACTCGCCTGCAACGCGATAGAAGCCCCGGTCTGTGGTTTGAATATACTCTTCGCTGGCTGCTTTGGGGGTGCTATTGGATTCTTTTTTGCACCCTTGGTGGTGAGAACACCACAGTATTATGGACTGTGGTGTGTCTCTATTTGACGCCAGGAGCGCAGACACAACCAGCCGTGTCTCCCTGATGAGTCCGACCCAGCGGACGAAAGGCCTCGGAGCAGGCAATACAAATATATCTGCCTTCAAAGGGGATTGCGATGGTTCCCTTATGCAGCTAGTGAAGAGTTTTCATATCTGTAACATATTTTCTTAATTTCATGTTCCCAGTTTCTCAATCTTCAAATCCCCCCCCTCCCCCCCCCCCCCCCCCCCCCCCCTTAAGTCCAAATCTTTGCCAAGTCATTACTATGAAGACAGTTCAGTTGTTGGCCTGCGCTTGTTTTTTCCCCCACTATTAGATTGTTCGTCTATGTATTTGTCTGACTTTATTCAAGTTTAAAAGGCTGTGCCAGTCTTGAATAAAAGTTACTCTGTGTTAGGTTTTCTTATGGGAGCAAAAAATACCCAACTTGTTTACTGTTTATCGTTTACTGTTCCCTGCCTCATTTCATTTCCGATTTTGTTTTTTTTTGTTTGTTTGTTGTTGTTTTTTTTGCTTGTTTATTTTTTGTTCTTTGTTATTACTTTATCGTGTGTTTAAACAAAAGAAGAATGAAATTCTGACATGTTAGAAACCATTGTGGTACCGTTCGCAGACGGCCTTAGGTGACCATACACTAACCGTGACTGTGAGTGCGAGAAGCACTTTGTTTGATTGATATGCAAACGATTCTCATGCATAATGCAGTCAGTCACTGCTGACGGAACGAGAGAGAGAGAGAGAGAGAGAGAGAGAGAAGAGAGAGAGAGAAGAGAGAGAGAGAGAGAGAGAGAGAGAGGAGGACATTCAACCCAAACACAATGATACAGTAGACTGAAAAATTAATGTACTATCGCCGCAGGTCCATTTGATTCAGATGTCCGAAACCATTTTCTACCAGTTAAGTGTCGTTTGCATATCGATCAAACAAAGTGCTTCTCGCACTCATAGTCACGGTCAGTGCATGGTCACCTAAGGCCGTTTTCTACCAATAATGACACTATGCGTGCGCACTTATGCGTGTCACGCGCAAAAGTGTATGTGTGTGTATGTATGTTTGTATGTATGTATGTATGTATATATATATATATATATATATATAATATGTGTGTTTGTGTGTGTGTGTGTGTTGTTGTGTTGTGTGTGTGTTGATAAACACCCACAATCGCTGTTCAAATTTCAATTTTTTTTTTTTGGCTTAATGGCCATACTAGGGGATCGTACCAAACACAAAACTTACACGATTTGTCGTCATCATTCAGCCGATTTTTTGTAAATAATGACATCCAACAGAATTAGGAACGATCAATTGTAACATTTTCAAAACACATGAGTAAAACGAGATGACATCACCTAAAAGACATCTAAGTCAATGTGCAAACGTGTATGTTTGTAGAACTGAACTTTACAAGTCACAGCCCGAAATACCGATAGTGCTGACGTAAAGAACATAGAATGTAGTGTGTTTGAGATGTGTGTGTGTGCGTGTGTGTGTGTGTGTGTGTTGTGTGTGTGTGTGTGTGTGTGTGTGTGTGTGGTGTGTGAGAGAAGAGAGAGAGAGAGGTGGGGGGTGGGGGTGGGGAGAGAAGATTCAACCCAAACACAATGATACAGTAGACTGAAAAATTAATGTACTATTGCCGCAGGTCCATTTGATTCGGATGACCGAAACCATTCTCACCAATAATGACACTATGCGTGCGCACTTGTGCGTGTCACGCGCACAGGTGTATATGTGTGTGTATATATGTATGTTTGTATGTATGTATGGATTTGTGTGTATGTATGTATTTGTGTGTGTGTGTGTGTGTGTGTGTGCGTGCGTGCGTGCGTGCGTGCGTGCGTGCGTGTGAGAGAGAGCGAGAGACAGACAGACAGACAGACAAACAGACAGACAGACAGAAAGATAGACAGGCAGACAGACAGACAGACAGGCAGACAGACAGACAGGCAGACAGAGTTTACCATCAAGGTCATTCGGGATCGATGTTGACAGTACAGATTCGGTAAACCCTTTCAGCTAGAGATCAACGGTAGTTCACAGTGCCATTGGCCACCCGCAGACAAACAGTAGGGGGAGTGATTGCGTGGAGCGTGTTAATGTTCGTATGCTAGTGCTGTTTAAGTGGGGAACCTGCTTTTAGGGTATAAATGGGGAAGCGACTCACAGAACAGTCCATTGACCTCGTGTTGAAAGAAACGGAGAGGACGCACCTCAGCTGTTGTGATCACTACGTGCGGGGGACACAGATCAGCATGTAACAGAAAGCTTTGATTACAGTTTTGATAAGGCATTTTGGGGTTGAACAAACACAGCCAGCTTTCTCCACGTTTTATTTTTTAAAAAAGGTGGGTGATTATTTGTGTGTTTATGTGCAACTGTAGCAGATAACAAAAACAAAAACAAAAAACAAAAAAACCCCGCGATAGTCTGTTTAGGATGGAATCAGAACATGCATGGTAAATAATTTGGAACCAAGTCATTGGAATTCAAAAAAGATATAAACTGCCCCCCACTCCCCTTCCCTCCTTCCCCCATTGCATAATACACAGAATATTTAGGCCTACTGTTTGGTAAACCATAAAAATTGATGAAGACGAGCGATGCAGTTTTTGTCACGAGCAAAGAGAAACATTTTTTGTGGAAGTGTGACACCATGCAACAAATATGATCACATTTTGAAAACTTTATAAACAAAAATTTTTAGAGTGTCCTCTAACCCGAAATTAAGTGAAAATTTGGTCATCTTCAGTAGCGGCACCGAGTGTAGAACGGATGCAATGTTTGATTTAATGATACTGTTTACCATGTCTTACATTTTTAGATGTATGCTGAACAACATTTACCAGGCATTACAGCTTTCCAGATGGAACCGAAATATATCACAATAGAAAAATCACTGCCAAAATTAGTTGCATGTAAGCACAACTCCACACGTCCTGATTCTTATAAACTGCTTTTGTCGAAATGTTCCTACCACCGCGGTTGATTAGATTCCTTTATGCACTGTCTTTGATTCTTTTGCATTGAGATTGATGCATGCAAGTAAGTCTTTGTCCTTTACTCGTCACATGGAAAAGGTCAGTGATTTCAGTTTACTATGGAACCACATGAAGGAACCAATTCAACGTAAATGCTCTCTCTCTCTCTCTCTCTCTCTCTCTCTCTCTCTCCTCTCTCTCTCTCTCTCTCTCTCCATGTTTACGTGGAAAAGAGTGTGTGTTTAGCCGTATTGAATTTGCTCGTCGTTTGCTGTTATTGTTGTTTTTTGTAATTCCGCTTTTGTCACTTCTATTCATTGTAGAAGAAAAAAAAAACATTAGTAAAATACGACTCCGGCTGACATTTTCCTGTCGCATATGTTATGCATCTATTTAAAGCCCATCCAAAGAAGCCATATGGGACTTGTACAAGGGACACTTTCTACACAGTAAGTGATTCCTTGACTGGTTATTAAGACATGAGTTACTGTCCATAGATTCATGTCTAAACCAACGCTAAATTGTTTGCCGTTTTCGAAAGCCCTTTTCTG
>CM065722.1:27889825-27904825 GCA_033310375.1 Conus canariensis
CGTAGTGCGCGCGGTGTGTGTGTGTGTGTGACTGTGTTGTGTGTGTGTGTTGTGTGTGTGGTTACGGGTGCGTGCACATGTGTGTGCGTGTGTGTGTGTGTGTGTGTGTGTGTGTGTGTGTGTGTGTGTGTGTGTGTGTGTGTGCAGCGGCGCGCGCGCGCGTGTAGAAGCAATCAAAACTGGGAGCTATGTTTTGAAAAAAAAAAAAAAAAACTGTCGTAGTAGTTAAACTACAAACGTAGTAGAGTCGAAACTAATTTTTCTGACCCATTTTGGTATTCCATACAGGTATCAGAACACGTGGCTGTGGGCGGATGATACGCTAGCTATATATCTGCCTATCACCTTTCACAAAGTGCAGACACCATACTGTGCCGCTCTCAATCGCTCCAATATCAACGTGGTCACCTGCAACTTGAAAATGATGCAGCCTTTCTCTGTGAAACCGCCGACACACTTGACGTCATCAACCTTACAGCAATCACCTTGCCTTCTCCCTCCAGTTCGGACACGAGGGGGATGACGTCATGTCGACACAATCACCTGACTCATAACTTCCTGGCTTGTGACGTCAACGCGGCATGTTGGACTCAAAACGAAGAGGAAGCTTTGACATGCAGTCGTCGATTTTCTCCCCCTGTCCCTTTCTTCACGTGCAGGAACCAGGTAGAGCACGTGCCATACACGCTGGTGTGCGACTTCCGGTCTGATTGTTGCGATGGCAGTGATGAAGACTTCTGTGACCTTCCAGCCTGTGACAGTAGCACGCAATATGAATGTACCGACAGCAAACAGGTGAGTGTGTGTGTGTGTGTGTGTGCGTGCGTGTGGTTGTTGTGTGTGTGTGTGTGTGTGTGTGGTGTGTGTTGTGAGTGTGTGTGTGTGTGTGTGTGTGTGTGTGTGTGTGTGTTTCAGTTCGTGATTTTATTAGTCAGTTGATGGGGTTATGGACGTCATACTTCGTGGCTAGTTGCAAAGTAAGTGCATTAGATTGGTGGCACACGACAGAGGTTTTTGTTAATTTATTTTCGTAATTACTCATCTTTTGTTCTCCACGAGCAGGTTCTTGATGTGGTGGCTCAGTTGCTTTGTGGCAGACTCCTGTCTCCATTTCAAAGATGATGGCCTATTTACTATAAGAACTACAAATTCGTCATCATCTTTGGATTCGATTTTGTTTGGTGTTCCGCATTTGATTCTACGCAATATGCCATCAGCTTTGCCCGATTGTTACCTGGTCTTTGATAGTTTGTCCTTGACCCATCCTTTCCCGTATCGCAAATGGATGTCCAGGCTGGTTCCTTTCACTACCAAGATATGAACATGTCTTGAAAACAGTTCAGAAGTTAAGAAAATGTCCCTTTCCCTTGCTTGTTATGAATGCCTCTTGTCTGCATGTGTCCCAGAGAATGTGTATCACTGATGGCATATGTCTGGAGTAGTGTGCGTTTAGTTGTTTCACCGTCATAGCAAAACGTCGTAGTTTACTTTTTAACTGTTACCCTTTTTTATTCTAAGGTGTAGAGTAACTTTTACTTCATTCAGACTGTCTTTTCAGCTTTAGCCCCCAAATGGCTTCTCCCTTTTCTGGTTGACAGGAGTTTGCTTATGTTTCTGTAAAATCAGCATATATCAATGCACATTCTCCAGTCTTGATGATATACTGTATTACGTTTTGTTTATTTAGTAACTCAGATTTATCTGCCAGATACAGGATCTGATTGACCCTGTCTGCTTAGTTTCATTTGGTAATTCATTAACTTAAGAGACAGAAGTGTGTGTCAAACTTTTCAAATTAAGTACGAATGTTTCGTCCAAATAAAGTTAGTCGTAATGTCGTGTCCTTTGTGGATTTCACTTTACCCATCATATTCGAATATCGAGACAAGTGTACGAATAAATTAAGAATATTAAAAATGACGCAAAATGAAAAAAAAAAAAACACACTAAGGGCTATTTGAACGATGACTACGTGATGTATCCCTGTGTACTTTTACCAACTGTTTTCTCACTGAGAATGCAGCAACAGGTAACATACGAGTACATCTAACTTACTCAGCACTCGTCTTCCGTAACTAAATGAGAGGTAGGCGTTATTAATTCATCCTAACGATGATACTTTTCAGGAGAAGTTCTTTTGTCTCTTGATGTTTACAGTGTATCGACCGGGACCTCGTGTGCAACAAACGCAGAGATTGTGTGGATGAAAGTGACGAGCTGAGGTGTCAGGACAGTCTGGCATCTTCTGAAAACTGGGCAAACTATCTTGGACCCCCCGCACTGGTCGACTTTACAGGTGATGGCAGCATCAACGTGGTGCCACTAACCAACGACACTTGCCCAGAAACACACTACCAGTGTCCAGGTATCTTAACAAGGAGAGAGTTGTAACCCATAGATAAACAGGGACATTTAGTAGAGAGGAAACTAGTATTATAATAGTCAATAAATGACGTATTATATATATATATATATATATATATATATATATAAAAGAGAGAGAGAGAGAGAGAGAGAGAGAGAGAGAGAGAGAGAGAGAAAAGGAGAGACATGGCCAAATCGCAGCGACAGTCATAATACATTATAAACCTGAGGCAACCAAGAGAACAGGTCTGGCTCGTAAATCCCCTGAATGAAGACACGAAGACCGAAGCCCTGGGCTGAGGTCAAAGGCTGCAGTGAGTCACAAGGTCCCCTCGTATTTCTCTCTCTCTCTCTCTCTCTCTCTCTCTCTCTCTCTCTCTCTCTCTCTCTCTCTCTCTCTCTCTCTCTCTCACGCACACAATCACGCTCTCTCTCTCTCTCTCGTCTCTCTCTCTCTCTCTCTCTCTCTCTCTCCTCTCACACACACACAAACACACACAGCATACTACACACACACAACACACACACACACACACACACACACACACACACACTCTCTCTCTCTCTCTCTCTCTCTCTCTCTCTTTACTATATATATATATATATATATATATATATATATATATATATCTCACACTCTCTCAAAATAAATGAATTATTGTATCAGTACAACACATACCCTTAGTCCATTTATCTTCAGTTAATTTCCAGTAAAGCGTTCGTTGAATCCCTTGTGTTTCTCTGTTTGACTTGACCAGAATGCGCTGTTGCTGAGAAGGTTACAACAATTTCTCTTTGGCTAAATTATATCCAGAACGTGATGTATTCCTGGACTCTACTTTCCTATAACTCATGTTGCATCCAAAGACCTCTCAAGCATCATGGATTTTATCATCCATCCATCCATACAGATGTCCCAACCAGTAGAATATAGGTGAATGCTTTGTCTGTTCTGACTTGCTCGAACTTGAAACGCCCAAAGGCATGTGACCTTTCTTATAGCTGATTGTTATTGTTTTCTAGTGTTGCTTGAATATAATGCCTTACACTATTCCAATATAGATATTTTGAATTATCTGTCTCATGCTACTTTTGTCCTGCTGGCGAAAACTACACTGGGTGTGTTTCCATTCCCATGAACAACAAAAAGCCTCGATGACTAATATCATGTGGACAATTCTAATCTAGATTAATGACGTACATGCTCTATGCCTTCTTATGATTGCCCTGCAGGTAATTTTGTGTCTTAAATCTCTCAACTCATTTCTTATGGCGAATGATGTGATTTTCATCTTTATTCCAGTCATACTAAATTCTTGTGCGAAAATCAGTTTTACTTTGCAGACTTTTAAAAAATTCGAAATATATTCTTTCTGTAGTTATGTTGCTTAAATAGGAATCAGATCATCTAGGTGCATTATGAATTAATGTCGCAACATCATTTGCGCTAAAATCTCTGACGTTTGAATACAAGTGTGAATACATCAGTGATTATGATCCGATTTTATTCAGGCAGTGATGACCTCATTTGGAATAATAACCGAATGATAATAAAATGAATATGTTTCTGTAAGTAAAAAAGAATAATGTAGATGAATAGATAGATAAGTTAATCAATACAGTCATTTTCAGAGATGTACCCACTCTTCAGAAGTACTAAGAAACGTAAAGTATATGCCCAGTTGATTTTTTTCATACCTGTAATTTATGGAATGAGTGAAGTAGTAGACGAAAAAGCATCCCACTTCATAAGTTTCTCATAGAAAACAGTGGATACTGTTTATTTGCTTTTTTGTAATTCAGATGAGTGAACAAGGTGAGTCAATGCCATAAATAATTCTGAAATCAAATGAGAGTTACCTTGAAGCTACAATGTATTCTTTTCTTTTTAGACTGTCGATGGGAGGAGAAAACCACATGCCCACCCATCACTGTAGACAAATAATTGCAGATCCCTCCCAGACGAGCAGTTCTGGGAACACATGCAGCTGAAACTGGTGGGTGTGCACGCATCACCTATGATTTCCTTTTCCCGTCGAAAGTCTTAAAACAAGTGCAATTAAACTTAACCTTCCGGGTCAGTCTTCTTTAATTTTTGAATTAGTCTGAATAATATTTCTAATATATTGTAACAAATGACTGTTTTCAGATGGAGGTTATTGTCTACCTGTCTACACCAGATGCAATGAATTCTATGATTGTCCTGACAAAGAAGATGAAATGGGTTGTGACCAGTACACATGTCCTGGCTTCTATCGTTGTCGAGGATCAAAATCTGCCTTCACGAGCAACACCTTTGTGATAACGTGGCCCACTGTCCAGAGAACGATGATGAAATGATGTGCAACTTCACCTGTCCTGACACCTGTCACTGCTATGGCCATGCCTTTGTCTGCAGCGGTGTCTTTCAAACAGACAATTACACTGAACTTCGGTACGTGGACGCTAATGGTACAGGAATGAAACCTGATGATTTTTTGCATAATAAGAAACTCATATACCTTAGCTTAAAGAACTGTGGAATTACTAGCCTTAGACACCTGAACTTCCCTAACCTGCATAGTTTGGATCTGAGTCATAATGACATTCGAGAATTAAGCAGTAGTCTCTTTCGTAGTCTCAAAAATTTGGTTTATGTATCTTTATCTTACAATTCGATGATGTCACTTGATTCATTTCTCTACAATAGTTTAAATTTATCCAGTGTTCTAAATATACAGTTTTCTGGCATTCCAATATCACATCTCACTGACACATTTTTCAACACGTTTCCAAAGGTTCAACATCTCAACATGTCAGGCTGTGGAGTGAAAAAGGTAACAGAAAGAGGATTTCAGTCTCTGAAAAAACTGCGCACGCTTGATCTACGTGGCTGCCCATTGGAAACGTTCTACCCTGGTGTGTTTGAAGGTCTAAATCAGCTTGAAGTGGTCTATGCTGACAATTATCAATTGTGTTGTGCTGCAGTTTTACCTGAAAAGATGACACCTGAACGGTGTTTTGCCCCTACAAACGAAATATCCTCATGTGATGCTCTTCTGAGAAAGGACGTATATCGAGTTTTCCTGACGCTGTATGCAATACTGGCGTTGATAGGGAACTTTGGAAGTTTTGTATATCGAGTTTGTGTAGACCGCAGTGCTGGTAATCGTGGATATGAAGTGTTTGTCACTCATTTGAGTGGAGCCGATTTCTTAATGGGTGTGTACCTTGCCATTATCGGCATCGCTGACAGAGTGTATTTTGGAAACTACCGATGGAATGACGAGGCGTGGAAACACAGTGTGGCATGCAAGTTGGCTGGTTTTCTGTCTCTTGTGTCAAGTGAAGTGTCTGCCTGTATCATCTGTCTGATCACTCTGGAACGTTTTCTGGTGATTAGTTTTCCCCATAAAAACATCGGCTTTAACAGACTGTCAGCCCACGTAGCTTCTGGAGGAGTCTGGCTCATTGGTTCGATCCTGGCACTTGTTCCGCTTCTGCCTATGACCTCTCACTGGAATTTCTATAGCCAGAAAGGAATTTGCATCCCCTGCCCATCACAAGAGAGAGGTTTGCTGGCAGTGATTATGCCTTTGGTGTTTTGATTGTCATGAACTTTGTTCTCTTCCTGTTTATTGCTGTTGGTCAGTTTCTCATCTATTGGTCCATTCATGTCAATACAGTCAGTTCCAGGGATTCTGGCAGAAAAGCAAGAGATGCCGCTATTGCTCGACGACTGCTGGCTGTGGTCATGACAGATTTCATTTGCTGGTTTCCTATCGGAGTGCTTGGACTGGTGGCTCGTAGTGGAGTCCCCATTTCTAGCGAAATCAACGTGGCCATCGCCATCTTCGTGTTGCCCTTCAACTCTGCTTTAAACCCTTTCCTGTATACGATTAACATGGTTATGGAAAAGCGTCGGAAAGTCTCTAAAGGTCACAGATCTGGAACTGAGGATGAGGTGGGCTCGTCTCAAAACAAAAGCAGAGTGTTCGATGTTGTATCTGAAATCAGGCAGGATGAATGTAACTGCAGTAAAGAAGAAGCCTTACAGTTGTTCAGAAAGCTTCTGGAAAATGGTCTGTTGACACCAGACCAAATCCGAAAACAGGTATGGGGAATATATGAAGGATGAACATTACTTGTATTAATCTGGGTTACAGCACGTATCACATTCGTCTACAATTGTTTGTTGTTTTATTTTGTTTTATTATAGCAAATCATGTCAATGACAATACGGTCCCGCGACATTATGCTTCATGGTTTGATTTAGACTGTTTTATCTTTTTTTTTTTTTTTTTTTTTCATTTTTGGTAATTGTTAAATGTTCTTTATTTGTCAGTACAAGCAATGTAGGCCATGTGGAAGGAACGGAAGTATGTTTGTTCAGTATCCCGTCACACATATAAATGACTGTGGACAGTTCATCGTGATGATTTTTACAGAGTTAGAGCGGTATCAGGAAAAACACGTAGATGTTAACATACCCCGTGTCTTCAGATGGCTCACTTTCGCAGAATTAAAGGCTTCACTCCCTCCCTGTAAGAAATTTATGCTGAACAGGAACATCTCTTTGATAGATACGTTTTACATTAGGACAACATTTGATTCGTAAAAATTGCATAAGATCTGTTTAAAACCAGAAATAGATCTAAAGGTCAAAAACAAAGTCTGCAAGGCCTTAAGATGAAATGAAGCACGTAACAAGGACTCTTTCAAGTAAATTACTCATTATTTGGTATTACAATAGGCAGCTGACTAGTATGTTGCTTGAATATTCATTTATCCCCTTTTTGATGTCCTGTCTACTCAATCATGAAAAAGATACATACTATGGGATATATCTGTATGTTTCATTTTCTTACTTCTTCGAGCAGAAAAAAGACCTACAAGCTCATGTCCTTTAATGTGTCTTGGTATGTTTAGGCACCTTACAACTTTACAATGAAAACAGTTCAGAGTTGTGTAAAGTATAATGATTATGGGTCAATATAGACCATACAATAGAGGTTGCTGAATACAACAGAACTTTTGAGCTGTTTCCCGTAGACGAGCAAAATTAAAGAAAAAAAAGAAAAACAAACCCAAACCAGACAAATGTATTCAAATGCCTTTAACAAGTCCATAGATAATAGGTTATGTAAAAATACAGATAGATGTATCCCCTCACAACTATTAGGACAAACACAAACTCAGACACCTGTAAGCATATACAAGTGCTCAGTCTATAGATGTTTGAGCAACTAAACTCCCAGACACTAGTTAAACTTAACAATGTTGTCTGTAGGCATGTTGTAAAGTAAAACTGAACTGAAAAAAAGTTTGAAAAGACGAGGGAAAAGGTGAGAAATGGGAAAGGGAAAAAAAGGGGAAAGAGTAAGGAACAACTAAAAACAAAAACAAATGGAGGAAAAAGAAAATATCACCAATGAAAAGAGGCAATTGCTCCTTGACCTGCATGCAAATGAGGCAACGGACCAGTGGAATCGTTTCCTTAAGCAATGGCTCACAATTTTTACAGTACACTCAAGCTTTTTAAAGCTATAGTAATATTTTATTCGTGTGGTTCTACAGATTTGATTTTGAAGTAAACGGAACACCGAGGAATTTTTGACATAAAAATATTTGTTTCCATCTTCCTCCAACCTTCCCCCATTCCTCCTCCATATTGAGGCAGTAAGCATTTGTAATGACCATGAAACAGAATCAAAAGCACTTTCTCCAACAGAAACGTAAAAGGCATTCAAATGCATGTAGTCATTCAATTTATCAAGATCTCTTTTGAAAATATCTGCATAGTATTGACATAATGTAAGCTTGTTCTTTCATTTATGTGTGTACGAATTCTTACTGTAGTGTCATCAGCTATTGTAGCAGTTTGGTAAATAAAGATGTCAATTATCTAAGTAATATACCCTATGGGATTCCCACATCCATAGACCTGCGGGTTGGCAGAATTACTTTCCCTTTAGTCATAATATCTCTGACATGAATAAAAGATTTTTCATCATATCTCTTTCGTGAAGAAGGATTTCTCCCAGCCGTGAACATAAACATATAGATTTATGTGAGTCCTGTGAGTCTGGAGCCTGCAGCCAGCTCGCCACACAGTATGTCTTTTGGGATGTGACGGTCATCCATGTGGCTGACGTGGCCAAGCCAGCGCAGGCGTCTCTGAGTTAGCAAAGCGACCATGCTAGGCATCCCGGCTTCGGCCAGGACACCCTTGCTGGTGATACAGTCCTGCCAAGTGATGCCCAGCAGTCTTCTGAGGCAGCGTAGGTGGAAGGCATTCATTCTGTGTTCTTGTCGAGAGTACAGGGTCCATGCTTCGCTTCCAAAGAGAAGAGTACT
The DNA here is from genome assembly GCA_033310375.1 of Conus canariensis. Classification (NCBI taxonomy): domain Eukaryota; kingdom Metazoa; phylum Mollusca; class Gastropoda; order Neogastropoda; family Conidae; genus Conus; species Conus canariensis. The sequence goes on from CM065722.1 coordinate 27,898,526, forward strand.
CAGCACGCAGGCTTGGTACACTTTCATCTTGGTGTTTGATGTTAGCATGGTGTTGTCCTACACTCTCTCCGCTAGACGGGCCATCGCTGTTGCTGCCTTGCCGATCCGCATATTCAACTTCGCGTCCAAAAAGAGGTTGCTGGAGATGGTGGAGCCCAGGTAAGTGAAGTCGTGACCACTTCGAGGATGTGATCGCCGATGGAGATGCGGGGACTGCTGCTGACGTCTTGGCCTATGATGTTTGCTTTATTCAGGCTGATAGTGAGGCCGAACTCGGTGCTGGCACCAGCGAAGCAGGTAATGAGCCATTGTAGCGCTTCCACGGTGTGGGCAGTCAGGTCGGCGTCGTCTGCGAAGAGCGATTCTATGTTGAGGACTTTCCGCACCTTCGCCTTTGCTCGGAGGCGTGCCAGGTGGAAGAGCCTTCCACCACTCCTTGTGTGGAGGAAGATGCCGTCTTCAGACTGTCGGAAGACAGTCTGATATGACAGAAGGTGGTAATGATATACCAATATAAAAGAAGGTGGTAATCATACTTTTCAGTTTGAAAACAAGTTTTTATGTCATTCGTGAAATAAGTCGAGTCAGATGAAGAATGGAAGACCATCCATTTCTAAATAGTGTGTGCTGGGAAAGATGCATGTTCATTTTGTTGCAGTAAAACACCATTTTTAATTTTTTTTTTCGATTATCTCCGTGAATTTCCCAACGCGGGAGGTAATTCAAATTGGTCGCTAGCTCGAAGCATACGCCCATAGCTTGACGAGTTTTAGAGAAGGCGTCACAACAGTATGTTTTTCGTATATCAGGAATTTGTCTTAATTCCTAGTACTTTGGTACTAATATATGTCAGATGAGTGACCAGTTCTCTGGCAAATGGCTTAACATAGTTTAAGAGATTCAAGAAGGTAAGCTATTGTTAGAACCTTGCTGCCCATTGCTCTGAAAACAGTTAAAATGAATCTAGAAGAAAAAGGACGAATCATTTTTTATCTTTTTAAAACATTTAAAAAGAAAGTACTCTTGAAATCAGATAAATCAAATTACTTGATCTTTAAGGTAAAGAAAATGACGCTTAAGAAGAATTTATATGTAGTTATATTTTCTGTTGTGAAAGTCGTTTACTTTTATAACAACGTGGGGTCCATTAGAATGCCTGCAGTCTTTCAGTATGCATCAAACCTTGATGGTCTGGATATTCTTTACTGGTAATTTCTTTATTCTTTCACTGTCTTTGACTCTTGTGACTTTTCACCCAGTCTTTCTGCACTGTTCATTGTTGTTGTTTTTTTTCCAATCGTTGGGGCCCATTGACCTGTCTTTGGTCTAAAAAGCATTTACAAATTTTGCTGTTGTTACGGTTAACACTATGCTGGACCTTTTTCATTATGTGGATAGTTTGTACTGAAACAAAAAGTACTGCTTACAGAGGACATCAGCTGTCAATTTTATATTACCTTTTCATGTGCATTTTGTAGAACCGCGATGTCCGTTTGTAATAATGCATCTTTTTTCCTCTTCATTTTGAATTTTAAATTAAATAGAATTGATGGCGCATTTACCATAGCCTAGCTACGTCTGCTGTAAAATGCCAATGGTTTACCTATGATATTAATTGCTGTAAATACTTTAAGATAATTGTGTTGCGCTTGATGCCTTCTTTTAGGACAGGAATGAGGTGTGACCCTGACAGAACTATGCTGGAATTCGATAACTCTGAAACTGAAACGTATGACACTGTGACAAAATTGCCGATATTTGCAGCAGTTTATTTGCTTTATTCTCACGTAAGGTTGGTGACTACTGTGTCCTTTTTCTATCCTTTGATTTATTGAAATAGATCACAATATTTAAGTTTCGTAAATTGTACAAATATTGGTCAAAGTTTGTTCATTGTACAAAAAGAATCATTTTTACCCATTCGAGTTCTGTCTTTTTGATCTGTGATGTTTCTTTTCGTTTTGAAATGCAGCTTGTTTCACCTAATACATGATGCGTGTTCTGTCTATCTGCCAGTCTGTCTGTGAGTATGACTTTGTCCCATCTGTTTTTGTTGTTTCCCATACAAATTAACTTTTCGTCAGATTTTCTCATATTTCATAGAGTGACTACTTAACATTCGGCGCACATCATGAGCACTTTTGCTTTTGCGCTAGAAAATCGTGTTAGTCGAATTTGAGCGCGAAGAGGGGACAAAGCGAAGCGATTTTGGCATTCGAAGCGAGTAAAAGCGTGTCCTGTTACTAGCGTTCACACAGATATAAACAAGCAAATAGAGCAACAAACAAACAAACATGGTTATTGCCAGCCAGGACAGCTCAGTTCATAGAGCGGGAGACTGAAGATCTACACGTGTTTCGTTTTTCTTGTTTACTGGAAGCGGATCTAAGGCAAAGGAAGCGGGGCATCGGAGTAAGCGGGAGGGTGAAACGGGAGAAGAGGGGGTAGGAAATCGGGAAGCAGGAAAATGAGTGGGTGATGACCGGTTAGGGACAGAGAACGAGGGAAAGTAGAGGAGGGGGGGGGGGGGGGGGGGCAGGGAGGACGGGGATGGAGGAATGGGTAAGATGAAACGGGGGTAGGGGGAGGGGAAGAGAGAATCAGTGGAGAGGGGGAGGGAGGCGGGAACGGGAAGGAGCAGGGACAAGGGGGCGGAAGCGAGAGGTGGAAAGGATGGTCAAGAAGGCTCAGGGTTGGTTTGGGGCGGGGGGGGGGGGGGGGGGCGGCAAATTTATTCATAACTAGAACAATTGTAATGACCTTCAAACGTAGCAGATGCCACAGAGTTGTGAACTGTAGACAAATGTGATTGATTGATTGATTGATCGATTAATTGATTGATTGATTGATTAATAGATATCCGAACGACTGCACGACATATGTTGCATAATTCCAATGGATGCTTGTGAAGGCCATTGATTCTCTTTGAACAGAAACTGTATTATCGTTTTAAGTCATATGCAATTTTCTATGTCGCCCTTATTTAGCATGACATTTTTTTTTGCCCCTGGTAGAATGAATGCCTCATTAGTCACCCTAGATAAATCGTGTTGAGGGTCATCTGCAACAGACTTAATGAGGAACAGGAAGACTGAGTGGCTGAAGAACTGGCTGGTGTCAGAGCAAAAAGAAGCAGAATTGAGCAGATTTCCAACTGCGGGATGATAAGTAGGAAACACCAGCAGCAGGAATGAAATATTCATCACAATTATAGATTCTTAGAAAGCCTTCGATTGTCTATTGCACATGCGATTACCAGTCAAGTCTTGAGTAATTTCTATGTCTGTGAGGACCTAGCTACGGTCATAGAGATCCTATAGCACAGTTATTCTGAACTATGACGTTGAACGCTTCTTACCTACCACTGTCGGTGTTCGTCAAATGTGACAGCTGGCACCTGTTCTCTTCAACGTCGTCCTTAACAAACCCATGCCAGAATTTCTACTCCAAGCAAATACCACCATCTCTCTTTTCTTGAAGATGATTTTGAGAACTAAGAAGAAAAAATTATCAGTATATGCTACGTCAGTGGTGTTTTGAACATAATGCAGTGAACGTACACCAATAAAATGTACATGTTTTATTACTGTTGTAATATCGTGTGTTAATGTTTTCGTGTGTGGTTTTTATTATCGTTGTTCAGATTAATGCATTAAATAGATTTATGCCATATCTGCAGTGACGTTGCCTTGTTCTAAGATGCTGCTGGCTTGCACCTTGAGTCTGATATGGGCCACATTGAAGCATTCCATTTAATGTACCACCTTCAGCGCACACCAGACGCGGAAAGTGATATGGATTTTCATCTTTTTTATATACACTATCAGAACAATACTAGTTAAGTTTAGGTCTTTTATGGTACACTTTAAGTCCATCCGTACCTACAATACGAACAGATGAACACGCCTCAGCGCTGAATTTATTGTTGGTTCTCTTTTTTCGTTTGAATTGTTATGTTAATGGAAAACTGTACTGTAGCCTCGTGGTTAATGTTTGATCAGCAGCAGTACAGGGAGCTAATTTTGTTGAAACCTTTTGTTCATTTGATCCAGATATTGTTGTTTCTGCAAATAGCACACATTCAGTACACACCGGCTGTTGCTGGTTCTGTAACATAATTACTTATTACTATTTAGTATTTGGTAGATAAAAGGCGTTGTTTCTGAGATGTAGTAACTGAGTATCCACTTGTAATGGTGGTGCATGATCTTGTAAGGAATTATATAATTACCAGTGTATGTTGTTGCGCGCAGAAGCGTGCTTGCATTATTTTCTTTGTTGTGCTATATACGGTTATGAATGAATATTGTAGAACGCTAACGTTTCGGGAGTTTACCAACTAAACGTTCAATGTAAATGGTTATGAATGCTTACATTTTCTTATTCATTACTCTTCTTTTCTCAGTATTCAGTTCTGCAAAGGCCGTCACCGCCGTACCAGTAATTCTAGGTTTTGGTCAACAAACTTATATGAGTCTTTTAGTTAATCTGAAATGACGTTGTACCATCATCACATCTCTGTGCGAGTTAATCTGTTTTGCGTGTCAGATATTTTTCACGGCTTCAAGCTTTTGTGCGTTTGATTTTATATAGTTACCTCATCAGACACTCGTCAATATCATCTATTTGTGTGTCAAATATCGGCAAAATTTATAGGCTACTTCCTCTGTAATTATCAATATTGCATTGAGAAAAAGAAGTGTTTGTAACATATGCATTAGTTGTAATTGTAAGCATTGTAGAGCATAAATCTGTTTGTCAATATTGTCTTTACTATTAAAGTTTGTAATTTTAATTGACATTCTGCTTGTATTTTGTCCATCCCTCCCCTCCACCGCATCCCTCAATAACCACTCCAATACGGTCTGGTTTCATCTTTGTCTCTGTCTCTGTCTCTGTCAGTCTCTCTGTCTCTCTCTGTCTCTGTCTCTGTCTCTCTCTGTCTCTCTGTCTCTGTCTCTGTCTCTCTCTGTCTCTCTCTCTTCTCTCTCTCTCTCTCTCTCTCTCTCTCTCTCTCTCTCTCTCTCTCTCTCCATGCTCCTGGTGGTTTAATGTGTTTATTTGTTAAGGCACTGAGTTGACGGAAAACATGCACTGCTTGTGCAGGCTATCGAAAAAAGGAGGGCTGTAGAATCTTGTGTCTGCGGTGAACAGAGAGCTGAGGGAGATTTGTTACCTGTAAGATGTGCAGCTGAAGGGGAGAAAGAGGAAGAGCGGTTGACGGTGCCGAATTACAACGAGGCTCTGCAGGAACGCAAGCCTCATAGTTGTTGTTCAAAAACACAGGTGCTGTCTTGTTTTGTTGTAAATCAGAGGCCACGGCTGGCCTTAGCAAGGAGAAAATCATCAGGTAAGTCATGATGAAGAAGCTGAAAGGTGAGTAAAAGGTAAGGCAAATATTCTTTCGGTACAGAATAATATGATTATCAATATTCATTTTCTTCCTTCTTTCAGGAACGTTCATCCCAGTTAGAGTAGGACTAAAGATCTTTTTTGTTGAAAGGGGCACAGGACCCGTATGTGGTTTGTTTTGTAAGTCGACGAGAGGTCTCAGAGACTGAAAATTGAGAAAGAATGTTTACAGGTATGTGAGGACCAGAAAACTTCCTTTTATGGAAACGATTTTTTTTTTTTTGCTGCCCCATCTTCTGTGCCACATCAGTGGCAGTGCACTCACGCCGCTCCTTCCGACACCTCGTCCACAGCCACAGTCCGACCCGACCCGCCGCAACCCTGGAAGCGGCAATCCTCAGGGAGCAGTCAATGTCAAGTCGTCAAGAGGCAACCCACTGGAGGAGACACTGCGCTGCTGCCGAATCAATTCGGTGGTGTTCAGTGGCGCCTGTTCTGATCCAACATACGCAGGATACCACATGCTAAGCCCCCTACTGACGATAATAATTGCTTAATCGCGGAGCCGCCGTGAGTGAGCTCTGCTTCCGGAAGGCGTCACCAGTCCATCCAACGGCAGCTCCCATGGACTCGCCAATACCGGTGACCCCGACAGAACCAAACCAAGGCCGCAGACGTGGAGAGGACGTGGAGAGGACATCAAAACTTAGGTCACCATGACAGCAGGGCATGAAGGACCACAGAATTTGAGAATTTTTAATGTCGGTCGATGAGAATGAGAATGATGAAAATGATACTACGGATTTCCATTGCGCTCTGAGATTGCATGACATGACTGTACTCTACGCCTACTTTCATAATATATCCCGGCGTCAACCAGGCCTGAGATACAGACACCTGCAGTGTTAGTCAGGAAATTTGAGCAACACTCTCAGAGACGCATCCATT
>CM065722.1:27907325-27912325 GCA_033310375.1 Conus canariensis
TCGAAAAGACACATCTCATGGAGGCCAGTAACAAGAGATAAAAATCCACAAGGAATGGTATTTTACCCTTCAAAACCGCAAGCCAAAACAATTGACACCGCTTCGGAAGCTTAAAAGGCTTCCAGATTGATGCAGGACACGCACAAATAGAAATGGTAGTAAAACCTGATCCAAATGCCTTTAATTTCCTGGTCGGGGGTGCAACAAACATCAATATCCGTCCCAATTAAAACACTTAATTAAAAACAAAATAGACTTGCGTTTAAAGGGGAAGGGGGTGTGAAAGGAAATTCTCCTCCAGTGAGTGCTTTTATAGATTGTTCCTCCAAAGGAGAGGGTGGGGTGGGGGTTAGCAGGATCATCAGTTTTCTTTTAAGTCGATGAAACATTTATAAACTGAAGTACTTGCCTACAGAAAAAAAGACATTATGTACTATTAACAAACGTAAAATCAAAGCTGCCAAATCTAAAGATGGAGATGCTTATTGTACAGTTTACGATGCGTCAAGGTCCTTCACCGCTGAAGTCACCGGTTCTTTATCTGCAGATTAGTTAATACTATGCATCAACATGTTGAAAAACATCTTTAAAAAAACACAAACATAAAACTAAAGCTTGAAACACAAAATAAAAATCATCCACATGAATAAGATAGTTTCATTTTTCTCTCTCCTGTAAAATCGACATTTCTGACCGATAATAACATGGAACCTGAGAAGGTTTTATTCATTCCTTTACTTCCGATGTTTAAAAGATGAGGTATGTCAAGCGCGTGACTTGTAACCGATTCCCTGAAAATTTTACAAGGAAAGTCATGTCACACGGAAACCGTTATTACATTCCTAGGTAAACTGCTTTTAATATCCTCCAGCAAATAGCTTCCTCAAGGTGCCCGCCAGATACAACCATGTGGAACACCATTTCCTATGTTTTGAAGCTGACATTTTTCAAACTGTAGCAAATTATCAAAGAACTAAACATCACCCACCGCTTATTGCATGACCTTCTCTGATCTTCGTGTTTATTTATTAAATGAGTGAATAAACTAAAAGATGGATAAAGCTCGCTGATGTATTTCTATACACATCTGGTAGTGACATACATAATGTTTTCCATACCATTTCTTCATTCAAACCGTTGGAGAAACAAAATCATTCTGACAAACCTTTCTTAAAACACAACTTCAATTCCCCCAAAACTGAAACCATGGCAACGTCAAAGTTGTCGGGGGGAAAAAAACAACAAAGGAACACCTCAGTTCTGTTGCTGCCATTGTCCATGTTAGGAAGATGGGGGAAAACCCATGATGCTGAAGAAGAACTATGCCATCCACCAGCCATCCCTTGACATCGCCAGAAGCGAGCTGTACTGACAAAATCCACATCACCAATGAACGACTGTAGCTAAGTACGTCTGACTCCTGGGGGGGGGGGGGGGGGGGGGGGGGGGGGGGGCGCACAGTTTCGCAGCACAACACGCACAGTGCGGTCATACAGTGCTCGTGCCATCCAAGCGGTTGATGGCCTTCCTAGCATCCCCCTTGGAACCAAAGCGCACCACAGCATCACGTGTTGGACAACCGCAGTCACTCACCAATGTCCCGCAAACCATCTTTCAAATCTCGGCCTGACATGTTGAATGGGACATTCCTAACAGTGATGGTGCCGTGAGCTCGTCCTAGTCTTTCTCCTCGTCTGGAGTCATCTCGACCAGAATCCGTGTCACCTCCACGACCTCTGTCAAAGCCACTACTGTGGCCAGTGTCATAGCCACTGCTTGGTCAAAGCCTCCTCGGTTTCCATCTGAGCCCATATCACGATTTCCCATGTGTTTGACTCCCTGTCAAGCTGAACGCTGAGACATACAGGGCAAGAGCTCAGAACTACTGGAAAGCTGGTGGGAAGTTAGGGTGGGGAGTGGGGGATGGGGGTGTATGGTCAAGTTAATATTCCACTCGACCCAGCCGACCTGAATTAAATATTGAACTGAATATTAAAAAAAATACCGATGAGGTAATGTGATAATCCGCACGCAACAACGATTTTTGTAAACATAATGCAGGGTTAAAAGAGATCTGACATTTTCATAATTGTTTTTGGTGTGTTAGTTCTTCATGGCGAGTTCGATATACAGTCGACTAGTACTGAACACTTTCAATTTTGGTTTGCGTCTGTGTGCATAGCTCTGGCAGATACAAAAAGAACCATCCAGTGACATACTTTCAGAGTATAGAGGTAATGTGCTTGAGATGTTCCTTTCTTTTAATTTTCTTATTTTGTCATTCTGGGTATGTTCTGATTGACGTTTACTGTCCTTTGACTTGAGGTTTATTGTACCCAAGGAAAGAGCTCGAATGATCTTTAAAGAGTACTACTAAGCAAAGTAAGTTACTAAATACATAACTGACTGTACAAAACATGAACTGGTGTGCAAAATTATTATGACGACATGAACACCAGTTTGTTGTTACTCCCATTCTCAAAAGCCCTTTGTGTACAAAGGCAGCAGCACGTCATTACTGAAATCTCTTTGTCCTTCTCTCTCTGTCTCAGTCTGTCTCTGTCTCTCTACCTCCTTCCCTCCTTCTGTCTGTCTATCTTCTGTCTGTCTGTCTGTCTGTCTCTCTCTCTCTCTCTCTCTCTCTCTCCCCCCCCTCTCTCTCTCTCTCTCTCTCTCTCTCTCTCTCTCTCTCTCTCTCTCTCTCTCTCTCAAAGTGCACAAATATTACTCTCAATTTTGAATTCATTTAAAAAAGAGTTATCAGGATGGAACGACATAACATTTATTAAATTGATGGACACACACACACACACACACACACACACACACACACACACACACACACACACACACAAACACACACACACACACACACACACACACACACACACACAACACACACAGGATGGCACAGAGTGAGAGAGACGGAGAGAGAGAGAGAGAGAGTGTGTGTGTGTGTGTGTGTGTGTGTGTGTGTGCGCGCGCCACATCAGAGATAGCCAGGCAGAGACAGACGGGGCGGAGAGAGGCATAGCGTGGAGGAGTTTCAATTGGCGTTTGATAAATAGGTACAGTTAAACAGAGACATGCCGGTGTAACAGCCCATTCTTACCCCCCCCCCCCCCCCCCCCTCTGGAACTTACCCCGGGGTAAGTCTGGGCTAGCCTGCTTTTACCCCCGGGGTCATTCCAGGACTAGCTGGAACTTACCCCCCCCCCCCCTAGTTGGAACTGACCCCCCCCCCCCCCCCATCTACATTGTACAAGGTACACAGGCACTCAGGAGACACTAATTAGCTGTAAAAATAGTTGAAATCTCTGATATACACTAAAGTGACCAATGGTCAGTGACACTGACCACTGGTTGTCTGCATTGCACAAGGTATACAAACACTCGAGACACTGATTAACTGTAATAGAGTCGAGATATCTGATTTACGTCATAGTGACCAGTGGTCAGTGGCACTGACCACCAGTCGTCTGCATTGCACAAGGTACAGAGGTACTCGGGAGACTATAATTAGCTGTGAAATAGTTAAAATCTCCGATTTACGTCATAACGACCAGTAGTCAGTGGCACTGACCACAAGTAATCTACATTGTACAAGGTACACAAGCACTCGGGAAACACTAATTAACTGTTAAATAGTTAACATCTCCGATTTACGTCATAACGACCAGTAGTCAGTGGCACTGACCACAAGTAATCTACATTGTACAAGGTACACAAGCACTCGGGAAACACTAATTAACTGTTAAATAGTTAACATCTCCGATTTACGTCATAATGACCAGTGGTCAGTGGCACTTACCACTAGTCATCTGCATTGTACAAGCTAAGGTACACATGTACTCAAGAGACTCTAAACCCCCCGAGGGGGGGGGGGTTAAGTTCCAACTAGGGGGGGGGGTAAGTTCTAGCTAGTCCTAGAATGACCCCCCGGGGTAAAAGCAGGCTAGCCCAGACTTACCCCGGGGTAAGTTCCAGAGGGGGGTAAGAACGGGCTGTTACACCGGCACACTGTTGGCTTGACTTTCAAACGCTCATTCGTTCCGGTGTTGATAGCATGCGTTCCGTTAGCGTGTTACGTGTTGGCAAGTTACAATATTGTAAGCCTCCGCAGACAGACGATGAGCAGATGCATAGCGCAGGCTGCCTTACTGCTAGTCTGTGCGGACTGTGTGGAAAACCTGATTTCGTGGTATAAATAGAGCAGTGATTCACAGGCTAGTTCGTTCTGATGGACACACATGTGGCAAGAGACAATAGACAGATACAATATGCATCAGCGCTAGCGATCAATTGCCATAGAGGAACTGGTGCTTAAGTAGATTTAAGATAAATGTTATGATCAGCATTTGACAGTGAGCTTTTATAAACGGGAATACAGCGTTGGGGGAAAAAAAGCTACCAATTTTCTGCATTTCGTTTTTGCATACAAGGTGAGTGTACATTTATACAGTGTCAGTCCTATTTCGCATGGGTTTGCGTCTTTGAACGGAACATTTGCAGATAAAATGAACGTTCAGCATTGGAATTTGAATATTATTGATGAAAGTTTAATTTTACTACTATTACATATAATCATATTGGGAAGGTCTTGAAATAGGGACCAAAAAATATGCTGGAATTATTTTCAGTGAACACTAAGAAGAAAGCTCCATATTGGCAAAATTCCCATTACATGCTGATCTCACTGTCAATGTGCTGATTGCCTGCCTCTCTTCGTTTTGGCCAGGTTCATTTTTCGCAGATCAGTTGGCATGTTAATGCAATCATTTTTCAGTTTTGTTCGTTTTTGGAAAATTTTGGAAGCTGAAACAATAAGATGTTAGCATTTTGTGTATTACATTTATTGTTTTATCAGTCATCCATGTGACTGATAACATCGAACAATCTTAAGATCCATCTTCGTTATCTGGTTTTCTCAGTTCAAGTTAAAATGTCTTGAAACTGTTGAGAAATGTCATGATGTTACGTCCTTGGAGATATATCCCCAC
>CM065722.1:27922325-27947325 GCA_033310375.1 Conus canariensis
GGCCACATACACAAAGTGTATTTGTTGACATGTAGCAGCACAGGATCAATTTTTTGCATCATCCGTGCCACCCCCATGCCATTGCATCCACGTCACTCATTCCAACCCCTCGTCCACAGCCCCGACCCTGCCGTGTGGCGATTACCCCAGCACCGGCAATCTACAGGGAGCAGTCAATGTGAAGTCGTCACGAGGCAACCCTCCAGAGGAGACACTGCTCTCCTGTAGAATCACTTGGTGGTGTTCGGGAGCGTTCTGATTCAATATGCTTAGGACATCACCTGCAGCTTTGCTGAACAAGGCTGTGGGAAAAAACACTCGAAAGCTACGCTTTCAGGTTGTCCAAGAATGTTCCTGGGGAATCTGGTTAGTGTAAGAGGTCATTAAATCCCCAGTGCCTTCCACAGAAAAGATATGATTTCAATTTTCTTGGAGAACATACATAGCAAATGTTTTCTGTGTTTGTCTTGCAGTGGATATCTTACTTCCTATCTACCTTTACCGTTCTGGTAAAGCTGATAAAAGTAAATTCTATCAGACACGTTTGCAGCATGCAACATATAGATTGATTTTATTTGTACCACCTTTACTTTAAATTCCAAAATGGCGAGTTATGATTAGTGTTTGAAGGTACTGAACAGAGCATAAACATTTTAGATTGGTACTTTAAGGCTGAACATGCTTCTGTTCCCGATTAATGTGTTACAAGTTTTACTTTGCAGCAGCTTCTCATGTATTTAATAATCTACAATCGCCGGAAGAAGACTATCACTTCCTCATCACCAGGTGAGTCGCTGCTTTCATGTGAATCTGCAGTCAAAGGCCACACAAGTCTTGTCGTTGGGTATTCATCTGCAAGTCTTTGATCATACATACTATTTCTTGCTGAAAAGCTGGATTGTTTGTGTGTTGTTTTGGTCACAGTGCTTGAGACCAGCCGGGTTCTGTATTCCATGTGTTAACCTAGTTAAATGCAGTCTGAATGAGTCTCTGGATTCACTCTTCTCACGTTAGATCAGCAGATAATCTCGAAAGTACCTTAGAGTCCAGAGTCTTCTTTATGTGGCCATCGATGAAAGTAAGAGGAGATGGACGAACAGATTTCACTCTGTGATATTCCATTTCTCAGTAGATTCTTGATACTTTGTTTTTCGCTGTTCGCGCTCTGAAAACCCTCTTTGATGATCGAGGTGATTTGATTAATCTGATTTTCTATCAGTTCAGTGATGCGCATTCAGTTTTTTACAAGATGCCATTAGCTTTGGCTGGTGGTTTATTTTGTTTGTGTTTCTGATACGTCTGAGTATGCTTCTGACTTGTCCTTGTCCGTCCTGCAAATGGGCCTCACTTCTCTTTCTTTCACCAGTTAGCAACCAGCATGAATTGCGGCTGGAACGGATGATGATGAACACATATTTGCTTATTCTGTGTCTCTTGTCTGCATGCGTACAAGTTATTGGATGTCACAGATGACATATCTTTCTGCTTCTGGGCTTTTATCTGTTTCAGTATCAGAGCAAAATCGACCATTTGTGTTTATTAGTTACTGATTCCCTTTTCTTCACTTTAAGGCATTGAGCAACTTTGCCATGATTTATTCAGTTACTCTTCATGTTTAACCTCTGTATGGCTCCTTCTATTTTTGTCTTTAAGAAAGTTCAAAGTATTTATGAAAAAAAAACACCAAATACTAATGCATGTTTTCCAGTCCAGAGAGCGCACTACGTCCAATTCTGTTTACACGCTAGTTCTGAATTTTGTGCGAGGCATCGGACGTAACTGACTCTCTTCGCCTGCGTCCACTTAGTAATCCACGCAGCTAAGACAATGAGAACCGTGCATTTGATTCTCATGTTAAGTATGAATGTTTGTCGTCATGGAGTACCTTGTGTGGATTTCACTATGCCCATCATATTCGATTGAGTAGGCCACTGTGTCGAGCATCTAAGAAAGCAAAAGCTATTTGAATGGTGGTTTCAAGAGTTTTCTTATGTGCTCGCATTTTTTCGAGCGATTTCTGAGTGAGTGTACCAGGTGAAGCTTTGTCATAACGCGCGGCATATTGCAATATCTAGCTTACTTTACACATCGTTTCCTATGACTACAGTAATAAGAGGTAAGCAGCACATATTATTTAAACCTAAGGTAACGCTACCTATTGTCATTCAAGTACATATACTTTTTCATAATTTCTTGTCTATCATGATATTTCCAGTGTATCCACCGGGACCTCGTATGCAACAAACGCAGAGATTGTGTGGATGAAAGTGACGAGCTGAGATGTCAGGACAGTCTGACATCTTCTAAACGCTGGGCAAACACCGTGGAACCGCCTGCACGAGTCGACTTTTCAGGTGACGGCAACTTCAAGGTGGTGCCACTAACCAACACCACTTGCCCAGAAACACACTTCCAGTGTCCAGGTATGTTAACAGTGAGAGAAAAGCAACCGAAAGAACATCGGAAAAGTAATCGCAGAAGAAACTCTGATTACCACAGTCAAGAAAGTATAGCTCTAAACGAATGTTGCCAAACAGTAGCGACAATAATATATTGCTCTAAGATAGCTTACAATCCTAGTCAGCTTGACACACTGGTATGGCTTTCCCCAGAGTAAAAATTATTTCAGTCAAAGGCCAGAACCAGGCTTAGGATATCCCAGCATCTTTCACACGAACTCTGTCTGTCTATCTGTCTGTCTGTCTTTCTTTCTTTGCCTCTCTGTCTCTGTCTCACAGTCTGTCTGTCTGTCTGTCTGTCTGTCTGTCTGTCTGTCTCTCTCTCTCTCTCTCTCTCTCTCTCTCTCTCTCTCTCTCTCTCTCTCTCTCTCTCTCAACTGTTTGCAATTATTGCTTCACTTACTGATAAATGATGTACTAAATAACATTTCATGTGCATATAACAAGTCTTTAAATTTATTTTTCCAAGATGAGACATTTAATGGCAATTTGTAACAAGCAGACATGAAGATATAAGTAGGTGTATTACTGAATGTAGAATATAGGCCACATACACATATAGCTTGCAACATACGGTTATATAGAACTATATAGCTTTGGTGAATGGAAGGAATGAAGTGATATGAAGATATAAGTAGGTGTATTACTGAATGTAGAATATAGGCCACATACACATATAGCTTGCAACATACGGTTATATAGAACTATATAGCTTTGGTGAATGGAAGGAATGAAGTGATATGAAGATATAAGTAGGTGTATTACTGAATGTAGAATATAGGCCACATACACATATAGCTTGCAACATACGGTTATATAAAACTATATAGCTTTGGTGAATGGAAGGAATGAAGTGATATGAAGATATAAGTAGGTGTATTACTGAATGTAGAATATAGGCCACATACACATATAGCTTGCAACATACGGTTATATAAAACTATATAGCTTTGGTGAATGGAAGGAATGAAGTGATATGAAGATGGCAATAAAACAGTCTGACTTGTTTTAACAGCAGCAGGTCACAAAATGTTATACCAATGCATCATAAAGTTTACATAGACAGTAGTCGCTAATCATGTGAATATCCAAATTGGGTGTAACAAATTAGCTATGATGCTTTAAAGTCCGACTGGCGTCATACGAGGATACGTCTAAAGTTTTTGATGACGCAGAATGGGAACAAGTAGCACTAAGACATATGGAATAACAACTTAACGTCAGAGGTCACCAATGTACCGGCATTACATAGGCCCTTTACACCTCGGAGCACTGTTTGAGGATGTGCTACGGACAGTCTTCCATACTAATTCTACAACCCCTCTCTCAGCTCACCATTTATCCGTCTCCACTCCCATCCTCGCCTCTCCCCCTTCCCCTTTCTGCTGAATGCACATGACGTCAGGGATCTTTCACAGAGGCCACAGTCTGTAGCCCGTTTGAAAACGTTAGATTTGTATTGGGAAAACAAACTTCACAGGCCACTCTCATTCCGTCCTCAGACCACACACTCCTTGCTCTTCATCTGCCACCATGAGTCGACATGAGCCAAAGAGGGCAAATCGCTTCACTTGTTTTATATGGTAGTCAAGTTTACTTTCCATGTTTACTAATGTGTTTTGTAATTTGAATCATTTATGTAATTCGCTAAATTCAAATATTCAGATTTCCCCCAGATTACATTGATAATATGTTCTGAACTATTTGATTGTGTGCGATTTTACATTACACATGTTTTTTGTTTTTTTTTAAACATAGGATTTTGGAACAGAGGCAGACTTGCTGACAATCTTGTGGAAAATAATAGAAGATAAATCTGTACATTAAGTTTTTTTAATGTATATATGTATACTATTCTGTCGTGACTGCTTCCAGGTGGGGGCTATTGTCTACCTGTCTACACCAGATGCAATGAGTTCTATGACTGCCCTGGTAAAGAAGATGAGATGGATTGTGACCACTACACCTGCCCAGGTTTCTATCGCTGCCGGGGATCGAAAGTATGTGTTCATGAGGAGCACCTGTGTGACAGCGTGAACCACTGTCCTGAGAACGATGATGAACTGATGTGCAACTTCACCTGTCCTGACACCTGTCACTGTTATGGGCATGCCTTTATCTGCACTGAGGCCTTCACGACAGACAACTACACGGAACTTCGGTACGTAGATGCTAGTGGCACAATGATGAAACCTAACGATTTTTTTCTTCATAGAAAGCTGATCCATCTTAGCTTGAAATATTGTGGCATTACAACGCTTAGTCATCTGAACTTCCCGAACCTGCAGAGTTTGGATCTGAGTTACAATGACATAAGCGAATTAAGCCGTACTCATTTTCGTAGTCTGAAAAATCTTGTATCTCTATCTTTATCTTCCAATTTGATGATGTCAGTTTATTCCTTTCTGCACACGAATCTTATTTTGTCTAATGTCATTAATGTAGATCTCTCTGGCATTGCAATACCAAATCCTACTGACACATTTTTCAACACATTTCCAAAGGTTCAACTTCTCAATATGTCACGTTGTGGAGTGAAAAAGGTAACAGAAAGAGGATTTCAGTCTCTGAGAAAACTGCACACGCTTGATATTCGTGGTTGCCCACTGGAAACATTCTACCCAGGTGTGTTTGAAGGCCTAAATCGGCTTGAAGTGGTCTATACCGACAATTACAAGTTATGTTGTCCCACAGTTTTGCCTAAAAAATTGGAACCTGAGTACTGTTATGCACCTACGAATGAAATTTCCTCCTGTGATGCTCTTCTGGGGAAAGACATATATCGAGTTTTCTTGACTGTCTATGCAATACTGGCTTTGACAGGGAACCTCGGAAGTTTTGTCTATCGAGTTTGTATCGACAGAAGTGCTGTAAATCTTGGATATGAAATTTTTGTCACACATTTGAGTGTGGCTAATTTCTTGATGGGTGTGTACCTTGCTATCACCGGCATCGCTGACAGAGTTTATTATGAAAAGTATCGATGGCATGACGAAGCATGGAGACACAGTGTGGCTTGTAAATTGGCAGGATTTGTGTCTCTCGGGTCAACTGAAGTTTCTGCTTTTCTCATTTGTCTGATCACTCTGGAACGTTTTCTAGTGATTGGCTTTCCCCACAAAAACCTCCGTTTTAACCGTTTGTCAGCCCACGTGGCTTCTGTGACAGTTTGGCTCATTGGTTTGATTCTAGCTCTTGTCCCTCTTCTACCTATGACCTCACACTGGAATTTCTATAGTCAGACGGGCATTTGCATCCCTCTGCCCACCACAAGAAAGAGGTTTGCCGGCAGTGATTATGCCTTTGGTGTTATGATTGTTGTGAACTTTGTTCTCTTCCTGTTTATTGCTGTTGGTCAGCTTCTCATCTACTGGTCCATCCATGTCAACGCAGTGAGTTCCGAGGATTCTGGAAGAAAAGCGAGAGACACAGCTATTGCTCGACGACTGCTGGCTGTGGTCATGACAGATTTCATTTGCTGGTTTCCTATCGGAGTGCTTGGACTGGTGGCTCGTAGTGGAGTCCCCATTTCTAGCGAAATCAACGTGGCCATCGCCATCTTCGTGTTGCCCTTCAATTCTGCCCTAAATCCTTTCCTGTTTGCAATTAATATAGTCATGGAAAAGCGTCGGAAAGTCTCTAAAGCGCAGAAGTCTCGAATCGAGGGAGGGGGGCTCTCCCCCCAGAGCAAAACCAGAGTGTTAGATGTTGTATCGGAAAACAGAGAAATTGAGTGCAACTACAGCAAAGAAGAAGCCTTACAGCTGTTCAAAAAGCTGTTGGCAAATGGTCTGTTGACACCAGAGGAAATTCGACGACAGATCTGGGAAATCTATGAAGGATAATGATTATGATATTTCACTCCAGGTGCGTGAGAACTGGCATTTGTATTCTTCAATACAGTATTTTTGTAAACAAAGAAGAAAGTTATTGAATGCCAGTATCTTAAGATTTTTATCGTCTAAGCTGTGATGGTTATGAAACAACACACACGTCTTTTTCACATGTCATGCGTGGTTGCACTGCGTGTTTGTTATCAAGCGGTATTGTTTGAAGCAATTGAATTCTTAAAAATTCCTTATGCTTTTCCTTTGTGCCATCGTGCTACCATCATGCATTTTTTGTCAGAGTGTCAGTTTTATTTCTTTTTAGTGAGATTCAAGACGATTTCTCTTTATCAATTATAAGCATTCTACTCAATATCAGAATACGTTAGTTACTTAGCTGTATCTGATCATATCATACTTTAGAAAATGAGAATGATTACTTCATAGTAGGTATTTTTATTCACATATTTGTTTTCACAAACAGAAAACGTAAAACTAAAACGACTACATTTCTTTTCGATGCTGTGTCCTCAACTGAATTTCACTTTCAAACTTATATTGCTCTTACTTTCCCTTTCTTTTCCTCGTTTAAGTACTAAAAGTGACATATGTATAACTCGCATGGTACACGATGGATCTGTGAGTTGAAGATCAGTCCCTATGGTGTTTTGAATATCCTTGCAGCTCATAAGGGACAAAAAAACAACAACATTGCTTTCTCTTTGGCATTTGGTTTTAGGTGAGTTGGTTTTTAAATTTGACTGGTATATTTATCAGCAAGAACGAACTTTTAAACTGTGCCTCAGAATGTAATACTTTGCCGTCACATTTTCTTAGTCCTCATATAGACATACTTTTTACACATTTGCTAAAATCTTACGCAAAGGTGTCTGAACCTGAATACAGGCATGCATAGACATACTGATAGTACTCAAATGAACATGTTTGTTCACATGTGTTTTGGCTGGATATACGTGTAACCTAGTATATACATTCCTATGCATACACGCACATGTACATGCCTGCTTATATAACCTGAGTAAACATATGCATAGGGGTAAAGTATTTTTAATGTTATCTAGCACTGTTGAGCATTGGCGCAGCACATACGCATGGGATACAAGGGGTATAATGAGGCTACATTAGTGGTGTAATATATTGCTGTGAGGGTAGATTTAGTATGTGGCTCAGATGTTTTGGTACAGGTTTCTTTTCGGTATAGTCTTTGTGATCCGCAGATTTTGGCTGACTAGGCAGCAGTATTCTGGTCAAGTGGTAGGAATCTCTTACCACCTTTTCATGTCAGGTATTGTTGTTACAATAAGCAAAAAAGAGAATCTGTAAGTTATGTCTTCGTCTTTCAGAAGTTGAGCACACATGGTCAGTAGATAGTGAATCAAACTAATTGACGAACTGTATATTGGGGAGGTCTTTAAAGATCTGCTTGGGCTAATCATCATGCCTCTGTTTTGTTGTGGTTAGTTGAAGTTAGATTTTTACATCAATCACTGTGAAATGTGGTGATCTGAACATGTTTAAGGATGTGTTCTTGTCGACCAAAGGCAGTTTGTACAACTGATTATAATCTGCACAGTCATGGAGCTGGAGACAGCAATTGAAAGAAAGTTCAAAGAGGTCTGGGGGTTAAACGTAAGTACAGTGCAGGCTCAAGGGCTGATCCTTGGCGCACGTCAAGCAGAAGATCAATGGTTTCAGAGCATAAATAATGATTTTGACTCTCATTTCTTTCAGTAAGATAAACATTGGATCAAGAAGGTACTCTGTTGGTAATTCCGCATGTATGTTTCGGACGATGGAGGATAATGTCACGACCTATGATATCAAAAGCAGGTAATAAATAAATTTACAGGCTTAAAATGCATATCTTCTCGTTTTCAAGGACAGTAAACAAACTGGTCACGATCACGATCTTAATACTAAAGAAAACATTATTAGTGCTGGGAACAATTCGTACTCGTTTACAGATAGTTTCGTTCAGCCAGTTGCTGACAGTAGGATTTTTCCAGTGAATGGGAAATGCGTGGTCTGTGGAACAGTCAGTATGAAACGAGTCTGTTTGCCGAGAATTTCAGGTCTGAAATTAATCGAAATGAAATACTGCAGGATGAACTTAAAACAACACACAACATTTACATAAGCCAAGAAATTTGTTGTTACAATTACTGACTATTCAAATACGATTATTAGTGTATAAGCTACATGACCATTCTTTCAGATAGTCCAGGACCATTTTATCTACACAAATGTAATGAAACAATTTCAATGTATTGAAAGGAAAGTGGAAACTTGTAACCAAAGGGATTAAGGGATGAATTTGAGTATGCATTCTGATTACGCAGAAAGCAGAAAATTCTGTCTAGTATCTAAACATTGTAGCAGCTTAAATTACTATTTTTCACCCTTGCCATCTATTGAATTAAATGATATTACTGTATTTGTGATTTAGAAAAAAAGAAATAATGACTGTCAGCTGTGTGCTATTATGATCCCATAACTCGGACTCCGTGAAAACAATGAGGTCGGATGTTGTTTGGTGCTGGTACATTTTGACTGTTTTTTTCCCGACCTGTATGCTTTGTGTGTTGTACCTTCACATGGAGTAGAGGCTACAGTGTCTCTGTTCTTAATTAACTCCATAACATTTTCACGTGCGGTTTTTTTGTTTTTTTTCCATTTGTTTCTTTGCCAGCAAGATGACACAAATCTTACATGACCGATTTTAAGCAAACACATTGGAAAGATGGGCTGTCAGTCAGTGGGAAAAGGATTTGTGCAAATCTGTGCCGCAGATCTAGATCGAATAGCAGATTTTGGATCCGTTCAGCAATGTTACACATGAGCGATGTGAAGTTACCGTTACCAGATTGATAATTATCTGTGAAGTAATGTACTTATATGGAATATTAAAACTTTGTAGTGATATGAATTTGGACGTTTTCTAATTTTCCGTGCTCTGTTTTTGAAATTATATGGGAAGCAACTCTTTCAGTCATTCACAATTATTACTGTCCTTGCCAGATCAATAGTTTTCCCAGGGTCCGTTTGACCTTGACAGAGGTTTCTAATGTGCCCTTCTAGTTTGTGTTGTTTTTTTCTCAATTTCAAGTTTCCTGAATGGAAGATTTGGGATAAAGAGTTGACTTGACCATGGCAAGAAAAAACAAATGGCTACCAGACTAAACAGTTCACTCAGTTAAAGAAGGCTACTCACTGTGTGCGTAGCTTTCGTCGGCAATCCGGCCGACTTCTTCAGCGCAACTGCTGGGCAAGATGGTTCCAGAGGGGAGTAAAGGAGGCAGTCCACATCGCCGCCAGGAACCCCACCCTTAACCGCGACAGGGGCCGACACAACCTGTCATCGGTGTACTCCTCACTCATTCAGTTGCATTGTCGTGAGTTCACTCACGGCGGTGCGCACTGAATCCAGTTTTCAACCCAGCAGTTGCGCTGAAGAAGTCGGCCGGAGTGCCGACGAAAGCTATGCACACAGTGAGTAGCCTTCTTTAACTGAGTGAACTGTTTAGTCTGGTAACCATTATGTCTACCCCTCAGCCGTTAAAACTCCCTCAAGAAAAAACAAGTTTTGATTAATTCTTTCCAGTTCAGACATTTGGGTGCTAAGATTTCTGACATAATTGGGTTAGGACAGGTTACTGTTAAAAAAAAAAAGTCATATAGGAAAATAGATGAAATTATATATCAAAACATACATTGATGTCTTTAGATGATGAATTAACAGAGAAATGTTCAGATTTGACCAGGAGAAATGTTGTTATGACCTCTTGTCTCAAGATATTTTTACAAATAGCCAAACAAGAGCAATATTGCATACAGACGGAAGTACACCTGACGACATTGATAGATTTATGACAGAAGTGCTTAAAAAGAGAGTGAAATCAAGGAAGTCAAACAATATGCTAACTGAAGCTTCACTAGAATGAGAATGGTTCTTATCATAACATCATTTGAGACACGTTAACCGATGGAATGACGCTATATGACAATTTCCCATCAATGTCTGCTGTTAACAATAGACACGGACAAGGAACAGCAACAGGAACACTCGATATGCAAACGTTTCTTTCGTTTTGCGCGCTCCTCTGATGTTTCTCTGATAATGACCACCGAACCCGTTGTTCAATTAGCGGCCGAAAATTATTTCCACCTCAGTTTTAAAAAAAAACAGCAGAAAAGGTTAGACACCCATAGAGTTCATTTAAACTCGACTGTTCTGAACTGTACAATTCAACTTCTTTCTGACGTATTTTCGAAAGTTGTTCTTCTTTGCACCCTTGAAAAAAAGGAATGTTTTGCTGACCTTGTTTTGTTCATTAACGTTCACGATTACAGTGTTTCTGTTTTATTTTCTATCCATGTGATTGCAAGTGCTTTAATCTGGGTGATGGACAGTAAATCATCTGGCTATTGAAAAACATCGGAGCTGTCTCTGAATGAATCATAAAATTTTTACTCTCTTCCTTTTGTTTATGCATGTGCGCGTGATAGTAGCCGTGGGAAAGAGAGAGCCTGTTTGTTGAATTTGTTGTCTGCTTTCCCAATAGTCATGCTAAACAGAATCCATTTTTTACGAGAGAGAGAGAGAGAGAGAGAGAGAGAGAGAGAGAGAGAGAGAGATGTTCAAACAGAAAACAGTGTTCCAGCAGCCTGAAAATTTTATATGGGTGCATTGTGAATTTTCAGCCTCAGTCCGTTCAGAAACAGTTTACATTGACTTGATGGACGAAACACGTAAAATAGGCGAGAATGGAAATATTGATTGCTCACACACACACACACACACACACACACACACACACACACACAGAGAGAGAGAGAGAGAGAGAGAGAGAGAGAGAACCTTCAAACTGGGATAATTTAATTCTCAAAAGCACTTTCAAGAAAGTTAGTATTTAAGGAAGGCATGCAATCCGCTATTTTCTTAAGGAGAATTCTTCATTCGAGTAAAGATAGAATGTTCCGTGACGATCCTTCAGCTAGATTTCTTTATTTTGAAAAATTATCTTTTCTCCAAAAATCTAGTTATAAAACATTTCCTTTTCTGGAGGGTGCGCGTTATGAAAAAGAAGAAAAAGTATTTCGGATCTTGAACATATGGCGAGCTTTATGCAAACATAAACTGGATATAGGAAAAGTGGGTTTTCGAAAGAAGACCCCACGTTACTGGTCGGTGTATACTTGCTAAATCCACATTATATGTTAGACCATTGACGCCACGTATTTAGTAAATAACAAATAGATAAACTTGCTCTCATGATAAGATAAATACACGCCAATAATTCAAAACGAATGAATGTGGATATGGGCGTATAATCAGCTTATTATGGGAGCAAGTGTCACCCTGCTTGTTTGTCGTTTATTGTTTACTTTTCCTTAGCTCGTTTTAGATTCTCCTTCAAAACACACACACACACACACACACACACACACATATATATATATATATATATATATATATATATATATATTGATAGATAGATAGATATACGTTATGTGTGTATGTGTGATGAGAGAGAGAGGGAGAGATACAGAGAGAGAGAGAGAGAGGGGGAGAGAGAGAGAGAGATTAGTATTGTGAGAAAAAAGTTCTCTTGAAAAATGAGGCGGAGTTCCATTTTATACCATTTTATATGAGATAACTTTAGAGAACTGTATTAAACAATGTACTTGAAAAAAAAACCCTGCTAAACTGAATCCCATCCTTCAGTATAAACACCTGCCGTTCTGGTCACAAAATATAACTCCCACTCTCATACATGCGGCATATATTTGTAATGCGGATGGGAATGGAATGTGTTGTCATAGTCTCTGCACTTGAGATTGAAGGCATTAGGCATATAGGTCAAAACTATGAATTTCCATGGGAAGTAACTATTCTGATGGGATTGAACTCGCTCTCGCTACCTCTCAGTCATCAGTTTGTGGTTATAACATTGGCATTTTCGCGGCTGATAGTGTGTCTGTCTTTAGTTTACCTCGGTCTGGAAACAGATGGACATTGTGTATACACTTTGATCTGGGATTTCTAAAGCGCACTGACGCAATAATCAATGATTCATTACGACACAGATTCGCATACGAAACGTACAAAGGCCCATGGGATTCATCACTTTTTGTTGCTTCGTAAATGCTTACGTTACAACATTTCGATGGCCCGATCGATTGCGCAAGCGCAGTTTGCTGGTAACTTTTTTTTCACCATGGCTGTCAGACAGCGAATTCAGGGTACAACGCAACACTTTGATACGAATTGTAAATAGATCCGGCATCATCACCTCTCTGTCTGGCTGTCTGGTTTGCTGGCTGGTTGGCTGGCTGGCTGGTTGGCTGTCTCTCTCTCTCTCTCTCTCTCTCTCTCTCTCGGGTTGTGTGTGTGTGTGTGTGTGTGTGGTGTGTGTGTGTGTGTGTGTGTGTGTGTGTGTGTGTGCGATCGCGCTCGCGCGCGTGCGTGCGTGCGTGCGTGCGTGTGTGTGTGTGTGTGTGTGTGTGTGTGTGTGTGTGTGTGTGTGTGTGTGTGTGAAGGCGATTGGATCGTAATAAGCGTGCCAGGCAGCGCGAAACACAGGCAAGCCTACATTCGAAGACACTTGCAAAATGATTTGTCTTTGTTATGTCTAGCACGGTACTAAAAGTAACGGCATGGTAAGTACATAAATCTTTGTCAGTTAATGCTCCCAGTTGCAAGCAGGATGGTGTGGCAATCATTTACGCTTAGAACATGCTGCTTTGTTATTCCTTTGATCCAATGGTGATGAATCTAACATAGGCGTCCGCTAACTCGAACTCATTCACTCATTTAGAAAACGGTATGCTTTGTCTCAAAACAATCTATCTTCAATACCAGTAGGGGTCTGTGGACATGTATGAGAAGAGATTTGTTTGTACAAAATTTCAAACTTTTCCTCTTTTTTTTTGGACAGGGAAATGTACACAGAATGTCTTAACCAATATTGATCTTGACTCCTTTAATAGCTCGATCTCCGTAGTGATAGGATTAAGGTAAGATTAAGGTAAGCACGCCATTGGAAAAAAAGGAGGACGCTATATGCGGACTGCAATTGTGTATTACTTCCCTCTCCGTCCGGACAACAGCAGTAGCAACTGTAGAGTTCCACCCACCTTACGAATGATCAGGCATAAAAGCAACCAAACTTGGCAGAACGATAAATACATATTTTCACACCTTTTCAGACACCCCATCATTTGTAACGGCCATGAATCTGTACTTAACATTTTCAAAGATAGTTTCAATATCACACATTTTTTTTCTTTCTTTTTTTTTTTAAGAAAAAAAAATCAGGTAAAATCGTTGCTTCATGTTCGGAGAAAAAGACATGATTAACATTTCTATGCAAATATTGCAGCCAATATTAAGTTGTCAAGACTGGACCATTTAACATAGGCTACATGTACATGCATATCACTAATTAGAACTTTGTCTATGGATTTTAAGATTAATGGTGATAACAGTCTATCGGGTTTATGATTAATGGTGAATCAAGTAAGTTACGTGTTTAAATACTAACAGATCGTTTCAAAACCGTAACACATAGTGAGGAATCCCTGGCGGTATGAGCTCTGCATCTGTCTTGCATGATCATAGTCTTCTGATCCCTGTCTTACATGACATTTCTCATCTACACCATGCTTCAATGACCACATCACAAATAAACCGGTTAACGAACAAAAACACAAACATGAACGGTTCTTTTGCAGAAGAATGTAATTATTTATCAGTACAAGTATAAACTTTACAACATCGTCTGCATAGACAGCATTACGAGGCATTCCAGCTGATAGCAACATACGAAACAGCTGTACAAAAAGCACTAATACGATTGGTTGTTTCGTGTAAGAAAACAGATTGACTGAATTTATTAAGTTCAAGTGACATTTTCAAAAGACATAAACATTTAACCATTGAATTCATTACCTATTTTGTCTACATAGACACATTACACGACATTCAACAATAGTGACAAAAATCTCTTTATCAATGTATATGAGGACAAAAATGGGTGGGTAACATTATTTTATGTTCCGTCGCAATTCTTTGCTCTTTTTTCTTCCAGACATGTTTGCAACTCCCTAAAATAGCCATTTTTTTTTAACTATGAGATTTCAGTGTGCACATATCAACGTAAAGTGCGTATTATCATTATTCTCTTGCTTTAGTATTGTATAGACGTACAATGTTCTTTCCTGTTTCTTTGCCAGTTACACGTATTAATTTACAAGAATAATAAGAGAAGTAATTTGCCTATTTGACTCACATGTAATGAGGCACAGGGAGAGTGACACGAACACAGGGAGAGTGAGACAACCTGGGAAAGGAATAAGGCATTCAAATGCAACTCCAACAACGACTTCTCCTGCTCACATACTAACACACACACACACACACACACACACACACACACACACACACACACACACACACACACACACACTGAACAAATTAAAACAAAACTTGTAGAGATGTTCTTTTATTAGGAATGCATAAATGAACACGTGTTTGAATGATATATGCTGATGACATTTTTTTTATTAGATATAAATGTAAATGTAGACGTAATTGTATGTACGGTGGTGAACGAGACTGGCTTAGAATTAAAAAAAAAACACCAGATCTCTGCGTGTTTTCCGCAAACAATCAAATTGCAAATATTTGGTCTTTTTATTTTGCGATCGGACAGCACAACAGAGAGTGTGTGGTAAGTAAGTAAGTAAGAAGTAAGTAAATAAGTAAGTAAGTAAGTAAGTAATACTGCTAATAGACCAGCCGACCGCAAAAGGGCCACATCAGGGCTGTCACCATGTTGAAGTCAGCACACAAGTCTTTCATTCACACAACCCCTAGAAATACACCTATAAACACACCAGAAATTTTGTTAAAAACCTTTCTACTGTGAAATCTTAGATCAGCTGAAAAATGTTAAATTCTCAGAAATTCAAAGATCACATCAGGTGGAACATCTCTAAACGTTTTTATAAAGTCTGCTGTAAAATGTTTATGCGTCACATCATGCATTTCCCAACACTCTAAGAGAATATGTTGCACTGTGAGTGATACATGGCATGAAATGTACCACGGAGCTTCTTCACTCTTTAAAAGGTATGGATAAGTTGGAGACGAATGGCCAGTGTGCACTGTGGAAAAGCTTTATTACAAATACTGCTGTGGCCATCACCACTGCTGCCAGTGCTGTTCAAGTAGTGGCTGCACGTTGTGACTGTTTTTGTTTCTTGGAGCGTGGGGAGACTGTGTAGGGTTCTGAAATGTACGTCTCCATGTCCT
This sequence comes from Conus canariensis, assembly GCA_033310375.1. Taxonomy (NCBI): domain Eukaryota; kingdom Metazoa; phylum Mollusca; class Gastropoda; order Neogastropoda; family Conidae; genus Conus; species Conus canariensis. The sequence continues at coordinate 27,937,949 of CM065722.1, forward strand.
CGATGGTGGTGGGGAGCTCTCTGCCACAGGATTCCGGCAGCATCCGCATGCAGATGGGAAGCAGAAGACAGCACACACCGAAGATGGCACCCGGCGCCCAAGAGACATGCCTGCTCTGAAATGATGAGAGGCAGAAAGACACGAAGACAAAAGGAACCAACGGGAGGAGACACCAGGACGATAGAAGAAGGGGTGAGAAGAAACAAGTGGAGGGCTGGACAAATACAGTCCTTCGAATGAGACTGTAAACCGAGGTTCCGTGTGTGAACGCACGCACAACACCTTGCACACACGTAAAATCCCATCACCAACTAACGGAAGAGAAGGCCAGTTTGGCCGCTGGTATGGATGACACTTTACACATAGCATGCACCTTCCACGAAGTTGGAGTATGGCTGCCTTAATGGCGGGATGAAAAAAAAAAACGGTCATACACACGCATGTGTCAGAATAATCAACTTGATGATTGTGGACACTCCACAGAAAAAAAAAAGAATGCAGGAGGAGGAGAAGGAGGAGGGGAGGAATGAGAAGAGGATGAGAAAGGAAAGAAGAACATGAGGAGCAAGAAGTGGAAGAAGGGTGAAAGAAGAGAGGAAGCAAAACCACAATCAGAAGATCAGAAGCAAGAAGCACAATTTGAATGACGAGGTCACCAGGTAAATGGAACAAGAAAATGACAACATCAAAGCTACGTGCTTCGACCTGTTGGTCTTCTATAAACCTGATAGACAAATAAGACAAGCTTAAGGAAAAAAACGAAAGGAGCAAAGCACACAACACACACACACACACACACACCACACACACACACACACACACACACACACACAAACGCACACACACAAACGCACGCTCGCGCGCGCACTCACACACACACACACACACACACACACACACACAACACACACACACACACACACACACACACACACCTATAGAACATGAAATGCCAGTAGGTGAGACAAATGCATTGGAAGTCCAGTCATAGTTTGGGTAATTTGGAACTTAGTGATAACACCGAACAGAGAGAATTTAGTTTTTAAAATATTTCGAAACAAACAAGGATACGAGGAAAAAGAAAAAGGTATTGGTGCTGGGGGCAAGGGGTAGGGTGGGGTGAACAGGAACAAGAACAACATCAGCATACAAAAAAACAGACCAAAAGTATGGGCGAAAGGCAGAGATGGAGATGGAACAGAGAAGCAAGAGGAAAGGGAGGGACAGTGGAGGCAAAAGGGAAAAAGAAGACCAGCAGTCGTGGTGTAGTGGTCAGTGAATCGGGCTGCGACTGCAAATTCGTAGGCTCAAATCCTGTCTAGAGGCATGTCTGTCAAGTTTCGAGGTTGGTTTCTACACAGAATAGCTGACTGAACTAAACAGGCTAGGCTTAAAAAGAAAAAAAAACTGAAAACAGAGCCATGAGCTTAAACAAACAAAACAAAAACTGAAATTAAACTATGAGCTTAAAATAGGAAAAGTGTGACAACATATTTGAGTTTCAAAACGGAGTGACTAAGGGCGGAAAATGAAGCAACATTTAGAAAGAGAGGGGGTTAGTTACCGCCAAGGACATAGACAGAGTACAGGACTAGACACGTATTTGAGTTTCAACGAACTTAATGGGTGTGTCTGAAAGTATTGCTCAATTTTCACGATCAATACTCCAGGTGTTTAGACGCATCTCTCGGGCGTAATTGATGTTAAAATATTTTTAGACGGAAATGTAGAAGATAGATCTGTGAGATCTGGAATCCAGAGGAAAACAGCATGGAATCTTCTGCAGCATCTTCACTGACTCTATATGATATAAACAAAAAATGATTCCAATTCTGTGGCCTTTCACGCCCTGAAGCTTACGCTTCCAAGAACGTATATGCAATGTTCTTTGTAGAATTTTAGTTTATTTATTTAGATTGATTTAACTGCTTTCAACGATCTTCATTCCCGCAACGACTTGAAAGTGACGTTTGCAGAATTGTAGACAATACCCTTTGTAAGCATCCACCTTGTTAACAGAATTCTACAAAAAGAGTGTCGAATATTATGAATGTCTTACCAGCGTTCTAAAATAAGGGGCAACCATCCCTCCTATTCTTCCCGCCATGGACGCCACTCCCAAACTGGCATTCCTGCAAGTGATAACATATGTTAAGCATTTGTTCGGGGACATGATAAAAAAAGAAAGGAATACAAGTCTCAACAAACAGTTTCAATGAAACCAGGATCAGAAAGTGAAGACGACCCGTGAATCAGATCACTGAACACATCATTGCATCATGCCAGGTCCGCTAGGCTCTTTATAAGAGAGAAACCCATTTACTGTACCTGTACTGCTGGACTGGGATATCGGCTCCTTTGTGAGTCTCATCAGAAAGGCCAAGGAACGGCAGTGATCAGATCCACTCACGGTCGTTAGGAGGAACGCATCAAATATCACTGATACTTTTAATTTCAAGGCGATACCGCAGCGTCCGTATACGCTGTACCCAATCTGCATGGCCACGAGGTAACAATGCAAAACAACAACAACAAGATCAACACCAACACCATCACCATCACCAACAACAGAATACGGGCAGAAAACAGCATACAACTTATAATTCAGCAGCATACTGGTTTTCAAGACGGAAAATCAGAATCCAGTGGGTCAGAGTATTGAAAAATAGGAAGAATTTTTAATGAACAAATAAGTTCCCCCACATGCTAGTAAGTATGTGCTCATTTCTCCATTCGTTGCTGTTGACATTGGTACGTGAATAAGATGCACAAGTCAAAGACAGGCTTACGTATGATGACCGGAGATATTACAAAGAAGCCTTTGGCTTTTGTCTTCCCTTATTTGTACTCTTCCACCTGCAAACCGGTGAAAAAACTGTTTATCATCGGCGCCAGTCCTGTCATTTCATTTTGTATGTAGGAGCAAACCGTTACTGTTCGTGTTTCATGAGTACCGCTGCTCTTCTTGTTTCGTGAATGCCGTTAGCTAAAATAGTCAGTTTATAAACTACCCACATACTGCGATTCTCTCTCTCTCTCTCTCTCTCTCTCTCTCTCTCTCTCTCTCTCTCTCTCTCTCTCTCCACACACACACACACACACACACACACACACACACCTTCCCATCCACCTACACACAAAGACGCACACACACACACACACACACACACACACACACACACACACACACACACACACACACACACACACACACATACGAGAGAGAGAGAGACAGACAGACAGACAGACAGACAGACAGGCATACAGACAGAGCGAGACAGAGAGAGAGACAGAGAGAGTACCTGAGATTAGTGGGGAATTGTTCCGGCGTGTAGAGATAGAGCAAACCAAACGTGGAAGCGATGCCAAACTTGCCAACGAGAGACAGAACAATCACAGCTATGCTGACCGCTTGGTTCTCACCTGTGGTCAAGCAGATAAACAGTCCAGCAGTCAAGCGAACGGTAATTCACTCAGTCATGAATACAAACGTTCTACTGTCAACCACAAGGGAAACACAAAATCATGAGTCAATATGAATAATTTGGGTTCACTCTCAGAGTAGCCTGAAATGGCTCGAACGAAAGAGCTCGCCCTCAAATGTTCTGATGAACTTGAACTGATATTTTCTGATTTTATTTTCTGTATTAATTAACCTATTACCCACAGCGAGATTATTTCCATATCACTCACCCTGGCTTCCCCATATATAGCTGCATCCAGGTCTGTTCAGTTGCCATATCAGTACTACATCCCACCGCCAGCAATTGGCGTCAAATGCCATGAAGTATCTCACAAGAGGAGACACTGCACCGTTGCCCAGCTACGTGGGTGGCGTGTGTGATTTTGACCATTATAGCATTTATGTTGATTTTTTTTAAGATAAGGTTGAAGTGCCCAAAGCATGAAATTACAAATATTCTCAAACGTGGGAGAAGATCTTAGTTTTACAACCTTGAACTTGTTACAATAAATGTATGTGTTGTACTGCGCCGGTCATCAGCAAAACGCAACTGATTATGTTGGTCCACCCTTGCAATCAAACTGAGATACATTCTCCTAAATTGGTGGTATCTTCAGAAAGATTTTGAAATAAAATCCAATAGTCTCCCGCCTAGCACTGGGTAGAAGAGCAGAACGGAAAGAAAGCACTGTAATGACATAATTTGCACAAAAAACATCAATAAGTAAAGATTACTCATTATAAAGGCAAATCTTTGAGTTTGTAGAGGACCAGTCAGACGATGCAATGGCAGAATTGATATTCCAACAGTCGGTGGTCAACTCTACATTTCGATAATTCTCAGTAATTTAAATCATATCGGTGCCAACAGCAGCTAAAATGTGTAATACATAGCCTTTGTCTGGATCTCCTAAAAGATACAGTCCTCTGAACAATAAGATGCTGGACAACAAAGTAGTGGGAAAAAAAGACAGGCAGGCTAGAAAAAATTCTCTGTTATTAAGACAATCAATTATCAAGGATTTAAAGAAACAAAAGTTGGAGAGGAGGAGGGGGGGGGGGGGGGGCAGAATAAAAGAAGCGGCGTCAATCTGTAATTATCTTTCCTTCACTAGCAACATGTGGGGACCATTGAAGTCTGTCCCTAAAACAGAACTTTTGTATCGTCTGTCCGGAGCCGACTTTTGTCCTAGATTGGGACTCATCAGCAAAACGCAGCTGACTCTGTTTGTCCACCTTTGGTTTTAGATAAGGATCCACCACCTACATTCATATACTATGTTTCTCAACAATGACACATACACAAAATCCAACAGTCTCCCACACCAGCCGGCAAATTTAGAAAAGGGAAACGAAAATGTAAGTACGAATGAATGGATGAACGAACGAACGAATCAATCAATGAACGAACGAACAAACGAACGATTCAATCAATCCATCAATCGACCAACCAATAAATCAATCAGTAATTTACTACTTTGTCTGCTAACTAACATGTTAATGAACTAGGCAATGCTGTTTTGTGGACAGACTGGGATGGATGATGTACTTTCAGACACGCATGTGTGTCTTCTAAATTTCAACTGCGCCTCTTCCATCCCACTTTCCCTGACTCGCTAGTCTAAACGGCATTCTAGTCTTTGTATTGCTCATCGTAGAGTGGCAGACAATGTGTTTAGCACAGATGAATTTGACAGTGAAAGGTCCGACCGGTTAATCCCAGGTGTATGGATTAAATAGCTTCAGTAAAAAGTTTATACACGCAAGTGTCAATCCCAGATAAGCCTGAAGGCAAGATTCTTCACCAGCTAGGGATGACAGGGCAACAGATGCCAGAAGAGATAGTCCCGCTAGCACGTGGAACACGTCACAGCATCTCTTACGGCCAAACCTGGAGAGAAACAAAATTGTACGAACAGATGAAAGAAGAACTAACAAATTGTAAATAAATGTAACGAGTGTACTGTCTAAGTAATCTTTGGCTGTGCTGAGAGCGTGTCAAATACCAACGAACCAAAAGCGCAAAGAAACGAATTTACCATCATTTGTAGCAGCAGCAACAACATCAATGAGGGTAACTAACGAATGAATGCACGACTGAACACAGCTGAGGTACTAACGGCATCGACCTGTCAAAAACGAACAAACAAACAATGGAAACCCAACAAGCATACAAAGCATCAAGTAACGAAAACACGTGTAAGTCCAACAGCAGGAAACCACAAGAAAGTATAAATTTATATCACACAACACAAACAACGCAACACAACACAACAGCAAAGTGACCTACCATGTCTTTACATGCTAGTAATGAACGCTTCGTGATGCAACGTAATGAAACATAATTAAGCATCAGATTACATTACATTACGTGACTTCGATTCATTATATGAAATTGTGTTCTTTCGAATCAGATCGAATCGCTCCAGGTTAGTAATTGTATTTCATCATGCCACGTCCCATTGTGTCAAAAAACTTCATTTCGGTCATATCACATGCCACTGCATTAAATGAGTTCCATACCGACATAATTGTATCGCTGCGGATGAAAAAAAATGCGTTCCATCCCATCAAGTTACATCGCTTTATTTGACATCGCTCCCATTCTATCGGAATTAAATAGTGTGTCATGTCATCTAACAACGCTGTCATCAGATAACACTCTGTCACATCATTTAACACTCCCTTTAGTCTCATCACATCATATCCTGTGACAACATATAAAGCCATACCCATTTATATCGACTGACATTACATCAAAGTATATAACATAGCCATCTGTCAAATGACATAATATCACGTCACGTATTGTAACAATAACAATCACATCGCATCACTTCAAATCACAGCGCAGATATTGTCTCAAATCACAGTTAATCGCCCCACCTTCATCGTCTCATACCATATCACAACCCATCTAGTCATAAAAAAAAATCATGTAGAACCCCATCACTTTAAACGGAACCACATCAAACCACTTCGCACCATCACACAACACCTCGCATAATTTCACATTACGGCCGTATTGCACTACCCTACGCACGTCAACACACAGACCATCGCATCATATCAAACCACATCACCTGAAAATGCATGGCACCACATCAAAGCATCACAAGAATCTTATCAAAGCACCAAGCAGTCTACCTAGATTTGTAGTGTACCCCACATCCGACTGTGACGTAACACCGATCATGTGCTCACACACCTCACTCCCTTCCCCCATCCCTTCGGGGCTCTACGCTCACAGCAAAGACTTATCCTCACAGAAGTCTCAAATAGAGCACTTTGCGTTTGTTTTCGGCTCTTTTGTCAGTTAATCACAAACATGTGAACTATAATTAATGCACTGAGTACGAAATCCAGCACAAAGAAAGGATATTTACAAAGAAAGTAAGATTTTTGTGATAAAACACAGCAATGCACCCTCCTTGTACCAATGGATAATTGCACACCACAGTATCATCTGCTTTTCGAGCGTTCGATGAGAACTGGATCGGCGCCTCAGTCCACACTCTCAGTGGTCAAGTCCATTATCGCAGGATGGGGGCTGCACCTTGAGAGAGAGAGAGAGAGAGAGAGAGAGAGAGAGAGAGAGAGAGAGAAGACAGACAGAGAGACAGACAGACAGACAGACAGACAGACAGACAGAGACAGAGAGAGAGCGCGCACATGCTGGTAAGTACAGTAAACAACATCTATCCTAGAGTGGGAATTTGCTGAAAGTGAGCGCTAGCTGGAAGTGGCCCTGTGATGAACAACACGTGCCATGCGCGCGACTGGGGGAGAGAAGTAGGCAACACCTGCCAGGGAGTGTGCATTGCTGTTAGCTTAAGTCCAGCAGTGAGCATAGGGCCTTAACAGACGTACCTTTCTGAGAATAAAATCACCACAACAACCGGGAATTCCACGAGAATGCTCAGGGAAAAGCCCAGGTACATGTCGTCAGCAAGAGTCACAGACGTCATAGATAACCCATAATACGTCATAGCGTTCACACACCTGTTGATGAAAACCAGTTCAAGAGCATTAAGAACATGCAAACGGTATTACTTTGCAAATGGTAATCATTAAATATTTCTCAACTAAGAAATGCAGCACGGCTTCTGTTGTTCTCTCGCTCTAAAAGGAGAATGGTACTAAAAAATAATCGTCCAAGCTACTTTGTCACACAATCTCACATAAAATACTAATGAAATGAAAATGAACGGCATTTTCATCCATACAGTGGCAAGAAAACAGAAAATTATCTATTGCAAAAACAAATATACATCTCTAAATACAAGCATGGATACATACATATACATACATACATACATACGTACATACTATATATACATGAATACATACATACATACATACATATGTATACATACATACATACATTACATACATACATACAACATGCAGTAACATACATACATACATACATACATACATACATACATACATACATACATACATACATGCATACATACATACATACGTACATACATACATACATACATACATACATACATACATACATACATACATACATACATACATACATACATACATACATACATACATTCATACATACATACTTACATACATACATTCATGCATGCATACATACATACATACGTGTATGCATACATACGACAGAACTGGGTCAATAAACGGACAGACAGACACTAGCACAGACTTAAGCTTTTTCAGGAATGCGATGTTCATGCTTGACAATGCTTCATAAAAACACAAGGGATGTAATATGATTCACAATGCAAAGACAAAAATCATTTATTACAAAACCATATGTACATTTATGAATACAAACATAAATACACATATATATGCTAACCTACCTACCTACTTGCCTACCTACCTACGTACCTACCTACCTTCCTACATACCTGCCTGCCTGCCTGCCTGCCTACCTACCTACCTACCTACCTACCTATCTACCTACCTACCTACCTACCTACTTACATATATACATACATACAAACAAATTTATCTACAAACATACGTGCATACATGCATACACCTACATACATACACACACGTATGTACATACATACATAAATACATATAAACACATACATATATACAGACAGACAGACATGCTTGCATACATACATATCAATAATTTTTATTGTTAACTTTGTGATAACTACAATTATGCAACCTTGTCCACAAATGTTCAAAACACCACAAACAGCACACAATCGTGGTTCTCGTTGGTGTTTTAACGTCGGCAATTAACTGTTGATGTCGGAGCATTTCTGGACTGACTGTGTTGACGAGGACAGTGACCACGGATGAACGCCAGACAAGCAAATCAAGCAGAGCGACGTGAAGACACAGCCGCTCTGGTCGCCATCGTCTGACGTCACATGCCTTACATACATACATACATACATACATACATACATACATACATACATACATACTATTACTTTAATGCATCAACTTGTCAAATCAACAACAATGCACAGTAGTCCAGATTGCAGGCGCATCGATAAAAGTTAATCAATGGCCAGGCACCTTGCATTGCTGGACTGACTGTGTTATCGAGGACAGTGACCACGGATGGACGGCAGACAGCAAATTCAAGCAGAGCGACGTGAAGGCACAGCCGCTCTGGTCGCCATTGTCTGACGTCACATACATACATACATACATACATACATACATACATACATACACACCTACATGTATGCATGCATACGTACGAAAGAGCCGGATCAACAGAAAGACAAACAAGCAGAAAGTCCAGCAAACAACTGCTTTTCAGCGAAGGTATGTTCATGCGTGACAACGCTATATTTAAAAAAAAAAAAAAAAAAGAAAACAAGGGAGGTAATATTTTTAACACTGCAAGGAAACTTAAAATTCAGAGATGCCTCACCAAACAAATCCATTGATCACA
>CM065722.1:27952325-27964825 GCA_033310375.1 Conus canariensis
CAAAACTGTTGCATTCGCATTTGTTTCTGAAATCAAACCTTAGAAACGTGATAAACAGGACTATTACAGGCGACTATCAAACATTAATTCTGCAATAGCCAGATCAAAAAAAAAAAAGAACGTGCACCACACGACAAACCAGATTAGCTCTTTGCGTGACTGCAGAATACACCAGACTGAAATAAATACAAACCCTAATCTTGAAGGGAGACTTGTTCTGTGTGCTCTGTGTTGCCGTCTCTGGTAGGTGATTCGGCATCATAGCCAGCATTCGTTTGGAGTTATGGGCGTGCATTTATTTCATCATGGGAGCAAGAGTTACCTCCTTGTTCGTTCTTTTCTCTTTACTGTTCTCTGCCTCATTCAAGATTCCCAGACTTGAAAGTTTGAGGTTTGTTCAAGAATGAGGAGCAAATGTCAAAGAAAAAAGAAATGTCATATCATTTTAATACTTTAAACAAAATGTTTACACACAATGAGAGCCAGGAATAAAACGACTCGAGCTTCTCCAGTGTATGAGACAATTATTGCGCTAGAAGATGTTTGGAAATGTTTGCAGAGTTTCAGTGCACGGAAAGCTTAAGGAAGGAGAGTGAGAACAGGGGTTAAGGATGACGGGTCGTCTTAAACTGGCCATCGACAGCCGTCATTATTCACAAGCCAACGGTTAATCATGAAGCTGAATTCCTCTTTTATTTTTTTATAGTTATATAGTCATGTCTTATGTTGGATATTGTTCTCTTTTCAGAGCACAACGACCTAGACCTCCGATCCCCAGAACTGTTTAATCAAGTAAGTTTATAAGTTCCTCCCAATCCCCATCCCTATATTATTGTGTCTTTTCTTTCGTATTGAGTATACTTTACAAATATGTGCAGAGACAGACAGACAGAGAGAGAGAGAGAGAGAGAGAGAGAGAGAGAGAGAGGGGGGGGGGAGGGAGGTGGAATGCCTGTGCCTCTTTCTGACTACACTTCCTGTACATACTTTCTTACCTTCTCTTAGCCTGTTTTTTTATATGTAGACTATTTCAATTCGGCACGCGTAAAAAAAAAAGAACTCCTGTACTAGGTGTAGACAATAAACTAGTCTTGAATCTTCAGTCTTGAAAAAAAAAACTACCTTCTCATGCAAAAGATGTCAGGATCTAAGTCGGCAGTTGGCCCGGCATAAATTGAAGCCCTTCATCCTACTGATTGGTGGATCCGTGCTTATACTGACAGCTCAGCAGGGAAAGCCCACAGGGATGAAGACTCTTCTCCAGACAAAGTCTGGAACCAAAGTCTGCAAGGCCTTCACACCACGAAAACACTCCACAAAGCTCAGTGCCAAGGCTGCTATGTTGTCTGTCTTTTTGGATAAAAAGAATCAGCTGGCAGTAGAGTCAGTCGGATTACAGGTTCGATGGGAAATCAATACTGGCAAAAGCGTAACCGAGCTAGGTGAATAAGCAACTGGTAATCCGGCCCAAAGACAATCAGTGAGAAGGTCTACAGTTTGCAGCAAACTTTACACCAACCACTATCTACACGCCCCAGAACAACAAAACGCCGTTCTCGTTTAGTCTGAAATAAGCCGGATTAATAAACAGTGATGGTTCGGTGGTGTACATACTTGTCTGAGAGAGAGGTGAACAGCCCGGCCCCCACCATCATCCCCACCAGCAGTAATGTCTGGGACACGTCTGTCAACGCTTCCTTGTCACAGACCAGGCCCCACTGAAATAGAAACGGACAAAGTTCAGGATTATTGATGTAATGTGATGGCTTTGGATGTAAGATCTATGAGTTGTTGTGTGTGTGTGTGTGGGGGGGGGGGGGGGGGGGGGGAGGCTGGGAGGGAGGGTATGAGGTTCGTGTGTACGTGCGTGCTTGTGTGCGTGCGCGCGCGCGCGAGCTTTCTATGTGTGTGTGTGTGTGTGTGTGTTGTTGTTGTTGTTGTTGTTCTTCGATTTAACGTCTTTTCACTTTAAAGTGATATTAGACAGGAAGTGAGTGTTTACTTGTATATGTGTATGAGTGTGTAGTATGCATGCGTGCTTGCTTGTGTGTGTGTGTGTGTGTGTGTGTGTGTGTGTGTGTGTGTGTGTGTGTGTGTGTGTGTGTGTGTGTGTGTGCATGTGTGTGTGTGCGCGCGCGTGTGTGTGCGCGCGCGTGTGTGTGCCTGTGTGTGTGTTAAATATTAATGGAAATACGACATAAGAACAATCCTTAGCAAAAATCAACATTAACAAATCAAATTGCAACAGTCAAAACAAAACAGTCTAAAATACGCAGAAATCATAAAAACGAGCCGACTGGACTTATCATTAAGTTCTGAACAAAGTTCAAAAGAAATACAGGTTCTTGGAAAATGCATTTAGATTCATCTTTTCTGAATTTTGATAGAGCTGATTCAAAATAAGGACAAAAGTACAAAATATGTGTTGTTGTACAACTATCAACAGCCCCGCATACACATTGGGCGTTTTTTATGAACTTTGTTTTGAAAGCGTTTAACCTAAGTCTGTAAAACAGTGAAACAATTTTTTTGCGGTGTTTTGGGTGTTTATTGACATTTTTTTGATAAAATGTATAATTTATTAATGAATTCTGTTTTGAAAAATTTTGTGATCGAGCGTTTAAACAACACTTTATTGAAGAATTAGGCTTATGTACTTTGGGAAGCATGTAGTCTTTATATATCTTTTCAAAATTTTCAAAAGAAGCTTTTTGTAATAAAGAGTAACCCTCTTGTAAACTTAAAAGAATGGGAATATCCTTGGATTTAAAAGACTTTTTTGCACCTGCACGAGCTGTACGATCAGCCCATTCATTTCCAGATATTGAACAATGAGATGGGATCCAACAAAAATCAACTGCGATACCCCTTGATATAAGAACATGAATAAGTATTTTAATTTCTGTGATGACTTCAGCCCGGTTTTTCGGATTTGTTGATTCTAAAGCTTGGAGAACTGATTTAGAGTCTACACAAAAGAGTGCACCATAGAAATTGAATGGTGTATCAATGACATACTGAATAGCCATTAAAACTGCTATTAATTCAGCTGTGAAAATGGAGAAGTCCTTACCAAGGTAAAAAGATTTCTCAATTTTTAAAGTGGGGATGACAAAACCACAGCCTGCCTGATTGTCTAATAAAGAACCATCAGTGAAGATTTTTAGATGATTGGGATAAAAATCATTCATATGGGATCTAGCTTCATATGCAAGAACATTGATGTTATCAAACTTGGACAGTTGTGTATAGTTATAATCAAACTTTGCCTTAGAAAGCTCCCAGGTTGGGATGGGACTTATTGGAAAACGCACAGCTAATTTCTTTTGATTAGTGTTTAATTTTGTCAATAGTTTAGAAGAAAATGTAAGAATAGTTTTATTAGATCGGATACGTTTTGCACGCTTAGGAAAATGAATATCGGACCTAATTTCAAGTTCCATTTGGTTTGAATTTTGAATGGTAGAGCATCTTAAAATGTATTTAGCACAGGCTAATTTTCGCTGATCATCAAGAGGCAAAACACCTGCTTCATGGTAAGATCCTATGATGGAACCATGAAATGGAACGCCAAGGGCTATTCTGTATGCTTTACAATCTATGCTCCGCAGTTTTTTCAATAGATATTTTGGAGCACTAAAGAAAACCTCTTGTGCATACGACAATTTAGATCTAACTAAAGCTGAGGACAAATGAATTAATGTATTTGTGTCTTGACCCCAGCTTTGTCTGCTTATGACTTTTAGAAGGTTCAATGACTTTCTTGCTTGATTTACAGCATGTTCTAAATGCAGATTCCAAGAGAGCTTAGACGTTATATAAACACCAAGAAATTTAATATTTGAAGCGTATTTAAGTATGATGTTGTTAACTTTGAATTCTGGGGCATTGTGAACATATCCACTTGCATCGAATAGCATCATGTGAGATTTTTGAGGTGATAAGCTTAAACCATTTTCAGACATATACATAGCAATATTATCTAGATCACACTGATATGCTCTTTTTATAAAATTTATAGACCTTTTTGATGTTTTCTTTTTTAAAGTAACATTCATCCACAAACAGATATCATCGGCATACTGAATGAAATTACTTTTTTGGGAAATAGATATTGGTAAATCGTAAGTTAGGATATTAAATAGAATAGGAGCAATAACAGAGCCTTGAGGGATACCCATATCAAGGAATCTTTTAGAGGAATAGATGTGACCAATTCTTGTTTGGATACTTCTGTTGGCCAAGAATGTTTTAACATAGTCATAGATATGACCAGAAAGCCCAACCGTTTTTAACTTGTATAGTAATCGTTCATGCCAAACCTGATCGTATGCCTTATTTATATCAAAGAATGTGGCAAGAACATTTTGTCTTTTGGCAAATTGTTGTTTGATTTGAGTTGTTAATTTCACTAAATGATCAATGGTTGATCTGCCTTTTCTAAAGCCTCCTTGGTTTACAGGGATAATCCCACGTTTTTCGCAATGATAAGACAATCGATTTAAAACAATTTGCTCCATTAATTTGCATACGTGAGACGTCAGAGAGATAGGTCTATAACTATTCACATCGTGTACTGGTTTGCCCTGCTTTAAAATAGGGACTATAATTGAATCTCTCCATATGGATGGGATGTTACCTTCAATCCAGCATTTACTAATAATTCCGTGTAAAAATAACAAAAAGTTTTCTGGAAGATGTTTTATCAACTCATTGGAAATGGCATCCAGACCAACAGAAGTTTTCTTGGTCTTAGGTAATGAACAGATAGCAGACAGTAATTCTTGGAAAGTAATTTCAGCATTCAAGTAGTGATCATTATTTTTCTCAGGGTCATTGTATATGTCATTTTGTGATTGATTTTCCCTCAAAGTTCTGCATTTGTCTGATAGACTACTGTAGGAGCTATTTTTTACAAAGGTGTCAGCAAATGCCTCAGCTTTTTGATATTCTGAAGGAAATTGTTCATCACCTAGAATAACTGGATATTCTGGTAGATGAATCCCATTTTTCATTTCATGGATCTTTTTCCAAATTTTACTTTTATCTTTATGGTCACTTATTTCATTAAAACAAAACGTTGACCAAAAGTTGCTTTTAGCACTTTCTATAACTCTGTTTCTTTGGTTTTTAGCAGATTTGACAGGAACACTGCCTTTCACTTTTTTAACTTTAGCATACGATTTAAAGATGTTCTTGTTTTTGTCTACAGCATTTTTACATGAATCTGTCCACCATACTTTACCAACGTGTTTCGAAGAGTTTGACACATTAATTTTGGGAATTGCTTTGCCTGCAGCATTTAAAACTGCCTCTGTAAAATGAGTGTACATAGATTCAATGTCTGATTTATCAAAAGAACTAACGTCGTAAGACCTTAGAACAGATTCAAATTTGGCCCAGTCAGCTCGTTTATAATCAAATTTAGGAATTTTATCCTTTACATCATTGTGCTTAACTTCAAATCCTCTAAAAGTAAGGATAATAGGAATATGGTCACTTCCCAAAGTGTTATCGTGTAATTGCCACTTGCAGCTAGGAACTAACTTTGGAGAGATTAGAGTCAGATCAATTGCTGATGGTTTGTGGCTGGGAACATCAGGCAGTCTTGTAACACTTCCGTCATTTAAAAGAAAAAGTGGAGAATCTGAAATATTCTCCACCAAGCGATTAGAGGTTACTTTGACGCAAGATAGATCCCAAAAAGGAGCATGTTCATTAAAGTCCCCCGCTATTAACCATTTATCATTTGTAGTATTTAACGAACGTAGCCAGTCAGAATTGCAATCAATAATACCTTTTGGGAAATACACTGAAACGATATTCAAAACTAACGATTTGTCGAATCGAACACACGCTGCACAAGAAAACAAGTTTGTTGTGTCATTTGGTACAGGCGATTGGATTGGTTGGTAAAATAGTTGGTCATTAATATAAATGGCCACAGAAATTTTCGCAGCACAATCACTTTCTTGGCACACTGGTGGATAGAAGAAATGGTCCAATCGTGGCAAGTCCTTCTTTGTCACATTTAGAGATTGAAGGATGATGACCATATAAATGTTGTTCTCAAGATGTTGTTGAAGGTGTATTATATTGGTAGTGATTGAACGGCAATTCCATTGTAGGATACTAATATTTGTCTTTTTTTCCATCAAAAAGTTATAAAGAATAATAATAAAGAAACAGAAGAATACTGCAAATAAAACAAAGCACAGTAATAGCCTATTAAAATGAAAATAGACACTTTGCAAACACTAAAAACTGAAATTCAGTATGGCAATACCTAAAATCTATCAACAGGACAGTGACTAATAATACTATGAACAATCATGCGCGACTATGAAAATGGCAGCCTTATAACAATCCAACAGAAATACGTAGACAGAAGACTTTCACTGGGCTCGGTAATTGTACAGGTAATCTCGTCCCCGATGTTCCCTGCGCAGCAAGAAAGAGTTCCTCCTGCCCTGGTGATGTGGACGGGGTGGGTTATCCCTGGGACGATGAGAGCTGTAGCGATGACCGGGTTGTCTTTGCTTTCTCCAGTACATGTAATGAAGATGACGACCAAGGTTGCCTGCAAACACGCTGAGGCCCCTTTCTGAAGGATGGATTAAGTCCCACATGTACTGAGTGTTGTTGGTGATGTTTTCGTGGGACACAAACGACACGTTATTTTGACCGGAAAGATTACAATGTATTTCGTCATTAAAGATTTCTCTTTTGATGTTTAGCTTTTTTATCCTAGTTGGGGCGACCTTGCTAACAACAATTCGAGTTTGAGGATAATGCTTTTGCAATTCTTTCACGAGGTTGATGAAAGTAGATGCCTTTTCTTTTGGATCAGATGTGTCTTTGAGATCATTTACCCCAACATGAAGCACAAACACGTCTGCATTGTCGATAGAGTCAGACAGTAAAGCCTTCTTGCATTGATCAATGGTGGCCGTTTTCTTTTTCTTGATATACAGTCCATAAGCTGCACCCAGTCTTTGAGCGGATATACCGTTTAGCACCGAGTCGTGCAGTACAACAACTTCGGGTAAATCTATGGAACCTCTAGATTGCAATGAATGTGAAGAAAGTTCGTGTTTTTGCTGGAGATCTTTATTTCTTTGTTTGCTTGTAGAATGTAAGGGGTTAATTTTGTCTTTTTCTGAATGTTCTTTTCCCTCATCCATCCCCCTAGCGTCATTTTTATTCTCGTCATCGTTTTTAACGTCATCAGATGCCGTAGAACCCTTCATTACAGACCTTTTAGCTTTGCGTTTGACAATGTCCGAGTATGTCGGCCTCCCACCGCTGCTCATCCGTGACATGGTCCCGAGACGAGTGGCACCTACCGCGCCCGCAGCAGATGCCACATGCTGGGCCCCGACAACGCCTGTTGTACCGTCCGCAGTCGACCGCGCAGCCACACTCGCACTCTGGACCACCTCACGCAGCTCGTTGATTTGGCTCGAGATCGTGCTTTTCAGATCCAAAATCGACGCATTCACCTCATTCATCAGACTCTCCCTCGTTTTTGTAAGTTCTGTCTGAGAAGCTGTGTTTGATTTTGTTGTTGTACTGTTGTCTTTCGTAAGGTCCCTTTTCGTCTGGTTGCCAACAGTGGAGTAACCGCTAAAAGTAGGTCTATCCCGTTGATCAGACTCACCTCTTTCTTGCTGAATCTCCTTCATCAGTTCAGGACTCATTAAACCTGATGCACAATTTTCGCACATAAACTTTCGTTTAGTTTTCAAAAATACGCATAGCATGTAGCTTGGGAGTCCAGTTTGTGACCAGGGAATTAGATCTAAACATTCCATACATTTCAAGGCGCGGCCGTTGGTGGAGTTTTGCCTGCACTGTTCCCCTTCAGATCTAACAGTCGATGTAACAATCGATGCACATAGCTCTGGTCCTGTAGAAGGTTCCGATGGTTCTCTGGTTGACTTTATGGAGGCATTTCCTTTCTTATCCTGCTTCCTTTTGTATCTTTTGTATCTTTTTCCTTTTGTATCTTTTTCCTTTTGTATCTTTTGTATCTTTTTCCTTTCTTATCCTGCTTCCTTTTGTATCTTGTCTGTGTGTGTGTGTGTGTGTGTGTGTGTGTGTGATGTTTTTGTTTGTAAATGAATCTCTCTCTCTCTCTCTCTCTCTCTCTCTTCTCTCTCTCTCTCTCTCTCTCTCTCTCTCCTCCCGATCATGAACTTGAGTTAATTTTGTCTAAGGCAAGTTCCACAATGGACAGATGCAAAACAGTTCATTGTCAGACCTGTATGAGGACACCCCCAGGAGATCAACAATAGGAGGAAATCAGCCAGCTCTCTGGTCTCGACCTGAATCTTGTGATGGATCTAGCATTGGAAAGCCCTGAAAGAATAGGTTCCTGAACATGTATAGATGAGATAAAACATATCTAGCATTGGAAAGCCCTGAAAGAATAGGCTCCTGAACATGTATAGATGAGATCAAACATGCCTCTCCCGTCATGTCTGTCAAGGGTTAGTGGACCTGGAGCTGACCTCTGGTGGGTCATTGAGCCGGGACTGTGAACCAAGTCTTGGTGATCGCTTTCGCCAAACCACTGATGACTTTGCCACAGTGGCATCGACGTGGCTCGTGTGACCTTAAAAAAAACTAGGTCTAGCTTGGAGGCCAATTACAGATGCTCTCTTGTTGGCTTGAAGTCAGGTAGAATCATTCTTCCAGTGGAAAGAGAAATTGCTGGAAAGGATCTTGGATGGAGGACGCGTACTGTGATTAGTTCCTCATAGTGTGTTGCCTGCACACCCTCGACCTCTGACACTGCAATGCCGAAGGCACTGGTTTTTGCCTTTACGGTGTTGAAATGGACATGACTGTTTTTGTTGGGACATTTGGTCATCTCAGCTGTTTGTCTTCAGCATTCTCCGTGTGCTGGGGTTTAGCTCTGTCTATAGTGTTTGTGGAGCTCGGGAATTTTCTCTTCTTTATGACTATTGAAGTAATGGCTTTTGGTTGTCGCTAGTCTAGTATGACAATTACCAGACTTCTCCAGTCTTGAAATCATCTGCAGATCGTTTTGTTTGATACAGGATGGTGTCGTCGGCGAACAATCTGACGGTAGACTTTGATCCTCTGATTCAAGTCGTTCGTGTACGCCACGAGGAATGTCGGACCAAGGGCACATCCCTATAATACCCCCAAGGTCATTTTGCTGAATGAGTAGATCCGCCCCCGCCCCCCCCCCCCCCCCAAACACACACCCACACCCACCCCTTCCTATTCCCACCACGACTTGCTGAATACTGTTAGTAAAGAAGCTCTGGTTCACTTTGAGGATCTGTCCATAGTTCCTACAAGCTTTTGGCTGAGAAGTCGTCGGCGGAGCACTTTGCAAAAGGCCTTTGGACTATCGAGAAAGATGATGTCCCTTGCACTCACTCGTCTAAGGATGCAGCTTGGTCATCAGTGGACAGAATGAGCTGAATTTCACACGAGAAGGGAGTGGCAAAGTGTACACTCACATAATGCATCGCAATCATATACAGTACAGTACAGTACAACACAATACAATAACCTAAATAAACAATACAACATAATAAAATGCAATGCAATGCACTGCAATATGCCATGCCATGCCATGCTATGCCATGCCATACAATACAATACAATGCCATGCAATGCAGTGCAATGCAATCCCGTACCATACCATACAACATAACACAATAAAATGCAATACAATACAATACAATGCAATACAATACAACACAATGTAATGCAATGCAATACAATACAATGTAATGCAATACAATACAATGCAATGAAACGCAATGCAATGCAATACAACACAATAAAACACAATACAATACAATGCAGCGCACACTTCAAACCTCAGACATCAGAGACCGATCCAGAGGTTCAGCGAACTCCAGGTCATCAGGACACGGTGTTTCCATTTCTTCCCCTGTGACGTTTGTCCAGGTCACACTGCACCTTCCATACGTCACATTCGTGACGTCAGGGGGAATCAGCTGTGACGTACTGTTGTCGACTTCTTTGCACTTGTATTCGTTTACTTTTCCTGGAAGAACAGCAACCATTATGATGAACACAGGTTTGTTTGGAATCTGTGTGATATAGCTAATTACTTGACAAAAGCACCAAACCAGGAAGAACAGCGAAAAAAAAGAAACAAAAGAAAAGAAAGAAAAAAATGTTTGTACTGTCTATGTGACTGAGAGGAGGGACAATGGCGTAAAGCAATGACAAAATCAGCGAGAGAGAGAGAGAGAGAGAGAGAGAGAGAGAGAGAGAGAGAGAGAGAGAGAGAGAGAGAAGCGATACGAATTATATGGGACCGTTGCAAAAAAATATTACAACAGCAAACCAAAGAAATACAGTTTTAAAAACTGAAAGAAAACGTGGAGATTACAAAAAGATAGAAAGTCAGAAAGAAAAGTCGAGAGAAAGAAGACCAAGGGAGAGAAGTAGAGTAGAAACCAACCCAAAGAACGAAAGAAAGAATGCCCCCCCCCCCCCCCACCTCCCCCCCTCCCCCCCCCCCAAAAAATAAATACCAATACATAAATAAGTATATGAATAAATAAATAACAAGACATAGAATTAAATAAGCGAAGCGACCATGCAAAAATGAAACAACACGAATAACAATATAAAACCAGATGAAATAGAAGCAAAAACGTCACACACACACACACACACACACACACACACACACACACACACACACACACACACACACACACACACACATAAAAACCGAAACAAACAGGGTCCATAAACGCAAACATGACCATGAATCATGATACGAATAAATCAACAGATAACGACTATAACGAGAAGAGAAAGACAACAAAATTACAGAGAGAAAACCAAGAAATGGCGTTTAAGCAAATGAGGACAAGTAAGGAAAAAAAAAAAAAAGGAAAGCTATAAGGAAACTTTAGAGAGCAAAGACCTGTGCCAAGGTCGAACGAATGTTGACTATGTCCTTTGAGTCTAATCATGAAGGAACACCTTTCATTCTTCTTCTTCTTCTTCTTTTTAAACTAGGGGAAGTAATTTTTGCTGGGGAGACTAAAAGTTATTTCCCGTATATTTTTTTTTTTTTTTTTTTTGCTTTTTCTCAATGGCACCACGAAAATCATAAAATATCGACGTTTCTGTAACAACAAATCTTCCATATTCCATGAGAGGGTTTTGCTTTGAAGATAAATATCAGTTTGTAAAATCACTTCACAGCATTAATACAAACAGTGTAGTTTACCACCATGTATATAGATGATGACATAGTCAAAAAGAAAATTTAGCAAAAGATACGGAGAATAAAATCAGAAATACACGAGGACAAAAGATACGGAGGATGAAATCAGAAAAATGAAACCAAAAAGATACGGGGGTTGAAATCAAATTAGAAACATACGGAGGGAAGTAATCGGAAAGATACAGAGAATAAAATCAGAAAGAATCCGTAGGAAAAGACGGTGTGATGTATTTATAGTAAAAAAAAAAAATATATATATATATATAAAGCTGGATAGTGTGCATGTAAAACCAACGGAGAAAGTACAACGATTTAAAAAAAAAAAAAAAAAAAAAGCACACACAAACAAAAGAACAGAAAAAGCCGAATCTTTAAGAAAAAAAAATACCAATGAAAACGATGGCCAGAATGTTCCACGCTGCGGGGAACAGGCAGAGCAACACCTGGACAAGTTGAGTCAGCTGATACCGGCCCCGCCATCCCAGCTCTTTGAACACTGCATCCACAGTCTCACTAGCATCCTCTTCCTCGCCCATCTTTCTCTGCAAAGTGTTGGAGCCGGTGATGAAAATGATGTTGAGCATAATCATTATTTCAGTGAGTGCATCAGCAATATCAACAAACAATGATGTGATTACAATAATCCCCCCGCAGCCTGACTGACGTCCCCTTCCTGGACTATCTTCTGCGCAATGTTGGGGGATGGTGTGGTGAAAATGACGTCGATAATTTTTTTTATCAGTGAGTGCGTCAGCAATATCAACAATCACGAGATTACAATAATAGTTACCCTCCCCCCTCCCCTTCCACAGCCTGACGGACGTTCCCATCCTCACCCATCTTTCTGCAATGTATTGGAAAGATGGTGATGAAAATGACGTTGATTATAATTATCATTTCAGTGAGTGCAACAGTAATATCAACAACAATGGTGTGATTACAATAATCATCATCCCCCTCACCCCCACTCCCATCCCCACCCACGCCAACACGCCAACCCCTCTCCCGCCCCCCCCCCCCCCCACCCCCCTCACGCAGCCTGACTGATGTCCCCTCCCTCACCGGTCTTTTCTGCAAGTATTGGGGATAGTGATGAAAATGATGTTGATCCCATGATTATTTAAGTGAATGCAACAGCAATATCCACAACAATGATGTGACAACTATTCTCACCATGATAGTGAATATATTGGTCCTAATCATACCAGTGAGTGCAACAGGAAGATCAATAATATCAACAATG
>CM065722.1:27967325-27984825 GCA_033310375.1 Conus canariensis
TGTTTCTCGTTCAGGTTGTTTTTTTTTTTTTTTTTTTTTTTTTTTTTTTTTTTTTTAAAGAGAATCAGGGCGATTTTCATCTCTTCAAACTGTGTTCGTTACTACTTGACCTTTGCCGTAACCCCAAACTCTCACCTGTACACTCGGAGTACACAGTCTTCTGGTCTGCTGCGAGCACTTCGGACCCTACCATGACGGGCATTACGTACTGTCCATTTCACCGAGATAGTTTTAGTTTCAATTCCGTGACGAAGGCATCATTGGTTGCGAACAATCTTTAAAAGCTACATCTGGTAAGTGATGTGATGACAATGCACAATGGTTAAAAAAAAAAAATCAAGCAAACATACAAACAAACTACTTTTTCTCTTTTTTGTTTCTTCATTGCACTCCCAGATCTGCCAATGGTGACATTGTCTGCATATGTGACCGTTTTTTGTTTATCCCGATCCCGCCTTGAAGTTTGTCATGGTACGTCCTCCGGATGATGTCTACTCTACCAATGGCGTAGAAACGCTAGAACTCCACAAGCCATGCATTACACTGCAATCCTTGCTGGCACTTGACACTGAACTAATTTACTGACCCAAAACTTCAGAATAAAATCGTCTATTTCACATTCATTTTTTAGGGGTTTTTTTTTTTTCACAGAATCAAGGCGATTTTCATCTCTTCAAACTGTGTTGTTACTACTTGACCTTTTTCTTCTTTTTTTTTTTTTTTTTTTTTTTTTTTTGGTTGCTGTCCCAACCTCTGCGCCACCTCAGAGGCAGTGCACCCACGCCGCTCATTCTGACACCCCGTCCACAGCCGCAACCCGGTAGGCCCCGCCGCAGTCCCGGCACTGGCAATCCACAGGAAGCAGTCAGTGTCAAGTCGTCAAGAGGCAACCCACCGGAGGAGACACTGCACTGCTGCCGAGTCACTTCAGTGGTGTTCAGTGGCGCCTGTTCTGATCTAACATACGCAGGACACCACCTACTAAGCCCCCTACTGACGACAATAATTGCTTAGTCGCGGAGCCGGCGTGAGTGAGCTCTCCCTCCGGAGGGCGCCACCACGTCCGTCCAACGACAGCCCCCAGGGACTCGCCGATACCGGTGATCCCGACGGAACCAAACCAAGGCCACAGACGTGGAGATGACATCGAAATTGAGGTCACCATGAGAGCAGGGCACGAAGGGCCATAGAATTTGAGACTTTTTTTTATCGATGAGAATGAGGATGATTAAGATGATGCCACTTTACCTTTGCTGTAACCTCGAACTTTGACCTATACATTCAGAGCACTCGGTCTTCTGGCCTGCTGTGAGCACTTCGGACCCTGCCATGATGAGCATTACGTACTGTCCATTTCACCGAGTCAGTTTTAGTTTCAATTCCGTCACGGAGGCATCATCGGTTGCGAAAAATCTTTACACGCTACATCTGCTACGCGATGTTATGAAGTGCACAACGGGCAAAAAAAAAAAAAAAAAAAAAAAAAACCTCAACCAAACATACAAACAAATTGCCTTTTCTTTTTTTTCTTCGTTGCCCAGCTAGAACTAAGACATTTACCATTGGTGACATTTTCGCATATATGACCGCCACCATGAAGATAGCCATACATAGTGCGTCCTCCGAATGATGTCTGCTCTACCAATGACGTTGAAACACTAGAAGTTCACTAGCCATGCATACTTCTGTAATCCCTGCTGACATATAACATTAAACAAATTTAATTTACTGACCCACAATATCAGGATAAAATCGTCTATCTCACATTAAAAAAAAAAGAAATCTTTTTCGCAGAGCCAGGGCGATTTTCATCTATCTTAATCCCACCATGAAGGCAGCCATGGTCCGTCCTTTGGATGATGTCTTTTCATGACTCCTGTCTGAACGTGTGTACTTTGATGCCATGCAAACCGCCAGCACATAATGGCCTCGTTCTCTCCGAAAGGTGGTGTGGGATTTCGCGTACATTCAATGTCTTGTCATGCATGCGTTTTCGTACGGGATCTCGATTTCAAGCTTCAGCTGAGGGACTAGGTGTAAATTGTAGCCTGTATAGAAGTTATCTCCGAAGAGAAAGTCTCCCTTCATCCAACTGTCTGGAATGGGAATCGAACCTAAGACTTCAGAGCGAGTGTTTGACGCCTCGCCCAAATAAGAAAATAAGGCGGTGGGGGAGGGACCTGGAATCGGGGTCGATCTCATGCGCAAGGCGTGGCATTAGATCACATTAATCCAAATGATAATGTTTAGTAATGTGAATGGTAAGTTTCGCTAGAGATTAATGGATATAAAAACGCGTGTTTGTGTGTGTTGTGTGTGCGTGCGTCCGTACGTGCTTGCTTGCTTGTGTGTGTGTGTGTGTGTGTGTGTGTGTGTGTGTGTGTGTGTGTGTGTGTGTGTGTGTGTGTGTGTGTGTGTGTGAATGCTGAGAACTTTGTAAGCTTCAAGGACTTTATTTGTGGTATTTCAATAATGATCATTATTCCATAAGGATCCGTTAGTAGTAGTAGTAGTAGTAGTAGTAGTAGTAGTAGTAGTAGTAGTAGTAGTAGTAGTAGCAGCAGCAGCAGCAGCAGCATCTGTTGTAGAACTAACAGTAGTAGTAGTAGTAGTAGTAGTAGTAGTAGCGGTAGTGGTATGATTTTCATCATCATCATCATCATCATCATCATCATCATCGTCGTCGTCGTCGTCGTCGTCGTCGTCGTTGCCATCGTCGTCGTCGTCATCATCATCATCATCATCATCGTTGTCATCGTCGTCGTCGTTGTCATCGCCGCTATCAACACCATTATCATGCGAGTGTGTGTGTGTGTGTGTGTGTGTGTGTGTGTGTTGTGTGTGTGTGTGTGTGTGTGTGTGTGTGTGTCCCCGTCTGTATTTATGTATGTACGCACGTATGTATGTATGTATGTATGCATGTGTGTATCTGTCTGTCATTGTCTGTTTGTCTGTCAGGCGAAGATGACCACGACTTCTGCTATCACTGGGTGGTGGTGTGTGTACGGAAGATGGCCGATCAGGCCGATCCTCGCATCGAACAGTCTGTTTCAGCGTTCTCAGAGCAGACCTGGTGATATGTGTGTGTGTGTGTGTGTGTGTGTGTGTGTGTGTGTGTGTGTGTGTGTGTGTGTGTGTGTGTATGTGTGTGTGTGTGTGTGTGTGTGTAAGTATATATGTATGTATGTATGTATGTATGTATGTATGTATGTATGTATGTGTCTGTGTATATCTCTCTGTCTTTGTCTGCCCCTTTGTCTGGAGAGGTGTGTGTGTGTGTGTGTGTGTGTGTGTGTGCGTGCGTGCGTGCGTGCGTGCGTGCGTGCGTGCGTGCGTGCGTGCGTGCGTGCGTGCGTGCGTGTGTGTGTGTGTGTGTGTGTAATTTTCAAATCAATGAAACAATTTTTATGTATACCAATGAATTTGCCACCGGTTCAGTAAGCTTTCTTTACCAAACATTGGTTGGAGAGGCATAGTGGTTGCCCAGCAAAAAATTACTTTTCAGACGCAAGTGGAACAGGTTAAAAAAGAAGAGAACAGTCGTTGCAAGAAGACTCGGGCTGTGGAAAGAACCTCAAGGTAAACGTTTGGCTGTTGTTGTTCTATGATTTTTGTGTGTGCATCATTTGTCTTCTTTAGTTTTGTTTGTTTTGTTTGTGCAAGACCTATAGGTCGAAACTTGTTGCTTGTATTTGTCATTTTATTTTCGTTTCCTTTAATTCCGGGTTTCTCTGACACAACATGCATTCTTTTCTGAAACAGAATTCAAACAACGAACAGCTGTTTCTTTCGATGAACATTGTATTCGGCAAGTACATGTTCAGGCATAGAAAACTCTGAATAGCACGAACAGTCTGCTTTAGTTGGTAATATACAAAAGATAAATAAAAGACCGTTACGATGAAAATGGAACCAGTCTGTGTAGGTTTTCAACGATAACAAGCCATCAGAAACAATTTTCGGAATGGTGGTGATAAACATACAAAAAATATACACCACAAAATTACAAAATTCAGCAAATAAACCACCTCGTATATAAATTAAGAAATCAGTATACAAAGTCTCCATGAAGTCATAAAAAAATAAGCCTCAAGACCATACATGTCGTTGATACTGTTGATATTATGAAGAGCCTTAAATAAGTAGTCAGGGAGTATCTGTCTGAATCATATCAGACACAAACGTTATTCGACAATATACTATTACATAATATTTTCGGATCTGTTTAACTGTCACGTGTACACATATATTTCACAACCAATCGACTTCATCCTCCTCGCTCTCAAAAGCTTCAGATCATGTAATATCTGCAGTCAAAACCTGTGTTATTGGTAATGAACTTGAAATGGGTCTATTGACAATCGAACTCAAGGTGAGAATGAACAACCATAAAAAGAACTAATGTATTCAACCTGAAAAATGTAAAGATTCTCAAGACTGCGGCAATCCTTTAAACATAATATAGGTGGCATGTTTGCTACTCTCATAGTAGGGCGATAGTAACATTATCACTGAAAACATTGAAAGAGTACATCATGAGGTAGCAAAGGATGTCGTATGACACAGTGACACGGGCATTTTCGGGCCATGAATGGCATTCTGTATCTAATCTGAAAACATGGATTCAAAGAGGAAAACCAAAAGGATCTCAAAGCAGTACCCCAGCACTCACTGGTGGACGGAAGATCGAACCGAAAACGAAGAGGCCAGAGAGAAAAACGTCTTGTCAATATGTCCGATAATGCTGAAGCAGGATGCAAGGAAAAGCAAGGCAAAGACGACGAGGAGCCAGCCTTTGATACTCTGAAAAAGCTCATAAGATCACCGCAGTTTTACGATGCAGCTACAGAGAACAAGAAAGGGTCCCTCTGGACTGCAAAAACAGAAATTATGCGAGGGAGGACTGATAGCTATAAATAAGTGCCTTCATTACCTACTACTGGCAGCTTGCTTCAATAGTTCTTTTTTTCGGTATATTATCCGCACATGGTGACGGGTCTCTCGAGGGTACAGGCAGCTCCCGCCATTTCTCCTTTGAGAATCAGAGTGCCTGCAGACTGACTTCTATTGGTTTCTAGTGTGATGTGATGGCTCGGTACACAAGTGTCTGGTTTCAGCCAGACTAATGTTTCTCTCCTGGATTACAGTTCTAATTTAGAACACTTTCGACAATGTCTGGTCCCTGCTGTCACATATCATTCAGCTGTGAAAAAGTAATGTTGTGATCACCTCACAAGTATGTTCTCTGAAATTTCCGCGGTCAATTCAATGACTTTTGTTTTAAAGCTCACTCCCTCCAGATTCAGTCCAATCCCATCCTTTTACATTAATGTGCATTTGCTCATTTATTTTAATCTTACTTCATATAACTATAGCATAGTCATGTCTGAAAAGATTGTTTTTTGACTGGAAATCAAAATCCATGATTTTTTTTGTTTGTTTTTTTGTTTTTTGTCTTAAGTCGTAATTTTCGATCCATCATTTTTCTGCAAGATGTGAACAGCGCTTTTATTTGAATCTTGACATGTTCAATTCTACTAATGTATCTGGGTAGTTTATATCCAAGAAATTTTGTCCATCATTCCAATATCAGACAAAAAATATTTAATGTTGGCAATTCTGATTTCATGCGAAGGTAGTCAATGTATAAGGAACCGAAGTTTTACAACATCTTACTCAAATCCTGAAGAATAGTTTTCGGTGTCTGTTCTCTCAAAACGCAGTAATTCTAATTTTCGAGCACACAAGGATTAAGTAAATGGGATCTGGGCGATGGACCTCTCCCTCTCTCTCTCCCCTCTCCCCAATACAATCCACGATCAAACAACGCAAGAGTGCTTGTCGTGGGAGCGTCGGGAGACGGTGTAAGGCTCAGCAATGTACAGCTCCATCTCCTCAATGGTCTGAGGGAGCTCTCTGCCACACGTCTCAGGCAGCATCCGCATGCAGATGGGAAGGAGAAGACAGCACACACCGAAGATGGTACCCGGCGCCCAGGGATAATGTTTGCTCTGAAAGTGATATGAGACGGAGGTTAGTATCGAAGAAGATAGTGATGACACAGATGAGGAAGGTGAGAGAGGAAAGAGGTGAAAGGGGGCACCAGCAAGAATGTTATTAGCAAAAAATACACCGACTCACTATGCCTAGAAAATCGCACAAAAACGTGATATTGTAACTTCATATAAAGCCCATGGAGGTTCTAAGGGTTTATTGAATTGTTTGTTTTTACCGATGATCGGTTTCTCCTGTTTTCATTGTAGCAGATTTGAGCAACCAGAACAGCTGCAGGGATGCATCTGTTAGAGTTTTTTGCTCACATTTACTGCTCAGTTCAGTTAGGTAAGTGTGTATTTGTGTATGCGCTCGTGCGTGCGCGCACGTGTGTGTGTGTGTGTGTGTGTGTGTGTGTGTGTGTGTGCGTGCGTGCGTGCGTGCGTGCGTGCGTGCGTGCGTGTGTGTGTGTGTGTGTGTGTGTGTGTGTGTGTGTGTGTGTGTGTGTGTGTGTGTCTGCGTCTGTGTCTGTGTCTGTGTGGGTGTGATTTTCGGCCTTAGATGATGGCAGGACACATCATAAGGCAGTGTACGGTACAGAGCTCTCATGTTGTCTTGGACCGAAATGGAACTGCAGATCATCCCTGTAGCTTTTATATCAATAAGAAACGCATTTTCTGGAATGGGTGTAATCCTTCAGACCCTGTTATGGTGACCCCAGTTCCGATTTCCCCTCAGCATCAACGCTGTTGAGTCAACTCGTGTGAAGGGTGTTGGGTGTTGGCCGATTCACGGGGACTGTCTCTGGGGGACGTTTTGGTAGTAAAAGGACGCCCACTCAGACACTTTCCACAGCCAAGCAATTGATGTGGAAAATAAGTGGATATTCTCCCGCCAGTGTCGGTTTACACAGGCACTATCAAACACATGGAAAATCGCGTTAACAGAGAGACAAAGACTCCTCCGGTGGCCCTATGACCACTTGATGCTGACAGCTCCACTTCGACTGCTGATGAAATGACGCAATGGTACAAGAGTGCTGAGTGTGGCTCCGAGTTGGGGAGGTGGGCGAAGACGCGAGAGTACTGTCACCAACAGATCACGGAACATAGGTGTGCCAATAAAATTAATAAATAAAGAAGCAAATATACTAACGAAATGAGAGGGAACAAAGGTGAAACGAAGGAAAAACAGGAAAGTGTGAAGGAGGAGGTGATTTGGAATCGAAAAAGAAGAAAGAAAGAATGAAAGAAAAAAAAAAAGAAGGGGGGAAAAAAAGGAAAAAAGTAAGAAAGAAAGAAAAAAAGAAAGAAGACGAAGAAGAAGAAAAAGAAGAAGAAGAGGAATAAGAAGAAAAGTAATGAATAATAATGGTGATGGT
Source organism: Conus canariensis (assembly GCA_033310375.1). NCBI lineage: Eukaryota > Metazoa > Mollusca > Gastropoda > Neogastropoda > Conidae > Conus > Conus canariensis. The sequence goes on from CM065722.1 coordinate 27,974,701, forward strand.
GACGATGATTATAATAATGACGATGTAATGATGAGGGATGGTGATGATCGTGGTTTGGGTGATAATAAGGGTGATGTCAAAGTAGATGCATGTTGCTTATAGCCCAGCCAGCCATAAAGGTCACATTACAGTTGGTCAAGGGAACAGACAGTCACAGCAACAATAATTCTGATGCGGTCAGTTAAATCGATCTCCTTGCTTTCCCACATGCTTCATTCTTTCATGATTTCATTCTTTTTCTTTCTGTCTTCTTCTTCTTTCTTTCTTTCTTTCTTTCTTTCTTTCTTTCTTCTTTCTTTCTTTCTTTCCTTCCTTCCTTCTTATTTTTGGAGGTATTGAGAGAAGGGGGTGTGTGTGTGTGAAATGTGCCACCTCTCTCTCTCTCTCTCTCTTCTCTCTCTCTCTCTCTCTCTCTCTCTCTCTCTCTCTCTCTCTCTCTCTCTTCTCTCGTTTGCTCATTTCAGTGAAACACAGATCCATCGTCTATTCGCCTAGCTGTCTTTTAATCATCTAAGTCTAATTGAAAATGAAACTTTACAGAGCATACAACGCATTAATAATGAAAACAGAATGGTACAGTATAACACAACGCAAATTAGTGTGATGTAATAAGATACGACAAAATACAATACGATGTTATTCAATAAAGCACAGTATAATGCCATACAGTGCGCTGTAATGATGGATTGTCACATGGCACAGTACATTGATGTTAATGCTCATGTAATCTTATTCAAAATGTTCAAAGGAAAAAGTTCAAAAACAGGAGCAAAAATGCAAGTCAATACACCGATTTCTAAACGATGTACTCGAACCGGTCATTTCAATTCTGATAGTTTTTATCATTTTTTAACGGGTTTAAGTTCACAATTACAATTGAGGGCTCTGAACTACTCAAACACACACTACATACATTACAATGTTGCAGTTGATGCGTCGTACAGTTCCAAGTACGCTTACCAAGGTTCTGGAATAAGGAGCGACCATTCCGCCAATTCTACCGGCCATAGAAGCCACCCCCAAACTGAGATTCCTGCAAAGAAGAGAGAAATGCAAACACTGTCAACACACACACACATGAAACAAAGTAAAGTAAAGCCAGAAACTGGATACCACTTGAAACGCGGCGAATCACTTAAAACGCAAAGGATAGCTTTCGCGTATGGATACATACGTTCTAGAGAAAAACAAAACAAAACAAAACAAAACAAAACCAGAGAGAAAGAGGAATATAGGAAAAGAAGTACTTTTTGGTGGGTAGACATTTTAGGCAGAGAAGTTTAACAGACTATCTACCTAACCGCTCAAAATTCTGAGCATATAACCAGCTACACAGTTTCTACGTTCTTTACATTATATCTAGATTTACTACACATATGAGGAATGTTCGTGTCATGTCTGGCCTTTTTTTTTTTTTTTTTTTTTTCGAACAGGCATGATTCGAAAAAAAAACCTTTCATGATGAAACAGACTGCCAGTTCTAATCTTTAATGTATGAGAACCTGGCTAATGCACGTCTATGCATCTGCGTATGAGTGTCAGGTTGTGAAATCAACGTAATAAAGCGTGAGCAGTGTTGTTCATACAGTTGGCACAGTAGGCTGTCTGTCGTTTTATGAACACAATTTCCTAACATCGTCTTTTGTCGTTCAGGGGTAATTTCAATTCATCACTGTAAGGATACAATATGTCAGGTAGCCAATCTCTTTACAAGCTAGTGCGTCAAAATCACTGCCTTTTGCCCTAATTGTATTTGTGACAGTTATGTTCAAATACTTAACATTTCACGCGGTGTGTTGAAAAAAAAAGTCGTTCTTATTCTTCATAGCCCAGCTCGAGGTTAAAATCATGTAACTCACTTAGGAGTTGAAGTGTGTGTGTGTGTGGTGGTGTGGTGTGTGTGGTGGTGCGTGCGTGCGTGCGTGCGTGCGTGCGTGCGTGCGTGTGTGTGTGTGTGTGTGTGTGTGTGGTTGTGTGTTTGTGTGTGTGTTGTGTGTGTGTGTGTGTGTGTGTGTGTGTGTGTGCGTGCATGCGTGCGCGCGCGCGCATGTGTGTGTGTATGTGTGTGTGTGTGTGTGTGTGTGTGTGTGTGTGTGTGTGTGTGTGTGTGTGTGTGTGTGTGTGTGTGTGTGTGCGTATCTGTTTGTAAAGAAGCTTACATATTAATGCACCTTTGTTGAGTAGAAACCAAACCAAAGTTGAATTCCATGCTCACGTAATCATGAAAACAAGGTATTTGGCTGGAACGCCTATCTTGCTTTCGTATCATTGTCGCAGCCTTACACACAAAAACACATCTTTCACATGTCCTCTGTCGCACACACAATAGTACCTAAGATTGGTGGGGAACTGTTCTGGAGTGTAGAGGAAGAGGACTGCAAAAGTGCCACTGATGGCAAACTTGCCCAGGAGGGACAAGGCAATCACGGCTATGCTGGATGCTCGACTGTCACCTGCAATCACCCAGTCATTCAACTGTTGTTTTATTATCTGTATTCTTGTTATCAGTGAACTAACCAATCAGCTAACCCATCGATCTGACACGCACTCAGCCACCTGTCTACCAACGAACCAGCACGCAACAGGTTAATCAGTAGTCGAGAAAATCAGTCTGTAAGAAGAAAAAGATGTGCAGCACGGCACTACCTAACTTATCACTAAATTGAACTATATCACACTACAAAGCACAACACTACAATACCTTGCTCTGCACTGTGCTGCACCGCACTACGCTGCACTGCACCAAGCAACACTGCACTACACTTCAATACGCTACGCTACTACACTACAAAATACAATACTACATTTATCATTTTTATCTGGGACAGAGAGCTGTAATGGTCAGGTAAAACGTGAAGCTGACAGAAGCTGGTAGTTGTACTGTGTACCTCTTCTCAGTCCAAGTAGTCGGTAGCACGTGCAGACTGACACTTAAAGTCATTTGTACCTGTTACGCATGGTCTTAGTAGTGAGAACGAATTTCACAGACTAAGCCTCTGTGCTAACTTTGATTCAATGAAAAATCTCCCTTCCTCTCTCTCTCTGTACAATCAAAACACATTCTATGCGTGAAGCTATAGATTCTGATCTGAACGGAGCAGTCGTGTATTCTCTGTGAAATGTGGGAAAGACACATTCAAAGCATTAGATATTAAATGCGTGGATTTGTTTCATTTCTGTGGATCTACGGTCAGTGATTCTACTCCACGTTCTTCTACACTATACTAAACTACACTGCACTTTTAACACCATTTATTGGTGCTGCTCTTCATCACATTAAATTACACTAAATTACAGTCTATGACCCTGTACCGCATACAGATGATCAGATCCAACAATTACATCGAACTACACTGCAATACACTGCATCACACAGCACTATACCGTCCTACGTTACATTAAACTACACAACACTACATTAATGACATTGCACCATAGTGCACCGAACATACAACATCACGTGCAAACATACAATGACACACTACACCACACCAGACCTCACTCCATGATACAACACCACACAACACGACACGACATGATACGACACTACACTACACCACATTGCACATCTCTACACTACACTACACTACACTACACTACACTACACTACACTACACTACACTACATTGCATATCTCCACACTACACTACATTACACTACATTGCATATATCCACACTACACTACATACACTACACTACACTACACTACACTACACTACACTACACTACACTACACTACATTGCATATCTCCACACTACACTACACTACATTGCACTGCACTGCACTGCACCACTCTACACTACACTACTCAGTACTACATCACACTACACTACACAACAATATACTGCACTGCACTACAGGATACTGCACTGAACAACATTGCATTAAAAGTAGACCTCACTACACTACAACACCACTCTACTACACTACACTCCACATCACTGCACCACACTACGCTACACTACACTACACTACACTACACTACACTACACTACACTACACTACACTACACCAAACTACACTACACTACACTACATTTCACTACACCTAAAGTAGACCTCACTTCACTACAACAGCAAACCACACCCCACCACAACTCAGTGCACCACACAAAACCTTCACACACTACACAAAACCACAGCCACCACATGTACACCACACGCAGCACATGCAGCCACACACACACACACACACACACACACACACACACACACACACACACACACACACACACACACCAACCGAAGTACATCATCGCGTAACAAATCATATAAAAATCAAACGGCAAACGCGATATAAAGCAAGTAGTGTGTGACTTTGGGGCATAGTAGCCTTGTTCACCTGCTAGAGATGACAGGGCCACGGATGCCAGCAGAGACAGTCCCGCCAGCAAGTGGAACGCGTCACAACATCTCTTACGACCAAACCTGAAGAATGGTGAAAACAAACTCTGCTTGATGAGTGTAGCAACACAACAACAACAACAACAAAAACAGCAGCACACACACACACACACACGCACGCACGCACGCACGCACGCACGCACATACACACACACATTATTTGGTGAATACGGGCACGTGCCTATTTCCACCTTCCTGTCACATAGTACGGGTGGGTCTGGGTAAGTACCTCTATTCACTCCATAATGTATTTCTGAACCATTCTCCAGGTCGCTCTTCAGGGCCTGGTGTGGAAACAGGATGTGGAGTCGTCCTGCCTTCTCTCCCCTTCAGAGGCAGGGTTCTTTGTGCTTTGATTGGTATGTTCTCTCAGATGACACGTTTTGATAATTTTGCAGATGGGGGAGTGGTGGAAGAGGGGTTTGGAAGCCAAGGGATAGGGGTAGGACAAGTGCCCTTTCTGACTCACTGGAGAGTGATTTAGGAAATGGAGTTATCGCAATATTATGCATCGCTCAACCCATAATGCCTAATGAAGACACGCTACCTATAAATCTGTAGTACTGTCATCACCACTGAAAGGAGAAAATCTCAAATCAACGTCACCTCACCCTATCCCTAAACTACAGCAAGTTAAGGGTACAATAAGATATAAGGAAAGGGGATATTATACAAAAAAGATGTGGCGAAAGTTAGAAAAGAATCATCTATACACAAGGGAAAAAATCAGACCATATACTAAAGGATCCCAACAAAGGTAAAAAAAAAAGTGGTCAAAATGTGCCTGCAGCACTTTGCAACATGGGTTGAAAATTACATCCTTCACATTTTTTTTTCTGGCATTTAAACACAGATCCTTTTCAACATGCCATTTCCTTACATTGGCCAAGTGCCACTTACCTTTCAGCTACGAAAAACAATGCCACTGCAGGCAATTCCACGATAGCGCTTAGGAAAAATCCCAGATACATGTTGTCAGCAAGGGAAACTGACGTCATAGACAACCCATAGTACGTCACAGCGTTCACACACCTGTTGCAAAGCCAAAACAAAGGAAAAAAAAATCATTCGTTGTCTGCAAGTACCTGTCAAGCTGGGGTTAAGATATGCAGTGTTTCTTTCATGAATAACCAGGGCCTAAATGGTCTTATTTGTTTCGTATCGTTAAGGACAATACATAAAAAAAAATGTCCCAGGTAAGTCGTTAAACCCGTATTCCTCCTTGACTTTAAAGCATGGACAAGATTCTTATGTGATCGAAAACGAGACCAAAGATTAGGTGGGCAGATACATACATGCTTGCAAAGGTATACATAACAAATATGGATTTGAACAATTACAGGATTCAGCAAAACTGTTCTTTGCAGTTTGGTTTATTACTTTCTCTCTCTCTCTCTCTCTCTCTCTCTCTCTCTCTCTCTCTCTCTCTCTCTCTCTCTCTCTCTCTCCCCATGTTCTTTTTTAATCATCTTTTCGGTAAAAACTGAGCGAGTGTGAGTGTGAGTGTGTGTGGTGTGTGTGTCAGTACAACACTATGTTAATCTGACAGTAAATGGTTTCAGTCAGTCAGTCAGTCAGTCAGTGTGTGTGTGTGTGTGTGTGTGTGTGTGTGTGTGTGTGTGTGTGTGTGTTTGTTTGTTTGCATTTAGCCATCGCAGACATTGACAATCTTGGCAATTACAAATGCCAGCAGAATCAAATGAAGGACAACAGCAAGCACTGGCAAGACCATTTTAGATAATAATTAACTAGATGAATGTGTGACCAAATGAAAATCTTTTAACTTGTGGTAATGGTTGTTAGCAATAGTTTTAATGTAGCATAATTGATTTTTTCTCACAAATTGTGACCAGCTACAATTCTCCTTAAGCCGTGAGCAAAAGATATATAAAGTGCTATTTATGCAATTTTTTACTTTCATTCTGTTTTGATCAAATCATTTAATGTAACATTTTAGAAAACAAAACAGTACGTGTATATTCTGTCAATAACAGATTTGTAGTGGGGATGGGTAAAGGGCAATAAATCCGATGAAAATAGCATCAATTTACTCTTTTCTATAGATACGCTTGTCTGAATGCTATTCAAATGAGTATACATCACGTTTTCCTTTTGCTGTATTTGATCTGTAGTATGACTTTTCCCTAAAGTACACTTACAAAGAATAGTTGCGCATAGTACCTTTGACTTTGAGATAGGATCCTACAAAAACAACGTAGTCTCAAAATCGGGATGACCAGAAATGAAAAGAAGATTGACTGCCATCAAAATGAACGTCATGTAAAACGGAAATATGCTAGTGACGAAGATAGATGTGGTCGAAATCAGTATAAAAATGTGCGACAAAACATCTGGTCGCAATGGAGAGAGGATCTGATGGCAGTCCCTGGCATTCTCGCTCTTCTCTATGACTGCTCCATGGAATGCAGTCACCGGCACCACACACGGTTCTTTATTCCCTGACACAGCCTTACCTTTCCACTGTACCTTAGTCTTGCACGCCTCCCTCGCTTTCATTTTTGTGGTTTGAATCCATTCACACGTTAGTAAAAAAAAAAAAAAAAAATTTCTTTCTCAATTATCAGTACTTAGGAAGTCAAGACGCCTTCCTGTTCAACAATTACAAGATGCATGCATGGAAGGACACTGCTCAACAGACAAACAGGGTCCAAGATGTGTACCCCACCATACATTGAGCAAACAGATAAAAAGGCAGGTCGACAGAAAAATAGCTAAACAGATAGTCTCTGAACACCTGGCCGACATCCGCCACCATCGGCCCAAACCAGTCGCTCTACACTTCAACCATGCCCAACACAACATCAACCATGTCAAAGTCTTGGCACTTTGGCAATCTAAGAGTGACAGCTTGGAACGCCTTATGCAGGAATCTCATCTCATTTCCAAACTGGGCACATCCACCCTCATGGCATCAACGTCCAAAAGTAGTATGTACCATTCCATCTCTGCAGCTCCAGCCTGAAATATCCCCCACCTACACACACCCATACCACCGTACCTCCCTCTGTTTACCTCAGACATAGGTTGCAGCTATCATCATCTTCCCTTTTCCTACACTCTCTGAGTCTCTCCATTTGCTACATCAATCGACTTACTCCCCCCTCCCCCTGCCCTAGTAATGATGTGTGTAGGGGTGTTGGTGGATATGGCGGTTGCTGGGGGTGGAGGTGGGGGTAACCAATGAATAAGGCTGATATTACAAATGGAACACACACACACACACACACACACACACACACACACACACACACACACACACACATACACACACACACACACACACACACACACACACACACCACCACACACAAATCACACTCACACATACACACACACATAATAAATAGAATGCTGGCTCCTTTATCGTTGGTCGTGAGGGGGGGGGGGGGGGGCAGAGAGGAGAGAGAGAGAGAGAGAGAGAGATTGTGTATAAGTGTGAATATGTTGCCCCTCCCCCTCCCCCAGTTAGTACGTAAACCCATCCCCTTCTTCCCTCCACCCTCATAGCATCAACACCTTAAAGTAACATGTACCAACCCACCACTTCAATCTCAGCCCATAATATCCTCCCACAACACACACACATACTACCTTATCTCCCACTATTCACCTCACACACAACTTATAGCTATCTTGTTTATGCATTTATTATCATTATTTTTTTTTTTAATTATTATTATTATTTACTGATTTTTTAATTTATTATTATTTTTAATGTTTCATTTATTTATTTATTTGATTATTATAAAAATGTATTTTCTAAATATATTTCTGTATCATGCTTTCATTACCTTAACCTTCACTATCGTTGTTAGCAGTATCATTCAGTAATACTATTGCTAGTATTGATACTACCACTGGCATTGACATCACCATCGCCTTCGCCTCTGGGACTGTTGCCACGGCAACCCTGCTGTTTAAGAATCCTCTAACCCACTCTCCTTTCTCCCATACCCATACTTATTGACACTAAGATTGGTAGTAATCTTGTCCCTTTTTTTTTTTTTTTTCTCTCAGTATTTTGACCATTATTAGTATTCCTATCAGTAATATTATTATCTTCATTACGACTTTGACTCGCTCTCTATTTCCCTCCCAACAGCCTCGTTCTCATTCAACGCCTTCTTCCTTGCGCTGAACCCTGCGAAGTGATCTGAAGCGATCAAAGCTAAGTGAATTTTCATTGTTTTATTCGTTAATGTCTCACCTGATGAAGACCTAAGAGGTCGAAACGCGTTGTGTTTCGTCTTGTGACTCGTTTGTCCACGTTCTCTGGGCGGTTCGCTAACATTTATTTAAGATTTGTTTAGATTTCCGCCTGCAGTCCTCTCGCTTTGCAACTAAACAGATAGATCAACAGCGGACTGCATGGACAGACAATCAGAGACAGACAGACAGACAGACAGACAGACAGAGAGAGGCGATATACAAATATTTGGACAGACAGAGGGACAGACAGAGAGACAGAATGACCGATAGTTAGATAGATAGATACATACAGACAAATAAGACACATCAGTCGCGTCACGATAGGCAAAGATTTGGACAGACAGAGAGACAGACAGAGAGACAGACAGACAGACAGACAGATATAGATAGATAGATAGATAGAAATAGATAGATAGATAGATAGATCAGTCGCGTGTAAATCGATTTTTCAAGACTTACCAAGCAAACCCATTGATAACAGCACACATAAACACATGTTTGTGCCTGAAGAAATCGATGAGGCCGTATTTGGGCAGGTCCTTTTTGTCATCAGATGCGGAGGGGTTGTTCAGGAGTCTCTCTGGATGTTCTCTAAATTCACCAGAGGCTTCGTTCTTCAGATTACGCATTCCATCTGAGGTGTGCTGCCTCAGAGCCTTGGTTCTGAAGACGTTGAGCACATGTTGTGAATTAACTTTGTTCTGAGCTGCCGCCTTCTTCAGAATTCGCTCTGCCTGGTCCACTCTGCCATTAGCCACCAGCCAGCGGAGAGACTCGTCCAGAATACTGAAATCATGGAACACTGGATGGTCATGTATGTGTGTGTGTGTGTGTGTGTGTGTGTTGTTGTGTGTGTGTGTGGTGTGTGTGTGTGTGTGTGAATGATGAGTGTGTGTGTGTGTGTGTGTGTGTGTGTGTGTGTGTGTGTGTGTGTGTGTGTGTGTGTGTGAATGAGTGAGCGTGTGTGTGTGTGTGTGTGTGTGTGTGTGTGTGTGTGTGTGTGTGTGTGTGTGTGAATGAGTGAGCGTGTGTGTGTGTGTGTGTGTGTGATCGTGCGTGCGTGCGTGCGTGCGTGCGTGCGTGTGTGTGTGTGTGTGTGTGTGTGTGTGTGTGTGTGTGTGTGTGTGTGTGTGTTCTCGTCAGTCTCTGAATTAGCGCCTGTTTACTAATATTATTCATACAAATGTACAGAGCCGTATATAGAGGGTGGAGAGATAGAGCGACGGTGAAGTGAGGTGCAAAAAGGGATTGGTACCCACATGGCCTGACCACAAATCATCTCTTGACTACAGCTTCGAAATGTAACTAAGAGTGAGGTCTGTATGTTTAGATTCATGGATGTGTTAGTGATATAGAAATGCAAGTTGGGCCACAAATCATCTCTTGACTACAGCTTCGAAATTTAACTAAGAGTGAGGTCTGTATGTTTAGATTCATGGATGTGTTAATGATACAGAAATGCAGGTTGTTTTATGAACAGACAAATTTGAA
>CM065722.1:27989825-27994825 GCA_033310375.1 Conus canariensis
GCAGACACACGCGAAGGTTCTCCCCGCCAGTCAGCACCAGAGGAATAACCATTCCAAAACTTTGCCAGTCGTATGACATCGGTGATCTGGCAGGCAGAGAACACGCTAAGCATGTTCAAAGACTGGATGATGATGATGATAATGATAATGAATACTTATATAGCGCCTATTCTCGGCTAGAGACCAAGCTCTAAGCGCTTTACAATCCACACTCGTTTACACAACGGGCTGCCTACCTAGGTAGTGCCGACTGAAGAGCTGCCAGCTGGCGCTTCATTCAGTCGTTTCCCGTGTCATCCAGTCAATATCGTTCAATATCGTTCACTCATTTTCCTTACTTCCTTCATTCTTTCCATTTCTCACGCAGGGTGCATGCTATGTGTAACGTGTCATCCATACCAACGGCCAAACTGGCCTACTCTTCCGAAAGTTGGTGATGGGATTTTACGTGTGTGCAAGATGTTATGCGTGCGTTCACACACGGAACCTCGGTTTATAGTCTCATTCGAAGGACTGTATGGGAAATGGAGTCAGAACCAACGTTAACTCCGAGGAAAAAATCCCCCTGTACCGAAACGCTCCAGCGGAGGTTCGAACCCGCAACCCCAGGATCACCAAGATTACGAGTCCGGCGCTCTACCAACTGAGCTATTCCGGCTCCCCTAATGAGACATCAGCAAAACACGGCATGGAAATCGGCGCCAGGAAGAGCAAGCTGTTGAATTGCCACAACATCATCATCACCATTGATTTTTATTTTCAGGGACTGTAGCTGGGAGCTGTAAATACATAATGAGGGATCTAAGCTAAACATTCTCTCCAGACAAGCAAAACAACATTAACTTTGTCTTTTATAAAAAAAAAAAAAAAGAAGAACTATAAAAACTCTATGAAACTCGAGAGCAGACTCCTGTGTGTACTGGTACATCCCAGTTTCCTGTATGCACGTGCAACGTGTACTATCACAGCGAATCTGTAAACGATAATCCAAGCCATGGAAATAAGGTACTATCACAAGTTACTAAGCCTCAGATGTACGGAATATATCACCACTGAACAAACTATCAAGCGGTACATTCGGCCGTCTGAAGTTCTGCTGACACCAGTTCAGAAAAAAAATGATATATCCACGTAACAAGATCCAGTGGCCTTTGTGACACAAATCTCCTGGGAACTACTTTCCCCGAAGTTGGAGCACGGCTGCCTTAATGGTGGGATAAAAAAACGGTCATACACACAAAACTGGGTAGATGGAATTAATATTTGCCTGTCTACACAGGGAGTGTCCGCAGGAGTATCAGTCTGCGTACGCAGAAAGAAAGAAAAAAGGAACTACTCAGGGAGGGAGGCGGATGGAAGGACAGAAGAATGATGAACTGACAGCATTGCATTATAGACGGCGAAAATATGTGAGATCACCCAGGCCTTGGCATATGACAGACAGATCGAGAGAAACCTGGTGAACAGTTCTTCAAGCGGGAAGAAAAGTAGAGGTGAGTGATTGCTGTTAAATTGAGTTTACACCACCAGAGAGAGAGAGAGAGAGAGAGAGAGAGAGAGAGAGAGAGAGAGAGAGAGAGAGAGAGAGAGAGAGAGAGAGAGAGAGAGATCGTAATAAAAGTATAGGTGGAGAACTGAAGGAGTCAAAAAAAAAATCTGTGGTAAGAGTTTTTCAAAATGGTAGGGTTAAAGGCTGTAGTACTAAGATAACATCAAATGTCGCAATAGAGTTCCCACACAAGTGCGCCACATGGGAGAAAAAACATTTTTGTTCTAGTGTTCAAGATCAAAATTTTTTGAGTGTATGTAACAGAGGCATCTTAAGAAAGAACAGACAAAGATTCAGTCAGACCCATAGCGCTGCACAACAGAAGACTGAAATAGACCACAACTAAACTAAAACGAGCCAGACTATAATATAATCTAAAAAAGAAAAAAAAAAGTTCAATGCAACGTTTTGGGGTTTGGGGTTTTGCACAATATAAAACAAATCGTGAGTTTCTCGACAAATATGTCCTCATCCGAAATAACAAACATCAGACAGTAAGAAGTACTGAAAAAATGCTCCACGGATGGCTGTCAGTGTGTAAATGGCAAAAATAAAAATAAAAAAAAAGAAGAAGAAGAAGAAGAAGAAAACAACAACAACAACAACAACAACAACAACATCAACAACAAGGAGGAGAAGAAGAAGAAGAAGAAGAACGACAACAACAACAACAACAACAACAACAACCAGGTAAAGAAGAACAAGAACAAGAAGAACAAGAACAAGAACACAAAGAAGAGAATAGAAAAGGAAAAAAGAAAAACCGAGCGAGGTATGCCAGCAACTTTGTATTCAATGTGTGTAAGAACCAACTTTACTGAAAACGAGTGAACGTACTTCAGCAAGGATTTCTGTCATCCGGAGTTTTCACAGCGAAACACAAAAAATGACTTTTGAAGCGTCCGTAAGATACGGGGGCAAGAAGAAAAAAATCGAATTACGCTATTCTAGCTTTTTGAAAGAACAGTTGTTAGTTTTTGTTGCACCAAAGTTGAAGCTCAGTAGCACTGATGCTTCTTCTGCGCCACATACCGGTCCGCCAGGGAGGTAAACAGCACAGCCCCCACCATCATCCCCACCAGCAGTAACGTCTGAGACACATCTGTCAGAGCTTCCTTGTCACAGACCAAGCCCCACTGAAAAAAAAAATGGGTATGGTCAGAGAGGAGAGAGAGAGAGAGAGAGAGAGAGAGGAGATGTCGTATTTTTTAACTACTCTCAGTCATTTCCATTCTAATGGAGTATACCATTCCATTCAAGCATAAGTGAACAAGTTTGTAAGGTTAACAGCGCGGTGGTCCAGCTAAAGAGACGAGCTATTTCATGTCCATTTATCCTGAAATTGTCATAATGTGATAGATAAATACCATCTAAACCTGCAGTATACACAACTGGTTCCATTATCCTCCCAAACTTGCAGAACGCTGCATCACCATGTCAGACTGTCGCTCACACAACGAAAACAAACAACCAAACAGACTAAACAAAAGAGAGTTCCCCCTTTTAATTAACAACAAAACTTGTTACACTATTTACATACAAGTTCTGTCCACTTGTTTCACAAAATCAGTTGGATATATTGTTCAGAATTACATCATACGGTCCTCATGGATTAAAAAAGCAGTTCGTGCTTACTTCAGACATCAGCGAGCGGTCTACAGGCTCAGCGTATTCCAGACCAATCGGACAAGGTTTCTCCATCTCCTTTCCCGTGACGTTTACCCACGTCACACTACAGGAACCATACGTCACATTCGTCACACCAGGGGGAAACAGGTACGAGGTACTGTTGTCGTCTTCTTTGCATTTGTACTCATTCGTTTTTCCTGTTGAAAGAGAGCACTAAAGCAAACAGGTAGCTAGCTCCTGAATTTTGTAGTCGCACAGTCACAGGAAATTAACTGCACAAAACTTTTAGTTTCATAGTCAAGACGGAGCAAGTTTTATATGTAGTATATACGGTTGATTTTTCAAAGTCATACGCACTTCCTATGCATTCGTAATAGTGGTACATGGCGGTGGTCTTGTAGTCGTTAATGCTTCCCTCTTTTTTGCAATACCTTTTTGTTTTGATTGTGTGTAGAATTGTAGTATGATTCGGCTTTTTTATTCTTCTATACAATGATGTACGTACATTTGCTATCTACACCGTACAGAAACAAAGTCAAAGCAACTTTTAGTCTGGGTGAACCAGCTGCTTCTATTTCTGTTGAATAAAGCTGTCTCTTCAAATAACGCAGAGTTTTGTGAAGCTGTGCATGTATTTGTAGAAGAGTTTAGTGTGAATACACCACCAGTACTTTTGTCATCAACACTGTCAGCTCCAATCCCCACCATCGACAATGATAACAATAACAGATCAGAATCACACCAGAAACAAGAAAACAAAATAACAATAACAAAGATGAAATGAACAATTGAAGAAAGAAAAACAAAAAAAAAAAAACAAACGAACTAGACTCAATACCGGAAAGAAGAAAGATGAAAAATTATGTTAGAAAGCAAGTTAAGCAAATGCCCAAACAATATTTTTTTAAAAAAAAACATGCAAACAAGCAAATAGAATTGGAGGAAATGACTAATTTAGAAGCAGCATCCTTCTGTCACATAGAATCCTGTTTTGAATCGTGATCAAAAGATGAAAGCAAAACAACAACGACAAGCAGGAAAGGAAGACGATACCAATAAACACGATGGATAAAATGTTGAATGCTGCGGGAAATATACACAGCATCATTAGGAACAACTGGATCAGCTGAAATCGTCCTCGCCAGCCCAGGGTTGTCAGCACTGCATCCATCGCCTGACTGATGTCCTCTTCGCCCATCTGAAGACACAAAAAAAGTCAAAGGTCAGATGATGTTGGTGCTCTTTCTTCTTTATGATGATGATGATGATGAAAATGATGACGATGGTAATAATGATAATAGTTCATTGTCACCATAATATACATACATACATTCTCAAAATATCAATCTTCTCTCTCTCTCTCTCTCCTCTCTCTTCTCTCTCTCTCTGTGTGTGTGTGTGTGTGTGTGTGTGTGTGTGTGTGTGTGTGTGTGTGTGTGTGTGTGTGTGTGTGTGTAAGAAACGTTTGCTGTAGCTGTCCAGTGCTGCAATACTGCAGAACTAAGAATATGTATTCTTTTGAAGTATACAACAGATCCAGCACTGGAGATACTTTTATAAGCAGTGAGTAAAATAATTATTTAGAATGGAAGTTTCCTTTGTTTCTTCTACAAGAAGGTTCATGGATCATTGCATTTGAAATCAACTGAAAGACACACACACACACACACACACACACACACACACACACACACACACACACACACACACACACACACACATTCACAAACACACACAGACGGACGGACACACACACAGACGGATACACACACACACACACACACACACACACACACACACACACACACACACACACACACAC
>CM065722.1:28009825-28024825 GCA_033310375.1 Conus canariensis
GATTGCGCAAGGTTTTAGCCTGAGCACTTGTAGGAAACAATTGCAAGAACTAATATTTCTTGCATTCTTTGTATGGATCAAGTACATTCATTTATCATATGGGGAAAAAAATCTAATGTACGTGCATGACCTTTAGACGAGGTATTGTCCACAAATTTAATACCATTCAGCTGTAAAGAATCAGAAATACGACTGTCTTTAGTTAATTAATTCATTCATTCATGCTTTTGTTTATTCATTCATTCGTTTATTCATTTATTTACCCATTCACTCATTCATTCAGTGTGCTTGTTTGAATTTGTTCCTTTCATGTTTTCGCAAAATGTAATCGTTGACTTTTAAGGACCAGAAAAAAGCACCATAGAATGATTTTAACAAAGTCAGTTATTCAAATGTGTCATTCTGCACAACATGTGTGAACTGTCTGAGAACACAAATCTTGCAGTTATACCTACAATTCGTTCGGAACAGTTTATATCTGAGCAATGTTGTAAATCATCCTTAAACCAAACTCCTAAAATCTTGCGCATAGATACATGCGATACCATTCAAGGTGGTCCAGGTTAGGGACCACAAATATACACAATATCTTAACAATGATGTTGCCTTTAAGACCTTAAAATACATTTTCGATCTATCCCCTTTGGAAATATCATACATTGTACACTCTTTGGCTTTGGACACAGCAAAAACAGTCAGGTACAAGCCGTTAAATGCTTCCGGGCAAGGCATCCCGTTCAAACAACGACCTGCTTGCGCGGGGAGACGTGGTGGGGCTTAGTAATGGACAGTTCCATCTCCTCTATGGTGATGGGAAGGTCTCGGCCACGCGTTTCCGGCAGCATCCGCATGCAGATGGGAAGCAATAGGCAGCACACACCGTAGATAGTACTCGGTGCCCAGGGAACATGCCTGCTCTGAAATATTCAGAGGTCCAGGGATTCACATGCAGACACAGACACAGACGCAAACACAGACACAGTCACACACACACACACACACACACACACACACACACACACACACACACACACACACACACACACAAAGCACACACACACAAAGCACACACACAAAGCACACAAAGCGCACACACACAAAGCACACACGCACGCACGCCAGCACGCAGGCAGGCATACACGCACGCACGCACGCACACACACACACACACGCGCGCGCGCGCCCTGAAAGGAAAAATGAAAGCAGGATAGGATACAGACAGACGAGGATAAGGAAAGACACCAAAGGCGTGGGGGTGGCAAGAGCAAGAGAGAGAGAGAGAGAGGGGGGGGGGGTACGGGAGATTCTTTTCCTTTAAATGAAAATAGTTATGGTGTGATGCACTGATATGATCAATCAGTCCAGAAAGACAAACAATGAATGCAAAGCTACGACACCATTTTCTGATTCCTTTTTATGCTACGCCTTCAACAAAAACATGTACACCACACAGTGTATCTTAGCATAGACTGATAGAAGAAAGAGAAAGAGAAAGGCAGGAAGGGAAGAGAAAGAGAGTAAGGGAGAGGAGAACTGACAGAGAAGAAGGCGTACTCAAGGGCTTAGATCTATGCAGATACATTCCAACTTCCAAAGTCCAGTTTCGAGTACACATGCATCAACGTGCCGGTAAGTGTGAATTGTAAAGTGTATGATTTGTTGATGGAATGCTACATGTATTACTCTTGTCTTGTGTGTGGAAAGAACAATAAGTCATGCGCATTTTTACACAGTTGTAACAGATGTAGAATCATATCATTTGCTTTTAAGTATATTTTATATAAGTATGTTGTACGTCTTTCCTTGCATTTAATTCTTGAGTTCTCCATCTTGATCTCAATTTGTTTTGAAAGACGGCAATGATGGTAAATGTGTGTGTGCGTGTGTGTGTGTGTGTGCGTGTGTGTGTGTGTGTGTGTGTGTGTGTGTGTGTGTGTGTGCGTGTGTGTGTGTGCGTGCGTGTGTGTGTGTGTGTGTGTGTGTGTGTGTGTGTGTGTGTGTGTGTGTGTGTGTGTGTGTGTGTTCATTTATTTGCCTGTTTTTATTCAGAGTTTATTTCTTGTGTTGGTTTTTCTTTTTCAATTAAGGTCTCTGTGTAAACACTCAGCCTACCCGCGTTTTTTATGCAGGTGTTCTATTATTTGGTGCTCGTTAAATAGAACAGTAACGGCAAGTATGACAAATGACTACTTAAGCCAGTACTTCAACCGGTTTTTTTTTTAAAGCATCATTACCATCGTTCGTGAAACTTTGAATTTAAAATCCACCCTCCAATCCACACAAGATCTCAAGTTTTAGGCAAACCGTCAACTTCTGTGATCAAAATACATCAAAAGGCGTAGCCATGCGATGCAATGCAATATAACACGGCTTAGAGCACAACAATCTAGTGTACTATAGTTTAGTACATTACAAAAGAGTACAACAGAGTCCAGTAACGATGTGCCTCGGATAATGCAAAACAAAACACGTCAGATTAATAAACAGTCCACATACAAATTCATTTACATTCTTTTCATGATTTTTTGAAAAGTGTGTTTGTATTTAAGTCAGTGTGTCGCTAATTTCTAGGAAAATGTACTCTGCTTGATTATTTTAACAAGCATTTTGTTGATAATATATACGTTTTTGCGTTCAGAATTGAACAGGAGCAGCTTTTGATGAACTGAAATTTTCTCCAGACGCGTTAGCATTTTGCACGGCTGTCATGTGAATGAGGAAAAAGTGATGTGAATGGAAAAGTTTCATATCAATTAAGAGATTTTGTAATTTTTGCAATTGTGGAATGGAACCTACGGGTTTGATGCTTTTTTGTATTCATGGAGTGCAACCGCCAGTGATGCGGAAGAGGAGGACGCTGAGTGGATTGTGAAGTGTGTTCACCCAATGTGAGGAAGGGTGGAAGATTATTGTTACTTCAGAGGAGCTCTGGACACAGACATAGGATGTCTGATTGTAACCCTCTTTGGGTTTAACATAGTTAGGACTAGGATTGTCCTATGCAACCCTGGGTTGGGTGTGCTATATGATTGGACTGGTTTGTCCGATGCAACCCTGGTTTGGGTGTGCTTAACCCTTGGTGGGTGTAATATGCCTGGCGTGGCAAGTTCACTCGAGTATAGAGTGTAGATGTAGACTGGAAGTCTACTAGGGTAGGCTTGTCGCTTATTCCCTAGAAGGTGAGTACCAGTTGGGGTTGTAAACTGGTTAAAGCAGTTACAGTAAAGGTGTAATTGTAATGATAACAGAAGTTTGATAATTATAAAGATTTGATGATATTGCGCTATTTAGGAAAAAGAGAAAGATGAACGTTGAACGCGAAAAGAAGAGAATTGAAAAATAAATAAATAAAATATTTGTTGTATAAAGATTTCTTTCTGTACCCCAACTGTAGGTAGGAATAGGTTGGCGGAACAAGACTCATGTGAGTATTCTATATTGATCTTGGAGTGAATGTGAAAGGAGTTAAAAAGGAGCTATGAATAATAAGAGAAAGAGAGAATAAATAAAATTCATTTTAGAGGTTAACCCTGGACCTAGGGTTTCGTTACAGAATCCCTCAGCGTCCAGTGGTGGTCCAGTGGTGGTCCGGTGGTGGTCCAGGCTTGAGCTGTACGAGCCTAGTGAGAGTCCAGGCTGTGGTGGTCCAGAGGTGGTACAGCCAAGTGAAAGAAAGCTCCTCGACAAGTCAAGATGACTTGTCTTTATTGATACTATTTAATATAAGAACTGATAGTGTAACATGTGTGTGAGTGTGTTGGATTTTTGGTAAAACTTTGAATATTGTGTTATTGTTTCTATGTGGGGAATTATCTTGTGAAGAGAAGAAATAATTGTTGGAAAATGCAGTGAAATGCAAAGAAGATTTAAAACCCTTTTCTTTGTGAGTAAAGGGAGCATTTTATAGAAAACTCAGTTCAATTGTGGTAGTGCTCCTTTGGGTGAATGGAGTGATTGCGTGTTGTGTACGAAGTAAGCATACTGTGTTTGTGAATGCAGGTGTGTATGTTCACAAACATGGGTGTGTGACAGTGGTGACCCCGTCTTTGAATTTAGGTTAGAGTTTAATAGGATTTAGTTTTTTGAGTGAGTACTGCTGCTAAAATATTGTTTTGAACCCCTTTGTAAAAAAAAAAAGAAAAAGAAAAATAGAAGTAAAATTACTCTGCCAAATTACAATTATAAAGATACTATTTTGTTCCCCTCTCTACATTGCTGAATAATTGTTGTTATATTTATTCATTTTCAGTGGTATTTTCAATTTTGTTTTTCTTATCTATATTTATGGTGTGAGTCAATTGTTTATGTAATGTATACTTGTTCTTAGTATTCCCGTCTCCAGTTCTACGGGTGGTAGTTTCAATTAGTGGGCTACCTAAGGGTTCTTTTGCTCGGCCTTACTTTTCCTACTTTTTTTCAAATTTTCGCCTCTCTTGGTTTCTGTCTCTATTCTAATTAAAATTCTCTTGATATTCTTTACAATAAGCTCCTCTAGTTTCAAGTTTAGGCGTTTTTTTTTTCTATTTTAAATAGGGTTTCTGATTAGTGTGTGTAAATGCTCCCTTTATTTTAAATGTAAGGTTTAGTTGAAAATCTTTCTTGTAAAATTGTTTGCGTTTTTTCTGGCACATTCTTTTGGATTCCTTTTTGAAAACAGTGCTCTGCTTTAGTTTAAAACAATAATTAAAAAAAAATATTCTTAGCTTTTCTTGGTATTTCGGAAATCTTTCTCACAATTCAGTCTTTCAGAGCCATTTCTAAATTTACTTCTCACATTTTTTGGCCAACTAAATTAACTTAAATAAAACATTTTTTCAGTGAGGGTGCATTTCCATACTCAATCAAATTTTACTGGAAAAAAAAATATTCTTTTCTGTCCCGTCATTGTTTTTTTTTTTGGTTCTTTACAAATTTGAATGTTTTGAGCTCTGTATTCTAGTAATCAGTGCCAAGTAAGTTTAAATTGTTGTTCTATTTTAAATAGTGTTTTTATTTCACATCTTAATTTCTCTACCCCATTTGCACGCTGTGGGATTTCTTTAAGCGTGATCTACACTCTCATACAACATGACTGATACAGTAGATGATCAACAAATAGAGGAATTCCAATCCTTATTTGTGAAGGAGGATGAGGAAACGGTTCGTTTCAACCGATTTTTGTCCCAGGGACAGAAATTACAGTTGTCTGGTGATGCTTTAATGGCTTACATTGATCAGTGTGAAGAGCGTGCGCTCAGAGCGAAAGAAAGAGAGGAGAAGAAAGAGACAGAGAAAGAAGATAAGATTAGGCAAGCAGAAGCACAGTTAGAGAAAGAAGAGAAGGATAGACAAGTACAGTTAGAGAAAGAAGAGAAGGATAGACAAGCACAGATAGAGGAAAAAATCAGGGCGCATGAACTTGAAATGAAAAGAACAGAAAGTCTTAATTTACTTGAAATGAGAAGATTGGAACTTGAACAAAAACGAGTGGAACTTCAGTTAAAGCAACAGGCTGTTCAACAATCTGCAAATGTAAATGTTTCTCAAACTGATGCTGTTCCTGTTCAGGGTGCAGGTAAGACTTCCTACATTCCCAAATTACCCCCTTTTGATGAGAATCGTGATGACATAGACTCTTTTCTTTTTAGGTTTGAAAACCATGCTTCATCATGTGGTTGGAGCAAGGACAAATGGACATTGTATGCTGCTTCCTTATTCAAGGGCACCGCATTATCTCTGTATCATAGTTTAGCAGTTCGTGATTCTCTCACATGGGAAGAGCTGAAAGCTGAACTTTTGAAGAAGTTTCAATATACAGATGAAGGCTTTTAGAGAAAAATTTCGTTCAGTTCGTCAGAAAAAGGTGAATCATTTGCAGCTTTCCTTATTAGGACAAGTCATTTATTTGATCGTTGGGTTGAATTGTCCCAAACACAGAAAGAATATGCTGATTTGCGTGACTTGTTGTTACGTGAGCAGATTTTACAAAGCGTATCCAAAGACCTAGCTATTTTTCTAAAAGAGAGATCTTGTAAAACTGCAGAGGATATCTGTAAGCTGGCAGATCAGTATCGGACTGCTCATCCGGAAAAGTATTTTTCCAGGAAATCTGACCGTGATGTGTTTGAGGCAAATGTTGCTTCAACAGGCCAGTTTGGTCCGGGTCGTTCTCAACCAAACAGGAGATATGGTCATAGAGGAGGCCAGAGTTTTTCTCAAAGACAGAATACAAACAGGAATAATGTACATTCCTATAATAACTGGCAAGAGAATAATTCTGGACAAACTTTTTCACAGGGTAATCCAAATGCAAGTCATTACCCAAGAGGATATACCAATTCTCGACGGACTGGTCAGTTTAGAGCTATTCGTGGCCGTGGACAATTTTCAAACCGTGGTGGTATTGATCATAGTACAGTACCAAATACAGTATCTGGTGCGGACAATGGTTGTTGGCACTGTTCCTGTATATTTCACAAGAAGAAAGACTGTCCTTTTCTAGCACAGGGTAATGTGTGCTTAGCAACAGATCCCAAGCAAACTGCTAAAGATACTCAGCATGTTTTAGTGTCTGACACTGATGTTACAGGTCTACACATTGAATCGTGTGCTGTCAATGGGTTTGGTGCTACACTGTTGAGGGATACTGGGTGTACTACTGCTGGTGTACGCAAAGATTTAGTCAGAAAAGAACAATACACCGGGACACATCAGCAATGTCGTACATTTGGTGGCAAAATTGAATCATTTCCTTGGCATGTGTTTATGTTTGTACTCCCTATTTTACAGGTGAAATAACAGCATGTCATTAATGATCCTGTGACAGACCTCATTCTTGGAAATCTCAAGGGTGTTTCCACGTCTTGTGGAGGACAATGTGGTTCTTTTGTGCCTTCTATGGTGAGCACTCGTTCACAAGAGAAAAAAGAAAGGCAAGGTCAAAAACCCCTGGTTGTTCCCTATGTCCCAAAATTGGATGTGACTCCTGAACATTTGAGTGATTTACAAAAGACAGATACAACATTGACTCATTTGTTTCAGAAAGTTGTTCCTGAGGTACCTGACAAAGTGACTGATATCATGTACATAAAAAAGAATAATCTTTTATACCGTCTTTTTCCTAAAGATGAACAGGTGGTGGAGCAGATTGTCGTTCCTATGTCTTTACGTGATACTGTTTTGCATACTGCACATGATTCCATGTTTTCGGGTCATTGTGGAGTCAAACGTACTCTTCAACGTGTGTTGTCTTCATTTTTTTGGCCTGGTGTTAGTGTGCAAGTTTCAAAATATTGTCAATCATGTGATGTCTGTCAGAAAACAATTCCCAAAGGTCGTATACCATTTGCACCTTTGCAAAGAATGCCAGTCATTACTGAACCATTCAGTCGTGTTTGTATTGATTTGGTTGGTCCATTTCATGTTTCCAATTCTGGTTTTCGTTATGTGCTCACTGTCATGGATGTTGCTACCAGGTATCCTGAAGCTGTACCTTTGAAAAAGATTGATACCATTTCTGTGGCAGAAGCATTATTTTCTATTTTTTCCAGAATGGGACTTCCTGATGAAATATTATCTGACTTGGGTACTCAGTTTGTGTCAGATCTCATGAAAGAAATATTTCGTTTACTTTCAATTTCTGCATGTACTACATCTCCATACCATCCACAGTCGAATGGCCTCGTGGAAAGATTTAATGGTACTTTCAAGATGATGTTGAAGAAAGTTTCTAAGGAAAGACCATCAGACTGGGATCGATACATTCCAGCCATACTTTTTGCCTACAGGGAATTGCCAAATGAGAGCACAGGTTTCTCTCCTTTTGAGTTGCTTTTTGGTCGTTCACCAAAAGGACCTATTAGCATCCTGTCAAAGTCATGGTCTGGGGACAATGTGTCTCAAGAAGAAAAAAATGTTTTTGATTATGTTTTTACTTTACAAAATCGTATAGCAGATGCATGTCGTATTGCCCAAGAAAATGCTTATAACAGTGCAACTACGCATAAAAAGTATGCTGATCGTGGGGCAAAGATGCGTGTGTTTTCTGTGGGTGACAATGTGTTGGTGCTTTTGACAGATGACAAGAGCAAGATGCATGTGATGTGGAAAGGACCATTCGTCGTCATTGAAAAATGTTCTGATGTCAATTACAGAATTGATATGAATGGTGTGAAGAAAATTTTCCATGTTAACATGTTGAAAAAGTACTTTCACAGGTCTGATGTTATGATCAACAAGGTTGCTGTCCCTGATAAGATTTCAGCATTGGCATGTGACATTTCATGTCTGTTACGAATGGATTGTGTGACAGAACATTTGCAACGTCTTGACAAACCTGTGTTTCACAAGGTGCCTGTAATTCATGAAACTGCTGTTGGTGTAGTTCAGGACACTGGTGATGATGATATTCAACTGCCTACATTATCCTTAAAAGGTGAAACATACGAGGATGTCAAGATCAATGAGGACTTGAAACCATCTCAGGTGACTCAACTAAAGTGTTTACTACAGGATTATACAGATGTACTTACAGACAAACCAGGATCTGCAGTTGGTGTTGAACCTCATAGAATACGGTTGACAACAGATGTTCCTGTACGAATGAAGTCGTATCCTTTACCTTTTGCAAAAAAGCAAATTATTGAAAGAGAGGTACAGGTCATGTTGGATCTTGGGGTCATTGAAAAGTCAAGTTCTCCATATGTGGCTCCTGTGGTGCTGGTTTCAAAACCAGATGGTTCAGTCAGATTTTGTATTGATTACAGGGCTTTGAATAAATTGACTGTTTTTGATTCTGAACCAATTCCTGATGTGGAAGATTTGTTTTGTCAACTGAGTCAAGCCAAGTATTTTGTGAAAATTGATCTCACGAAAGGTTATTGGCAGATACCGATGTGTGTTGATGATAAAGAAAAAACAGCTTTTCAAACACCATTTGGACTTTTTCATTTTTTGCGAATGCCTTTTGGTTTGCAGAATGCAATGGCAACTTTCGCGAGAATGATGAGACAACTCAGGTTACATGAAATGTCTGCTGTAAGTTTTTTTGATGATATTTTGCTGGCTTCACAAACATGGAGTAATCTGCTGAGATGTTTGAAAAGTGTTTTTGAAAGACTCCGTTCTTTTGGTTTGACAGCAAGGCCATCGAAAATCATGGCGGGTTTTCAAAAACTGGAGTTTTTGGGGCATACAATTGCTGTGGGTTCGATGCAGCCAGAAAAGAAGAAAATGGAAAAGATTTTGGCAATCAAAACCCCATGTTCAAAGAAACAGGTTCGTTCACTTCTTGGACTCTTATCTTATTACAGGCGTTATGTCCCTCACTTTGCAACTCTTACAGCTCCATTAACTGAGTTGACAAAGGGTTCCAAGCATTCATCTATTGATTGGACTGTAGATTGTCAGAATGCTTTGGAAGCAGTTCAAAAGGTTTTGAATTCTTCTCCTGTTTTACTTCTGCCCAACTTGGAGAAAGATTTTGTCCTCCGGACTGATGCAAGTTCAACAGGAATGGGTGCTGTTCTTTTGCAAGAACATCAAGATTTATTGCATCCAGTACAGTTTGCAAGTAAGAAGTTCACTGATGCACAGTCGAAGTATTCTACTATTGAACGGGAATGCTTAGCGATTGTGTGGGCACTTGCAAAATTTGAGCGTTTCTTGACAGGCAGGTTTTTTGTCCTGCAGACGGATCACAGACCTCTGACGTTTTTGAAGACATCAAGAACAAAGAATAACCGTCTATTACGGTGGTCTTTGGCGATCCAGCAATTCAGTTTTAGGGTTGATCCAATTTCAGGGTCCAGCAATGTGATTGCTGACATTTTGTCTCGACAGTAATAAGCAGTGTGTGTTTTCAAGTTTGCTGTTGAAAGTTGAATTTATATGTTTGTATTTGAGTAATGGAATGTTGTTGTGTGCAATATTGATTACTTGCGGTAGTGATAGTTGATGCATTGATGTTGGCTTTGGATAATTTTTTTTGGAAACAATGTTTTTATAAGTATACATTTTTCTGTTCGCATGTACTCATGTTATTTTGGGAAAGTATTTTTTCAGAATACTGTCAATGGTGTATTTTTTTTTGTGAACTCCTATACTCTTCTTTGAAAAAATTTGAATCAAATTTTTTTAACGGAGGTTGGGGGGTGTCATGTGAATGAGGAAAAAGTGATGTGAATGGAAAAGTTTCATATCAATTAAGAGATTTTGTAATTTTTGCAATTGTGGAATGGAACCTACGGGTTTGATGCTTTTTTGTATTCATGGAGTGCAACCGCCAGTGATGCGGAAGAGGAGGACGCTGAGTGGATTGTGAAGTGTGTTCACCCAATGTGAGGAAGGGTGGAAGATTATTGTTACTTCAGAGGAGCTCTGGACACAGACATAGGATGTCTGATTGTAACCCTCTTTGGGTTTAACATAGTTAGGACTAGGATTGTCCTATGCAACCCTGGGTTGGGTGTGCTATATGATTGGACTGGTTTGTCCGATGCAACCCTGGTTTGGGTGTGCTTAACCCTTGGTGGGTGTAATATGCCTGGCGTGGCAAGTTCACTCGAGTATAGAGTGTAGATGTAGACTGGAAGTCTACTAGGGTAGGCTTGTCGCTTATTCCCTAGAAGGTGAGTACCAGTTGGGGTTGTAAACTGGTTAAAGCAGTTACAGTAAAGGTGTAATTGTAATGATAACAGAAGTTTGATAATTATAAAGATTTGATGATATTGCGCTATTTAGGAAAAAGAGAAAGATGAACGTTGAACGCGAAAAGAAGAGAATTGAAAAATAAATAAATAAAATATTTGTTGTATAAAGATTTCTTTCTGTACCCCAACTGTAGGTAGGAATAGGTTGGCGGAACAAGACTCATGTGAGTATTCTATATTGATCTTGGAGTGAATGTGAAAGGAGTTAAAAAGGAGCTATGAATAATAAGAGAAAGAGAGAATAAATAAAATTCATTTTAGAGGTTAACCCTGGACCTAGGGTTTCGTTACAGAATCCCTCAGCGTCCAGTGGTGGTCCAGTGGTGGTCCGGTGGTGGTCCAGGCTTGAGCTGTACGAGCCTAGTGAGAGTCCAGGCTGTGGTGGTCCAGAGGTGGTACAGCCAAGTGAAAGAAAGCTCCTCGACAAGTCAAGATGACTTGTCTTTATTGATACTATTTAATATAAGAACTGATAGTGTAACATGTGTGTGAGTGTGTTGGATTTTTGGTAAAACTTTGAATATTGTGTTATTGTTTCTATGTGGGGAATTATCTTGTGAAGAGAAGAAATAATTGTTGGAAAATGCAGTGAAATGCAAAGAAGATTTAAAACCCTTTTCTTTGTGAGTAAAGGGAGCATTTTATAGAAAACTCAGTTCAATTGTGGTAGTGCTCCTTTGGGTGAATGGAGTGATTGCGTGTTGTGTACGAAGTAAGCATACTGTGTTTGTGAATGCAGGTGTGTATGTTCACAAACATGGGTGTGTGACAACGGCACACATTCTGAAATCCAGCTGATCTTACCAAAGTTCTGGAATAAGAGCCGATTATACCTCCAGCTCTAGCAGCCATTGATGACACTCCCAAACTCGCATTCCTGAAAGTAAGAAAGGTTTGCTTACTGAGGCAAAAAAAAAAAAAAAAAATGGAAAGCAAACGCGAGAAGTTGTCATAATTTTATTCGCTGGCAAGGGACTGCATTCACATTGTGTGCACGTCGGAGCGCACATGTGTGTGTATGTGTGTGTGCGTGCGCGCGCGCGTGCGTGCGTGTGTGTGTGTGTGTGTGTGTGTGTGTGTGTGTGCGTGCGTGCGTGCGTGCGTGCGCGTGCGTGCGTGCGTGCGTGCGTGCGTGCGTGCGTGCGTGCGTGCGTGCGTGCGTGTGTGCGTGCGTGTGTGTGCGTGCGTGTGTGTGTGTGTGTGTGTGTGAGGGAGAGAAAAAGAGAGAGAGAGAGGTAGGGAGAGAGAGAGAGTGTGTGTAAGTGCATCCGCGCACACTATTTACACTGTGTTATTAGGCTGCTGGAAAGAAACAGAACTCAGGAACGTACATCTCACGAACGTGAGAAAAGAAACCGGGGCTGGTAAACCCATTTTATTCTTTAATTAGGCACGTTCCCCTTGCCCATCTTGTCGCCATTCCCTTTTCTGTTTGCAGACATTCACATGGATACCTGAGGTTGGTGGGGAACTGTTCTGGAGTGTAGAGGCACAGCACAACGAAGGTGGCAGTGATGGCGAACTTGCCCAGCAGATACAAGATGATTACTGCTATGTTGGATGCCCGACTGTCGCCTGCAGTCAATCAAGCAATCGGTCAAGCAGCCTAACTATCGCTCGGTCGCCTGCTCTCTATTCAGCAGTTTGTCTCCCTAAATCCCACCCATGAGTGGGTCACGTACATTTTGCCAATAACCTTACGGAAAATAGGTATTTAAGTCAGACGTGAACTCCGTTCCTTGACGAAATACACGACACTGCACGACACTACACAACACTACACTACACTACACTACACTACACTACACTACACACTACACTACACTACAACCAATACACTACACTACACCACACTTCAGTACACAACACTACATCACATCGTCACACTACACAACCCTATATAACATAACACTTCTCCACACTACACTACACTATACTCCACTCCACTCCACTGCATTACACCATACAACCTACAACACTACACACACTACACTACACTACACACACCACACACACTACACTACACTACACTACACTACACTACACTACACTACACTACACTACACTACACTACACTACACTACACTACATCAATGCTCCACACAACAGTATACTACACTCTTCCGTAAACAGAGGAAAGCACTCACCTTGTTTCTCAAACGTCGTTTGCCCGTTTTACCTTAAACATGAAAACTTATTTTAAAAAAAAAACAAACAAAAAAAAAAAAACAGTACACAGACCTAAGGCTTAAAACCCCAGTCTTTGAAGCATACACACTCGAAGTCTACTTATGAAGCAAAACAGCGGGCATGCTGATGCACAGGTCAGGCTTGTCATCAAACAGTTAACACTCTTGATTCTGCAAGTACAGTTTGTTTCCTTCGCCTCTTACAAAACGACATTACTGCACTATCAACATTTTCATCGTCATTGTCATCATCATAATACTTTTTTGTCATTATGATTGTGAATATCAGTACTATGTCCGGTGTTATCATTACGATATCGCAGCCCTGACGTGATCTTCGTGGTCAGCTGGCTTTTACCATTATGATTTGACTTGACTGATTACAAATTCATACAATAGTATCTACGGAAGACAGCTTTTGTTCCCAAGACAGCAGAATAAAATGTACTTGACTCCGGACTAATACTGCTTGTGTTACCCATTCATACAGAACATACGTGCCAGTTGCACACAGAACAAATTAGAAGCTTCCCTCAAATCAAAGTCCCGCCATGGGAGCAGAACTCTTTTTCATTTGCATATTATTCTGAGCTCGTGTCTTTCGTTCTCAACCGAGATTTGCAACGTGTTGATTATTTGTGTTGATGCTATTGTTTTGACAATGGAGACAACAGAAACTGAACTGCGTTAATCAAATAGCTAAGATTTCCTTTTCTTGAACATCTCCGCCATTAAAATCATCACCTTTCGTGAAGCTGCTTATGTTGTTCCTGTTTGTACTATTTTGCCTTAATTTTCAATGTCGGACTTTTGATAAAAGGATGAGTTTTAAAATCGTCTTTTGATCTGCATCCTCGCTAAACTCTCTCTCCCTCTCTCTCTCTCTCTCTCTCTCTCTCCTCTCTCACACACACACACACACACACACACACACACACACACACACACACACACACACATTCAGTGGCAATAAACAAGACTCACTGTTTCCTCTCGAGCTGATCAGACTCTTTGCAGTGTTCAAATGAAAATTATTATCTGATTTCAGTAACCGGACATCGGAACAGTCTATACCAGGGGGAAAAGAATCCTGTTCTCTTGACCCGCTGATCTCTGCACTTTCGTCTATTCAGGACAGGCTGTGTGTAATTCATGTGAGCCCTCGTTGAAAGTTGTTCACGGCAAGACAAGACAGGCTGCGTGTAATTCATGTGAGCCCTCGTTGAAAGTTGTTCACGGCAAGACAAGACAGGCTGCGTGTAATTCATGTGAGCCCTCGTTGAAAGTTGTTCACGGCAAGACAAGACAGGCTGCGTGTAATTCATGTGAGCCCTCGTTGAAAGTTGTTCACGGCAAGAGGCGACTATTGAGCATGCAGTCAGGCTATGAAGCAGATCTACTTAATTACCATAATCCTCGTGTAAACAAATGAACTGCCGAGTGGAGGAGATGAGTGTACCTGCCCAATATACCGTTTCTATCTGGAAGAAAAAGGAATTTTTTTTTTTTTAATTATCAACACACGTTTGATAATTATTTCTAATGGTACCGAAGAAATGTACGTAGGTCTGTAACGAAACAAAAAGTAAACCCGAAAGCCTGAGATTTTGACGTAGGCCTATGTTTTTCTTTAACTAAAATAGGATGGAAGTGTACGTTACTAAGCATGAGTGTAAGGTATTGGAATACAGCACAGGACCAAAAAGAGAGGTTGGAACCCGTTTACATATAAATGATGCAACACAAACATCACTTTGCTAACCCCAGACAAACAACACCAACAGCAATAAAAACAGAGACTGTAGCAGTTTTTTGCAAATCCGAAAGCACCTCAAAGGTGCAATCAGCTGAAATCGAAACTGTTTTCATCTTAAGACCAAAGTTGAGTGCATTCTGAATTCGCTCGCACAAGAATTGGTGCAGTTGTCGGAAGAAAATAATGTTTAAAACAAATAAAAAAATTTCAATATCCCAGAGGCCTTTCTTGTTTGCTGTACTGAGTTGTCATGGAGCAGATTGTATCGTGATGGATGTGACATTAGGAGGTGGAGTCCAAAGCAAAATAACTCGAAGTTTGTTGATTCTATATAATAAAGTACACACACGCACGCGCGCGTGCATAA
>CM065722.1:28032325-28039825 GCA_033310375.1 Conus canariensis
TTTGCGCCCAATTTGAGAAGTTAAGTGATTGTTCGTTCTTAGTTTTCATTGTCATTCAATGTTGTTTGCCTTGTCTGTAGAAGACCAAAGAGGTCAATACGCGTCGTGTTTTGTCTTGTAATTTGTTTGTCTCTTTCGTGTTTCGTTCTGCGGTAAAGCAATTTTTCTTTTAAGTTTGTTTCAATTTCCGCCTGCAGTCTCCTCACCTTAAAACTAATTTTCTCTACGAAGACCAAATCAGTGAACTGAGTATGATGGAGACAACACCATGGAGTTCCACTCTGGTGTGAGACCACAGGACAGAGCTACACATTACTCTTCCTTTCTGGACAGATCCAAGTGTGGCGCAGAATCCACCAGATGCAACTCCTGTGATGAAGAAAACTGAGCAGCACTCTCAAAGGCACACACACTAACCTCTGAGACTTGACTGTATCGTTCCAGTCTTCTCATTTCAGCCCTTGGTACACTCAACTCTGAGCTGGAGGAAAGCCTCTGAAGGACTCGAATCTGCGAAGTCCCATACAGATACCAGGCAACAAGAACCACTGCGGGACTGCGCCTCTCTTTGCTCAGAGTCACTCATGTTCATGATCTCTGGGACCGTTCAACGGCACAAGCACCGAAACTTTGGAATAGCTACAGCCAGTGATCAGTCTGAATTACCCTGACCTTTCTTCTTGATTGACAGATCACTTATCTGTTACAAATGTACATTATTCACACACACACACACACACACACACACACACACACACACACACACACACACACACACACACACACATTTCTTTGAACTGGGTGTGAAAAGGCTACGGAATGAAACCGAGGCTGAAGGAAGACAATAAAGGTTAAAGTAATAAAATTTTTGATAGTAAAGAAACTACTACTACTACTACTACTGCTACTGCTGCTGCTGCTGCTGCTGCTACTACTACTACTACTACTACTATACTACTACTACTACTACTGCTGCTGTTGCTGCTGCTGCTGCTGCTGCTGCTACTACTACTACTACTACTACTACTACTACTACTACTACTACTACTACTACCAAGTTCGAAGAGATAAGAAATTGTCTTTTTGTCATTTGTTAATGTTACTCGTCTTGCCTGAAGAATACCAAACAGGTCGAAATGCGTTGTTTTTGTTTTGTAATTTATGTATTCTTTCCTTTGGCGGTGCAGTAATCCTGTCTTTACTTTTATCCCGAAACTCTTGGATTTTATCTCTCCAATGTCATTGTCAATGTCTAGATCTTGAACCAACACTACCAAAAAGGGTAGGTATCACCAGTCCGTAGTCGAGTTTGAAAGTCACCAAGATCTTGCTGTATTTGGTTCTCCAGATGATGCTGGGTCGAGTTAGAGCGGACCGCCTCCGTGAGTCTCCACCTTTTCTGTTCAGCTGCTGTCATCGCTTAGAATGATCCAAGATGCTGACATGATCCATGTATCCTATTGTCTGTCCATTCAATATTCGAATTGTATATTCTTTACCCATGTTGTTAAAAAAAAAACTGCGCGCGCGCACACACACACACACACACACACACACACACACACACACACACACGCACGCACGCACGCACGCACGCACGCACCGCACCGCACGCACGCACGCACGCACGCATGCACGCACGCACACACACACACACACACACATATATGTGTATATATATATATATGTGTGTGTGTGTGTGTGTGTGTGTGTGTGTGTGTGTGTGTGTGTGTTAATATTGAGGTACAAATATACTGACACTCTGTGCATTTGTTTTTCTTTCTAAACAAACTCAAAGCATATTCTGTGACAAAGATGTCCAGGAGTTTATTAATTCTAGCGCTTTATTCAGCAGAAAGTAAAACAATCAGATTTTTAAGGTGCCGGATGTAGACTTATGAGCTGCTTACTCGCTCTTTGATTATACAGGAAGAAAGTCAGTGTGACATGTTGATGGCACGTGGTACGTTATCAGGTGCGCACAGCTTTGCGGCGATGAATGGATCACGCGCAATCCCAATAACATTCAGTGGACCAGACAAAGCTTATAAACGCTTACAGAGTGCCTGCCGTCGCTTGTGTTAGTTGATCAGTAGTTGATAATAAACAAAGACAGTGACTTATTATATACAGTTCACGTCTCCCCGCCTGACCTAAGATTTGTTTTCCAGTCAGTGGCTGTATAACACTACAGAAATCACTTACATCATCTGTAGTGTCTCTACACTGCCAACGTTTAAGTTGATGTTCTCTGACCGTTTAACACCACCTCAGTCACTCTCGTCACATGCAATGTCACTGTACACTGAAAATGTTCATGATGATGAGCACTGCTTATCTAAAATCACAAGGATCGGGGGAAAAAAACGGTGTCATCTGTCGGATGAATTCCAACAGAACTATAAACAACTGGTACTTGAGCGATCACAACGTCAAATATATCATCATCCTATAAGAGTTGCTGAAACAAATGGTGCTCAGATCATCATAACATCAACCGTACCATCCCACACTGTTGAAGACAAATGATACTTGGACCAAAACCAAAACGCTGTAAACAAATGATACCTAATCATCTTAATATTAACTTATCATCCCATAAGACTTTAAAAAAAAAAAAAAAAAAAACTTAAAGTCATCATGATATGGATTCGGTTGGTGAGAAATTATAACAAACCTTGTTAGTAACGGTGTAAACGATTGTACCATGTGCATGTGTGAGCATGGATGCGTGCGTGCACGCATGCGTGAGCGCGCTTGTGTGTGTGTGTGTGTGTGTGTGTGTGTGTGTGTGTGTGTGTGTGTGTATGTATGTGCGTGGTGCGTGCGTGGGTGGTGGTGTGTGTGTGGTGCGTGGGTGCGTGCGTGCGCGCGCGCGCGCGCGCGCGTGTGTGTGTGTGTGTGTGAGTGAATGTGTGTGCGTGCGTGCGTGCGTGCGTGCATGCGTGTGTGTGAAAACGAAAAAGAAAGAGAATCGGGGAGTACTGCTGTATCAACGTCTTTTAGGACTTAAAGTTGTTTGTCGTGAAAATCAAAGACCTAGCACACCGAGATACGTCACTGAACACAAAAACCAGCATCTTCTGCTGGAGTTCGAGTTAGCTCCCTTGCTTTGCTTGCTTGCAGTGTGTTATGTTCAATTTGATTTACTTTTTTGTATGGTTGTCGCTAATGTTGTTTACGTATCTTTATTTATTTTTGATCTATTTATTTCATGTAGCTGTTATTTATTGAAACACTGCCTGACTTAACCGAATTTTTGTTATTGGTTTGTTTCTTTGGTAGCTAGTCCCCTTTCACTTAATGACTCCATTCTTCCCCACTCTCCCCCACCCCTTTCTCCTTTCCCCTTCCCCATTTTACCTCCCATCCTTTCCTGACTCCACCTCCTCCTCTTCCTCCCTCCCTCCAGCATTCGTCTACACTCTTTCTAACCTTACCTCCATTACCCTTTCCTCCTGTGAGGCTGTCTGTTGTTGTTGTTGTTGTTGTTGCTGTTGTTGGTGGTGTTGTTGTTGTTGTTGTTGTTGTCGTCGTCGTCGTCGTCGTTGTTGTTGTTGTTGTCGTCGTTGTTGTTGTTTTCTGACGTTTTGTCGTCAGCGGGTTCATGTCTGTCAGTTGCTCCCCCTAATCTTTCCTTTATATCATAAGGTCTTTGGTTGTGACTCGTTCAGGCGTTCGTGGGATTCAACACCATAACACAACCTCCTTTCCCCCTCTCCGCCCTCCCTCTCTGTCTCCACTGCCATTTATTAAGACAGGGGGTGATCAGGGGAAGATCTGATGTGCACACAGCAAGAGAACCTTGCAAGAGTTGTCTTTCCTACCGCCCAGTCAAGACACGAACAAAGGCAATGGGAGAGTACTCTACTACTTGGCGGGACGCCAAATATTTGGGTTTGCTCCCTTGCTTTACGAAACTGTGACGGAATTGACAGATGGACGGATGTGGGGAGATGTGTGGAAGGGAGAAGGAGGGGTAAGGAGGGGGTCGCCAGGGGGAATTGGAAGTGTAAAGGAGGTATGAGGTAGGTCACTGGTACCAGATTCTAGGTGTGTGTGTGTGTGTGTGTGTGTGTGTGTGTGTGTGTGTGTGTGTGTGTGTGTGTGTGTGTGTGTGTGTGAATGGGAACTGGACGGCCGAGAATAAGGGAGAAACAGGAACAATGGGAGGGTGGGGTGAGGAGGGGGGTGGGGAAGGTTGTGTGGAGGGATGTGGGGGTACGGAGGTGGGGAGAGGGAGGGGGAGGGGCATAGCGCAGATTTTCAGTTTAGTACGTATAGATTTCGTGCACGTGCAAGTGTCAACGTCCTAATTGTGAATTTATTTTCTGTCCTTTTTTTCAGTTCATGTCATCTAACTACGTGTTTATTTCTTAATTTATTACTTCCTTCAAGAGGCTTATGTTTTCACCCGCACCTGGTTTGGTGTGTGTGTGTGTGTGTGTGTGTGTGTGTGTGTGTGTGTGTGTGTGTGTGTGTTGTGTGTGTGTGTGTGTTGTGTGTGTGTGTGTGTGTGCGTGGTGTGGTGTGTGTGTGTGTGTGTGTGTGTGTGTGTGCGTGCATGCGTGCGTGCGTGCGTGCGTGCGTGCGTGCGTGCGTGCGCGCGCGCGCGTGTGTGTGTGTGTGTGTGTGTGTGTGTGTGTGTGTGTGTGTGTGGTTGCTTGTTTGTGTGTTTTGTTTGTTTGTCAGCAAGATCGCGGCGACAAATTTCTAAAGTGACGTAGATGAAGCTGGGTGGAGGGAGGGACGGATTGTGACCCAAAGACGAACCCATCAATGTCGGCTACTTTACGGGGATGGTCCTTGGACACACGTGGTGGAGCCCTTCAGCAAGGAGCGCCCGCACCCTGCTGGATCCTTGACTAACCAAATATGACAAATTTTAAATGTGATTAATAGCGAACCGCCACGAAAACGTAGACAAACGAATCACAAGACAAAACACGACACGTTTCGACCTCTTAGGTCTTCTTCAGGCAAAATACAAAACACTCTCAAGACAACGAAAATGAACGAGCAATCACTTATCTTCATTCACGTCAGCGCAAGATGGGCTTTGAATCAAACAATCAAACAAATATAAGAAACAAGTAACGTAGCTCTTGTCCCCATGATGAAATAAATACACGCCCATAACTCCAAAGGAATGCTTGCTGCTTACGACACCGAATCGCCCAGCAGATATGACAGCGGAGAGAACACAGAACAAACAAAGAAACATCCCCAAAGAAGGATGTTCCAAGCTTGCCTATGTGCCCTGTTACCGGACTCATCTACACAGCAACAACAACTGCAGAAATGAACAAATACACATTAACATTTATTCAAGACTGGCACAGCCCTTTCGATCTTGAATATGTCAGACAAGTACATGGACAAACAGAAACAAACACAGGTTACCTCGATTTGATTGAAACAAAAATAGATATGAAATGAGACAGGGAACAGTAAACAGTACTTAACAAACAAGTAGTGTAGTGTCTGCCTCATTTCATATTTTACTTTCTAACCAAATAGATTCGTCAGTAGACGGCTTAGTATGTGGTGTTCCGCATATGTTAGATCAGAACATGCGCCACTGAACACCACCCACGTGACTCGGCAGCAGTGCAGTGTCTCCTGTGGTGACGACTTGACACTGACTGCTCCCTGTGGATTGCCGGTGCTGGTGCTATGGCGGGACAAGTTTGGGGGTGTGGCTGTGGACGGGGACCCAACATGAGCGACGTGGGGGGTAATGCCACTGAAGCGGTAGAGAAGATGCGACAGAAGAAAAAAACTGTCGAAAGCGAGTGATCACAATTTAAAAAAAAAATTGGTACAAATCGGTTGTCACACTGTGCTAAGAGATTAAGCTGAAAGAAAATAAGTAATTACAATTTTAAACAGAACATGATTTTATGTAAATTTGTTACACTGTGCTGAGAGATTAAGTTGAAAGAAAAGAAGTCATTACAGTTACAAAAAAAAACACGTGATTTTATGTAAATTTGTCACACTGTGCTGGGGGATTAAGTTGAAAGAAAACGAGTAATTACAATTTTAAGACAAAAACGCGATTCTATAGAAATCGGTTGACACACTGTGGTGAGAGATTAAGTTCAAGAAAAAAAAAAAGGGGGGGGGGGGTGGGGGTGGGGGGAGTGGAGGGGGCTTGTCAAAATCGGCGTGGAAAAAGGGGGTGGGGTGGGGGGCGCAACTCCAGCACTGCTTATCATCCTAGCTGAGCTTGTCTGTTCTTCCCAGAACTCTGAACATGTGTAATAGTGACGTGTCACCTAATGGCTGAATGCAGTCACTGTTCATTTAACCCGGCATTTCCTGTAGGTTTCAGGAACGCTGAGTGTCTCGGTCTGCATCTGTCTTGTTGTATGTAAGCTGTTTTCTGTGTATGTGTATGCAGGTAAGCTGGCTAGTGAATAGATAAATACGTTCGTTAAGTAAATAGGATGGTCGATAGAAAAGGTATTCATGGATTTCTTTGTGTACTTACTTTTCATTTATTCTTGCATTCTGTTACCGGCATTCTCGCATGAAAGCAGCCTTTCAGCACGTGGAGGCAGCGAGAAGGAGGGGGGGGGGGGGAGGGGCGGCATAGGGAGGCAGGGGAGTAAAAAGGCAGCATGTGAGCTTTTCTTCACGTGCACTTGGACTTATTTTCAGTTTTTTTTATTTTCAGTTTTTGCGTACGATGCACTGAACTATCTACAGCTGTTGTTGACGTTTGTTTGTTTGTTTGTTTTTATGTACTCCAGTGGTTCAACAAAACATTTCAATACAGAATAAAAGAATATGAGTCTGAAGGCAGTCGCAATATTTCTGGTTTTATGTGAAAGGCGATGGGTGTGTAACCCAACAGAATGTGTTGAAGACGAGCCGTTTATGATGCAAAACGTGTTTAGCTTTAACCTGATGATCAAGGAGAAGTAGGATCAATTCAAGAGAAAACATGGCCGGTTTTACACACTGTCTTACGAATATTAACTTTCAAAGGGCTGCCCACATTTCCTGATCAACACTGAAATTGTCTGTGACTTAATCTTTAGAGTCTGTTTGATGTTGAGATACGTACTGTTTCAAAACAGAAGCGCACGTTTTGTTTTCGATTTTGAAAAGCTCATGTCACTAAAGTCAAAGAAAGTCAGATGCAACAGAAATGTTTTTCATCCCAAGTTTGTACTTGGTTTTAAACGTTGGACTTTGATACATTATCTGCACATAAACGCCTTTTAAAAGGGCAGCATTTTGCCTCTAAGCCTAAACACAAGTTATAAGAGGATATCAGTTCGTGAATGTTTGTTGCTGTTTTTGACAGTATCTTTATTTTTTTAAAATGAAATGTATTGCGGAATGAGGTTTCAAACCAGGTAGTCGTGCAAGAAGTCATGCATAACCACGCACATATTCAAGGACGCACGCAGAGACAGCGACTGCACACTGTATATCTACGAAAACTATCCTATACGCACATAAACGCGCACTCTCAGGCGCATGTGT
>CM065722.1:28042325-28044825 GCA_033310375.1 Conus canariensis
GATGGCCAAGACGCAGTCAGAAACAAGCCCCCCCTGCCCACGGGGGTGACGAATGGTAGCCCTGGTTTGGCAGCAAGCAGGGCCCCCAAGGGAGAGACGAGGGAATCAGGTTAGCCGGGGCAAATTGAAAATCAGATCAGTCTCAGGGCGACGATAAAGCTCAGGGTTAGGATCCCGGAGACCAGGCCAAACTCACTCCTTCCTTCCTTCATTCATTCGTTCTTTCCTTCCTTCCTTCCTTCCTTCCTTCCTTCCTTCCTTCCGTCTGTTCCTTCTCTCCTCTCTTCTTTCCTTCTTTCTTTCCCCCCGCCAGCGTTCGTCAGCCCCCCCCCCCCTCTCCGTGCAGCAAACTTCTTTTGCAGTACGTCGCTCTTCTGATTCCCTCACTCTGACGGCGACGGGTTCCCTTGATTCTCTTCGTTCTCTGTCTCTCTGCTTGCCGTGATGCCCTGCTTTCCTTTTTGGCCCCCCCTTTTTCCCTTCAGACGACTGACAATCTCAACAGCTCAAAGGCCGAAGCTCTTCTTGGAGAATTGAAAGAGGGGGCCATGTTTCAGTCAGATTGTTATTGTTGGTGGTGATGGTGGTGGTGGTGTTATTGTTATTGTTGTTGTTGTTGTTGTTGATGATGATGTTGTTGTTCTGTTCAGGCTTGATGATGCAGGCGCTTTGTGTTCTAGCCAACATGAATTGAATGTTGTTATTGTTGTTGTTGTTGTTGTTCTCTCCAGGCTTGAGGATGCAGGCGCTTTGCGTTCTAGCCAACATGAATTGAACAGAGTCCGTTTTTTTTTGTTTTTTTGAAAACGATTGTAAGAATTTATTTGATTTGAACGGACAGAAAGGAAGGCAGACAAGGAGTGGAAAGGGGAGGGCGAAAAGAAGTAAACAACTGCATGAAAAATAAGCAACCCGTAATGGAGAAAGGGAAGGTAAGAATACAAGGAAGGAACGAAGCAAAGAATAAACCAAAAAAAAGAGAGAAAGAAATAATGAACGACAGAAAGACACAGTGAATTTAGGACAGTGAGAGGTTTTTCCTCTGCTCTTTCCAGCCGATCTTCTGTTTCGACTTGCATTCATTACCCTATGGAACCTGTGCGATTGTTTCAAACACACATGCACAAACACACACGCACCGCGCGCACACACACACACACACACACACACACACACACACACACACACACATGCGCACGCACGCACGCACACAATGAGACAGAAGACAGACCGACAGACAGACAGAGTATGATCATAATTGATAACGACATTGAGCAGATGACACTAGTATGTGGAAGCGCATTGCCTGTATTGCTGGTAATGGTGTGAGGGGAATGATAGGGGGTATGATAACTGTTCGGTTAAGAACTACTTTCACCTCTACGAAGGTCATTATTTTTTCATCTGCCTGCGTTTGTTGGTTTGTTTCTCTATCTGTCTGTAAGCAAGATGACGCTAAATCACTAAACCGCTTTGAACAAGACTTGGTGGTGGAAAGATGCAATGCAGACCATGGACGAAACCAATTCTGGATTCAACGTTAGAAAAGTAGTTAAAGACTCAAACGAAACCGTTAACTGTTTATTTGTGTTTGGATTAAAGATCGGTTCCGGTGTAACGAAAAGTTTTAACTCCCCGAATGGTTTAACTCCCAGGGAGTTAAACTGTTCATATGTAAATTTTAACTCCCCGGGAGTTAAACTAGAATGACTCCCACCCTGTGCCAAATAACTCCACTCAGTAAAACTTCAAAATGTTCTAAAATCTTTTTTTTTGTACAAGTCTCAACAAATTCTTGAAAACATTAAGGGGGAGTCATTTTGTATATAAATCAGACTTAACTCCCACCCTGTAACAGAATGACCCCCCTGGGAGTTAGTCTGTACTATATCCAGATTAACTCCCGGGAGTTAATCCAGGTGTGTTAAAGTTTAACTCCCCGCCCACTAAGGGGGATCAGTTTTTCACAGTTTAGAATAACTCCCCTGGGAGTTAATGTGTAGACGTGTTTTCTGACTCCCAGGGAGTTACTTTGTAACAGAGGGGGAGTTAATCTGATCATGACTAAGATGACTCCCCACCCACCTACTCCCAGATGTCTTTCTGTAAGAGAATGGAGAAGGGGATTTAATGTTCATGATCATCATCATCATTATAGGGAAAGGTAATGTCCGTGTACATATTCATGTGCTCATCTATGCATGTCCTTGACATTTTCCTATGCCTTTTTGTATATAATCTGTATGTAAAGTCTGTATGTACATGAATTAATGGTTTGATGCCTTTGGTAGAAATACTGTACCTTCAGTCTTTGGCGATCTCTCTCTCTTCTCTCTCTCTCTCTCTCTCTCTCTCTCTCTCTCTCTCTCTCTCTCTCTCTGTCTGGTGTCATTCAAACTCAACGGCCATACACCCAGCCAAAATCAAATCTATGATTATAGCTACCCGCCAAAAACACCAGTTGACTCCTCTTTGCCTAAAACTTCAGTTGAATGGCACT
>CM065722.1:28057325-28089825 GCA_033310375.1 Conus canariensis
ATCTCTCTGTCTACAGCAACAGATACTTCCCCTTGGTGGTAAGATACTTCTGTTTCCACTCGTGAGTTGACACAAAGAGTGGCTCCATGATTTTTTACGACCTTGACCGAGGTCTGTACTCACCTGAGAGTCATTCTGTTGGTCTGTTTTGTTTTGTTTTTGTTGGTTGGTTGGTTTCGTTTTGTTTGTTGGTCTGTTTTGTTTTTGTTGGTTGGTTGGTTTCGTTTTGTTTGTTGGTCTGTTTTGTTTTTGTTGGTTGGTTGGTTTTGTTTTGTTTGTTGGTCTGTTTTGTTTTTGTTGGTTGGTTGGTTTTGTTTTGTTTGTTGGTCTGTTTTGTTTTTGTTGGTTGGTTGGTTTTGTTTTGTTTGTTGGTCTGTTTTGTTTTTGTTGGTTGGTTGGTTTTGTTTTGTTTGTTGGTCTGTTTTGTTTGGTTGGTTGGTTGGTTTTGTTTTGTTTGTTGGTCTGTTTTGTTTTGCTTGTTGCTTTGTTTTGTTTTGTTTCTTTGCTTTTTTGTTTTGTTGTTGTTGTTGTTGTTGTTGTTGCTTTGTTCGGGAGGGGGGGGGGGGGGGGTCATTTCTCTTTCCTTTTTTTCAAGGGGTGATGCCTTTTTCCTATAAGAAAGGCTGTTTATACTCAGTAAACACACACACACACACACACACACACACACACACACACACCACTCTCTCTCTCTCTCTCTCTCTCTCTCTCTCTCTCGCTCTCGCTCCTCTCTCTCCTCTTCTCTCTCTCTCTCTCTCTCTCTCTCTTCACACACACATACATACACACACATACAAAATCTCTCTCTCTCTCTCTCTCTCTTTCTCTCTCTCTCTCTCTCCTCTCTCTCTCTCTCTCTCTCTCTCTCCTAACATACAAGAAAAAAACAGATTCAGTTTCGATCAGCAGGTGATGTCTCTGCAATAGAATACTGTTTTACAACTTTGATGATTATGATGGCTTCAACACCGATAGCACGCAGCGACGACAAGTCAGGGAGAAAGGAGACGACGACGACTTTGATGACGGCGACGACGACGATGACGACGATGATGAATATGATGCTGATGATGAAGATGATGATGATGATGCTATTAATAATAATAAACAAACTCCCATAAAATTCACTCAAACTCAGTAAATCTCAGCCACAGCTGCCGGTTGGGGGGGAGGGTGGGGGGGGGGGGGGGGGGGTCAGTGCTTAGTATCTTACTGACAGCAACAACAAAGACAGCGTCAACGACGATGGTGACTTGGCGGATCTGTGTGATTATGTTCCTGATAGGATAGAAACCAAAGGGCTATAACCCATTCCAATTCACGCCCCACTGTGAACAGCAGCGAGACAGAGAGGAAGAGGGAAGGGGAGAGAACGCGTGTTCAACTGCGGCTAGGTGCAAAATGTCGGCACATCACATGCATAATTATCACATACACGTCGCACGCAACATGTTAATATAATACATTTATTACGGTTACGCAAGCCGGAAGGGTTGCAATATGAGACTTCAGACAGAGAGTCATTTTCCTTGCAGAATTCAGACCCGGAACGTGCAGCTGCAAGCACGGAAAGGGCTGAAGAAATAATTTCAAACCTTTACAGTCAAGTTTCTTCTCTTCACGTTTTCCACGTGCGCATTTCAAAGCCTTTTCCGAGCACATTTTCATCTAATCTTGAAGCTTGGTTTCTTCCGTCCCCTACGAAGACATTAAGTTTATTCTCATACTTTACCATTCAAATTTGTTCTCTTCAAGTTTTCACGAGCATATTACAAAGCTTTTGCCGAGCACATTTTCATCTAATCTTGCAGGTTGGTTTATTCTTTCCCCCACGAAGACATTAAGTTTATTATCATCGATGAAGATGCTTATTCCGTGTTTAATGTAGGCTGGGTTCTGGGAAGATGTGGAGTTGTGGGTCGGATTCAGGCTTGAAAGTTGACAGGAAGACAGTAAAGTCCTGCACACTGGATAGCCATCAACACAAACTGGTAGGACTTAACACTGACGTGCAATGAAGGAAATCTTTCAACATCTGAATTACTGTGAGAAGAGCCCCCGGAGCCCCCC
Organism: Conus canariensis; assembly: GCA_033310375.1. Lineage (NCBI taxonomy): Eukaryota > Metazoa > Mollusca > Gastropoda > Neogastropoda > Conidae > Conus > Conus canariensis. The sequence continues at coordinate 28,059,396 of CM065722.1, forward strand.
CCCCCCCCCCCCCCTTCTCTCTCTCTCTCTCTCTCTCCTCCTCTCTCTCTCTCTCTCTCTCTCTCTCATCTAATCGAATATAATTGTTGATTTTGAAATATCCATTCTTTGGTACAGTTTTTGTCCGCAAAGATGCAAGCATCCAAAACAGACAGGTTTACATCCACCAAAGCGTGATTTTTTTAATTCCTTGAACCTTCTGACTAGAAAAACGTTAAGTATGTACAAATACAAGTTAATTTCAAAAGGTTCAAGCCAATTCTTCTATGTACTATATACCGAAATCTAGCAGAACATGAAAGTTAGATTGACAAGTTCACTACAAATCGAAAACAAATGTATTTTCAGATGAGTTCATACTGTGGTTTATTTTAAGACAGATTTGCTCAAAGGAAAGAAAGCGTGGGTTCGTTGTTATGAATTGTTTCATCTTGTCCAGTTATGGTTCGTTGTTATGAATTGTTTCATCTTGTCCAGTTATGGTTCGTTGTTATGAATTGTTTCATCTTGTCCAGTTATGGTTCGTTGTTATGAATTGTTTCATCTTGTCCAGTTATGGTTCGTTGTTATGAATTGTTTCATCTTGTCCAGTTATGGTCCGTTGTTATGAATTGTTTCATCTTGTCCAGTTATGGTTCGTTGTTATGAATTGTTTCATCTTGTCCAGTTATGGTCCGTTGTTATGAATTGTTTCATCTTGTCCAGTTATGGTCCGTTGTTATGAATTGTTTCATCTTGTCCAGTTATGGTCCGTTGTTATGAATTGTTTTATCTTGTCCAGTTATGGTCCGTTGTTATGAATTGTTTCATCTTGTCCAGTTATGGTCCGTTGTTATGAATTGTTTCATCTTGTCCAGTTAATCGATAAACCTACAGGGTAACTCCCACCTCTGAAACTCTTATCGATCACATCAAACCACAACACAAAGTAATTTTACAGAAGTGTGTTCACCATCATATGGTGACTGTGATCACTTTCCATTGTAATTCAACTGGTCTAAAGAAAGGGGTTAAAATTCCCGGGAAGAGATGCGTTACTAATTTTAAAATGTAGGTGTTCAACTAATCTTGATAAAGAGAAGTCTCCGTTTAATTTGAAGCAATTCACATCTTTTTCTTGTCGATCATTTTACAAATGAGGCTTTGGAAGACTGGTGTTACTTCTTTAAAAATATCTCAGACAAACATGCACCATTCGAAACAAGGCGTGGTAGAAACAGCCCTGGGTTACCATAGCTACTAGAAGATGTTCGGAACGCATAGGACCTAAGAGTTCTCCTTTTGTCTACGGGACGAAAGAAGGAAATTGTTGACTAATGAACACATATCAATAATGTAACACGTGCCGCTAAAAGGACGTCCTTTTGAGAGCTTTTCTCCTCAAACACCAGCAGCGTGTGATTTTGTAGTGCTGTCAGTCAGTAGAGCAATGAATATATTGATACAAAAAGAACGTTTTTCAGAGAAATGCCTTCTGAAAAACTTAAGGTCAGTTTCTGTGACATTGCTTAGTCAACTTAAAATCTAGCTGGTCTGTTCATAATACCTTCGTAGTATTGCAAGATTTTTGCATTGAAAAAAAAAAGTATCTTTCGACTTGGATATCCCATTCATGTCTGTGTATGATGCATATACTGCTCTAATACAATTCTAAAAATCGTGATTTATACTGCATGGATGGTAAATTTCTCAAACTTGCAGCTCTAATTATTTCTGATATACCCAGCTACGCTTTTAAACAATATATAAATAAATCCCGATTTCCAAAATCTTTGTAAATCGCCAGTCAATTCATATGTATGATTTAGACGACAAATCGAATCCTTCTAACCACTAACCAGTTACTTCCTTATCTGCTTTATTGAAACCTTTAGAGAGTCACCTGAAAAGCATCATCAATAATGTTGACAAATTTAACTTATTTCATCCATATCAGTCTACATTAGGAAACGTCACTCTCACCACTCTGCTTTGATTATTTGTATATGAATGGCTCACAGATATGAATGACAACAAGATTCCCAGTGTCCTTTCCGTCGAATTGCTAAAGCGGTTGATGTTATTGCTCACACACTGCTCTTTAAAAAAAAAAGAGTTTTTACCGTATACAAAATAATGCATTAGAGCTTATGTCATCGTTCCTAAATAACAGGTAACAACTTGTTTTCATTCACGAACATCCGTCATCTGGTACGCCTCTTAGACACGGTGTTCAAAACTGTCGTAGAACCCAGACATTCCTCAGTATATATCCACGTTCTTCATTGATTTCAAGAGCGCCTTGTGATATGTTCGCGGATGATACAACCGTGCGTGCGTGCGATACCAAAATAGAAAGGGTATTTATGTTATTACAAGAAAATATTAAGCAGTTAACAAGCAGAGTGTCGGAGTTACACCATGTGAGTCTAATATCATAACAACCAATCATATGATCATACTACACAAAAGCGTCAAATCTGTCCAATGCGTCTGTCCCCTCTCTCTATCAATGGCAGAATTGTAGAAGAGATAGTCTGCTACAAAGTTTAAGTAGTCATAGAAAACAACCTGTCGTGGGTGAAAGATATGCAGGCTTAAGTAAAACTATTTCATTAAATATATAGCATTTATCAGAAATTAAACACTTTTTAGAGTAACACTCTCGGAAAATATTATTTCATGCTTCTGTTGAATCCCGTGTGAATTATGCATCCACAGTTTGGGATCTGGCCAGTAACCATACGCTAAAACCATTGCTTAATCTCTATAGAGTTCGTTAAACTCAATTTTGCTATAAAAAAGAAAGAAAAAAACTCCTCAGCGTTGTCATATTCAATCTTTGAAAACATTTCTCTACATCCGTCGCCTGAAACTTTCGTGGAACCTCTACTCCAACCACCAAAAACCTGCTGATGACTTGTGTTTTCGACCCGAAGTTCCTCAAGAAATTCAAAGGCAACCATAGTTCTATTCGGCCCTTTGGAATTTGTATTCTTCCCCGTTTGGACAGCACAGAGATGGAACTTCAAGCTGTGTGTCATTCATCCAAATTTCCTTTCAATCAAACATGGACTTTCGTCACATCCGCTTTGATCTGGCCTCATACCTCAAGGACTCCACCAGCTGTTTGGCACACAAGACATTTTTTTTTTTTTTTTTTTTTTTTGCGGAACTTTGTACCAAATTTCCATCCTTTTAAGGAATGTTTACGATGGCTCCGAATCTTAAGAGGAAGATGTTGCAGCTGTGCATTGCGCTACAGCTCTCTCCCAGAGATGTTCTGAACAAAATCCCACAGACAGCTTCATCTACACTAAAGAGCTCACAGTGTTGGTCCTAAAGTCGCATTCATCCTCGCAATACAAGTACAAAACACGAGTGACTTCCAACAATCATATCCAACTACAAAGCCTGCGCCATTACTCTTTCTGTTGTACTCAATAACATTCTCAGCATTGTTTTTGTTTCCTTTGCCATCAGGTGACATCCAGTATTTGAACAGATTTAACATGTTCCAGATTAGTTTTCCAAATGCTGTCTTGGTAATCCCCCCACCCCCACCCCTACCCCTACAGCATTCTTCATGTTGAGAACAGTTATTTTAGACTTAGCACAAAGGCGAAACGCGTCGTGTTTTATCTTGTGATTGGTTTGCCAATGTTGTTGGGCGGAGGCATTTTAACCCCTTTTTAAGATTAACACAAAGGGGTCAATTTTGATAACAGGATATCTGCCAGGACTCTAGCATAACTCTAAGTAGAAGAGATGGTTAGAAATATCAAATGGCGTATTGTCTACGACAAACGTGCGTTAGTAGCTTTTTTTCGATTAGGATGTGTAACTTAAACCGAAGTGAGCAAACGGTAACTGCCTTCAAATGAACGACAGTATCCGCCGGCACTGTCCCTGAGCGTCTATCACGTGCTCCGGAAATGTGGCAGCAAAGGGCGTTAACAAGGAAAACGGAGAGTCCATCAGACGCACTGATCAGACGCAATCAGAATGAATTGTAACGGATGACACGGCGTGTCATATTGCCGCTGTCTTGCCGTTATGGATCGCTGGCTTTTATGTCAAGCACTGACCGCAGCCAGACCCGCAATCATTGCTTTTATTGTTCTCGCTCCGCGGCCAATGACTGAGCTCTCCTTTCCGTGAGATGCGCTTCGTCCGGACGACTAGAGTTTCCGGAAGGGGAGATCATTCGATGATGAGATTTAGAGTTATTACACCTGCTGGCGGTGTCCGTGAGGGAAGTGCCGGTGACAGGTTTGAAGTGATTTATCAAGTGTGGCACGCAGAGGTTGAAGATAAAAGCGGACTTACGAAGTATCACAATCGATTCCAGCCAGTCCATGCACGGGAAGCGACACAGACAGTCTACGAGCGTGAACTGCAAGAGAGAGAACAACAAACTGACAGTCTGGGGGAACGGCAGGCAGATAACTAGATATTTCCTACATACAGTACAATTTAAGACTCAGCACGACTCTAGTCAATTCCATTAACCGACCCAATATAATTACAAACAAACGCCGAGGTACAGATGTAAAATAATGTACATTCGCCAGTTAAACAAAGGTGAAAAAAGCAGATAATCGAACGATTTTCAAGTCCATAAGTGTATGCTATTCTGATAATCCACCTGGCCTCTCTTCCCCCTACCCCATTGTCTGTTTTGAACCGTTCCTGTAAGAGTCCTGCCTTTTCTGCCCAATATGATGCCAGTTAACCTACGGTAAGTATCACGTAACCGATGTACTTGTCAAGAGAGCAAATGAATACATAGATTTTCTTATACCTTTGGCTATGGATCACAAACTGTACTGTGCATACAGTCGACCTCTTGGTCTACTGTTCGGGTATATAATATCCTCGCTGTTGCTCATTAACGTTTCTACTTGTGTCTGTCTGTCTGTCTGTCTGTCTATCTGTCTGTCTGACTGTCTGTCTGTCTGTCTGTCTGTCTGTCTGTCTCTCTCTCTCTCTCTCTCTCTCTCTCTCTCTCTCTCTCTCTCTCTCTCTCTCTCTCTCTGTTAACAACCTTTTGATTTTTGTTTTCAGATTCATAATTCTCCCCTGTACTTGAAATATGATAAACTTTTTGAAAATGAATGGACTCATTAAAAAAACGAAACATCGTATGTTTTAAAGAGTATTGCGGTTTCATTATTAAAGGCATTACACTTGCCAGAAAGTTGTCATTACATACTGCTTGACTCTGTGTGTGTGCGTGTGTGTGTGTGTGTGTGTGTGTGTGTGTGTGTGTGTGTGTGTGTGTGTGTGTGTGTGTGTGCGTGCGTGTGTGTGGTGTGTGTGTGTGTGTGTGAAATATACACAGACAGAATAATCATATCCATAATAATCTTGACCTCTCAGAAGGAAAACGCCACACTGTAAGTAAGGTTGAGGAAGAGAAAGGGAGAGACAACATACATTATTTTTAAAACGACAGAAATGAATTTTTGTGTAAAGTCATAACAGAATGTCATTCTGCCCCCCCCCCCCCCCCCCCTCCCCCCTCCAATCTAGAACAGGAACAGAGATGTTTTCTTCTCCCTTTCCTATCGATTATATCCAAAACGTTTTCGTCCAGACAATCTTTGATCACTAATCTGTTGTCTTAAAGACCGTTTTGGGCGGATACGTGGGTGTGAAGATGTGGGTGGAGAGATGTTTTTCGCTGTTTTGCTCTTGTTGTTGCTGTTATTTTATTGTCTTGCTCTCTTAAATTCGTTTTTTTTTTAATTAAATGATTTTGCCGTCGGCAGCTAACATTTCTTGCAAGACGTTAATCTTTTCTTATAATGGTGAAATTGGTGGATCTGAAGATGCGAGCGGGGAGATGTTTTTAGTGTTTTGCTGCTGTTGTTGCAGAAGAAAACGAAGGACATTTTGTTTTGTATGGTCCAGCACTAGGAGGTATTCGAGAAAGTTTTATGAACCCTAAATATTATCGACAACCCTCGTCATTCAAGCTCAGCTCACTAATGTCCACACACAGGTCTCACGACCTGTACGAAACTTCTCTTTGTACCTGTATAAGGCATGTAAGTTTAGAGAACTAGCAACGTCATACAGGCATATACTCATTTGTTTTTGTTTTCTTTCTGTCTATGGCCATTGGCGCTTGTTGGGCAATTTCAATTAATGCATTCTTACTTTTTTTGAAAATTAAAATTGATTTTGTGAGGGGCAATGGCCTAAATGAATATTTGTTTCTCTGAATCCGAATACGAATCTCTGTTTCTTGAGCCACCCTCCCTTCTTCTGTCTATAGTCTAAATTTTATTCTTCACAGTCAGCCCCACCCCCACACTCATATCCATTTCATACTCCTCTGTCTCTCTCTCTCTCTCTGTCTCTCTGTCTCTCTCTCTCTCTCTCTCTCTCTCTCTCTCTCTCTCTCTCTCTCTCTAACCAGAAAAAAACAACAAAGAATACATAATTTGTTGTTTTTCTTGTTTTTCTTTCCCCTGTCCTGCCGATATTTCTAAAAACTTGTCATCCCCAGGATCAATGACTACTGCTCGTCTGTCTTAGACACGGTTCAGGGCGGACACGTGGAATGCGTGTGTGAGACGATGTGGACGGAGAGATGTTTTTCTGTGTTTTGCTCTTGTTGTAACTGCTATTTTATTGTCTTTGTCTCTTTGTTTTTGTGTGTGTGTGGTTTTTTTTTTAATGAATTATCATGCCATCGGCAGCTAACATTTCCTGCAAGGCATTTATGTTTCTTGTTATGGGTAAAACGCTCTGTCTCTGTCTCTCTGTCTCTCTATCTTTGTCTCTCTCTCTCTGTCTCTCTCTCTCTGCCTCTCTCTCTCTCTCTCTCTCTCTGTCTCTCTCTCTGTCTCTCTCTCTGCCTCTCTCTCTCTCTCTTGTCCAGTGAGAGAAACAAAAAGCGAAAAGAAAGAATATATGATTTGTTGTCTTTCTTGTTATCCCTTTCTCTTTCCTGTCGATTTAAAAAAAAAAAAAAAACTTTTCGTCCAGAGGATCAATGATTATTCATCTGCTGTCTTCAAGACGGTGCAGGGCGGACATGTTGGGTACGTGGCGAGACCATGTGGGTCCAGAGATGTTTTTCGCTGTTTTGCTCTTGTTGTTGCTGCTGTTTTATTGTCTTTGATTTTTCGTTTGTTTGTATGGTTGTTTTGAATAAATCATCATACCATCGGCTGCTAACATTTCCTGCAAGGCATTTATTTTTTCTTATAATTGGTAAAACGCTCTCTCTCTCTCTCTCTCTCTCTCTCTCTCTCTCTCTCTCTCTCTCTCTCTCTCTCCATGTCCAGCAAGAGAAAGACAAGACGAAAAGAAAGAATATATATAATTTGTTGTTTTTCTTGTTTTTCCTTTCCCTTTCCTGTCGGTTTTTACACAAGGTGTTCGTCCAGGGGATCGATGATTGCTCATCTGCTGTCTTACAGACGGTTCAAGACAGACGGGTGGGATACGTGGGTGAAACTATGTGGGTGGGGAGATGTTTTCCGGTGTTTTGTTTTTGTCGTTGCTGTTGTTTTATTGTCCTTCTCTCTTTAAGTAAGTGGGGGGGGGGGGGTTGTTGTTGGTTTTTTTTTGTTTGTTTGTTTTGAATAATTTTACCATTGGCAGCTAACATTTCCTGCAAGACGTTAATTGTTTTTCATAATTCGTAAAACTCTCTCTCTCTCTCTCTCTCTCTCTCTCTCTCTCTCTCTCTCTCTCTCTCTCTCTCTCTCTCTCCCTCTCTCTCTCTCTCCTCTCCTCTCTCTCTCTCTCTCTCTCTCCCCCTCTCTCTCTCTCTCCTCTCTCTCTCTCCCTCTCTCTCTCTCTCTCTCGTCATCAACCATTCCTCTGTCTTTGGTTCCATACATTTTGTTCGCTCACTCAGCCCCATTCCCCACCCCACACTCTCTTTCCTTCATTCTCTCTCTCTCTCTCTCTCTCTCTCTCTCTCTCTTCTCTCTCTCTCTCTTTTCCTTCTCTCTCTCTGTCTTCTCTCTGCTTCCCTCCCCCCCTCTCTCTCTCTCTTCCCTCTCCCTCCCTCCCTACCCCCCCCCTCTCTCTCTCTCTCTGCCAGCCAGTCAGCCTTCCCTCCGCCTCTCCCTCCGTCCCTCCCCTCCCTGTTCCTCTCTTTCCATGGCTGGCCCAAGACTGGCTAAGCCCCTGCAGGCTCTAGGCCGGACAAGGCCCGTCAGAAGCAGGCTCATCAAACTGATATATTGTAATTGAATTTTGAACTGTTGGCGAGCTGTGACATATTGAAGGCCTTTAATCGCCTTAATCCCCCCTCCTGCGCGCCTCCATCCTTCCCCCCACCTCCCCACCCCCCATCCATCCCACCCCACCCCACTCCCCCGTCCATTCCATCCCCCCCAAGCAGCACGCTTCCTCTCCACACCGCCCCACGGCGGAAGGTTCGGGCAGGGTCGCCTCCCCTCTCTGACCTCTCCCGGGCCGGGAGGAAATAAGCGTCGTGCCGTTATGTCACATGCAGAACGCGTTTAATCTGCCGCCATCTTCGGGCCCCCCGTTGCCAAGCAATCAGCCACGCCACTAAAGGTTAGACAGAAAAATAACCCGGCAGGCCGTGGGCAGACAGACCAGAGAGAGGGGAGGAGGAGGAGGTAGAGGAGGAGGAGGTTGGTGCTGAGAGAGACGATGGCCTTTTCCCTCCCCTGGAGTTCCTGGGGAACCAGAGAGAGAGAGAGAGAGAGAGAGAGAGAGACGTGTTGCTTGTGGCTTTGCTGGGCGACTTTCTGAGAAAGGGTTCCGCTCTTTTCTGCCGCAGGTCCGATCTCTGTCTGTCTGTCTGTCTCTGACTCTCTCTCTCTCTCTCTCTCTCTCTCTCTCTCTCTCTCTCTCTCTGTCTGTCTGTCTCTGTCTGTTGTCTCTCTCTCTCTCTCTCTCTCTCTCTCTCTCTCTCTCTCTCTCTCTCTCCTCTCTCTCTCTCTCTCTATCTCTCTCTCTCTCCCTTTTCAATTTCCTGTACGAAACAACAACTAAAAGAGATGAGGATGAGAATTTTTTTTTTTTTAAAGGAAGATGAAGAACGAGAAAGAAGAAGAAGAATGGTAAAGAGGATCGAAGGTTTTTGAGTGTGTGTCCTTTCCTGATGAAGTGTTGTTTAGGACTGCACGGTTATTCTGTATAACTTGCGTTTATCCATCCTTTGGTATAACTTGCCTTTTTCATCTTTTGGTATAACTTGCCTTTATTCATCCTTTGGTACAACTTGCCTTTATCCACCCTCTTCCCCCAGACTTACAGCTTTTATTTTCCATCTCCTATTTCAGGGGTTTGTTTTTCTTTAATAATCCAACCCAGTTTTAGTTCCATGCACCAAGCCTTTTTTAAATAGGTCTGTGTTCTGTTGTGAGCAGGTATAACATAAAAGTCATCCGCCTGTACGCAATATAACAAAGCATTAACATGGAAAGAAAATATATTACACTCTTTCTTCTGCGTACGCAGGCTGATACTCCTGTGGACACTCCCTGTATAGACAAGCAAGGATTAATCCCATCTACCCAACAAAGGCGATGGAGTTTTGTGTGTATGACCGTTTTTTTTTTATCCCGCCATTAAGGCAGTTTTACTCCAGCTTCGGGGAAGGTGCATGCTACGTGTTACGTGTCATCTATACCAACGGCCAAACTGGCCTTCTCTTCCAAAAGTTGGTGATGGGATTTTAAGGGTGTGCAAGATGTTATGCGTGCGTTCACACTCGGAATCTCGGTTTAGAGTCTCATTGGAAGGACAGTATGGAAAATGGAGTCAGAACCAATATTACCTCCGAGGGAAAAATTCCCCTGTACCGAAACGGCCCGGCGGAGATTCGAACCCGCAACCCCAAGATCACCAAGATTACGAGTCCGGCGCTCTACCACTGAGCCATTCCGGCCCCCTATGTTACACTCCTGGAAAGTTTAGTATTTTTAATGCCGTATTGCATCCTATGATATAATAATGATGTCTATATTACGTTGTTAAATTTTCATATCAAGATAAAAGAAAGATCTCTCTCTCTCTCTCTCTCTCTCTCTCTCTCTCTCTCTCTCTCTCTCTCTCTCTCTCTCTCTCTCTCTCTCTCCACTAATATCGGAGTCCATCAAAGATGAATGAAACAAAATCTGTCTTAATGGAGATGTCTCTTTGTAAAACACACACACACACACACACACACACACACACACACACACACACACACACACACACACACACACACACACACCAGTATGATGTATACATCCGATGCTAATAAATACAGCGAACTCTGTCATAAATAGCGCACTAATATCCTCCAGAATTGAGTGCCATTGTCGTATCTATTCTTCTACATCAACATCGCATCACTATCATCAGAGCCCCCACGAAAGACGATGACGATGAAGCAGTTGAAGCAAGTTATTAGTGGTTGATAAATGTCCCAGTATAAAAAAAACTGAAGCACGAATGGCCAGAATCACGAAAGTGTTGTCAACTGTCAGAGAAAATGAAAAGGAAAGACAGCTGTCCAAGGATGTAATGCAAACTCCCTTGTTATATTCCCAACCGAGAAGGAAAATGTACAAACTGTCAACACAACGCGACCAACAAGTGAATGATGGTAAAATTGCTGTACTGTGCAGGGAATGGGTGAAGTCACTTTGCTTCCAGCCTACATGACGGTCAATATAATCTGAAACACACACACACACACACACACACACACACACACACACACACACACACACACACACCACACACTCACACACACACACACACACACACACACACACACACACACACACACACACACACACATGCGCGCGCGCGCGCATGCACGCACACACACGCACATACACGCACACGCGCGCGCGCACACACACACACACACACACACACATACTATGATTCTATCAAAACTACAGGACCATCAGCTGAATCTTCACACACACACACACACACACACACACACACACACACACACACACACACACACACACACACACACACACATACTTCACTATACTACACATCTGTCATGGACCTTGAGTTTAATCTTCCACCCCAGGAAACAGAATGACACATTATAACCGGTCAGATTATTTCCCCGTCCCATATTAAAGATAGATAGATAGACAGACAGACAGACAGACAGACAGACAGATAGATAGATAGACAGACAGATATGTGTGTGTGTGCGTGCGGTGTGTGTGTGTGTGTGTGTGTGTGTGTGTGTGTGTGTGTGTGTGTGTGTGTGTGTGTGTGTGTGTGTGAGTGAGTGCTGAAGTGACAAACATTAGCCAAATCAAATGATATAATAAGCTACACTACTGGCATTCTTATTGCAAATTAAATTAGAGGCGGATAGGCTATCCTAAAGAACACAAGGCATTTCCCTTGAATTCTCACATGTTTTCAAAAATCGTAAAACATTAATGGGAAACACACAAATGCCAGGAAATATATATTTTGAAAAAACATTGGGCAAACAGACACTGCAGCAGAGAGTGTTCATTCCGGATAATGTGTTCGATTTCCACCACCAAATCGCCAAACATCCTAAAGATATGAAAGAAAGAAGAAGAAAAAAAAAAGAAAAGAAATCACTGGCATGTGTGTTGTAAAAAACAAGTTTTAGTGAGTTTCTGAAGCAAAGGCAGAATAATATATTCACAAGAGCAGAAAAATAGTAGACGAACCAGTCGCATCGTGGTTAGTGTGGCGAATTGCCGGCTCGAAGGTCATGGATTCGATTCAAGTAGAGCTATTCATTTGGTGAATTTTTCTGCTCCAACCGGCTCCTACCCAGTATATAGTTTGCCAATGGCTCAGTTGGAATGACTAGGACCACACAGTCGACTTTCATTCGCTCAATGGATGCGTCTCTGACAGTGTTGCTCAAATCTTCTGACCAATACTGCAGGTGTCAGTATCTCTCGGGCCTGGTTGACATCGGGATATACTACGAAAGTAAGCGTAGAATACAGCCCTTTAATGCAGTCTCGGACCAAAATGGAACTATGCAACATCCTATTCAGTATCCCCAACCTCTTCGATCAGCATTAAAAAAAACCCACAGTAGACGATAGTAAAGAAAGATAATAATGAAAAAGACAGATCCAAAGAGGGTGTCCGAAAAGAGGAACTTACTGCTACAAAACTGCCATGCACTGAAGCAGCTTCCAGCATCGCAGCGTGGACTGGTGGTGATTCTGGTAAATGCACTCAAGGAAAAATCAAAGAAATTCTTGTGGAAGAACGCTTAGGGTTCAGATGGAAAACACGATCATTTGAACATGTCCCCAACTGTCAAGAAAATGTATTAGCGATAATGATGTTCCGTAACCGGGTGCGAAAAAGTCCAGGTGAATTAACGCCTCTCTCTCTCTCTCTCTCTCTCTCTCTCTCTCTCTCTCTCTCTCTCTCTCTCTCTCTCTCTCTCCCCCCCCTCCCCTCTCTCTCTCTCTGAGACAGACTCGACAAGCAAAAGAAACAAAAATAATATAGCGCTTACCGCAAACAACATCAACGCGCGCCCACACACACACACACACACACACACACACACACACACACACACACACACACACACACACACGTACACACACACACACACACACACACACACACACACACACACACACCACACACAGAGACGCGCGCGTGCATGCGCGTGCTGAAAATCTCTCACAAAAAGATACCAAAACCAGTCAAACATTTGTTCCAGACGAAAAGATTCCTGGAAGCTGAACTCGGTATGGGTCGTTTCCCCGACGAAGCGAATGGCGTAGAGGCAAGAAGAAGAGGAGGAAGAAGAAGAAGGATGAGAAAACTCGGCCAGCAAAGACACAAGCGCCAACTAATTTTTCGCGGGAAACTTTTAATGCTGTCGGCATTAGAGCGATAAAGTGGACTGTCGCGGAAATGGCATCTGCCTCGCATAAAACACTCAATCCTACGGATCATGCCTCCGAAACCCGGAGAGGGAGTAAAGGGAGACAATTTCAATTCTAGCGCGTCAGGATAGGGAGGCAATTCAGGTGCCTAAATGGAAGCAAAGCGCGATAACTTTGCCTCTCTTTGAAGCCACGGTGAAGGGGTTTTCCCTTTAATGAACATGCTTCGGCGAGACCAACGATCGGTAACGGGATGGGCAGAAATCCTGAAGAAGGAAAGTATGGTCCTCTCTCTCTCTCTCTCTCTCTCTCTCTCTCTCTCTCTCTCTCTCTCTCTCTCTCTCTCTCTGTGTGGTCAAAATGATCCTGTCTCAACTTTGCAAACAGAAAACAGTGAGTCATTCAATGATGACCACATTAAAAGCATTTAGCATCTATAAATTCTTGGCATGTGTCAACACTGAAATCTAAATTCAGCTGCATAGACGAATCGTCCGTGCTGTCAGAACTAACTATCTGTTCGTCCGTCGAGCAGACGAGAACCACTTAAGTCATCTTGGGGGTTGAAGGGGATGGAGTAGATGATTTGTGGATACGCAGGTGGCTGATCAAGCCGATGCGTGCACGGGATGTGCGGTGACAGCTTAGACAGGGAATGTGGGAACCCGCTCTTGATTGCTGGCGTGGGCTTTCCTTGCCTGTCGCTTTTGTTGCGCTGCAGCTGTCCGTTCTTCACATAAATTGGCGGCTATGTGGACTAAACATAATAATGCTAGAAAATGCATTTGTAGTGTAACAACAAAATTATGTAGAGCTCATAATTTATTGACTGTGTGCCTCTCAGGTCATATTAAGCAGGTTTATCAGGCATGTCTGTGACCGATGGGACTGTGCTTTTTCAGTCCCGCCGTCTGTCCTGCCTTTGGCGGTCTGTATGAAGCACCAGATGTGGCGCCTTGAATCCTCTCCTCTGTGGGAAGAGTATCGCCTGTCACCCCTCTCTCCGGCACGGCGAGCTGACCTGGAGTGGCAGGGAAAGATGCCTATGACATCTTCACGCTGCGGTATTGCGGATGCGTGGTGAATGGGAAGAAGTAAGGTGTGTGTGTTGAGTGGACTGGGGGTGTATATCGGATTGTAACCCTCAGCCTTGAAAAGGACCTGTGGAGTCCCACATAAGACTCTGTATTGAAAAAAAGACTTCAATCACGTGGACTGAGGGGTGGAGAGACTATTGTTTCTGTTGTGTGGACTGAAGGAAAAAAGAATTTTGTGACTGTATTCCTAGGCCAGGCTAAGGCCTCTTAGAGACTGAACTTCGTGTGACAGGCTCACTAAATTTTTTTTCTTTTCCTTTGTAAAGTTAGTTTTGGTCAGCTGGGAGTGTGAACGTGTGCTTAAGAAGTTTATCTTTGACTGTAAAGGAATCCTGCTCCAGGATTTCGGAAGTCCCTTCCCGACCCCCGTAGAATAACTCATCTTTTGTGACTCCTCTCGCGAAGGGAGGTTCGACATTACTTAAAGAGCTTTGAGACATACACCGTTTTCCGTTGGCAGCCTTTTGTTTTCTTGAAAAAAATTGTGGTGATCTATGATTGTGCCCTAATTCGAGGAGGGCAACTGAGAGCTCCCCTACGCATCGGGTATGATCTTCCAACAATTATCGTGAAGCTTTTTCGGAAGCGTTTCCGTTTGTGCCCCCCCCCCCCCCCCTCCCCCATTCCCCCACCGGTCCTCCCGTTTGAATTAAAGAGTGCTATAACACCCTCTAAGGTATTTAGTTTCCGGAGTCCCCTGGACTGTGACCAAGTGTATACCACCCTTTTGCTTGTGTGAGAGTGAGAAGTTTCATTGAAAAGATCTGTTAATTTACTTTTTTTTTGTCGAATTGGTAGTGTCAGTTTGTATTACATTTCGCTGTCTGTTATCTTTCTGTTTTGTATTCTCTCCCCTTGCTCACCACATTGCCTAATCTCCACAAGCAGACACCTGTCCAGACAGACAGTCCATGACACAGTTTTCATGCAACTTTTTTCCTTACAAGACTTTCTCTGACTGCTCAAGGACGCCGTTGGATTCTGATTTTTTTACCCTTAGTGGTGAAAATACAACAGTTATAGGTGGTGTATTTACATTTGAAGGCAAGAGAGAACCAATACATTCAGCCAGGTTTCACTGATTAATGCGTATCGACGAACAGAAGACACCTGTAAACAGTCGATGGTTTTCAAATACTGCAAGTGACTGTCAGCATCTGTATCATGAAATATTAACACTCTCTTCCCATTTTGGCACGCATTACAGTCTTATGTAAATGGTAGCTACTACGCAGTAAATCGCAGGTATAGTTGTTAATTCTACCGTAACATTACCAATCGGCCCGTAGACCATCGCATGAAGTAGTATTTACGCATTTTACCAGGGATAAAGATATTGAGTCCCAGTTTCTGCATGCAGGCAGCAATCGACTACATGAGGGAAGTGCTTTTGGATGCCCACGGTTGAGGATCTCAGTTGAAAATATGCCTACTTTTTCCTGATCATTTACACATAGAATAGAAT
Source organism: Conus canariensis (assembly GCA_033310375.1). NCBI lineage: Eukaryota > Metazoa > Mollusca > Gastropoda > Neogastropoda > Conidae > Conus > Conus canariensis. The sequence goes on from CM065722.1 coordinate 28,074,809, forward strand.
CCGATGTGCTTTAAAATACTTGGCATATGACTTACATAATGACTTAAGTCACTCTACTAAAATCAACTTTGAAGAAAAATGCAGATAAATTGGATGCTGTATAAAGTGTGGTCAAAGAAACAACTAACACGACACCTATCGGTCGTATGGCAATTCTTAAACCTTTCATCTTGTCAAAAATCGTATTGCTATGCTTATTACTAACTAACGGACCTGACGATTAGGTGAGTACCATTCAAACAGTTTTTCCATTTGTAAAGAATAGAAAAACATTGATCGAATTACGCAAAAAATTACATTTGAAAATATAGATCAAGGCAATTTAAGAATTCTAGATGCGTGTCGATACACGATTGCGTTAAAGATCACATGGATCAGATTTGAGTCAATGTAAATAGACTTGCATAGTAAAGGAAGTGAAAACTAGACCAGTACGTCTGGGAAAACTTGGCACAAAGACATACTTTGATAGAAATAAAAACTCTTTGGTCTGATCTTTTTAACACATATGAAGAAATGGGGGAAAAGGTAAAAGATTGAAAAGAGTGAAGAAATGATAACTGACGCATTGTTTTGTAGTGCTAATATTCTGATCGCCATAACAGTTACATTTCTACAGAGACTGGACTGATTATTTTGATGGATACAAATCGAACTTTGTTGTCTTTCAACACCTTCTTGGAAAAATGGCATCCAAACAAATATCAGCCTTCATATGGGAATGATTAATTGTGTAAAAGCGGGGGATTGCAGCTGACTAATGGAACCGTCCTTCAGCACAAGACAGGCGAAGCTTTACCTTAGATATTCTTTTTTCCATTATTAGGTGCAAGACAATTCTACGACTGTTTCTAACAACAACAAAAAACTAAGAAAGAACATAACATTGCCAAAATTGGGACAGGAGCAGAAGTACATATTGGAAGGTCATTTTAGACATATTTAGATATATACTATTATAAGACAGATACGATTAGAATGGCTTCAAATACATACAGCTCACAGATCTCAGTCACCAAGGCAAGATTACTGGATATGAATTTGAATGAAACCAATAGATGTCCTTTTGGCAAAACTGACAAAAATATTTTTACGTATTCTTTTGGAATTGTCTATTTGTTCAACTCTCTTTTCATGAATTTTCCTTTTTTACATCATATGCTGACAGACGCTTTCCGTTTCTGGTTATATTTGGGTGTGAAAAGAATATTATATGAATTCATGAATCTGCTACATTGCTAGCTCTAGATATAAAGTTGAAAAGTGCACGGCCAGAATACAGATTAAATGTGAAAAATTCGTTCAGTCATAGTATACCTACCTTCTTTTGACATAGCTGTTGAAAAACCTGTTGAATTTTTTGTTTTGTTTACCGTAACACCAATACGGCTTACTTGGAAATACGTGCCGAATGGTAATGTGAATGTCATGTATTCTGCAATAAATATTTTTGTTATTGTTGTAAGTTACTCCCCCCCCCCCCTCTCTCTCTCTCTCTCTCTCTCTCTCTCCTGTTGTAAGTTACTCCCCCACCTCTCTCTCTCTCTCTCGCTCTCTCTCGCTCTTTCTCTCTCCATTCTCTCTCTCTCTCTCAAATATTATTTTTTAAAAAGCACTTAATGAACACATGCTATTGTAACTTAACTTTGAGGAGCTCAAGAAAGATCATCATTATATTTTCTACTTCTGCAGATTTTATGAATTGAAAATTATCAAAAATACTAGCACAAGCTGACTAAGTAACAACAGCGTTCAATAATGATGAGCATCAGATAATTTCTCCCGAAATGTGGTATGTCATACCCAAGCACAAATAACATTTTTTTTCTAATTGATGGGCATGAATAAACTAGCTAATTATAGCCGGATATATTTATGCATCAGTGAGTGCAGAAATGTGCATGATGTGGTCTTAAATGCTTGTTAGTACTGGTTAATGCTTTTATGCATGTTTGTTTTATGTTTTCTTCGAGCCCAACCTCTTGGTTATCATCAGTCATTAAACAAATATTTCTGCTCCATTTATTGCTGTCGAGCGGTCTTATGAACTAAATTGATTTGGTGCTGTAAAAAGCTGATGCTTCTGAAATGTGTCAGTGTCAGTTTCATTGTCCCTTCTTCCTTCCCAACAGCACCCCTCTCTCTCTCTCTCTCTCTCTCTCTCTCTCTCTCACACACACACACACACACACACACACACACACACACACACACACACACACACACACCATTGCATTCTCTTCTCTACTTTAGTTACATGTACATATCTCTTCGGTAAGAAGCCTAGGCCTTTATCTGAATAACATTTTGAATCTTTTTTAATTTCTCTCTCTCTCTCTCTCTCTCTCTCTCTCTCTCTCTCTCTCTCTCTCTCTGAGCATATACATCTGTCTTGAGGGTGGGGAGTGCGAGACGGAGGGTGGCGGGGAGGGGGTGTGTTTCAGCAGGTATTTTCACAATCATTGAAGCTTTGGAACCAAGACGTTGAATCAAGCGTTTATAGATGTAGGAATGACATACAGGACTAATGTAACCGTCTTATTTATACTTATTGTTGTCTTATAATTCTGTTTGATTTGTAAGGAATTTTACTTGAAGAGAGGAAACAGAAACTGCAAAAAGACCAAGAAAGATGGTAAAGTTTACCTCTATGGTGAAAAACTACATTCCCACATCTCCAGACAAACGCTATCTGCGGTACCAAGTCGTCAGCACGGATGCAGACACGAGATATATACAAACAATGAAATGTCCGTAGAAATATTAGATCAGTGTGAATGCTTTGTGATTTCACTCAAAAATGGAATGGGAGGGAACTACGGGGAAACTACCTCTTGTAAGATGGTGCTGGGAAGCAGCAGGAAAAGCGAGGTATTTCTTAGCGTGCTTTCTCATTCGTTATTCCACCTCTCTTTGTTTCTCCCAGAACGACCTGTCTTGGCCAGGGGTACTGTCTGACATTTGCATCGGCAGCGCGGGGGGAACAGTTTCAGGAAGCGCGCCACCAACGCCAGAGGGCCTCTTTGATTGGTCGTCGGCACGTGAAGAACAAAATCAAACGCACGCGCTCCGAATCTCGCCCCCCTGCTGAGTCCTGAGGGAGCGGCAATTATTTCTAGCTGCCGAAGGGGAGGGTTCTGTGCAAGAGGTGCTGGATTTGGGTAGGAGGTGGGGGAGTGCTGGGGGGGGGGGGGGCGTTAAAGGAAAGGGGGGGGAGGAGTGGGGAGGGGGAGTGTGTGACTGCTCCCGGAGTGGTTTTTTGAACGAAGGCAATAAGACACGCTAGGTTAGGTCCACAGCCTGACGTGAATTCTCATTCTGTCGCTATCTGTTGGTGGTCAGAGTGGTGTGGCGCACAGCAGAGGTTTGTCAGTTGGGCCGGCATTAGCAGTCCTGTCACATCCGTCGCCTTGCGCATGACAAGTAGAGTGGAAGTGGGGACATCGTCACATCCGCCCGCTTTGCATACGGCCACTACCAGAGTCTTCCAACTCTTGTCAATTCACCCAACTGTCCTGAAAATGATCATCTTTTTCTGTGTGCTGTCTTTTTCTTCTCTTTATGCATTTGTTACATTATTTTACCTTGTTTTCCTAAAGTTTTGTTTTTCATCTTTTTCTGTTAAACTTTCAATTGAAATTAATTAGAACTGTCTACCACTGATATAAAGTGTAAGCAAATCTGAAAGTGAATGAAGTGCTTTATGTAAAAGGGACATTACGAAAGACTGCAAGATCAAACAAGGAAAAAATGTACATACGTGTAGAATCATGCCCACCGCACGTTTGAGAGAGACAGACAGACAGACAGACAGAGAAACAGAGAGAGACAGACAGAGAAACAGAGAGAGACAGACAGACAGACAGAGCAGAAGGACGAACAGGGATTCAGTAAGGATACAGACCGGGAGAGTGACAGACTGTCAGAGACAGAGAATGAAAAGACATAAGGGATGGGCAGAGGGATGAAGACGGCTGACCAAAACGAAAGAAAAACAGTTTACTCCCCACGATTCTGTACCCAGGACGAGGCAAACATCAACGGGGGGAAGGGGGGAGGACAGAGGAAATAAGCGGGGCTTAAGCCTGCCTGCCTGCCTGCCTGCCTGGCCAAACGCGGCATATCTGCATTAGCAAATTGATGAGCTAAATTGAAATGTCGCCCTTGACGGAAGCATTTGATACGGGCGACTGGGCAGCCCTTGAATCAAATTAAAGGGCCGGAAGGCGAGCGGGATGGTGCGATTGACTCTCGCTGTGGTGGAGTCGGTTTGTCGACCGGGCGACCCGTTTGGGGGGGAGTCCGTTGTGTGAGCTACGTTGATTTGCTTTCTTTCCTCTGCTCTTTATTATGGTTATTTTTTTCCCTCCCTCTCCTTGACAGCAGCGCCAGGATAACCTGTGGAGGCTACTGATTGGGGGCTTGTGGGTGTATGTGAGTGTCCCTTTCTCTTTCCCACCCCGGCTTTCCTCTTGCTTCACCAGTGGGATATCGGGGAGGTCTCTGTGTATAAATTGTATCCCCCACCTGTACCATCTTACAATTCTCTGCTGGTAGCTTCCTCTGTGCTGATACTTTCTCTGATTCCTAATATTTTCTTTTTTGTTTACTTTGCTATCGTCTTTCCTGTTGTTGTTGTTGTCGTTGTCCTTTTAGCCTTTGTGATTTACTCATCTTTGTTCTGGAGCGTCTACAGACTTTTTTTTTTCCTCTTGTCTTTACTCTTGTTACAGTTTACAACATGCTAGATTGTTACATTCAGGCGACTGGGTAAAAAGACTTAGTGGTGTTCACAGTGGCTAGCTGTCCATTGTGCAGTATCAAAGTGTCCTTTTCGTGTATTTTTTCGTTGCAACGTTATGTTTTCCATTATACCTTTCCTAATTTGCGTCATCTCAGGATGATGAGGTCAGTCGGAATGGCTAGCTTTCTTAGCATCAGCTAGTTTTATCTGTCTCAACGATGTCAGTGATTTGCCATTTTTCTTTTAAACTGTTGAGGATAATTACGTAAATGTTTTTGGCTGTGTATATCATTTAATTTTTTTAAGACAGGGCTTTTTTCCACGAGCCGAGAACTTTGGAAGGGCCTTGTGTGGTCGATAGTCTGAAACTGACATGTGTGTGTGAATACGCGAGTGTGTGTGCGAGTGTGTGCATGTGTGTGTGTGAGTGCGTGCGTGCGTGCGTGCGTGGTGTGTGTGTGTGTGTGTGTGTGTGTGTGTGTGTGTGTGTGCGTGCGTGAGTGCGTGCGTGCGTGCGTGTGTGTGTGTGTGTGTGTGTGTGTGTGTGTGTGTGTGTGTGTGTGTGTGTGTGTGTGTGTGTGTGTGTGACGTTTCTGAGCCCTTGTTTCTGGAACTTTTCAGGGCCACCATATCAGTCTTTATGGGTCTGAATTTTCGAAAACGTAAGAGCGATTCTTTGAAATCTTTGCGAATTGTCCACCCAAGAGTGGTCCTCTTTTCGTTAAAAGTCTGTTCTACACCCTTGCTGTCATAAATGTTGTCAAACGGATTTATTTCCAAGAATAAGAAAGCCTCGGGAGCCTTCAAACACGAGACCTTCCACTCATGCTGATGAGAAAAGAAAGCTAAAGCAGAAACACGATCAGACAAAGGATGGAGTAACCAGTGAGATAACTGGTAACCTCTGACTAAGCCAGAACAAGCCTGCTTGTCCTTTACAGCCAGTCCCAAAATACCCTGATCAGTGGAAGCAGGCCGTAGTACCAATGTCCTAGAAAGGTAGAGAGAAGGCTAAGTCCAACAACACGCCACTTGACCACGTAAGATTCAGCTGGTTCAATGCAGACGACCTAGAGTCTTATCCTTTCATAGGCAGAAACCAAGTTCAACCGAAGAGGTACCGCAACACAGTGTCACACTGATTTACTAAAAGAAATTGAAGTTTTCTGTCTTATGAGGAAGAGAAATTTTTGTTAATGTTTTTGTTGACCTCTCAAAGGCATTTGAGAAGTTCTGAAAATGTGAGCTTCTCTTGAACGTGTCCACTATGTATACATGTGACAATTGCTGGTAGCGATGTCTTACAGATCCGCAGCTTCCTGCACAAGACAACAGTTTGAGTCAAACCAGGGAAGAACTCAGTCCTGTCTACCAAGGTAATGGAAGGCGTATCACAAAGGACAATGACACGTAATACCCTTTTCCTTTTGTTATTCAGTGACATCAAACTAGAGATCTACTGATGTGAATCTGTTACGCTTCACATTCAGACTAGAGATCTACTGATGTGAATCTATTACGCTTCACATTCAGATGACATTTGTGCAGTCTGGCATGCTGTAGACCAGGTATCGGGGGTATCTGTGTACACGCTAGAAACACAAATAACATCAGAACATGGCCGAAGGACTAGAGTATGGGCATTAGTGATAAGAAAACACTCTCCATGTGTTTCTCGCTTTCCAGAGACAGAGACAGACAGACAGACAGACAGAGACACAGGGATAGACAGATACAAACAGGCAGAGACAGAGAGATTATTCCTTGATGAAACGTGCTCCAGACTGAAAGGAATTTGAACTGAAGTCATCAGAGAGAGAGAGAGAGAGAGAGAGAGAGAGAGAGAGAGAGAGAGAGAGAGAGAGAGAGAAATGTCATTCCTTGATGAAGACTAGCTCCAGCCTAAAACGCGTTGGAACTGAAATTATCTGGGGCTGCACTGAGCAAGTTCCATCATAGTGCAGAGATGAATGCAGCTATACACCTCTCCGTCAAAAGGAAAAACACTCTCGGGTTTTAAACAAACACTTACAGAACACATTCTTGACCTGTCATGCAACATAGCACATTTATATATATAGTCTAAGCCTCAGCTGCACTAAACGATGATAGCACCAGCAAACTGGACAAAGTACAAAATGCTGGTCGACTCATAGCGACAGAGCCATGAAGACACCACCCCTCCGTGAAGTGACAAAGCTCCACTCTCTCTTTTCATTTTTACTACATTTGTTCGAATCAAACGGAAGAAAGACAAAGTTCTTATCTACAGCAAGAATCTGAGCTGACTCAAGTATTATTTGTGATTGTTTCTGAGAACTGACCAAAACCAGGCTCAGAAAACGGAGTTTTAGCTATTTCTAAACGACTTAAAAAGATGTTTTAGCGTCTTTGCTCCTCTGTAAGGACGTGAAGGGCCTAGACATTCCTATTGCCAAGAAAAGAAACCTTTGGCCTGTCGGCTCTGAGTCATTACTCACGACATGCTGGGAAGAGAACTGTATCCACTGATCTGGATACTTGTCTTCACAAATAACTCTGCAGAGGATTCCAGTTGAAGTTCTTCTTTTAATCTCTCGATTCAACAATTAGTGCCATGCGATATAACTGTTTCCACCCTGTCTTTAATGTTCGCTGCCATTTTAACGGTTTCTATAGTACTATGGGGTCATGGGCAACAGGGAGGAAGACAGGCTGTCAAAGACCGCCAGGAGTCTGTAGCAACAAAAAAAAAATGAAATTAAAAAAATGAAAAGACACCGAATCTCATGTCCAGTCCAGAGCGTTTATAATGAGCAGATTCCACCACAGTGGCAGAGGCAATGAAAGCTTGCAAAGGACAATACCTCCGAGAACCAGCTTCTTCTGCCTCAGAAAAGTACAGTGCCGTCTTCTGTCCCATAAAAAGTGCGTGCCCTCTGAAGGGAATTTACAACCATGAATGTCTTTGTGGGACGTATACTGAAGACCAGGAATCTACTCACCTCTTCCCTCCCTCCCTCCCTCTCTCTCTCTCTCTCTCTCTCTCTCCTCTCCTCTCTCTCTCTCTCTCTCTCCTCTCCGTTTATATTCATGAACGCGTACGCGCGCATGTGTGTGTGTGTGTGTGTGTGTGTGTGTGTGTGTAAGTGACACAAGTGACAAAAATTTGGCTGTTCAGTCACGTTAAGACTAGTTTAGTTTCAAGAGCGTTGTATTTTTCTTATGTCTATGAACAAAAAAGGATAAGAACGGAAAGAACGGTGTTGTGGGTTGCCCACTTTTGAGTTTAGGTTTCTCGGGCAGTCTGCTTTGAACTGGCGACAGAAACAGCGGTTCCGTTCACCGAACATTTCATAACCGCAGAAACACACATAAGGGAACCGCTGCATCGATGCAATATACAGCATCTCTAGTTCCTGTTTAAAAAAAAAAAAAGAAAGAAAAGAAAAAAGTTTCCATACAACGTATGAGACAGGAGGAAAGGGAGGGAAGAAAAGATACTGCCTTAGAAACTGTGACACACAGCTCTGTCCCTCCAGTAACGCTCTCTCTCTCTCTCTCTCTCTCTCTCTCTCTCTCTCGTATCTCAGGGGACCGCGGGAAGATGGGAACAAACTAGGGGGACTTTACTCGCGCGAAGTTTCCTAGGCGGATTTGCCGTGAAAAATCCGATATCGTTTGAGCTTTTACAGCAGCCGTAAGCGAGGCTATAAAAGGCCCATCCAATTCCTGGCACGCAGCGCGAGACTTCAGCCTGGCCCCGAAGAAGGCCGGCACGGCGAACGGCAACAAAGCCGGGAAGGGACTAATTTCATTACAATACCGATAAGAATCACAATTGAGCGTAAAACCCCGACTTCGCCAATTAATTAAACGCTTTGCTGGCCAGAAATCCCGTGTAAGAAGTTCGCTTGATCAGCACAGAGAGTTGCTGGTGCCAAATTGGTTTGAGAGGCTGGGGAAAGACAGACAGAAGAAGAAGAGGAAGAAAAAAAGTTAGGCGATCTTTCTTACGGCCACGAACAAGATGGAAGGGCGGGAAAATAGCGAGTGATAGAATTTTATGCCGACAAGCATCTAAAATGCAATCATTTCGTTCTCCGCGAGTTAATCGCATCAGGCAGTCGAAGCGAAAGGTGTTCTGTGGGTTTTACGGCTGGTAGAGCGAAAGTTTTTCTGCGTCAGTAATAATCATCTTGGGCAGCTATTTCTTCCCTCGCACTGGAGGTTGACATGCTTCCTTTGTGTCGCGCACGTGAAAGACGATGTTGTTAATCCACGTAATCCAACCCAGCGCGTGCACGTCTCGCTGTTTTCACGTGCAATCAAGATGTGACTCGCGTGAAAGAGAAGATGTTGTCAGCTTAAGTGGCTTTAAAACCGAGGCAAAAATGGCATGTTTAGCCCCAGCATCCCATCTCCCCTGACTCGTTCCGCGTCCTATTGAAACCTTTCGTCACAGCTTCTATCACCAAAAAACATCGCACGAGACTTCTTCCATTGAAGTGGGTTTGTCTTTAATCCCGTTATAACTTTGGAATTCTGAATGCAGGGGGAAAATCGTATTTTATTGCAAGGACCCCCGACAAAAGCTGAAAAGGCAAGCAGTAAATTTAGATTCTCACACTGTGGATAAAAAAAACGAATAAGTAAAGAAATTCGATTTAAAATAAGGTAGTGTCTTCTATCCAGCCCTGTTCAACTTTCACATCATTATAAACATGAATGGTCGGGTGAGATTAATGTCTTATCAGCTTTGGCTCACGGCATCCTGCAAGGAGCCCGATGTCTCTCCTTCCCAATCGGAAGGATGTTAACAGAACCGGACGACATAGAAAATCATATTCATTAATTGAAATATAGATGGAAAACAAAGAATAAGTTACACAATCCAGAGTCTCGTTCAGCTTTGTTTGAAATCTACTTCATCTTCACTATGAACAAGATGTCCTAAATGGCTACAGGTCAAAAAGGAAATCCGTTCAAAGTATGCTCAGCCATTTTAGTGATTTTGTCCCCATGCATAAAAAGTAGCTAAGTCCTCTCTGATTGGCAGGGAGAGCCGTCACCCATGCATAAAAAGTAGCTAAGTCCTCTCTGATTGGCAGGGAGAGCCGTCGGCATCTATCTCTCCATGCTGTCCGCTGGTCGAAGATTGCAAACTGTATGGATGTGATGTTAAAGGTAGTAAGCGTGTGCGCCACGCCTCGAGAAGCTGGGTTATCAGGGGTATCATGCCTCACAGAACACAGAAATTAGTCTTCGAATCCTTCTCCTTCTCCTTCCACTGACCCAGTCAAAAGCTAGACTGTGCCCCAGAAATGTATTTCCATTTTTCACACTCAGCAAAATGTTTACTCTGGACAAAAGCCATTGAAATCAAATCAAGTGACCATTACATTTACTGAAGGTGAAAGAGTAACCCAGGCTGTCCGCAGCACGCTTGTTCAATACACGGCAGTCTACGAACATTATCCGGAGGGACAAGCAAACAGACAGATGTGCAGCTGAATAAGATCGGTCTGTCGTTTATAGTAAAGTCCCAGAAGCTCTGAAGAACGGTTTTGGTTAATGTAATAAACGTGATCCAACCAACAACATCCAGATTGTACCCCAGTACAGCCCCCCTTCCCCCCCCCCCCCCCCCCCTCCCTGTGTTGTTCAGAAATAGTCCACATCGCGAATTCACTGTCTTGCCAGCAAACAGTAAAGGAGAGTGCATGAATTTGCTATCCTGAAACCAAAACAGTTGATAAGAACGCCGCAATACACGGAGAAACATTCATGAATTTTTTTTCTATTCTGTAACCAACAGTTATAAGAATGCCGTTATACATATAGAAACAATCATGGAAAAAACAAACAAACAAAAAACAATCATGAATTTCCCATTCTGTGACCAACAGTGAATGAGAGTGCTGTGGTTGATGTAAAAAAAAAGTGTTTCTGTTCATCACGGCATTTGTGTGTGTGTGTGTGTGTGTGTGTGTGTGTGTGTGTGTGTGTGTGTGTGTGTGTGTGTGTGTGTGAGGGACGGAAGGGTGTGTGTGTGTGTGTGTGTGTGTGTGTGTGTGTGGAAGGGACGGAAGGGGGCTGCTTTGCAGAACATATCTCCTCTCAAAGTATGGTGCGTGCACATTATTTTGTTGTTGTTGTTGTTTCAATAATGCACCAATCACTATCAGGATTACGGTATCTTTTCATCAAGAATTTCTCATTATCTATGTGCATTACTAATGTGGTCCACTTTCTAGAGGATCTGTACTCCATATGACCCCTGGAATCGAAGAAACCTTTTCACTCCAGCCATCAAGGACTACTGAGGTTTAAACCCACAACCATCAGACCGACAGTCTGGACAGGGTTTTAAAGAGTCCATGATTGTACCATGATCACTCTGACCATTCTGAAACCAGAGACAAGAAATAGAGCAGGAATGAGACGAAAATTAAACTGAAACTTCGAGGAGATTCGCTGTGAACAAGAAAGCCACGATAACGGGAGAGCTTTTCTTCCTTTCTCACCCAGCCCCAAACCGCAAGCGATCTTACATGATCTAGCAATCCACCACAGCCCTGTTCCTTCATTTCTCATCATCAACAGGACACCTAGAGCGAAACCCCCCGTACAGTGTGGGGCCTGCCAATCCACCACGTAGATTTTTCTTCCATTCTCTCCACAAATTGAAACCTCCAGCCATCCCACGTGATCTACCAGTCCACCAACGTATGTCCTGGCGATTCTCCCTGACAGCAGTGAAGATGAAGGTCAGGTTAACGAAGCGTACCTTGCTGAATCCCTTGCAGGCAACCCGTTGACAATTTCTGAGCCCCCCCCCCCCCCCCGCCCCCCTTCACACTCCCACCTCCCTTCCCTCCCTCCCCATCCTCCCAGCCTTCAACCTCAGCAGCCGGGGCCTCATCACCTATACATTACGTCCCCTGATCGCCTTTTCGTTCTTGACCGATTGAGACAGGGACAGAAAGATGGGCAAAATTTGATAGAAAATTTCCGCCTGGTCTGGCAGGATGATTTGTTCTGTGGGGCGCTGGCACTCCCGGGTAATTACTGGCTCCACAAGTAATCATACGTCGCCCTAAGAGGACTGGGCACGCGCGGGTGGGGTTAACTCCGTTTGACATCCGTGGTAGGTTACCGCCCCTGCGGCTGACAGTCAAGACGATTGACTTGAAGAAGCTGTTATACTGTCGATGTCTTTGGGTGTATTAAATCATCTCTCTGTCTCTCTCCCTCTATCTCCCTGTCTCCGTCTCTGTCTCTGTCCCCACCCCACCTCTCTCTCTCTCTCTCTCTCTCTCTCACACACACACACACACACACACACACAACACACACACACACACACACACACACACACACACACACACATGAGAGAGAGGTTTGTTCGGGTACGTGGCTCAGTCATACTTCTAAGCAACAGTTATGTTATTGTTTGTGTTGTCCCGGTTGCTGATGCTGCTAAAGATGAGCTTTATCATGATGATGCACCGCGACTATTTTGAGATGTCTAGCAAATGCTCCACACGATTAGCCAAACAATATTCAATATCGACTTCGTGAGGAAGATCTGAGAAAATAGTTCCGATGAAAACACGACAGGATAGTAGCAATAAGCAATGAAAGGTTTACAAATAATTGATTGTAATGTGTTATAAGTTTATATGTGGCAAACGGTCACTGAAGTAAGGTGAACGGATTATTTTGCTAAAAGATGTTACGAGCAATCGAGTACAATAGACAACACCACACGTTGAAATGCGACTCATTACAATACAATACATTACAATACAATATAATATAATACAACACAATAAACTTCTAAAGGCTGCAATGGCATGCAGCGCAACCCGCACACTATCTTGCTTATATATAAGTTTGAGTGAACACTCTCTACAAATGCAGATATTGACTGAGAGTCGGCGGAAACTACTGCTATCGGCTTGTGCTAATACCCCTTCACCACAAATAGACTCGTCCACTGGTGTATCCAATCATTTCCCAGTTCCTCCAGCATCCCTGACACGTCACTAATGTGGTTTGTCACGCACAGCCAACCAATGATTCTGCCAGGAGAAAATGTATCCATCACAATCTACGACAACCACAAAGTAGTCGTCTGAAGCTTAGAAACCAATTCATCAAATCACGACAAGCCGTCAAAGAGTCTCTCGTTTCCTGTTCCGGAAGGGGAGAGGAGTAAGCAGAGTTCTCGAGTTTATTTGGTTAGTCTGACTGGACCGCATCCATAAAAGACTTCCAGACGATTCCCGTGTCCATGCCACGGTGGAAGTCGACGAAGATAGCTCAGGAAGAACAGGAATATGAGCTTTACTGTGTAATGTCCTGTATAATTTGGCGATGGTGGAGCAGGAATATGAGCTTTACTGTGTAATGTCCTGTATAATTTGGCGATGGTGGAGCAGGAATATGAGCTTTACTGTGTAATGTCCTGTATAATTTGGCGATGGTGGAGCAGGAATATGAGCTTTACTGTGTAATGTCCTGTATAATTTGGCGATGGTGGAGCAGGAATATGAGCTTTACCGTGTAATGTCCTGTATAATTTGGCGATGGTGGAGCAGGAATATGAGCTTTACCGTGTAATGTCCTGTATAATTTGGCGATGGTGGAGCAGGAATATGAGCTTTACTGTGTAATGTCCTGTATAATTTGGCGATGGTGGAACAGGAATATGAGCTTTACTGTGTAATGTCCTGTATAATTTGGCGATGGTGGAACAGGAACATGAGCTTTACCGTGTAATGTCCTGTATAATTTGGCGATGGTGGAGCAGGAATATGAGCTTTACCGTGTAATGTCCTGTATAATTTGGCGATGGTGGAGCAGGAATATGAGCTTTACTGTGTAATGTCCTGTATAATTTGGCGATGGTGGAACAGGAATATGAGCTTTACCGTGTAATGTCCTGTATAATTTGGCGATGGTGGAACAGGAGCTTTACTGTGTAATGTCCTGTATAATTTGGCGATGGTAGAACAGGAATATGAGCTTTACTGTGTAATGTCCTGTATAATTTGGAGATGGTGGAGCAGGAATATGAGCTTTACTGTGTACTGTCCTGTATAATTTGGCGATGGTAAAGCTCCTTTGGCCTCTTCTACTCCACCCCCTCCCCCACATGCCCTACCCCTGTTTTGTTGTTGTCGTTGTTGTTGTTGTTGTTGTTGTCTTTCCCAATGACTTGAAGTGTTTTCGGGATCTTACGTTTCTTACTATCTGAAGCACAAACATATCTGAGTGACGATATGCGGAACACGAAATATTTGAATACAAAGCTTTGACTTTCTTCTGTCTCTATTGATTGGTATGGGAAACATTTTGTACGCTTGCATAAACCTCTCTCTCTCTCTCTCTCTCTCTCTCTCTCTCTCTCTCTCTCTCTCTGCTTGAATGTGTTGTGTGTGTGTGTGTGTGTGTGTGTGTGTGTGTGTGTGTGTGTGTGTGTGTGGTGTGTGTGTGTGTGTGTGTTTCTGCCATCAGATACCGAGTTTTAGTCATGAAGATAAAGAATTGTCTGTGTATACCGACCGATTGAAATCATTTTTCGATTTTCTATTTAAAACATTTGTTTTTGTGACTTAAATGTAATTTCTGATTTCTGTAGTGGTGGTGTTGCTGCTGCTGTTTGTTTCAGGAGAGAAAGCTTTCTTTCGAAAATGAGGTGTGTGCGCGTGCGCATGTGCGTGCTTGCGTGCGTGCGTGCGTGCGTGTGTGGTGTGTGTGTGTGTGTGTGTGTGTGTGTGTGTGTGTGTTGTGTGTGTGTGTGTTGTGTGAGTGTGTGTGTGTGTGTGTGAGTGTGCGTCCGTGTGTGCGTGTGTGTGTGTGTGTGTGTGTGTGTGTGTGTGTGTGTGTGTGTGTGTGTGTGTGTGTGTGTGTGTGTGTTTTTAGGGGTGGGGAAAGGATTGGGGAGGAGGGGGAAGAGGATCTTCGGATATGCTGTTTAATGAAATGCACATACGAAAAAATATATATCTATTAAAAGCGAGGATCGTAGCTGGGAATTATGGCGTTTACCGCACACTCTGTGACTCCATTGCAGTCTACAGTACATTTGTTGCTCCAGTCGTACTATTAGACCCCGCAGCACAACATGTGTCTCCATTCTTCCCATTGTAGTCCACCGCGTATTGTGTGACTTCAGTCTTCCCATAGGAGCCTATACCACACTGTGTGGCTCCAGTGTTCCCACCGAGGCCCACAGCACACAGTGTGGCTCCAGTCTTCTCTCGGAGACCCGCAGCACACTCTG
>CM065722.1:28099825-28117325 GCA_033310375.1 Conus canariensis
GTCTGTGTGCGCGTGTGTGAGGGTGAGAGGTGGGGACGTACTTTGAACGACTATTCCAACAATCCGAGCGCTACTCCCCCCCCCCCTCCTCCCTCAACCCATTCCCTCCCCCTTACTCATTTTCGGTCAAGACTTCGAAGAGCATTCTGTGGATTCTGTGGAAATGATCAGTGTCTTGTTCGCCACTGGATTGATTTCTCTGTACCGTGACTTCATCCAGAAGGTGACAGGCTCACGTGCATTTGACACGTGACACTAATGATAAGCAGAAGAGGGGACGTTCGAGAGTGACCGAAACGGTGACGGAAAGTGGGAGGAGGGGGGGGGGGAGAGCAGTAGGGAAGGGGTAGAGAGGGGAGGCAGATGGGCAGAGAGGGATGGGCGAGGACTTTCATGCATAAGTGTAGTGAGACCACGAACACTTGATGAATGTTTATGTCAAGTCAAAAAAAAATTGAAGGATGAAGAATGAACTTTACAGTTTAGGTGTTTGTTTTTTTTGTTTTTCATCTTGCCTTCAAAGAGAAAGAATGGACAACGACAATAAATGCAGCATGGAAAGAAAAGAAATAAAGAAAATCACAACCAAGCACATTTTCGAAAGCCTCCAAGTTCTACTACGTAACAATATGTACAACATTCTATTAAACGCATACAGTTTGGAGAACCTTACCTTTGATAACAGTACAATCACATCAGTTACAAACATTTCAGAACACACACACACACACACACACACACACACACACACACACACACACACACACACACACACACACACGGACAGACAGAGGCAGAGAGGGGAGAGGCAGACAGACAGACAGACAGACAGACAGACAGACAAACCAGACAGTAATGCGCTAACCTTCAAATTTTGACAGCCTCTTCTGAGACATCTCATTTAAATGCAAGGCAATTCCGACATGATGAGCCTCTGGAAAGGTAGGCCCTTAATACGGGCAGTAAGCTCAATGATGCAATATAGACGGCCACAAAGGGCCTTCCCGGGACTGTGACCGGGTTGTAAACACTGTCCAACATGCATGAAGATGATATATCTGTATTTAAGATTAACGAATAACGTGGTAGCTAAACCATCTATCTCCTGAAAGCAGATGAAAACTAGACTCTGCTTGGAGCGGCAGCAATTGCGCTGAATTCATAGGTCACAGGCCAAAGAGGAAGAGAGTCAATGGAACCAAAATTCACTTCAGAAGTCATGTGGGCAAAATAATCACTGCAGAATGGACGGACGGTGTCCACTGTTCATAGTGTATACAGTTTCGCGATATGAAAAAAAAAATCCAAGTACGTTATATACTGTGACCACAAAAAACGGCGTAAAAGACTCTTGACTACAGAAAAGAGAACGAGCCACAAAATCACAAAAAATAGCAACAACAACAACAACAACAACAACAACAAGGCAGACTAAGTATTAGGAGAAAAAACTGTAAAAGTCCATGAAGAAAAAGGCAGAGTAAAAGGGATTCAAATTTTTTTTAAATAGAAATTATGGCACAGAACTTCCAAAACAAAAGGCCAGGATATGATTTGAACCGAGTCGACATCCCCAAGGGACCAAACTGCTTATGACTGGTCATACAAATCTCTCTCTCTCTCTCTCTCTCTTCTCTCTCTCTCTCTCTCTCTCTCTCCGGGTGAGAGCGGTGTTCATACTGTTATCTTAGTAAGGACTTCTTTCCGTTAAACGTACGAGGCTAGTGACAATGTCTGGGCCCTTACAATGTTTGAAATGAAATTAGGAGTGCCAAGGAAGTGCTTTTAGATACTTTGCACCCCGGTGGCGGACCTGGAAATGTGGGAATTTTTTGGCAGAAAGAAGCTCAATTCGAGATTTTGACGTCTTTCTCCTATATAGCGACAACTGTAGGTCAGTTTTACAGAATTTGAGAGTGGACATACAATCTGAATCCTCATACGGTGTGTGCTACAAGAGGAGGTGTGGTGTGTGTGTGTGTGTGTGTGTGTGTGTGTATGTGTGTGTGTGTGTGTGTGTGTGAAAATGTTAGGTCATGCATTTTGTCTAAATTAGAGAGAGAGAGAGAGAGAGAGAGAGATTATTTATTATGGTTGAACTTCTCATAGCCCATACACATCCTGAGATAATGACAACAATACACAGACGATTCAATTTTTTTTTTAATCAAACCGCTCCAACAAAGTACATGAAATGTCATCGTGGCAAGGAATTCTGATCAACCTCATACTGTCTAAAAACAAAAGAAATGTTGGCTTTATGAACTAAAAATCAGAAAAAAAAAATGTAATCTGTAATTATGCGCCACCATTTTGTTTCTCCGTGCACCGTGAAAAGGTCACGTTCTCTGATTGGTCAACAAAACGATAGACATTAACATTTTCACGTGACCCATTGGATAACTAACCCTGGAGAGTGAGCGAAGAGTAGGAACGGGTAGGAGGGTATTGCAGGGGGGGGGGGGGGGGGGGAGAGAAAAGGGAGGTTAAAAGGAACCTGTGTAACATTACACCATACTCCTAGAACGACGTGACTTAATGACAGTGATAATGCAAATTTTATCTTCGGCGCATGTCCCACCGGAACTATCAACAACTGATTGTGAGCACGGCACTCTGCTACTGAGCTGAAGACTTGACTGAACATATTTCATGACTAGGGGACGTAGAAAAAAAAGACAGAAGATAGAAGACCAGAAAGAAAGAAAGAAAAGGATGAAGGAAGGAAGACAGAAAGAAAGAACGAAGAAAAGAAAAAAAAATGAAAGAAAGAAAGAAGAAAAGAGAAGAAGGGAGGAAGAAAGAAGAAAGAAAGGAAGGAAGGAAGAGAGAAAGAAAGAAGGAAAGAAAGAAAGAAAGAAAGAAAGAAAGAAAGAAAGAAGGAGAGGTATGTTAAAAAACTGAAATTATAGGAATGTGAAAATCGCTTCAAAAAAAAAAAAAAAAAAAAAAAAAAAAAAAACATGAATGGCGAAAACTGTAGTAAGAGAGAGCGACACAGACAGACAGACAGACAGAGACAGAGACAGAAACAGACAGACAGAGAGAGCGCTGACAACCTGCCCCGCAGGTTATGCCCGCCGCGCAGGGAAGCTATCTATCTAATGTCCCAGACTGGTCAAAGCCGAAAGGACGCGTTTTCCAGGGAGTAGCGGCGATGGAAGTTCTCGATAGCACCGCTGATGGAGACAGGATGCGCGTGCGCACAATGTAAGCCACGTGACCAGCCCTCGCGTGTGCACGAGCGTTCAGCAATGCATACATCACTCAGATTCGGACACACGCCTCACTTTGAAGCAATGAGATTCGAACCAGGAAAAAACGGAGGGAAAAACCCTAGATTGTGTAGATAGGCGTATCGGAAACACATTAATGGTATAGGATTAAATGAGAATGTCTTCGATATCTGCGAACCAGAGAGATGCCAATCATACGCGTGGTCATTTCAGATGGCGAATATGTGCTTTAAAGGTAGACAGCACAGCTTTGGCAGTCGTCATTGCGGTATGTGGCGGCAGTTTTTACCAGTCATGTGTGATAAACGAGCCCTTACGATGTAAAACACACACACACACACACACACACACACACACACACACACACACACACACACACACCATTTTCCTCCCCAAACCACACACACACACACACACACACACACACACACACACACACACACACATTTCACACACACACACACACACACACACACACACACACACACACACACACACACACACACACACACGCACGCATGCACGCACGCACCATTTCCCTCGCCAGACACACACACGCACGCACGCACGCCATTTCCTATTCCCCCCCTCCCACCCCACACTACTCACACACACACGCCCGTACTTGTCCGGGCAGGATCCAAGCACCCTAACGTTTGAACATTCATCCAGATCCTTATCTCTGTTACACCAACATCAAAGGAAGCGCACTGGAGAATCCTTGTTTCGTTTCATCACACTGACAAGGTCTACCCCAGTTTACTTTTTTTTCACTGACGGATGGTCAACTATACAGATACAGAAAGCTGAATTTCCTTGAGTCGGCCTCACTTTGGAACGTCGATGTTCAAATCCTATATCTGAGCTTTGCTGTAGGAAACATGAATCTGGGTAATGTACGCAACGGGAGTATAGATTTGGAGGAACAAAGATCGGGTGGAACTTCTGTCTGGAACTCACAGACATAGGTGAGTACGTGCCAGAGGTCACAGACGGGGTAGAATAAAAAAAAAATCTGAATTCAGGAAACACAGGTGGTTTATAGTCATCTTCAAGGTATGTTGTTTCTAGACTAACCGACCCCAAAATTACGCCTAATTTGAGGAGGTAAGTGGTTGTCCGTTCCTTATGTGGACTGTTCGTTCTGTTTCATTTTACTTTCATCTTTTCTTTTGCTTTTCCTGATTAGAGAGTGTTCATATTATATTAGAAGGTCCCGGGGGCAAAAGGTTAAAGGTTTGCCTGCGGAACTGACGGTAGTAGTGAGCTCGGATGTGTGTGTGTGTGTGGTGTGTGTGTGTGTGTGTGTGTGTGTGTGTGTGTGTGTGTGTGTGTGTGTGTGTTCTCCTTCTTCTTCTTCTTCTTCTTCTTTTCTTCTACTACTTTTTTGTTGCTTAAAACCCCTCTCTGTTCACCCAGCAGTGAATTGGTATCTGATCCGGTTCAAGGAATGTTTAAGACGCAGAAGAAGAGGAATGCGCTCTGCCTTCCATCTAACCATTCACTGCCTCGAAGGCCAAAAAGCTGTGGAAAAACCTTAACCTTAATTAACCTTTTCCTACGGTAAGCTAATCTTGCCAACCGCAAAGGGCCACATCAGAGCTGTCACCGCGTTGAAGTCAGCTAACGTTTTCTGCCTTTCTAACGGGTCCGAGTTTTCCAACGCCGCGAAAAGTCTGCAGCGAATTCGCTGCGGCTCGGACAAATTGACAATTTATTGCATCGCTCTCAGTCGCTCTCATCCGTTGACGCTTATTGATTGATGTTTTGTTCCTCTGCCACACGCTGAGGGATGAAATATAAAAAAAAATTAAAAATTAAAAAAAAAATCTCGTCAGGTGAGAGCGACCGTCCTGCCATGAAAGACAACTCACACTTGCATGACAAGGTTATGAATATTGAGTAACGGTCTTCGACCACACTCGAGGAGGACAATTTGTCAAACAAACATGGCAACAGGTTGTGGGATTGGGTTGGGCTGGGTGGGGGAGGGAGAGAGAGAAAGAGAGAGAGAGGGGGGAGGGGAGGAGCTGGATGGATGAGGAGGGGGCGGCGAAGTGTTGAGTGTGTGTGTGTGGTGTGTGTGTGTGTGTGTGTGTGTGTGTGTGTGTGTGGGGGGTGGGAATGGGGGAGGGGGGTGAGAGGGGGCATTCAGAGGCGCCACAAACCGTTTCCTGCGGGGGAAAGGGTAGATTTTCGCTCTTCTCTTGTTGTCTGTCAGCTTGCCGCTAGACCTTATTAAAAGCTATCGCGATGGAGATGTTATCATCGCCCGCCTGACTTCCCTTTCCTCATCCGCCCCTCTCCCTCCCTCCCCCCACCCCCGTCCTCTTCAGTTCCTCATCACCCTCCCCCCCCCCCCCCCCCACTCCTCACCCGTGCCACCAGGCTTTCGGAGCTTAACGTTGTCGCTGCCACAAGGGGAAGCCATTGTTCTGAGAGCAAAATTGCCCCCGTAGGTTACCCCCCCCCCCCACACACACACACACACACAATCTCTCTCTCTCTCTCTCCCCTCTCTCTCTCTCTCTGAGGTTATCTCACATTTGTTCTGTCTGTCTGTCTCTCTCTGTCTCTCTGTCCCGTGGGTTATTCCCCCTTGTTTCTCTCTCTCTCTCTCTCTCTCTCTCTCTCTAGGGCCAGTGGGGGTGTGCATGTGGTGTGGGAGTGGGGGTGGGGGGCAGGGTGATGGCGGGGAAGCACATAAGGCTCTCCGGGAAGTCGGGCGCGGAGAGAGAGTGAGAGGGGGTGGGACACTCGAACGAAGGGTTTTTTTTTCTTTTTTAACCTTTAATTACAGTCTCCCCCCATCGATAACACTGCACGCTTCGCTACGTCATTAATGAGTTCTTTACTGCCACTTTCCGAGGCCCCGTGTTTATGACGACAGGTCGAGCTAAAGCCGCCTCGTGCTTTTGTTCCGCCTTGACAATGGGCAGGATGAGGTGTGTAGTAGTAGGGGGGCTGCAGGGCTTTTGATTTGGGTCTTTCTTTGCTTTTGCTTTTCTTTGCTTTGCTTTGCTTTGCTTGGTGGTGGTGTTCCTAGTTGTGTTCGGTTTGTTCGTTTTCTTTCTTTTTGCTTTTTTTCTTTTCTTTTCTTTTCTTTTCTTGTGTTTTTGTTTTTTGTGTTGTTTTGGTCATGATCGTTGGTCTGTTTTTTTGGTAAGGGGTGGGTGGAGGAGGGGTCTTTATTGTGTTGTCTTGTTTGATTGTCTGAGTGTCTTTTTCTTTCCGGTTTTTTTTTTTTTTCTCTTTTTTGATTTTTTTTTTTTTATTTACTAGCTCGCGCGCGCGCGCGCGCGCGCGCGCGCGTGTGTGTGTGTGTGTAAAAAAAACAAATACACGGGAATTTGAGTGCGACTCTGACAAATTCAGGTCATATCAATTACTTCACTGAATTATATCTGGATTTTCGTCTGTTGTGTATTCGAAGGTTCAGATATTACACATTTCCAACTCCGCCTCCAACTCCCCCGCATTTTCCCCTTCCCCCTTCCCCCTCCTGCCCCCCCCCCCCCTCCCCGTCCCCTTTCTCATCCCGGCTCTCTCTCTCTCTCCCTCTCTCTCTCTCTGATCTACACAACTGATCTATCTCGTGACTTTGAAACCGTAGCTGAGTTGATCCGTACAGTCATGCATGGTCAATTCAAATGAGACAGCGAAAGATACATAAAGAGATCACTCAGAACTCAGATAACCTTTACTCAACCAAGAACTGAGTCTTTAGGTATACCCTGTTCTTCTAATTAGCCTTTGCTAGACTAAATTATGTTATGTGTTGAAAACACACCGAGAGAGTGAGAGAGAGAGAGAGAGAGAGAGAGAGAGAGTAAATGTACTCTCTCTCTCCCTCTGTCTTTCTCTCTCTGTATCTATCTATATTAACACACACACACACACACACACACACCACACACACACACACACACACGCACACACACACACACACATATATATATATATATATATATATATATATATATATATATATATATATATATATATATATATGGGAGGGGATCGCCTGTCCGATATGTTTTAAAGAAGCATTATTTTTTAACGCAAACTGTTCAGAAATCCCTGGTTTTCATCTTCACATCAAACGCGATTGCACTATGAATTCAAACGTACACTTATGGTTAAAACTGGACTGGAGAAAAACCTAAAACGGAAAAAAAAAACTTGACTTTTCGCAATGTTTTCGTTTCCCATACCGAGTTCTGGGACAACTTCATCCATTTGTCAAGTGACACACATGACGAATCAGAGAGGTAGAAAACGAAACTGCAACAGCAGTTGGCTACCAACACAGCGCTCGAACTCTGGTGGTCTGCTGTCAAGGCAGTGCAAGCCTACAGGCCTTTAAGGCAGCTGTTGCATCGGGGACTGTTCATTATCGGATTCCCAATCTGACCATGCAGTGCAATAGACGATGGACTGAACTGATACGGTGAAACAGCTCTGAAATAATCACATCAAAGGCAGAAACGAACCCAAAACAAAAACGGCAGGGCACAGTGCGAAGAGTTCGATTTGCACTCACGCTGTTACGTCATCAAGGACAAAGAGCAGGCACATCATCTTGAAAGTGAAATGAGGATAATATTTGGATAGGAAATTTCTTTCGCGTGAACTTTACGTTTTGGTGCATAAGATATGTTTCCAGCAGTGGTGTTTTCCCCGAGTACTGTCGAAGAGAAATACGTAAACCAAGAAGTATTAGGAAGAAATAAACAAACAAAAAGAAAAGAAAAGAAATAACGGCAAAAAAGGAGACGGCGATTAATACTAGAAAACTTCTAAAAAGAAACTTTGAAGCGGATGTTTTATTTCATAGCTTTTTTTGTTGTTTTGTTTTTTTTACTGTTAAATCCAGCATATGTTTCAAGACGCGTGCGCGTATGTACTCACGCGTCAACCTAATGCAATCATTTCGTTAACAAGCACACGGGAACGATTTTTGTGCACGCTGATGCCTTGTATCATAAGGCCAAATCCAAGGCTCCATTTGGAACAAAAGTCGCTACATTTGTCATTCCCATCATGCAGCACTGAACGGTAAAGCTCCCCACTTCCTACACCACATTTTTGTCTTTTTAACTCGCTTTCTACTCCATGTTCAGTTCTCTCCCCTATTTCCTATTTTCCCTATCTCCTATCCCTCACTAGATCTCTCGTTTCCGCTGTGGTGATGTTTTGGGTTCATTTCCGTTTAATACCGCACGTGTATGTGATCAAACTGAGCGGACAATCTGATCAAGCGATGACCACAGCTGCTGGTCAGCCGCGGCTAGCCAATGAGTGACTGACCACTTTAACGGCCAAACGCGTGATCCCCCGCCTTTTGTCCGAGCGGTCGCCGCCTCTTATCGCAACGACCTCAGGTTAAAACGAGCGTCCTCGAGCGTATTCCACAAAGCTCATAAAAAACGTAGCGGAAACCACAAGCTTGCTTTGAAGAGAGAGAGAGAGAGAGAGAGAGAGAGAGAGAGAGAGAGAGAGAGGTGAAAAAACAAACGTGGATGAGCAAGGGGGGGGGGGTTATTTTTTTTTTTTTTTTTTTGGGGGGGGGGGGAATAAGAAAGGGAATAGGGGTGGCGGTTCACTCGCATATACATCTATTTTGGTGGAGAGTATATTCCTCTCGGTTACGTATCAGGCTGCTTTTTTTTTTCGGGAATGGGGTGAGCATAGGAAGGATGAGAGGGATGGAGAGGAAGGAGATGGAGGTGGAACGGGGTAGGAAAACGGGAACAGGCGAGTGGTCGCCCTTTGGGACAGGCAAGCAATACGGGGGTTACTGAGCGAAGTCCTGTGTGTGCTGGTTCAGCACGGGTACCACTGAACGGCACCACCAAAAAGACGCAGCTGCAGTACCATCCGGGTCTCTTCTGGTGGGTTGCCTCTTGACGCCTTGTTCTTGCGGGTGCTTGTACTGAAGGCTGATATGGGCGAGGTATATGTGGGGAAGCTGTCATAAGAGTCCAAGGATTAACGCTACTGTGTGGAGAATGAGACAGAAAGGGGATAAACGCTCGTTCTAGGTC
The DNA here is from genome assembly GCA_033310375.1 of Conus canariensis. NCBI lineage: Eukaryota > Metazoa > Mollusca > Gastropoda > Neogastropoda > Conidae > Conus > Conus canariensis. Next base: position 28,109,109 of record CM065722.1, read on the forward strand.
CACAACAACAACAACAACAACACAACAACAATTAACGATCAAGGAACTCAGTTTCGAGCTCAGGTCTGTGTGTGGCTGAAAATTATACCCCTTTCAGCCAGGTAGAAAAGTTTATATACTAAAAATTAATCAACGTTTTCCTGTGCGCGCGCGTGCGTGTCTGTGCATGCGTGCGTGCGTGCGCGCGCGCACGCGCGTGCGCGCGTGTGTGTGTGTGTGTGTGTGTGTGTGTGAGAGAGAGAGAGAGAGAGAGAGAAAGAGAGATTGTGTGTGTGTGTGTGTGTGTGTGTGTGTGTGTGTGTGTGTGTGTGCGTGAGAGAGAGAGAGAGAGAGAGAGAGAGAGAGAGTGTGTGTGTGTGTGTGTGTGTGTGTGTGTGTGTGTGTGTGTGTGTGTGTGTGCATGTGACTGAGAAGCGTAGAGGTGAAATTACCTGTTGGCCAGAGAGTCTTAAGTACATGGTGTCCTGGTTCGAAGTCTGTAACTCTGGTAGCAGGATATCTGGACCTTGGCAGACGTCTTGGGCTTGGTTCCAGACGAGGTCAGTCCATTTGTGATTTCCCCCCCCCCAGACTGGAATGTGGGACCTCTTCTTTCTTCCTGCTGAACAGGTATCTAGCACTTGGTTCTGATTCCGTGTGAATTAGTGTCCACTTTATAGTGTTGGTCTGCCGACTGTGAGCGTCGCCTTCCGCCCCCCCCCCCCCCCCCCCACCCCAGAAGGCTTGTTTTCAGGACTACCATGGAGCCATCTTCATGCTCAGGTGGTGATGGTCCTGTGCCACGTGAGGCCGCCTAAAAAAGGGAGTAAGACGGACGTCGCTGGAGTGCTGCAGGATTCCATTCTATGGTCCTCACTGACTATGGCCAAGAGGGCAGTTTTTCAGCCCAGCCATGAGAGCGGTGCCCACCATGTGGACCTGAAAACACGGTTATCGCAGTCAGGCAGTGCCACATCTCTAACCCCCCCCCCCCCCCCCCCCTGCACATCTCTAGGAGCCGTTCCCCGGCCACACAGGCTAGACCCGCCATTACCCATAGTGACTGGAAGGTTGACTGCGCCTCCTGACATCGACCTCTCACATCAGCGGCCTCTGAGAGAGATCTGCCACGTCCCTTCGTCACATCCTACTAAACGGCTTTGCATTGGGTGAATTGCGTGATGGAGAAAGAGAGATTCCTTTTATTTCCTCTTGTTTATAACCCAGCTGTCTGCAAGGTGCGATATCATGACAGTTGAGGATTTCAAATCGATTCGACGGGTGTATATGAACACACACACACACACACACACACACACACACACACACACACACACACACACACACACACAAGCATGGACACATGCACACCAACAAACACACACCTAAAGGATCAGTCCTTTCCAAACATACTGAGAACGGCTTAAAAGCGGATCCATATTCTACAAAATCTTACATACCAAAGATCACATCCAGTGGAACCTTCAAGAAAAAGGTCTTTTATCATCGAATGCACTGCGAAGCGCTTAAGACCATGCAAATCCAAATACTCTGTAAGAACATGTTTCATAGGAAATGGTTCATCACATGATATACACCGCTGGAACCGCCTCACAGTAATAGGGATGGCAATGTGTGTGTGTGTGTGTGTGTGTGTGTGTGTGTGTGTGTGTGTGTGTGTGTGTGTGTGCGTGCGTGCGTGCGTGTGTGCGTGTGTGTGTGTGTGTGTGTGTGTGTGTGTGTGTGTGTGTGTGTGTGTGTGTGTCTGCTCTACAACCATACATTGTATCACCCCCGCACTGACATTTCAACCCTGCTGGGGCAGAGACAGAACAGAATTGATGTGCTAGTAAATCTGTGGGTGGTCAAGATGGTCTTGCACGCGCGCGCACACAGACACCCACACACCCACACACAGGAGGTAGAGAAGCAAAAGTCCATTCCAACCTTTCCCCATCACTGTATCATCATCGCACGTGGTCCTCGAATATAAAACCCAAGGACCATCAGATAGCCTCTTTAACAGCCTGACCCATGTCCGTTTGACCACAGAAAGCGCCAGCGGTGGCCGCTACAACTGGTCGTTTCGCGCCTCAATGCAATCGCTCGCCTTTGCGCGCCGTCTCCCGGTTCATCCCGGACACGAGCAAGCAGCGGCCAATGATTCGCGCTCAACGTCACACGAAGGTATGTGACGTGCGTCGCCAACTGATGTCATCAAAATAATGGCGTCGTTAAAGAGAAAGGGTGAGAGATGGTCTGCTGTTGTTGGCTTGCTGGAACGACCGTTGTGACAGCGGGAGGGCTTGGGTCGAACTCTGTGTGTGTGTGTGGGGGGGGGGGGGGGGGGGGGGGGGGGGGGGGGGGGGGGGGGGGGGGGGGGGCTGCTGTTGTTCTTGGGCGACTTGTGACGGTGGCAATGACAGAAAAAGTGGCAGTGACAATAATAATAATAGTAATGATAATAATAATCATGATAACAATAATGATGATGACGATAATAATAATAACAATAGTAATAATAATGATAACAAGCATGATGATGGTGGTGATGAAGATGATGATGATAATGATAATAATATTAGTAATAAGGATGATGACGATATATTTATAATGATAATAACAATAATAATAATAATTCAGTAGCAGAATAAAGACATGTTTCAAACACGTCAGAATGTCAGTGCAAATAGGTATATAAGTTAGGAGAACTAGAACTCGTTTTCATAAATGTTGTATGATAGTTAAAATGTGCGCGACAATCACGTACGAAGATCTCACGATAAAACTCAAAAACCACGTAGAAAAAAAAAAAATAGAGAAAGTATCCAATGAAACAATAGACAAAAAAGAAAGAAAGAAAGAAAGAAAGAAAGAAAAAGAAGTTACTAGAAAGAAGACTTATGGTGGAATGGAAAGAGTATGGCGGCCGTGGAAAGGGGAAAAGGGGAGGGGGGAAGAACGGAGAGAACGTGGGGGCGCGGGGGGATGAGGGGGGGAAGAACGGAGAGAACGTGGGGGCGCGGGGGGATGAGGAGGGGGCATGGAGGGGTGGAAAGGAGAAACGTGTGGGTCCTCAAGTCCCCGGTGCTTCAATGGCAGCGTTGAACTCAGTTTTAGGTTTGATTTTGGCTTGGTCGCCTTTTCAGTCAAACCGGCCGCATAGGACTCCTTAGCTGTCACCACAAAGAGAGACGTGAAAACGTCCCTGATAGAAAAAAAAAGAACAAGAACGTCGATTATGTACAAAATGCACATTAGTCCATGATACTGCTAGCGACATTATTGTCATCCTTGGGACGGATAAAACCAGGCCACGCCGATGGTGCCATCCGTTTTGGTTGATCTGATACACGCACTTCACAATAAATAAATAGATAAATAAATGAATAAATAAATAAACGGGGTTGAAATTTCAAAATAAAAAGACAAAGAATGAACAAGATGCAAAGCATATAAACGTACTCCCAGTTTATCCTGAATACGTGTGAGATATTCCATAAAGAGAAAACACCGTCTTGGGCTGGTGTAACCGTTAGTAATGGCTATTCTGGTAAACATCGGCCGTCATCTGTGACCTATAATGAACATACTTACAAATTTTCAGAAAGATCGACAGCATTCTTTCTTAGATATTCCATAAAGAAGAAAAACCGTTATGAGCCGTTATAGCCGTTGGTAACGGTTATAACGGTAACCTAAAACATCGGGCATTATTTGTGATCCATAATGAACATACCTACAAATTCTCAGAAAGATCGGCCAAGTCCTTTCTGATATATTCCATAAAGAAGAAAAACCGTTACAGGCCGTTACAGCCGTTAGTAACGGTTATAACGGGGTCACCTAAAACATCGGGCATCATCCGTGACCCATAATGAATATACCTGCTAATTTTCACAAAGATCGTGAAGTACTTTCTTGGATATTCCATGAAGAAGATAAACCGTTACAGGCCGTTACAGCCGTTAGTAACGGTTATAACGGTAAACTAAAACATTTGGCATTATTCCTGACCCATAATGTACATGCGTACAAATTTTCAGAAAGATCGACCAAGTCCTTTCTGAGATATTCCATAAAGAAGAAAAACCGTTACAGGCTGTTACAGCCGTTAGTAACGGTTATAACGGAGTAAACTAAAACATCAGGCATAATCCGTGACCCATAATGAACATACCTGCTAATTTTCACAAAGATCGGCCACCTACTTTCTGAGATATTCCATGAAGAAGAAAAACGGTTACATGCCATTACAGCCGTTAGTAACGGCTATAACGGTAGACTAAAACATCGGGGTATCATCTGTGATCCATAATGAACATACGTACAAATTTTCAGAAAGATCGGCCTAGTAGTTTTGTCTGGAGCGAGTGGAACACATTTTGACCACGGACGGACGGACGGACGGACGGACACACACACACACACACACACACACACACACACACACACACACACACACACACACCACAGAGCATTTCTTCGTTCCCATTCTAAAGTACTCCCTGTTCTTTAAGAACTGGGAGTACAAAAACAGACAAGAGGGAATTACTGTCACAGATTTTTCGAAAGTCTTGTTGCATACCAGACAATCGTGAAGATACTCAATAATTGTTGTTATTCTGATAACAATGATCAATTCTTTAAAAGTTTATACTCCTCCCCCCCCCCCCCCCCCCCCCCCCCCCCCCCCCCCACCTCAGCTTCCTCCTTTTCTCTCTCTCTCTCTCTCTCTCTCTCTCTCTCTCTCTCTCTTTCTCGCTCCCTCCCTCCCTCTGTGTGTGTATGTGTGTGTGTGTGTTGTGTGTGTGTGTGTGTGTGTGTGTGTGTGTGTGTGTGTGTGTGTGTGAGTTAGCGAATGAGGGATGAGAGAGACAGATAGACAGACAGACAGGTAGAAGGATCATTGAAACACAGAACACGTTATCAGTTGATGATTCTCCATCCTTCAGTAACACGACAAGTTATTACCTCTGCAAAATTAGATCTCATCTAGCTAGTTTTCAAGATGCAGCCCCGAAATGCCCCACTAACAGTGGTAATTTACGCTTAGATCAAACTGGAACTGGCTGCTCTGATTCAACCTCGATCTGAGTTGACTTTGATATTAAAGAGATAATAATGCATTGTTGCAACTGGAAACTCAGACATATTGTCAGCACCAGCAATCAGCCATATATTTGACCACAAAAGAACAAGACAAGTAGTAGATGGCTTTGTAGGCGGTGTCATGCGTATGTTGGATCACAACTAGCACCGCTGAATGCCAACGAAATGGCTCGGCGGCAGTGCAGTATCTCCTCTGGTGGGCTGCCTCATAGCGATTTGATATTGATTAATGTTTATAAACTGCCTGGACTGAGGCTGCGGTGGGTTCTAACTGTGGTGTAGCTGTGAACGGGGATCCAGAATGAAACAGTATGGGAATAATACATCTTAGGTAGCATGGAAGAAGAGAGAACAATCAAACAAACAGAACTAAGACAGTTTTCAAGCACTTGGAACTAACACACTCAATGACACCAGAGCGATGAATAAAGCTAAACACAGATTAAAGAGTGCCGAGAGAGAGAGAGAGAGAGAGAGAGAGAGAGAGAGAGAGAGAGAGAGAGAGATGATTAATTTCTTTCATCCCATTTTAAACTTTTCTTTCTTTCTTTCTTTCTTTCTTTCTCTCCTTCTCCTTCTTCTCTCTCTCTCTCTCTCTCTCTCTCTCTCTCTCTCTCTCTCTCTCTCTCTCTCTTAAATAATTATGCATCATTCCGTTGATTTGCATTCGTCCTGGAAAGGCCCGTGAGTGGCGGTAGGCTGTGTTATTATCAAACTGAAATTTATTGAGATGATGTGGCGGAACTGATTTGACTTTCATTCGATTCTTAAATTTGGTTTAGATTGATTCGCAATTCCTGATTTTTCTGACAAATGAAGAGAGACGCTGTTCTTGTGGGTGACACACCAGCTGTTCTGAACCCCCCCCCCCCCCTCCCCCCTCTCCTTCATTAAGAAAAGCGTGCTAGGCTGCGAGCGCGAGCGGTTGAGTTGGATATGTTCTGTCCAAGTATGGTACGACATAAGCCGTTGTTCAATTTTAGTGAGAAATGGGAGAAGCAGTGCAAATTTTGTTGAAAAAAAAAAAAACGAAACGAAAAACGAACGAATAATTAAACAACATCACAGTCCTTAGCTGTGCTGTTTGTATTTGAGTTTTCAGTATGTGTCAAAATCTCCCCTGAAGAGAAATGGGGAAATGGGATGAACGAAGGGAAGAAAACAAACATTTGCTTAGCAGCTGCACTGGGATTTTAAAAAAAAATGAATAGCCCCCCCCCCCCCCTTTTTTTTTTCTTTAGGTTTTTGCTTTACTACTCTCTCTCTCTCTCTTCTCTCTCTCTCTCTCTCTCTCTCTCTCTCTCTCTCTCTCTCTCTCTCTCTGCCAATGGCATTGTTCCGACGCCGCTGGTCCTCGCTTTTTCTATACACAACCACACTCAGGTGTGTCTTGTCACAGCCCCCAACACCGCAGTACAGAGGGAGCGATCATATGGCAGTGACCATAAGGAAACCAGGCACAGGAGACAGTGCGCTACACCACCGAATCACCGCAGTGGTTTTCAGTGCTGCCTGCTCTGATCCGGCCAGTATAGGCAGGACGCCATCCAGTCATCCCACGAGTTTTCATCGTATTAAAAGAATTAACGCCTAAAGCTATAATATTTTCGATCGGATGTGTCCCTCGCTGAGTCCCTTTTTCCGTCGCCAATTCTACAGCTCACGTTCCGAATCCAAACACCGTTTCCAAAGTTGTAGACTGGACAGAATCAGCATCTTCCGTTTTTCACCAGTTGAACTTCCGTTGCGAACATTGAAGGCATCCATCACTTCCTGTTGGTCTGATTAGCCGTGTGTCTGCCTCTGTTGGCCAGTTGGCGGCCTGTCACTTCGCGGCTGATAGTGTCAAATTTAGTGTCAAATTTGAAGCGGATACAACCGGCAAAGCGTTCACGTGCAAGCAATAGCCTGATCTCACTGAACAGCCAACAACAAGAAACTGGCGAAAGTGGTTGACCTGAGAGGACAGCAAACAACAACAGAGCAAATCTCTTTCCCGGAAGAAGTCACCTGCGCAAAACGAAGGGGAAAAAACAAAACAAAAAACACTGATTCTCTCCGTTTGACATCTTTCAGCATCTTTGACCGATTCGTTTCTGACTTTCTAACAGCTCTCTATTATTCACTCGTCTCTTTGTGCCGTGCTGTCTGGCAATGTGTTGCATTTGCTGAGGAACACTGCGGTGGGATCCGGCAGCTGTGCTGCTGTGTCTGTGCGTCCTTGGCTCCGTCTGTTCTTTCTCTGTCTTTGACTTGGGTTGCATCATTACCATACCGTGATATCCTCAACAGCTGGCGGGATTAGTTGGGTTATAAGACACTTCATGTTCGAGGTGTTTTTCGATTTGTGTTCACAGGGTATTGTGTTCGTTTGGGAGTTTCGCAAGAGGAGAAACGCGAGTCTGGTTAATATTCATTTCATTTGGCCACACACAAACACACACACACACACACACTCACACACACACACACACACACACACACACACACACACACACACACACACCACTCACTCACTCACACACACACACCACACACACACACACACACACACACACACACACACACACACACACACACACCACTCACTCACACACACACACACACACACACACACACACACACACACACACACACACACACACACACACACACACATCTTCTCTCAGTGGCACAGACTATGTTAGCTACCTAGTAGTACCCAAGATCTCACCGGCGCGATCAGTTAATGCGTACGTCTGGCATCAGCGAAGTCTTCAAGGTGATTACCCCCTTCCCTACTCTTTTCTCTTTTTCATTTCTCTTATTCATTTACTAACCTGTCATCCCTGAAAACTGTGGCTTTATGACGCAAGATGTGGTGCCGCGTGTATGGATTAGTCCACACACCGAGATACGTTGATGACACTGAAACATGGCGAAAGCAATTTTTTTTAATATTACTAGTAGATGAAGCGTATACCACGACTAGCGATGTCCAAATTCAATACAAAAATGAAATGGTATCTATACCATGGTAGTTGGTGGGTAGAATACACGGAGCTGAAGAAAGGAGACGTAAGAGGGCGGAAGGGGATAGAGCTGGATGGGTAGTGGGGGGGGGGGGGGGGGCATCAGAAGCTCTTG
>CM065722.1:28139825-28150828 GCA_033310375.1 Conus canariensis
GGGGGTCTGAAATCCAGTGTCGCATGGACATTCATCTGTGTGGCAATCTTAATTCGCTGAGATGGGTCAGCAGTCGGCAGTGGCCAGTTCTCAGTCTGAAGAGGATTGCTTGCTAGTATCTCTGGAGCTGATGGACTGGATCAACACCACTGTCTGCACCCAGCTTTCTCTTCCACTAGTTATGGCATTGGTTGTGGATGATATTTTTTTGGCCTCTCTGTAAGTCACTGCTCCATATTGCTGCCTGCTGTGAACAGAGAGCATCACCTCCTCATTCCCAGTGATCCCACAGTGGGATGGAATCCACTGGAGGACAACGGTGGATCGTCTTGAAAGATCATGGAGGGCTTTTTTTTATGTTTTTCAGCTGCTCTTTGCTTTTGTTGCTCTGAAGTCCCTGCGGTAGAGATCTGCAGTCCTCCCCGAAAACGAAATGTGGCTATCTTTTAAAGATGGAATTAACATTGGTCGCATACCGCTGCTGAACCTTGGAGTTCAAATCTAAAACCGAAGAAAGAAAGCAAAAGACTACCACTTGAATTCTAGAGATGGGTCAGGGGAGTGTGGTTTCCCGCTAATTAAGTCAGCATCATCGACTCCACGTGAATTACTGAGTCGGTACGTAATGTCCTTTTTTCATCACTCATCCACGCGGAGGACATGGGGGCACCTAACAACCCTAGGATTAGATTTTTTAAAAAATCTCCGTCCTTGCGAAGAAACGTTGTCTATAGCCCAGCGACTACAAGAGTCATCTCAGGGGCTGGGTAAAGTGCAGTTCAGTGGGTAACTGGGTAGCCCAGTGGTAGGACACCGAGATTTCCTCTGACTGATGTCGCCAGTTCAAATTCCGCAGGCACCTAACATACAAGTTTGCTATGTTTTAATTACCGTATGAAAGTTTAGTCGGTCTGGCGGGTTTAAGTGCAATGTTAGATAGTAACCCTCCACCTCTCTCTCTCTCTCTCTCTCTCTCTTTGGATGATTGTGTGCTGACAGAAACGCCGCCTCTCTTCATTTGTCATCTGTAGATCTCTCATGTAATTTGCTTGCACCATTCTTTTTTGTTTAGATTAGGTCGTCAGAACATATACGCAATTGACTGGCCTGAAGTGTTTCACTTTCCAGCGATTGGTAAATACTGTCTGGCCCGTTAATGTGCGGCGCTGAATCTCGGCATTCCTGGATACATAGAATGGACCCACGTGACACATGACCGAGCCACTGAGCTAGAGAAGACTATGGGGAGTATTGAGAATTTAGATTTGTGTATCCACCAATCAGTGAGGTAAGGTAACGTAATGTTGTTTTATAGCCCAGCCGACCGCAAAGGGCCATATCAGGGCTGTCACCACGTTAAAATCAACTCACTAGTCATCAAAACAACAACAACAACAAACCTTTCACACACATCTCTTTAAAATACATCCTTTAAAAACGCACCAGAAACTTCGTTAAAAATCTTTCCTTCCATAAAAATCTAAATCAGATGAAAAATGCTAATCTCCTTCAGAAACTCAAAAATCACGTCAGTGTGGGACATCTCTGAACAGGGTTTTCATGGACTCGGCTGTAAAGTGTTTATGTCTCACATCGTGCAAGTCCCTAAAAGAAATATGTTTCACTGTGAGTGGTACATGACATGGAATACACTATGGCGCTTCTTCCACCTTTTATAAGATAAGAATGGGTATAAAACGAGTGGCCTGTTGTGCAAGCGGCACAGGACTGTTTCAATCAGTGAGCGTTACCATTTATGTTATATGGGAAGACAAACAGTGTCAGTTCATCATTAAAAGAGATTTTCCCGTTTTGACCTCTGACTGATAAAAGCCGGCCCCTTTACAAAAACATTTATTTTCGTTTTAAAAGAAGTTGAATCAAAGACTAGGTTGTTGAGATTTGTAATCGTGTGTGTGTGTGTGTGGTGGTGTGTGTGTGTTTTTGTGCTGGTGAACAAAAGCTCGAATTCTATAAACTCCTTGCAAACTGGTTCTTATTATTAATTTAAAACCCCAGTTCACCCTGTTGGCCCGTGCAGTTTTTGTTGTAAATCTGCGGAGCCCGGATTTTATTTCATTTTCATGTTTTTTCTTTGCAGACTTTTATTTGCGAAAGCTGATGGAAGACTAGTTAGAAGAAAAGGCCTCTGATCCGCATTCACCGCGACACGGGTCCTTTGGTTTGCCCCCCAATAGGTTATCTCCCATCGTTAGAGCTCTTTTCCAAGCGAGAAACAACTGGTTGGTACCAGTTTCGGGTGTACGCCTTTTTCCCGGCGGTCTGATGCTAATCTTCTCTTCGGGGGAATGACCACCGTGGATACAGCGCCAAGCTCATAGGCAGATATTGTGCCGTTCACTCCCGCTGCTATCTGAATAGAAATCATTTTCATTGTTCGCCTTCACCTTTTTTTGTTCTGGTGGTATGGGTTCAACATAGATTATCCCCCGACCACCACACACCACGCTCTTTGGACGGTTATATCACTGTCTGTCAGAACGTCTTTGGGTGGATGTGGTTTTTTAACTCTTAATACATTTTTTTGTCGTTGTCGTTTGTATCCTTGTCCCCCTGCTCCTTCTTCTTCTTCTTCTTCTTCTCTCTCCTCTCTCTCTCTCTCTCTCTCTGATGTTTGCTTGTTTTCTATTCTTCTTCCTTCTCTGTTTTCCTCACCCTCTCTTCTTTTCTTTTTTTCTTCCTCCTTCTTCACCTCTCTCTCTCTCTCTCTCTCTCCCCCCTCTCCTCCCCTCTCTCTTATTCTCAGTTGTCCCTGTCTTTGCTTCTTCTTCTCTGCACCTGTTTCTCTGTCGTGTCCCTTTTTATGCTGTTTTTTTTTTTTTTGTTTTTTTTTTTCTGCTGGTTATAAAACCCCTAAAACTATGATAAAGTGACAGAACAAATCTCTCAATTCATCCGTTAACCAGCACGTGAGGTGAGGGGGTGGAGAGTATATGTGCTTGTAAGAGAGAGAGAGAGAGAGAGAGAGAGAGAGAGGGGAGAGAGAGAGAGAGAGAAAAGGCAGACAGACAGACAAACAGACGGAGTTTAAGAAAATAATCAATGGTCCTGTCCTCAAATATAGACCAAAGAGAGAGGGGGGCGGGGGAGACAGGGACAGAGAGGGCGAAATTTAAAAGAAATTAACAGATGATAAAATGTCCTTGAAATGCAGGTTAAGAATCCCCCCCTAAGTTACGGAAGCTAATCCTTTCCATACACCTTTAAAAACCGCTACCGTTAAGCCACCTCCGCTGTCCTCCGAATCCACCCCGGTTTTTAAACCTAAATTGCCACACCGCCCCTTGACTAGCGGGAAATACCCCGTACCTGCAGCGTGCAGCTTTTAATCAAACACGTGTAACTGTTCGAGCCTGGGCCGACCAGGGTTAAAACAAGCCACCCAGCCAAACCCTTCACCCCCCCCCGGCTATTGTGGCTGGCCGTCGAACGGCCCGGCCCGCCACAGCTCGGCAGCAAAAGCGAAGCAACGATCCTAATGAGATTTTAACTCATCGGGTGGAAATGGTGACAAGGCGAGGAGGAGGGGGGACAAATCGTCACAGTGGGGGGGGGGGGGGGGGGGGGGGGGGGGGATGGGGGGGGGGGGGGGGGGGGGGGGGGGGGGGGGGGGGGGGGGGGGGGGGGGGTGACAAAGGGACGGGGTTGGAATAGAAAGGGGGGAGATGCGATTTTGCAAAGGGCGATCACTGAATGAACTGCGTGGGTTGTCTTTTGTCTGTCCGGCCCTGGCCCCCCCCGTTGTTTTTTTTGGTTGTTGTTTTTTATTTTTGTTTTTTCGATCGGGAAGAATATTGACGGGTGCCGGTTTTCTCCCCTCGAATTTTTCTCCCCCCCCCCCCCCCCCTCCTTTCCCCACCTCCCCCTTCTCCCTCTCTCTCCTTCTCTCTTCTCTCCTCCCCTCCTCTCCGGGCCCCCCTGGCCCCCTCAAATTTCTTTCCCCGGAAAAATTTTTTCTAACCCCCCCCCCCCCCCCCCCCCCCCCCCGGCTAATGGGTCCTCCTCTTCCCCTTTTCCCCCCTTCCCCTTTTCCCATCTTCTCCCCCCTTCCCTTTTCCCCCTCTCCTCTTCTCCTCCCCTCTCCAGGGTCCCTCAACTTTTTTGCTTAAATATTTTTTCAAAACCCCCCGGTAAGGACTCCCCCTCCTCTCCCTCTCTCCCCCCTTTTCTCCTCCCCCCCCCCTCTTTTTCCCCTCCCCCCTCTCTCTCCCCCCAAACAAAAGTAAAAAAAAAAACCAAAATTCACCATCTACCTTCTTTTTCTGTCGCTTTTGGGGGGAGCCTCGTGCGCGCGAGCAGCGCATATGTTAGGGCCCTATTTTTTTTTACTTACCCCAATACAATAGAAATCTTACTTCCTCTTTTGTTTTTCAACGAACGAAAAGTGCCCGCCACATATTTTGTGTTGTGGTGGTGTTTGTGGGGTTTTTGGGTGTTGTGTGTGTGTGTGGTTGTGTGGTGTGTGGGCGCCCGCGCACCTCTGGTGCAGTTGGGTTTCTTACGTTTGTTGGGGGGGCGCACGCCGTTTAAAAAAATGAAAATTTTTTCTCATTTAAGAAAAGTCTTTTGGGGAAAATTTTTTAAACGTCCTTTGTTTTGTACCCCCGGGGGTTTCGAAGGGAAAAAAGATTATCACAGAGAAAAAACCCCTACAAATATTTACACCCCTGCCCAAATGTAACAAAAAAAGGGGGTTTTTTGGGGGGGCTACGCAAAATCGCTTTTTTCCCCCCTTTTCTTTCTGTTTTTTTTCCTTTATTGTAAATAGGGGAAGTTGGGGGGCCAAAAAGGGAAATTTCGTATGCATACCCCCCCCTTTCCCCTTTTTTTCCCCTTTTTTTTTCCCTTTTTTTCCCCCCTCCCCCCCCCCCCCCCCCCCCCCTTTCCCCCCTTCCCCCCCCCCCCCCCCCCCCCCCTTCCCCCCTTTTTTGTTTTCTTTTTTTTTTTTTTCCCCCCCTTTTTTAAAACTTTGGGTTTTCCCCCGAATTTGAAAACTTTTTTTAAATTTAATGTTTTCATCCTTAAAATTTGCTTAAAAATTCGGGGAAAAGAGAGAGAGAAAAGAAAAGGGGAAAGAGAGAGAGAGGGGAGGGGAGAGAGGGGAGGGGGGAGGGGGTTTTGTCAATTTTTTTTATTAGACCCACACCAGGTTTTGGGAAAAATTTTTCCCCCCCCATAAAGGGGGGTTACGGGGGCCCCGTGGGGGTCCTGGGTCAAGTAAAAACCCCCCCCCCCTCCCCCTCCCCCCCCCCCCCCCTTCCCAAAAAACCCCCCCCCCCCAAATTAGGCCCCCCCCCCGGGGATCCCCCCCCCCTTTAATTTTTCCCCAAAAAGGGGGAAAAAGGGGGGGGGGGGCTTTTTTTCTTGGGTTTTTCATAAAAAAACCCTTTCCCCCAGGATCTTTTTGTTTGCGCATGTCATGAATTTGAAAAGCGATGTAGGTATTATTTTTCTTTGGGAGGTTTTTTTGGTTTTTTTTTTTTTTTTTGGGGGCTTTTATTTTTTTTTTTAAAAAAAAGGGAAATTTTTTTTTTTTTCAAAAACCTGGGAAAAACCAGGGGACGGCCCCTTTTGGGGTTTTTCGGGTTTTAAGAACAACTAAAAATTTTAAACCCGAAAAAAACTTTTTAAAAAAGAAAACAAACAGAGAAAAAAAAATTTTTAAAAAATTACAAATCATTTTTTTTTTCCCGGAAAAACCCCCCCGGGAAAAACCCCTTTCGTCCCCCAAAAATTTTTGACTGGGGGGCACGGGGGGGCGGGAGGGGGGGAAACCCCCCCAAGGGGTTGCTCCCCAAAAAAGCCGGGGGCAACAATTTTCAAAAAAAAAAACTTTTAAAGCTATAAAAAAAAAAAATTTAAAAAAAAAGCCGCGAAAAAAAAAATTATATAAAATTTTTGTCCAAAAAAGGACCCCCCACTAAAACCCCAAAAAAAAAACCCCCAAAAAATAACAAAAAATTAAAAAAAAAATTTTGGCCCCATTTGGGGTCATATGGGTTTTTCCCCCTTGGTAAAAAGCTTTTTTTTCCCAAATTCGTTTTAATCATTTTTTTAAGTGGGGGGGGTGTGTGTGTGTGGGGTTGGGGTGTGGGGGGTGTTTTTGGGGGGTTGTGTTTTTGGGTGGGTGTGTGTTTTAAATTTTGCTCAAACTTTTCCCCCTTTTTTTTTTTAGATTTACAAATTTGGCGTGGGGAAACTTTTTTATAATTTAAAATTCCCAAAAAGGCGGGGGGGAAACTTGAAAAAATTTTAAAAAATGTCGTATTAAAAAAAAAAAAAAAACTGTGGGGATAAAAAGAGGAACTTTTTATTTTTTGGGCCCGGGGGAAGGGAAAAATTTCAATCGTTTTAAAATGTTTTTTTGTTTTTTTCCTTTTTAAGGGGAAGGAAATAAAACCCCCCTTTTTTTTTAAACCCCTTTTCCCCCCTTTCCCTTTTCCCCCCTCACCCAATCTCCTCCCCCCCCCCCGCCAACCCTTTTTTCCCTTGATTATTTTTTTTTTTCGGGGCGGTCCCTTTTTTTAATCCCACCCCCTTTCCCCTGAAAAATTTCTTTTTTCCCCCACGCAGCAACTGATTAAAAATAAGTACCCCGGGCACATCCCCCCAACCCCCTTTTTTCCCCCCCTTTGAAAACCCCTCCAATTTTTTTTTTTTTCTGTAAAGGGGCCCTTCTGTCTCCCCCATTCCACACTTGCAAACTTTTTTTTAAAAACCCTTTTTTTCTCTGAATAACGAACCCCCCCCTGTTTTTTGCCGGGGTGTTTTTTTCCCGTAAAAGAAACTGGGGGGAAAAGCGGGGGAAAAGCAGAGAGTCCTAAAAAGAGAACCCCCCTTTAAGCAAGTTTTTCCCCGGGCCCCAAACTCCTGACCCCCCTGGGGGGGTTTTTGGGCCCCCCACCCGGTTCTTTAACCTTTCCGGGGCCCCCCCTGCGGGGCCCCTTTTTTTTTTTTTCCCCTCTTGGGAAAAACCAGGGGTTTGGGGTTCAACCCGGGACCCTCGGGCCCCTGCTAAAATTTTCCCCCTTTAAAAAGACTCGCCCCTTTAAAACCACTGACCCCCCGGGGACCCCTTTTATTTTTTTGGGGAAATTTTAAACCTTTTGAAGCCCCCCTTTTTTTTCCTCCTTGCCCAAAATTTCCACCCTTGAACACCCTCCCGCCCTTTTTCCCCCCCAAAATTCCCCTTTTAAGGGGTCTTTTTTTTTTTCCCTTTCCCCCCCAAGGGGGACCCCGTTTCAAAGGCGGGGAAAGCAGACTTCCCCTACAAACCCCCTAGCCCAATTTTTGCATGGGGGTTTTTCCCCCGATACCCTTTTTCCTCCCGGGGTTTTTTTCCAAAACAGCATATTTTTTAAAACCCTTTTTAAAATTTGGCGGGGCCCCCCATTTTTTTTCCTAAAAAAGGGCCACCGTGACTCGTCATAAATCGGGGTGCTTGGTTACTTAAAAAGGGGGCTACTATTCTGGTCTAAAACCCACTTTTTTCGATGATTTTTTGGGGGGCTCTTCCATTCGGGGGGGTCTCATTGCCCCCCCCATCATCTCCCCCCCTCCAGCGGGACTCTGCCGCATTTTCGAGGGGGGATTTGTTGTTTTTTTGGGGGCCCTTTTTTTCGCCCCCTCCCGTGAAAATTTTGGTTTTTCGGGTTTTTTTGGGGGGTCCTGTTTTTTTCCCCTTTTTGGGGGGGTACACCCAGACCCCCTTTTAAAATTTTTTTTGAGATTTGGGGTTTTCCCCCCCCATTGTCCCTTTCCCTTTGGGGGCCGGGGCTATTTTTTCATGGGGTTGGGGACTTTGTTTTCCCCTTTTTTTTTTTTCAGGGGGAGGGGGGGCATGCAGGATCGGTCTTTTTTTTTCCCCCCCTTTTCCCCCCCGGTTTTTAAATTTTGGGGGCAGAAGGTCATGGGGAGATCTGAAAAGAAGCAAACCTGAAGGGCCAGGGGCCAAATGTCTTTTCCCCAAAGGGGAGCCCCTTTTTTGGGGGTGAAATTCTCCCTTTTTGGGTTTCCCTTCCCCTTTTCGGGGTTCTGCTGGCCCGTTTTTTGGGAGTTTTTTTTTTTTTTCCTTTTTTCCCCCATCTCCTGAATCATCAGGTCTTTTTTTTGGGTTTTTCCCTTTGGGCCCCTTGGGGGCCCCCAAAACATTTTTTGGTTTTACCCCCAGCCCCCGTCGGTTGGCCCCGTGTGTTTTTCCTGTTATTTCTTTTATCTTGAGACTTTTTTTTTGGCAAAATCCATCGCCTCTTGAATTTTCCCAAATTTTTCGCCTGTCTTCAGCGGGAGTTTAATTGTTTTCACCCCCCTTGTCTCCTGAGTCCCCCAGCAGTTTTAAAGGGCCCCTGACTTCCCTTTTTTGAAAATTTCCCCCAGGATGGTTTCCCGGGGGTATTTCATTTTGCTTGGCGAGAGTCCCAGCGTTAGGGTTCAGCCCAGACGGGGTGGGACACCAAGCCATTTCCTTGTGAACTTTTAAATTTTGGATTCCATTGCCTCCACTATGCGGTGAAGGGTTCGTATATCATCAAGGCCTTAGCAGCTTTGGTATCCATAACTGCAGAAAAACCAAAACCTTTGTATTTCCAGGGAGCCCACATGGGAAAGGGGCCCAAGCCTTCCTCCGCCATCGCTTGGTTTCTTTTGCTCTTTGTGTTTTCTTTCAGCGAAATCATCATAAACCTCTTCCAAGGCTCTTGACTGGTTCTTCTGTGACTGTTGGAAGGGCCTGGTTGGCAACACTGAAGACCACAGATCCGGCCACTTTTCCTTTCCTCAGTGAGAGACTCCGTGATTTCTTTGGCTTGAACTTCATTCTGGATGAGGCAACTATGTCGTCCAGCCTCTCCAGCACTGACGTGTCTCGTCTTCTCTGGATGAAATCACTGTAGTGTCATCCATGAAGGCCTTGAGAGGAGGCATCTTGTATCCATCGCCAAGGTCTGTTTGTCTCGCGTTGTTGTTGCTGCTTTCAAGATGAGTTCCATTGCCAGCACGAACAGTATTGGGGAAATTGCACAGCCCATTGCAATACCCACTTCCAAGTGATCCAGTCTGTTGTGTACTCCTTGGTAGAGAACCGCATTGAGAAGCCATTGAAGTACTTCTTGAGCATGTCGCGGATGTTCTTTGGCACATGGTACATCTCAAGAGCCAACTGTACATCTCATGGGGCACAGATCCATATGCGTTTGCCAGATCAAGCCACACTACGTCCAGGTCTCTCTTTTCTGTTTTTGCTTTTTGGATTGCGTCCCAGATCATTGGTGGCGTGTTCTACACAGCCCGCCACGCCTGGGATTGCCACCTTTCTGGACTGACACACCAAGTACTTGTTTTCCATCAGGTACTTGGTCAGCCTTGCTGCCATGACAGAGAAGAAGATTTTCCCTTCGACGTTTCAGTAGTGATATTGGCCTTGAACTGGCTAATGTCACTTGAGTTTTGCTCTTTGGGGATGTACACACCATCTGCCGTCATCCACTGGCCGCTGATCTTCTGGTTTCTCCAAGCCGATCGCAGCAGCCTGTGGAGCCACTCCAGCACCTTGGGACATTTCTTGTAAAGCTGGTAAGGTATTCCGTTTGGCCCTGGTGATGATTTGGCTCTGGCTTTGTCGACCACCTTCTTGATTTCCGCCAACGTTGGAGGCTTGCCATTGAACTGTTCCTCAGGGTTGGTTGGCCACACCAGACCTTGAATGTCGAGTGGTGCTTTGCTCTGTGGGTCTCAGAGTAGTTTTCCTCAGATGCTGCTCAAGAACTCCTTTGTCCACACTTAGGGTCCCAGATTTTGGCTGCTCAAACAGTGTTCTGGCAAACTGGAAGGGTCTCTGAAGAAGCGCTCTTGTGTCTTCTTCTTTTTGCTCTTCCTCTTCCTCGCAGATTCCGCTTCTGCTGAGGCACTGTGTTTTTCTTTCAGGTCTTTCCACAGTTTTTCCAAGCCTTGTTTTTCAGCGTGCAGTGCGGGTCTTCATTTGCATCTTGAGGTTTTTCTTTTGGACCCTGATCTTGTCCATCTCTTCTTGGCGTCTGGATTTCTTTGGAGGTGTTTTCTCTTTGGGTAGTTTTGCTCCATAGGCGTCCTCTACATGTGGCATACACAATGTCCCCATATGTGGCTAGTTTTGTGTGTTCCAGGGTGCTTTTCCCTATCAGTGCATCGAGTCTTTTGGACGATTTTTGCATCCAGTTTCCCCCCATCTTTTAGTTTCGTTTGCTCGGGGCAAGGGTTGAGTTTCAGGCGCCTGGCATCGAGGGCCTGTGCAAATTTTCCCCATCCGAACCAACACGTGGATGTCCTTGGCACTGTGGTTTAAATCCTGGCCTTGGTCTTCCGACGTCTTATCTGCTGATGCAGTGCTCTTGCTGCTCATTCAGATGAGTCTTCACACATCCCTCTTTGTTCTGTGGATCTTCATGCCACGGGTGGTAGCGAAACGCTTTCCACAGACACAGGATATTCCCTTTGGCCATGTTTTATAGTCCGTTTGGGATTTGCAGTCATATTGGTTTGAGCACCGATGGATTCATTTATTCTCTCCCCCTTTCGGTGAATCCTGGAGCATCTTTTCCTTTATTTTTAGTAGCCACATGTTTAAGGCAAAGTGGGGAGCCACCCACAGAGCCCTTGGTTCTGGTCTTTTCCCAGTGTCCTCCGGTCTTTCCCGGACGTCCTCCGGCCTATTCCCGGAAGTCAATGGTTTACCCATGCATCGTAGAAAGAAACTCGTGGAGAGCGTGGCAGCAGAGAGTCCTCAGAAGAGAAGCCCCCTTCAAAACAAGTGGGTTTGGCCCTTATCCCTGACACTCAGGGGGGGTTTTTCCCACCCGGTTCATGCCCGGTGTCCCCCTGCTGCCCCTTTTTTTTTTTTTTCCCCTTGGACGAGCCATGGTGGGATTCGAACCCATGACCCCCTGACAGCTCTTTTTCCCCTTAATGACTCGCGCTTTAAAACCCCTGAGCCCCCGGGACACCTGATA
>CM065722.1:28150928-28155928 GCA_033310375.1 Conus canariensis
TTTTTACACATGTTTGTGGAGTCACTGAATTCACCTAATTGTCTGGTGCAGCTGATCAGCAAGTCAAAATTGACAGGGTCAATAGCTTGAGCCAGAGATGAAACCTTCATGTTTGAATGTTTTCTCATTAACTGAGAAAGTCTGCCCAATTCTCGAAGGCGTGAGCGGATCTGACCTGGTGTATTTTCTTCAATGTCCCTGCGGTAAAATAATCTTTCGCCATATTTCAAGATCAGAGAATCGTTTCTTATGACAGAACTTATCTCATCATCTCTCATGTTTGAAATGACTTTCTGGAAGAAATTCCGTGAGACACTGCTTGACAAAGGCATCATCATTTCACCTTGCTTTACACATTGCCCTCTTCTAGGTTTAGGAGCAGTGTCAGGTTTTTGTGGACAGGTTATGTCATGTTTAACAAGAAGATATCTCAGGAAAAGTGCTTTGCAATACTGACACGCCACATACTCATTTTGCGTTGTACAGTGTTCCTTCTTTTGGTATTTGGGGATTAAGCTGCCTTCTTTGTTTTTGATGGCTTCATAATTATGTTTGAAATCACCTTCATCTTGCAGTTTTATGAACGCTTTTCTTCTTTCAGCACTCCCTTTTCTCATTTGAAGGATGACTGCAACTTCTGGTTCTAGTCGATGCACTCGTGTCAAATGTGTCGACATTTTTGTGTTCATTTTTTGACAAAACTTGCAACAATGCTGTTTACTTTTGGAGCTTTTATTCCCACGAGCAGGCTTGCCAACTGTAGCATCACCACGTTTTCCACTTTCATTAGCTGAATCACTTTTTGTGAGTTTACTTTTTTCTCTCCCTGGAGCACTGGAAACACAATACTATCAGAAGAACTTTCATCAGTTTCTTTTATAATTTCCTTACAAGACATTTCATTGTCTGTGTCAGGTATTATGTCAGGGTCATAATGGGATGGAAGACTTGCATTACATTCACTGTCTGATTCAAAATCTGATTCAAAATCATTGTCTCCCGAACCTGGGCCCAGTCTGATTCAGAATCAACGAAACTAAACAAAGATATGTCACTGTCCACTTCGCTTTCATAGCCCTCCTCAAAGGAACTGGAGAAGGGATCTGCTGGTTGAGGCTGGTCTGGCATTGAGGTAGCATTGCTGCAGAATCCAGGACCAGCTTCCATGACTCCCTCAGCACCCTTCACCAAGTTGTCCCCAGCTTCATCAGAACTGAAAACACCATACACACACATTTATACTGAGTTGTTTTTGTATTTGTACGTGCAATACTTAGTTCCAAGAAGTACAATCAAACAATACAAAAAAATGATATGTATCTCTTCATGACTGTCAACCTGTGGATAAGGACAATGGGTGTATGGTCTGTCCGTTGTGTGGATGTAACTGCAAGCCTATGTGCGTCCATGTAAGACAAAAATGTTTCCCAGTCAACAATGCTAAAACAACTACCATAATTTGCAGACTACAATGCAATACATTTTTCCAAGACTAAAACTCTTCAGCATTATTTATTTACGTATTTATAGTCCTGTCGACAGCGACTGACCCTTTATGATTAACCCACCATGTGGGCAACCACACTCCACTTTGCATGGTGTTAATGCTATGCGAGACAATACCTGCATAAAGATGCAAAACATAACATACATGAAGCTTTACTGCTCTAGCCTATGTCAATATGTGTGACAGCCTTCAATAAAGGCCCACATGCTCTATATTCCACTTTTATTTACCCATCTTACAAAAACAAAAAATATCAAAATCTTAATTTTTTAAACACAATTTCAAGAACCCACGCCTCCTGGATACCAACTTTTCACAATTTCAAACGAATGCAAGCCCAGTGGTACAAACACTCATGCATCACTGAAAGCAACCAACCAATTGTTCTGCTTGTACCCTGGCCTGTGATTCATAATCAGTTTCTCCAGGTGCCCAGGCTGATTTTGAGTCAATACAAATGTCTGAAGACAGTTTACTGTATACTTCATTTTCATACCTCTCCTCGGTGGAGAAGAAGGGGTCTGCTGGTTGAGGCTGGTCTGGCATCGGGGTAGCATTGCTGCAGAGTCCAGGACCAGCTTCCATGACTCCCTCATCACCCTTCGCCAAGTTGTCCCCAGCTTCACACCGAACTCCACCAGAACTGAAAACAAAAACACACCTTTATACCGATTTTAAGGAAACCATACATGCATTTATTATTCCTTTGACAATCTTTTTGGTGCAGTGGTCAGCATCTCAGATTACAGACTGTGAGGTCTACAGTTTGAATCCCATCACCGTCAAGGGATTTTTTTTGTCCTGGTCCAACCCTGCCCAGAGTGGGTGGCTATGAGCTCATAGGGGAAGACTGAAACCAACAAATCGAGCTTCATCTACTTAACGGATGGGATTCTGAGAGTGTTGTTTTAATTCCATGACCAACACTGTAGATATCTGTAGTTCTCGGGCCTGGTTAATGCCAGGATAACACCTAATTAATGCCGGGCTATTTGAAAGGAAGTGTAGAATATAAACCTGTCGCGTAGTCTCAGACCGAAAATAGAATTACACAACATAATTATTATGATCCGTTTCATTACCATCAATCATAAAAAATAAGAAACAGACTCAAATTCTGCGGCCTTGCATGCCCTGCTCTTGGTGACTTCAGTTTCAATTACCAATCCAGTTAATACCCTTGGTGTAGTCAGGTCAAAGTCATGGTGATCAGTGTGTTCTTGGGAGCTGTTGTTGGATGGTCATGGCGATTATTGTCGTCAGTAGGGCGATTAGTAGGTGGTGTCCTAGACTCCACCGAAACCCACAAATTTGTTTCAGCAACAGTGCAGTGTCTTCACGGTTGGTGGCCTCCTGATCATCCAACAAAGATGTGCTCCACTTGGACAGCTGGTGTTGGATTCTATAACTTGAACAAGCTGGGATGTGACTGTGTGTTGGGACTCGGAATGAGCGGTTTGTGAGCAACGCCACTTTACAACCCAGCAAATGAGACAGTAACAAATGTAACTCAAATGAGAAAGAATATGTTTTTAACTTAATCACTGTAGTAAGCCTCCTTCGATCATGGCTGAACATGGATGAATCTTTCCAAGGTTTATGCGTGGACGGTTATGAGCCTGGGCATTGTAATGTGGATGACAGGCTGCTGCCCATGCAACTTGTCTCCCATCTCAACCTCGCTGACGAATCCAAAGGAACAGCAAGACTACTGCAGTGCTACTGTAATGTGATAAGAACTTATATGAAGCTTTTAATTCTCTCTCTCTCTCTCTCTCTCTCTCTCTCTCTCTCTCACACACACACACACACACACACACACACACACACATACACACACACACAACTGCCCCCATTTTCCAGAGATATATCCCGACAAGGAAAAACTCCAGTTTATCAACCCTCCAATTTTCAGGGTCCACTGATCTCTTTGACCTTGATCGGTACATAAGTGTCTAATGCACCATAAGCTGCTTCTTTTTATTTTTCTCGATCGTCAAATGGACAGGCCTGTCTCCATGGTGAAGGCAGCGGTGTGCTGCACCTCCAGGCTGCCGTAGAGCTTTTAGGCCAGAGGCATGGGGTCAGGCCAGGTCCTCTGTCTGAGCGCCTCGTACGGCAGGCAGCACTGAAGCAGATGTTCTGTTGTGTAGCTGCTATTCCTGCATGGGCACTGCCCTGTGT
Organism: Conus canariensis; assembly: GCA_033310375.1. Taxonomy (NCBI): domain Eukaryota; kingdom Metazoa; phylum Mollusca; class Gastropoda; order Neogastropoda; family Conidae; genus Conus; species Conus canariensis. Next base: position 28,154,620 of record CM065722.1, read on the forward strand.
GGCCGATGCGGATTTTGGTGTAGAGATGGTGGTTCAGGCGATTGAGGCCAGTCCTCATCCTGAACACTAGGACCTGCTCTCGTCTTGTCAGTTGGTAATACAGCTCTGTCCTGTTGTGGCATGGGTGTTCCTGCATCCATTTCTTCTGCTGCATGGCCTTGATGACGGTCTTGGCTTCAGAGTAGGATGTAGTCCTGTCCAGCACCATAAGCTAAACCACCTTCACACCATGTTTCAACATCAAGTGTCAACCAGTGCTTGAGATATGGCTAAAAATAGATTTCCGGTTATCAGTTTCATACACCAAGGTAACGACTTTCACCTTAGAATGTAATGTTTGGATCTCTTTCCATTAAGGTGGCACACTAACACTCAACATTTAAAGCGATTCTATCAACCCGTTTGGAAAATGTACTTGGGACAGTCAGAAGAAGAAATAATGATACTGATTTTCAGCAGCCACGATCCAGCAATCAACTTGACCTGAATCTTGACCTTAATAGGTACACATTATTCGGAAGCACCATAAACCAAACCAACTTAATATCAAGCTTCAGCAGCCTACATCGCCTGGTGCCCGAGATATGGCTTAAAATACATTTTCAGTTTTCAAGTCCATATGACAAGGTAATGACTTTGACATTGATAATTCATGTACTAATCTCTTCCTATCAAGAGTGACACACCACACAAAATTTGAAGCAATTTGGCCAAGCTGTTCTAGGGATATCCTTGGGACAGACAGAAAAAAAAACGCCCATCACAAAGGCTGATCACCGACAGTGTCAGACAAAAAAAAAGCACATCAAACATTACACTGAACTGTACCTCTTTCCACGTAATACTCCTTCCTTCCTTAGAAAGCTAAACACTTCGTTGGCAGTCATGAAAACCTGGGGAGAGAAAGAAAATGGTAGTTATCACAAAAGCTACAACAAAAATTAACAGTAAACACAACAAAATCCTTACAAAGGATGGATTTTGCGTGTGTCATTACACTTTTTTCCCTTCAAGGGCGTGGAGGGGTAACAGCAGAACGTGAGTGAGTGGCCACGGCTCTGTTGCATGGAAGTCTACTTAATCGTTTAGTGATCACTAAACAAGTTTTTCTCCTCTATCACTGGCGGAAAAGCTGTTTAGTAACTACTAAATAGCAAAGTAGACTTTGATGCAGCAAAGCCCATAGGAGCAGAGCTGAGGTGCAATAGACGGGATATTATGGCCAAAAAATGGCCTGCTTCCTGTTTCATTACTTTTAAAGATAGGGTCGGTAGGTCGGTTTAAAAAAAAAAAATATAATATATATATA
>CM065722.1:28160928-28183062 GCA_033310375.1 Conus canariensis
ACCATTTATGTTATATGGGAAGACAAACAGTGTCAGTTCATCATTAAAAGAGATTTTCCGTTTTGACCTCTGACTGATAAAAGCCGGCCCTTTACACAACATTTATTTCGTTGAAAAGAAGTTGAATCAAAGACTAGGTTGTTGAGATTTGTATATCGTGTGTGTGTGTGTGTGTGTGTGTGTGTGTGTGTGTGTGTGAACAAAATGCATCGAATTCTATAAACTCCTTGCAACTGGTTCTTATTATTATTAAGACCCCAGTTCACCTGTTGGCCCGTGCAGTTTGTTGTGAGTCTGCGGAGCCCGGATTTTATTTCATTTTCATGTTTTTCTTTGCAGACGTTTTATTTGCGACGCTGATGGAAGACTAGTTATGAAGAAAAAGGCCTCTGATCCGCATTCACCGCGACACGGGTCTCTTTGGTTTGCCCCCCAAAAGGTTATCTCCCATCGTTAGAGCTCTTTTCCAAGCGAGAACAACTGGTTGGTACCAGTTTTGGGTGTACGCCTTTTCCGGCGGTCTGATGCTAATCTTCTCTTCGGGTGAATGACCACCGTGGATACAGCGCCAAGCTCATAGGCAGATATTGTGCCGTTCACTCCCGCTGCTATCTGAATAGAAATCGTCATTTTCATTGTTCGCCTTCACCTGTTGTTGTTCTGGTGGTATGGGTTCAACATAGGATTATCCCCCGACCACCACACACCACGCTCTTTGGACGGTTATATCACTGTCTGTCAGAACATCTTTGGTGGATGTGGATGTTAACTCTTAATACGATTTTTCGTCGTTGTCGTTTGTATCCTTGTTCTCCTGCTCCTTCTTCTTCTTCTTCTTTCTTCTTCTTCTTCTTCTTCTTCTTCTTCTCTCCCTCTCTCTCTCTCTCTCTCTCTCTCTCTCTCTCCTCTCTCTCTCTCTCTCTCTCTGATTTTCTTGTTTGCTTGTTTTCTTATTCTTCTTCCTTCTCTGCTTCCTCACCCCTCTCTTCTTTTTCTTTCTTCTCTCCTCCTCTTCACCACTCTCTCTCTCTCTCTCTCTCTCTCTCTCTCTCTCTCTCTCTCTGATTCTCAGTTGTCCCTGTCTTTGCTTCTTCTTCTCTGCACCTGTTTCTCTGTCGTGTCTTTCTATGCTGTTTTTTTTTTTTTCTTCTGCTGGTGTATAAACCCATAATCTATGATAAGGTGACAGAACAAATCTCTCAATTCATCCGTTAACCAGCACGTGAGGTGAGGGGGTGGAGAGTATATGTGCTTGTAAGAGAGAGAGAGAGAGAGAGAGAGAGAGAGAGAGAGAGAGAGAGAGAGAGAAAGGCAGACAGACAGACAAACAGACGGAGTTTAAGAGAAATAATCAATGGTCCTGTCCTCAAAATATAGACCAATAGAGAGAGAGGGGGGGGGGGGGGAGACAGGGACAGAGAGGGCGAATTTAAAAGAAATTAACAGATGATAAATGTCCTTGAAATGCAGGTTAAGAATCCCCCCCCCCCCCCCCCCCCCTAAGTTACGGAAGCTAATCCTTTCCATACACCTTAAAAAACCGCTACCGTTAAGCCACCTCCGCTGTCCTCCGAATCCACCGGTTCAACCTTATTGCCACATCCGCCCCCTTGACTAGCGGGACTACCCCGTACCTGCAGCGTGCAGCTTTTAATCAAACACGTGTACTGTTCGAGCCTGGGCCGAGCCAGGGTAAAACAAGCCACCCAGCCAAACCCTTCACCCCGCCGGCTATTGTGGCTGGCCCGTCGAACGGCCCGGCCCGCCACAGCTCGGCAGCAAAGCGAAGCAACGATCCTAATGAGATTTTAACTCATCGGCTGGAAATGGTGACAGGCGAGGAGGGAGGTGACAAATCGTCACAGTGCCTGCCGTGAAGGGCCTCCTAGTTCCGTCATAAAGGAGGAAATGAAAGGTGCGCCAAGTGGCGATTTCCAGGTTTTGTTTCCGACGAGGGGGGGGGGGGTATGGGGAGGGGAGAGGGGGGATGCTGGTGTAAGTGGGAGGAGAAAGAGGAGACGGGGGGTGACAAAGGGGCAGGGTTGGAATAGAAAGGGTGGAGATGCGATCTGCAAAGGGCGATCACTGAAATGAACTGCGTGGGTTGTCGTTGTTGTCTGTCCTGGCCCTGGCCCCTCGTTGTTGTTTTTGTTGTTGTTGTTATTTTTGTTTTTATGATCGGGGAAGAATATTGACGGCTGCCCGGTTTCTCCATCGAATCTTTCTACCCCCCCCCCACCTCCCTCCTTCCCTCTCTCTCTCTCTCTCTCTCTCTCTCTCCTCTCTCTCTCTCTCTCTCTCTCTCTCTCTCTCTCTCGCTCACCTGGCTCCCTCAACATTTCTGTCTGGAAATAATTTTGTTCATAACCCCCGCCCCCCCCCCCCCCCCCCCCCGGATAATGGGTCGCTCCTCCTCTCTCTCCTCTATCTCCTCTCTCTCCTCTCTCTTCTCTCTTGCTCACCTGGCTCCCTCAACATTTCTGTCTGTAAATGATTTTGTTCAGAAACCCCCCGGCTAATGGGACGTCTCTCTCTCTCTCTCTCTCTCTCTCCTCTCTCTCTCTCTCTCTCTCTCTCTCTCTCTCTCTCTCTCTCTCTCCTACCTGACTCCACACAACGTGAAACAAATAGGACGCAAAATTCACCATCTACTTCTCTCTTTTTGCTGTCGCTTTCGGAGTGTATGCACTAGTGCGCGCGAGCACGCGCATATGTGTATGTGTTACTTACGCCAATACGATAGAAATCTGTACTTCTCTCTTTTGTTCTTTCAGAGTGAACGCAACGTGCCCGCGCACATGTGTGTGTGTGTGTGTGTGTGTGTGTGTGTGTGTGTGTGTGTGTGTGTGTGTGGCGCGCGCGCGCGCGCGCACCTGCGTGTGTGCATGTGTGGGTGTCTGTGCGTTTGTGTGTGGGCGCACGCGCGTATAAAATAATGAACTTTGTCTCATTTAAGAAATAGTCTTTGGCTGAAAGTTTCACAACTGTCCGTTGTTTTGTACCACTCAGGGATGTGTCGAAGGAAACAAGAGTTACGTCACAGAGAATAATCCGCTGCAGAATATTTACGACCCGCTCGCCAAATGTAACATAAAACGGAGTGTGGGGTCTACGCAGAAATCGCGTTTTCTCTTTTCTTTCTGTTTTCCTTTCATTGTAAATAGGAGAATGTTGGCGGCCGAACAGGGAGCAATTTCGATGATGCATACGTGGTATGTCTTGAGATGCGACCCTTGCGTACAAACCTTCTTTTAACTGACAGTTGACATAATTTCATACATAGTCTACTATCACTATTTGCTCATGATTTAGCACCAACATATTTTTCTTTCTCTTTTATTTTCCTCCACTTCACTCAATTTTGGTAAACTGAGGATGATAAATCAAGGGAAGGTCGGCCAAAGTTGAGAGAGATTTGTTTGTCCCCCCCCCCCCCCCCCCCCCCCCCCATTCCCTTTTCCGCTTTTTTCCTTTTTTCCTCCTCCTTTCTCTCCCCCCTCCCCCTCCCCTCCCCCGCCCCCCTCCCCTTCGCTTCGCTTCTTACTTTTTTTCCCCCTCTTTATCTTTCGCTTATGCCTGAATTTGTATCTTTTAGGAAGGACTTTAATGTCATTCTCATACCTTGAAATGCTTCAACTTCTGGAGAGAGAGAGAGAGAGAGAGAGAGAGAGAGAGAGAGAGAGAGAGAGAGAGAGAGAGAGAGAGAGAGGAGGAGTCGTCATTATTAGTATTAGACCCACACCAGGGATTCGGCATCTTGACCCCATCAAGGGCTTACGCGGCCTCGTCGAGTCCTGGCGTCAAGTATAGCACCCCCACCTGCCCCTCCCCCCGTCCGACCTGCCCGTACCTTTCCCCTCGCAATTAGGCCTACCCAGATCCGACCCTGATAGGGAGTGTCAAAACATGAGGGGAGGGGGGAGGGGGGACTTGGTGGGGGGGGGGTAGGACTTGGGGAGGGAGTTTATATGAAAACCTTCAACAGGATCTTCTTTTGTTTACTGTCATGTCATGAATAATGAAAGCGATGTAGGTAGTTAGTTGTCTTTAGAGGTGTTTTTGTTTTTTGTTTTGTTTTGGTCATATTTTGTTTTCAGAACAGGAATTTCTTTTTTTTTCTTTACTGGTGACAGCCATGGGACGGTTCTGTGTGGTGTGCTGGGTTAGAACAACTGAAACTGAACCTGAAACAAACGTATTCAATGAAAACAAACAGAGAATATGAACTTAAGAATACGATCATTGCTTGTCCGAGTAGAACCGTCTGTAACTCACTCGTCACCCGAAAGTTATTGACTGTGGTCACGGTGGGGCAGGAGTGGGGGAAACCCCAACGCTTGCTCAGTCAACAAGCCGGAGCAACAACTGCAACTAAACATCATAACAGTAAAGAACCTTAAAACTGCTCGCTGAACAATAAAATTATATGAAGAATTTGTCCAGAAGAAGACGCCCACTGAAAAGCATAAAAACACCAATAAATGAACAAATAATTGAACAAATAATTGGACAGATTTGATCATATGGGTAGTTCTCATTGGTACAGCTTTTATTTACGTAGTCGTTTTATCAGTTTTGAAGTGTGTGTGTGTGTGTGTGTGTGTGTGTGTGTGTGTGTGTGTGTGTGTGTGTTTTCGCTCAAACGTTTCCTTTTTTTGAGATGTACAAATTTGGCGTGGAGCAGAGCGGTGTATAACTGAAGTGTCAAAACGGCTGTTGAAGCTTGCAACATTATAAAGTGTCGTATTAGAAAAAAAAAACTGTAGCATAATGTAGGAACTTTTCATTATTGTGCTGATGTAACGCATTGCAATCGTATTACTGTGTTCTGTCTGTTCGCTTTGAGAGGATGAAATGAGACGTGTTTTATGAACCCCTCCCCCCTTCCTTTCCCCCCTCATCCATCTCCTCCCTCACCCGCCTACCATTTCTTCCTTGATTATTAGTTTTGCGTGTCGGTGACTTGTCTACCCCACTCCCTTCCCTGACATTCACTTTTCCCCCACGCAGTCAACTGAGTAAACTAAGTACTCGATCACATACCCCAACCCCATTCTCCCTCCTGTCAACCCTCCAAGTTTTTTTTTTTCTTCTGTAAATGCCCTTCTGTCTGCACATTCCACACTAGCAAATCGTTTTTAGATCCGCTTTCTCTCTGAATAACTGAACCGCCTCTGTCTTTCGCCAGGGTGTGTTTCCTGTCTTTAAGAACCTGTTGGGTGACGTGGTATATGGTAAATTCGGGATAAAGTCCAGCGACCTGCTGTTGACAGCTGCTTGTGTACTGCTGATGTTGGAGCTACGATGGGACGTGCCATGGGTGTGGCTGTGCATGGCATTGGTGAGTCGGAGTGAGCGGCTTGGGCTAACTGCAATAAAGATAATAGTGAAATGTTGATCGTGAAAGGATCCTCATCTTGTTTCCACGTAGTTCCATGATTTGTGTAGCTCTGCGTAGAAAACAACGCAAAATGGTACAGGTGGAGTTCCGAAGGGCTGAATGACTAAAAATGGCCGAGATAGAAATGGAGCACTTACCATCATCTTCCTATGAAATCATATTGCATGAGTTCCAAGGCTCTTGTCTACCGCTGTGTGTATTGATTTGCTACTGGGAACAGTTAGCTGTCACAGGTCAATATCTCCTCCTCCTCCTCCTCCTCCTCCTCCTTTTTCTTCTTCTTCTTCTTCCATAACTTCGTGAAGTGTCATTTGGGCGCACTGACGAACTGTTCACCAGATTCCTCCAGCTCTCTCGGTTATATAAGGCCTGTGTCTCTGCAGATGGTTTCACTGTCCGTTCTACAATGTTGACAGCTCATCGTTTGTTTTTACTTCTTCTCCTTCGTCTCCCTCTCTCAAGTTTCTTGGAAGATCCCTGCACGTGATGCGACAAAGCGTCCACAACGAAAAGCGGCAAAGCCATCTAGAACGTAGTTTCTCAAAGGCCTGGATGTTCTTTGCTGAACATTTGCGGTCACAACCTCGCTCTCGCCTCCGCTGAGTAGCGTCCCCTCATGGGAAGGTGATGGGGACGGTGACTTTCGACTTTGTCATGGCTCACAAGGATAGGCTGAGCCCGGTTTTCACCTCTTTTGTTAAGCCTCTGTCGTTGTTCAAAATGAACCCACGTGACGAAATATATCAGTGGCACGACAGTTCATCATTTCGTTAGGACTCGCCACCACCAAGGCAGGTGAGGAAACCGGGGGCTGAACCCAGAAAGATCAGGGGGAGTAACTGTCCGGTGAGACGTCGTCATGGTCAGGGGCATTCTCTAGCGCCCTCTTTCGGATAATCGAACAAAAGTTATGACCGATAATCGGCTGCCCCCCACGCTTGTCATCATCATGAAATAATGTTGGCCTGCCCTCCATAAAATGCGCTAGCTCTGAGTCTCTTGAACATCAGATGTCTGCTGTCAATCCACCCCCAGCTGTGTTCCCCCCCCCCTCCCCCCGCCCATCTTTACCCCTCCGATTAGGCAGATGTTTATGGAGGCACCGAGCTTCTCAGTCCGGCTTTAGTATGTATACACGTTCTATCCTCCCTGCTACTGTCCAAAGATACTGGCTATTTGTATGGTACCAGTTAGTTGCAGGCGCCAGCAGAGATATGCTGAGTTCACCGAGCCGTCTTGGGAACTTCCGTTCTGGTTTTCTTTTTCTTATCTCAGTGAATTTCAGGTTTTCTTTCCGATTCTTGTTCGGATTCTTTTCTCTTGTCCTCAAGTTGGTGTTGTTGTTGTTGCTGCCGCTGCCCCTGCTGCTGCTACTGCTGCTGCTGCGCGCGGCGGCGCGGCGCGGCGGCGTGCTGCTGCTGCTGCTGTTTTTGTTGTTGTTCTTCTTTGCTTCTTAATAATACTGGGTACAGTCTATTCGAACATGAATGCACATCTTGGTGATGTTTTTCTCCACTTCCCCCATGAAAGAGATGGTGGGAAAGTGAGAAGCAAACCGGAGTTTAAAACACTCACTTGAACCCAACTCACTACTTGCGGCATGCTTCAAGCAGCTACAGAGACTGATGTCTGAAAAGAGCTACAGTGAACAATCCCATAGCCACTAAAGCATTAAAAAAAAAAACACCTAGACGAATGGATATGTTTGCATTAAACATTATAATGTTAGCAACAAACACTACCAAACCAAAAACTTGGACACTAGAAAACAACAGCAGCAGCAACAAAACGTAGACACAGGTAATACTTGTCGCAGTCGTATATCGTAAAACATTATGCAGAATATTATGTTGTACTGTCGATTAAAAAAAAAAAAAAACTTTGCAAAGGTAAAATAGTAAAAACAAACAAACAATAAGTGAAAACTGGAAACCCGAGGAGTGCTTCATTATTACTAATGTCGCCAGTTTGTTGGCAGACTCAGCATGTACGAGTGATTGAAATGGTATGGCTAATAACTCCACCCCACATACATATTCAGTGTCTGCATGCGACGTGAGAGAAGGTGAGTCTTATGAGAATGGGCGCGCGCGTGTGTGTGTGTGTGTGTGTGTGTGTGTGTGTGTGTGGTGGAGAGAGAGAGAGAGAGAGAGAGAGAGAGAGAGAGAGAGAGAGAGAGAGAGAGAGAGAGAGAGAGACTGTATTTCAGACCACGTAATCCGCCGAATTTTGCAAACTTACTTGTGACTGTCATAAAACCGCAACTCACTCATTATTGATCTTGCTCATCAAAACCGCAGCAGGAAATTCACAACCATGAAAAGGAACGATTCAGATTTAAAAAAAAAAAATGACGAAGAGGAAAGCCAAGGTTTCATTTCACCACGAATCGTAAACCTCCTGTTGAAACGATACGCATGTTATCTGCATCAGTGGCATACGAATAAGAAATGTCAGCACAATTCATTTCATTCCTGCGACACTTTAATAACACATTTCCCGTAAATCCCCGCCATACGTATGGCACGGTCATTAATCGGCACACAAAGGTGCAACGGCAAAGCGTGGGATATGCATGCGGATGTTATTAGATCTTGATGGTATTGGCAATATTCTGCCCTGGATGAAAGTTTGCGTCAGGTACACCCCTGATTTTGCATACACACCCACCTGCAGGGGAAACTGTTATTGTACTTTGTCTGGGAACACATGTGTAATATATCTCGAGATCGAGCAAGGTAAATGGCTTCCCTTAGAGTAGATATTGCGGAAGTCATGTCTTGCATGTTCTATGTGAGTGGGCTGAAATCGCTAGAGAGAGAGAGAGAGAGAGAGAGAGAGAGAGAGAGAGAGAGAGAGAGAGAGAGAGAGAGAGCAGTTACAAAGTAGTGGAGGCCAGCAAGTGCAGGGAACAAGCCTCTAATCTTCTCTAGATAAAAACACATAAACACATTTCACACAAAGTGACCCAACAGCTGATTCGATATAGATCCTGATAAATATGTAGAAGGAAGATTTACCATTATTCACCTTTGTCAGGGTCCCGTTCGCATGTCACTAACCACTTCTTGGTGAGAGAATTGTTCAGTTGGCTAGACTACTTTCTCAGACAACGCAAGTATGCTAATTTCTTCTTGTTTGCTGTTCAGCGAGGCCGGCCTACTACTTGCACGTAGCATTTGCGCGCACTCAAACCACAGTGTGGCCGCTTCAGTTTGACACAAGCCATGGAGTGCGGTGAACAGACAGTCAACCCGTGAACAGGAGGCAGACACAGAGCCAGCTGGATCAACAGGAAGTGATGAATGCCCTCAAAGTGCGCGTTGGCATTCCAGCTACCGAAAGGCGATAATACTGATCCTGTGACCCTTTCATCTTTGGTTCTGACAGCCTGGCATGAGCAGACTGTGGGGCGTACTCGGGTTACCGAGCTTTATGTTCACCGTCGACGCAACGTGAATCTTATTACCTGGACTGCTCGCTTTATTTTCTTCACTGACATGGACCTTGAATCAAGCCCATATTTCCCCGACAGAGATCACTGACTACCTCTAAAATCAACTTGGTGACTCTTCCTATTTACCAGGAGCAGAAAGGATAAGTATCTCGCCTCGCTTTACCACTATTGGCCTTTGTCCAAGTCCTGTTCGCTCATGTGGGTCATTTATCACTTTCTGGCACCGCCTCACCTCTCCCCGCATGAAGTATTGTTCAATTGGCTGTGCTACCGTCTCAGGTAGCCCTGTAATCCAGCCCGTTCAGCGAGATCGGACCACTGCCTGCACACAGCGTTTTCCTTCCATGTGAATCACCACGTGTGCGCTTCAAACTTGACAGTCTGATTCTATTAGCGGGGAAAGTGTGTGGCGAAGAGGAAGTCAACCCGTGAGCAGGAGGCAGACAGACAGCTAGTCAACAGGAAGTGGTCAGTGCCTTTCACTTGCGTCCTATAACTTTAAGGAGGGGGGAGGGGAGGGATAGAAAGTTATCATCTCCCCTCTTGATCTATTTTCCCACCAAACACTATCATCATAAAAGCAACTGGTTGTCGTGAGTTTGAAAAGCAGCGTCCTGTACAGACCCCATGTGTCACGAAAATACATCCAGTCAAGATAAATCTGCTCAGGGCGTGATTTTCACCATTTCTGAAGAAAGCAGCAAGAATTTTATGAATACAGGAACTTTGTATTAGCCGGGAATGGCTTCCGGCATTTTTGACAGCTCTCCCAGCGAGTCACCCCATGAAATGCGTACGGAATGAAGTCAGTGTACTATTTCCAAAACCACTTTTTACGAACGGAACAAAGGGGTATACATTATATTTACGTTTTAAGGGACTAGTTTGGGACTGCCTTGGGTAGGGGCAAGGGCAGCAGGAGGGGAAAGGAGTTAGGGATCGAGTCAGGTTACAAAGAGATTCCTGGCAGATTTCAATTTGTTGATAGTTCAACGCATGATCTTCAGCACAGCTGTGGGAGAACCACCCATCCACGCTATTGTATTTCAAAGCGCTCCAAGTGGAAGACACGCAGGTCCAGGCCGAGCTGATTATTTTGTACCCCCTTTTTTATATCAAACAAACTGGGGAGGATTTGCTCAGGGAGCAAAGGTCACATTACTAACAAATTGAATTTTTTTGCCCCAGCCACCCCCTCTCTCTCTCCCCCCCCCCCCCCCCCCCCCCCCCCCCCCCAATCCATTCCCTGCCCTACCCTCTCTGCCACCACAAAGCACAAACGTGACTGGGAGGAGGAAAGGGAAGGAATGCAAAATGAATAGGCGAAATCAACTGTCGGTTGTTCAGGTGGTGGATGGTGAGGACGGGAGAGAGAGAGGGGGGGTAAGAGGGGGGGGGGAGGAGGGGTTGGTCAGTACAGGGTGGTCGTCACGGGTCAGTGCTGACACCTGCATGTACCGACGGCTGGTCTGTCGGGCTGGATGACTGACTGCAGAGGTCGGCGAGTTTGGCGGGGATGCTTTGACTGCGGATTGTCACCACCGAGCTAGTTACCTTAGCGCCTGCTTTGTGGGAGACCTTCCACCCCTCATCACTGGCATGATCCAAGTCCTTCCCGTTATGTGCTGCTTCCTCCGATGTGTGTGTACGCTTAGACACTCCCCCCCCCCCCCCTCCCCTCTCTCTCTGGCCCTTTGCGGTCGGCTGGGCTATAAGCAACATTACCTGACCTACTTCTCTCTCTCTCTCTCTCTCTCTCTCTCTCTCCTCTCTCTCTCTCTCTCTCTCTGTTTCATACACACACACACACACAAGCATACACCTCTCTGTCTGTCACACACACACACACACACACACACACACACACACACACACACACACACACACACACACACACACACATACAACACGCACGCACGCACGCGCGCGCGCGCGCCTCTGCTGTTGACAATTTAGCTTCAACGGATTTCTACCTGAATAATGTGGTTCCACTTGGTTTCTTACCACCTCCACCGCACCCCACCCCTCCCTCCGACCCACTTAACCATCCTTGTCCGATGGTACAGCACTTTATATCGGGGAATAGGAGTGAGGGGGAAGACGGGCGGAGAGAGGAGAGTGGACGGGAAGGGGGTGGGGGTAGGGGAGAGGGCTTTTTGTCATAAAACGTGAAAGACGTTAAACGTCCCATACCATCATGTCCGTCAGGACAGGGGATTGTAAGAGATCCGTGAAATGCGGATCCAAAAGTTCTCTTTCCACCATGTTGATCAAACCAGATACCCTTTTGCTGGTAGGTGGACAGAGAGGATTTACGAGCCATAACAATCCATTGATAACACTTGAGTGGGTCTTTTTAGGCAACAACTATGTAATGTGAGGGTAAAGTAGTAAAGACCGAAACAAAAGGGGGTCAAAACGAAACAAAAACAGTACACAACGTTCGACTCTTAGAGTCTTTTTCAAGTCTTGGAAAAGACTCTAAGAGTCGAACGTTGTGTATTGTTTTTGTTTCGTTTTGAACCCCCCCCCTCCCCCCCCCCCCCCCCCCCCCCCTTTGTTTCAGTCTTTACTACATTACCCTCAAATTACATAGTTGTTCCATAACAATCCAACCCCGCGAGTAATTCGTACTCGAGAGCGCCGAACGTTCAACCTATTTGACAATGATCCATTATAGTGCATGGTTTACAGGAGCAGGAGGAATGCGTCAACTGCATGATGAAATCGGACATATCAAAATACCGAACTGATGAATCTCAATCTTCTAATGCAAGACACACACAGATTAATGAAGAAAACAAATCCTGTTGTTGTATGGCCCAGCTGGGGTCACGGTGTGAGATCAGGATAGAGCACATCATCACAGACGTTTCATCTAAAGTAGATGCTGCACCCCCCAAAACACTTGGACTTGCTCTGATACTGCCTTGGGTTTCTAGACAACGATGAAAAGTTCAGTGTCCATACCCATCCAAAGCAATACAATAGACGGGTGTAATCATCCGAGCAGAGTGAGGGTGGTGGGCCCGACACTAAACCGATACCGAAAGAAGAGCAATGGGTTAAGTTGGACAGTGAAAATCGTAGTTAGTATTCTGGGTCCCAGCTGGGTTCGAATCCGCAAGATATGACCGCCACCTCAGCGCTTTACCACTGGGACAACCAGGCTTCCACTGTTGAAGTACTCATGTTTTTTACCGCCACAGCCGGTGTAACGTTCCGTAATTGCTCCCTCTCTGATATAATTCCCCGGGGGTGAGAAAAGACACGTGCCCAACCTCCCCCACTGGTGCAGTAAATCCAGATCGACCTCGCCCTCTATTCCCGTATCATTCCCCTCTTTCGAAATTCTCAAACTGTCCCAAACGACAAAACATATCAATCAAAGTACGTTGGAATGAAATTGGGAGGGGGGGGGGGGGGGGGGGACTGGGATGATTATGAACTGAACTAGAACTGAGCCAGGGTGTTTCTTCACCATGACCATGCCTAAGTCACACACTGTGAGTGGTGGCTGTAGAGCAGGAAGACGGGAGAAAGGGGCCGGGGGTTGTATTTCTAGCTCAAATCCAAACTCACATCCCCCCCCCCCCCCCCCCCCCCATCAAATTCAGGTGCATTTTGCTTTAATTGATATGTTCTGTCGTTTGGGACACTGAGAATTTTGAAAGAAGGAAGTGATTTGGGGACAAAAGGAGAAGTCGGTCTGGACAAACCCCTCGGGGGTTGAGGGGTTGGGGGATGGGGATAAGGGGGAGTGAGTTTAAGCACGTGCCCGTTCTCACCCGTCAGAGAGTGATTTGGAGCGTAGAGTAATTACGGATTGTGGTCTTGAAGATGAAAGTCTCAGTTTTAAGGCGGCGGGAGTCGTTCTCTGGCAGTGTCAGGTAAGTAAACGATGGAATCGTGTTTTTTCCCATCTTATCAACGCACTCACAGACATGCTAGAGAGTGATCCCCTTTCGTGCACGCTGGAATACAGAAACAGCACATATCCCGTGAACCATGTTAGTGTTAGTGTTCGGAGGATTGTAGGGCACACAGAAATACCCATCCATGAGATCTGAAGTCGTGGAAGACGAGCATTGCAAAGCAGCACTGTAATCCAGATACCAAAACACTTTGTTTCTGTGAGTAATACAAGTGAGTATTGCTTTCCCGGAGCTGTAACCATGATAAGAAAATAGACGAACTGAGGTGTTGAGTAGTACCAGTCTTGATGAAGATAACAAATTTTGCCGAATCGAGCACCCCGAGTCCCTGGATTCCGCATCTTTCCCTGGTAAATCCAGCTGACCTGAAAACAAACAAGACAAATTTTGTCTTTAGGGGCTACACGACAGGAGAGAAGTATTTCTTTATTAACCACCATTATATTTTCCATGCACACAATAAACAAAGACGTCCGCTGATTGATAGACATTATGATCACCTTTCTCACAGTCAATAACCGAACAACCGAATCTATATTCACCTGACCAAAGATGTAGAGGGAAGAGGACAGCATCTTCACCGGTATCCCACTAATCGCCTTTCTTGGAGTCCCGTTCGCTCGCACGGGTAACTAACACTTCCAGGCGACAGCACCGTTCAATTGGCTGGGCTGTCCGCCCAAGTATGTCAGCGTTTTCTCGTCTGCCGGTCTACGAGGTCGGCCTGCTGTCTGCGCATTGGTTTTTTTTCCTGCGCGTGAACCAAAGTGTGTGTGCATCAAATTTGACATTTTAGCACAATCAGCTGTGGGTGTGGTGAACAGCCCTCCAGCCCGTGAACAGGAAGCCGATACAGAGCCAATCAGACCAATAGGAAGTCGTAAATGCCTTCAATGTGTGCTGCGCAGTGAAAGGTGGAGATACTGTTCCTGTCCATTGTACATCTTTGACCTAGCCTAACGATTCCTTCGGAGGTTTAGTAACTCTGAGCATTCCTTCGTTTCATTGTTGATTGACATGCTGTTTACATGCTGGTATGTGTTTTATGTATGTAGATCCACGTATGTTTTCTTTATTCTTTCATTTTAAAAAATGTATAAAATTAGTTACTCGGTATTAATTTCATTTTCTGTATGTACATCCACGTATGTTTTGGTTATTCTTTCATTTTAAAAAGTTTATTAAATCAGATACTCGTTTATAATTTCCCACGAGCGGCAGTTTAGTGTGTGGGTGTACACTATTCTTTCTGTGCGTTTGTGTTTGAAGGTGTATACGAAAAATGCTTGCAGATGTGTTATTAACGTACTCTTTTTTTTTCAACCAAAGACTTTAACAATTTTTTTTTTACGTATGCGGAGGAAAAGAGTCACTATCTTAATTTAGTGACATGTTTTCCAGTTTTAACCGAAACGGGATGGATGGAAAGCAGAGGCGTTCGAGGTACCGTGTTCACTCGAAACGTGATTAGGTGAACCATGAAGCATCACACCGTCCACAGAAATGCCATAATGAACAACCCAGGCAGCGACAAGTCTGTTTTATTGTGGGACGCTTAACGCCAAAAGATCACGATGATAACCGTTTACTCGAGAAAACAGTAATTGTGACAGTTTTCACACGGAGTATAGATACTATGCGAGAAAAGCTTTACTTTCATGCGAAAATATCTAATTATTATAGCTGTTTCCACGTGAACGAACACAGCTGATCATCATGTGGAAATAACAGTTATCTGGTGAAAATGATTGTTTTCCTATGTGATTTAGTGCTCACATCTGAAAGTAGCTTTTCTGGGTAGACCATAATCAAATAAAAACAGATAATCATCTCATGAAAATAATAGTTTTCACGTGAAAAGGAATTGTTATCACCTGATATTTACCTGTATTCGCGTGAAGAAAAAGGTTGTGTTTACGTTATAAGTGACTATTATTTTCTTGATTAAAGTTATTTTTCAGGTGGACAATGAGTGACAAACAGTAATTATGTTCAGGACACAGAACTATGGATTTAGAAGGATAGATTTGGTGGGGAAGATTACAGAGGCGAATTGAATGCAGAGTGAGAACAAAAGTCTGTTTGGTGTACTCCCTGTCTGTCTGTCTGTCTGTCTGTCTGTCTGTCTGTCTGTCTGTCTTCTGTCTGTCTGTCTCTCTCTCTCTCTCTCTCTCTCTCTGTAGGTGTGTGCGCGAATGCATGTGTGTATGTGTGTGTGTGTGTGGTGTGTGTGTGTGTGTGTGTGTGTGTGTGTGTGTGTGTGCGCGCGCGCGCGTGGGTGTAAGTGTGTGTGTGTGTGTGTGTGTGTGTGTGTGTGTGTGTGTGTGTGTGTACTTGCACGTGTCTGTTACTACCACGGGCATGCCAAGAGCTCTTTCAGTTTATATAGTTCTTGACCCGGAAATTCTTTGCTGGAAGATTCGACTTTTCCGGTCATTCTCTTTAACACTTCCATCCTCCCTCATCTCCCATTTGAAAAATAATCTTCCTTGTCTGTCATCTGCTTTTTCTGCTTTTGTGGTCCATTAACCTACCTTTTTTTCTCCGGCGGGTGGAGAGCAAAGGGGGACGGGGAGTTAGTGCAGAATGGGAAGGGGTGGGCTGTGGGAGAACTGGAAATTGGAGATGTAGAGAAACGGGGCATGGGAGATCGGGGGAGGGGGAGGGGGCGACAACATGTAGCTCATTTATATCTGCCCATCGGTTATTTATGTATTTATTTATCCACTTTACTTTATTTCATTTTAGCTCTTGCTCAGCAAGCTTCCGGTCTTGACTTCATACTCATGAGTATTTTGTTTTGCATTCACGCAGTTCTAAGAATTATTAAAGGTTTGAATATACGTTTATTTGAAAGCTCCCTCCATTTTTAATCATATACGCAAAAGTATAGGGAACACCCAATTAAGCAACCTCTCTCTTGAAACAGTTTCCGTTTTTTGGTATTACCACCAGTTCCTCCAGTTTGGCATAGTATTATTTTCCTGTCAATTCTCTCCTCGCCCCCTCCTCTCTGTCTGTCTGTCTGTCTGTCTACTCTCTGTCTGTCTGTCTGTCTGTCTGTCTGTCTCTCCTCTCTCTCTCTCTTCTCTCTCTGTATTTGTGCGTGTGTATGGATGCGAATGCTGTGTGTGTGCGTGTGTGTGTGTGTCCGTGCGTGCGTGCGTGTGTGCGTGTGCGTGTGTGCGTGCGTTCGTGCGCGCGCGTGTGTGTGTGTGTCCGTGCAGCCGCCTCGCTTTGCTTCAGGCGTGCCCACCAACGACAGTTGTCCCATGAAAACGGCGGGGTCACTCTCTCTGCTCTGAAACAGTTCACCTCCCTTGCCGATTTCCGAACATCGTCTGTCGACTGTATCATTGTCACACATGGGAGGCTTACTTTAGGGAACAGTATTTATAAGTGATTAAACCTTGAGGTCTTGTCGTTCAACCCTTGCATAGTTTCACGACTGGCATGGAATGGTTTAACAGCGCGCAGGATTTGCAGTTCACTCCAAAAACTGCTATCATCAAAATGTGGACAGATTCGTTCCGTGCTCTTGCGCACAAGTATCATTAAGTTTTGAGAAGTGGTGGATTTGCTTCCTGCTCGCGAACACTCGTGTCCTTAATTCTCTTTTGAAACAGTTGGATCTGCGTCTCACTCCCATTGTATTTTTGCACCCTTTACTGATTAAGTTTGGAAATAGTGTCGGTACGGTGTTCTAGCGTGGGGGAATTGCGTCCCTGCTGTCCGACGTTATCCCAAGTCAGTTCTGTAGCGTGTCAGCATTACAGAGCGCGGAAATTGTGCCCAGATGTCCCACACTGTCGTTAAGTTTTGAAAAGTGCTGCATTTGCGTCCACTCTCATACACTGTTTAACAAATTTTGAAAAGTGGTGGCATCATCGTGTAGAATTTATGTCCTCCTCCCGTGAATTAATAATCAGGTTTTTAAGTGAATTACTGATTAAGTTTTGAAAAGTGCCCCGGTTACAGCGGACAGGTTGTGTCCCACTCTCACTCACACGCTGTTGTCAGAGATACGAAACCTGCTGGCGTTACAGTGCACAGGTTTTGTGTCCCTCGTCTTGTAAATTGTTATCATTAACATTCAGAAAGTGCTAGGGTACAGCGCTAAGGATTTGCGTCTCGCTGTCGCACATTGTCCTCATAAAGTTCTGAAAATGCTGGATTTCGGTCACGTTCTCATATGCTGTAATATTAAGTTTTGAAAAGAGCTGGCGTGTCATCATGCCACTCTCGTCCTATGTGATCAATGATTTTGAAAAGTTACAGTTGGCAGCATTTGCGTCACGTTCCCCCTCCCCCCACCCTCCCCCCACCCCGCCACTGCTGCCATCAAATGTGCCGTGGTTACAGCACGTGGGATTTGCGTTCCACTGTTACACATTGTTCTCCTTAAGTTTTGAAGAAGTGCTGGATTTGCGTTCTAGTCTTTAAAAAGCGCTGACCTTATAGCGCGCCGGATTTGTATCCCTCTCTAGAATATTATAACATTGATTTTTTTTTAAAATTCTAACACTACAGCTCGTAACATTTGCGTACCGTTCTCTCATACTATTATTGGCTCCCCCCCCCCCCCCCCCCCCCCCCTAAGAAATGCTGGTAGTACACAGCCCAAATTCTGAGTACCACTTTTGCACATTGTTATCACTTAGTTTAAAACCTGATGGCTATCGACGAATGTCAGTAACCGTCCATTCTCAGGCGCTGTTATAATTGAGTTCTGGAGGGTGCTGGCGTTACCAAGTGCAGGATTTGCGTCCCTGTCTTCCCACACTAGTTCAGTTTTGAAAAGCTCAGGTGTTGTAGCACGCAGGATCTGCGTCCCAGATTCGGACATTGTTATTACGTGTAGGAAACTGCGACTGTAGGAGTTGCAGCACTGTTATCAATTTCTTTAAGTGATATATATATATATATATATATATATATATATATATATATATATATATAGGTGTATATTTCTATCCATGCTTCTTGTTTTTTTTCTGTTTTTTTCTTCTTCTTGTTTCCAGAGCTGGGGTTTTCTACGCTCTTCGACCTTTTTGGTTAATTATGACATTGGGAATACAAATCTGAAGTGTTTTAAGAAAGGCAATGCAATGCTGTTATTAAGCAATTAATTAGCAAGCCCAGATTAGCTCATCTATCATGACTGACAGAGCTTACAGCAGTTTAAGTAATAGTTCAATAAACGCATTTAAAAACACCACCATACAACATAAATAATCAACAACGGAACCGAGCACTTTTTGGGGGGCATAAAACCAAAACAAGAAAATAATATCATATTCGTATTTTCTATCCAGTTCTGCCTCGGGGTTTTCTTTTTCCTCTCCAGACCCTTTTTTTTTTCATTTTTCCTATTTCGCTTCTTTTAATTAAACACGCCTCACTGCTGCCCTAAGTCCAGCCAGCCATACGTTTGAACAGCAAGAACCTCCCCAAACGCCTCACCCACCCCAACCTCTTTCCCTCACCGTCATGACGTCGGCGGAACAGAACATCATAAACTATGGTAGGGAGGGGGATGAGGGGTGACAGGGGGGAAAGGGAGAGGATGGCAGTTGACATCGATCGATCGGTAACCCTCGATCCCTCTCGCCATTGGCTTGCCAGCGCAGTCACCTCCCCTTTAGCACGTGCGCACGTGGGAGGCGCGCGCAGAGGGGCATGGCAGGGCGCTGGCAGCTGCCAGGCAGGAAATGGGCGGAGTCTCAGGTGAAGAGCTGATGATCCCACGTGTGTTGGCCAAACGTCAAAAAGCTGGACTTACCCGCCTCAGGGGAGGTGCCAGCTGCTACTGAACTGGGGGGGGGGGGGGGGGGGGGGGGGGGGGGGGGGGGAAGGGGGGGAACATGCGCTTGCTTTCGAAGTATTTGTTTTTCTTTCTGTCTCCATTATGGGACCACACACACACACACACACACACACAACACAAGAGAGAGAGAGAGAGAGAGAGAGAGAGAGAGAGAGAGAGAGCAACAACATTTTAATCGAAAGCAATTCAACAAGTCTTCTCTTCCTGCCCCGTTACCTCCGCCCCTCTATTGGAAGTACACATACTTGGAAGTACACATGTCAGTATACAAATATTTGCCTTATTGTGAGTCAGTCGTAACCCCCTCACCCCAATCCCACTGCCAACCCCACACTCTTACTTAACAATGACAGAAGGGGAGTATGGACAGGGGTTTGGTGGTGGTGGAACGGGCAAGGTGGAGTCTTTAATAAACAAGTAGGCCTATTGTCACACCTTAACCTTCAGTAAGAGCCCCGTCACTGTTACTTAGAAAATAGCATATTCAGTCATAAAAGTAACTGGAAATTCTTTCCCAATTAAAGAGAAAAAATTAGTTGGTGGTGTTCTGAATACTGAAGGCGTTTATTTAGAGTTCCCTCCGACGAACTCTTCAGTTTGACATGTTCGTTGCAGATGAAAGAAAACGTTGAATAAACCAACGAGAGAGAGAAAAAAAATTTCATTTGACTATAGCTGTACAGCCCACACAAACCATGTGAACAAGAAATAAAAGCTTTCTGCGCTGATCATTTCAATCAGGGATTCGCTTGTTCTGCACGGTGATTGATAACTTACGGCAACGTATACGTATTATTTTCTTTTTCAAAATGAAAATTCTTTTCTTTCTCATGGCAGTTTTCCCCCCGCAGACTACTTGAACCTCAGCGCACACTAAAGGTATTTAACAGCAGATATTTTATGAGCAATTGAATTTTTTTTAACCCACATCTTTTGACAATTCCTTACTTTAACGCTTCTTTCCTGCGCTCGTTGATAACAGGTTGCGAATCCAGATTTAAAAAGAAAAGATATTAATTAAGACAGTTGTACAAAAGTTCTGCAAAAGAAATCAACCTTAGCGAATGTGTTACGACATAGCCTACGTGTTCCTGACAGCAACAGAGAGGCTTGCTGTGAACTGTATTGCCACAATCTCGTCGAGTCAAATTTTGATGTACGCAGGCAGACCTTATTTCAAACATATTCTTGAAAGCAGCAACAGAATTGCCTCTCCAGTCGACAGTGCAAGTTGATTCAACAGATCCTGATCGACAGCTCGCGAACAACCCAGCGTTTTACCTCTCTCCCTCTCCCTCACCCGTTTTTTCCTCCCCGCTGATTCGTTTCGCATTCATTTTGCACCACACCACGCTCTTCGGCGTGAGAGCGCGCACGCGCAGTGACAGAGGACAGCAGACGACAAGAAAAACCAGCAGACGACAGTTTCACGGACGATTTTCGCTTCAGCTCGTGGGCGGTGCTGATCGAGCTGCGGCGTGGCAGAGCTAATGTGATCATTTGAAGTTTGAAACTCCGGTGGAAAACTTTGTTCAGCGCGCATTGAGCAGTGCGAGGCAAGAGAATATTCATAGGAAGACGGATCAGCATTAACCATTGAGAAGTCCCGGGACACAATCGACTGGCGTTACCTTTCCATCATGGATTTGAGCGATTGCAGCACTCGTCATATTCCAGGTAAGACGACTGTGAGTTTTTTTTTCTTTTGTTTTTCTTTTTTGTTTGTTGTTGTTTGTTTTTGCACTTCTGGTTAGAAAAAACAAGCAGAAAGCTTGAACTTTGGCGTGAATTTACGTATCTAACTTTCTATTGTTTTTATGTTGTTTGTGTTTTTTTTTTTCCTTTCCTTTTTTCAGCTGTTGTGAAGAAAGAGCAGAAAGCTGGTACTTTGGCATGAATTTGCGTAACTTTCTGTTGTTTTTATGCTGTTTGTTTGGTCTGCTTCAAAGTGACATTTCTGATGTTTTGATTTATTGGACCTGTTCAACCCCGCTTACCAGTTTCGTTCTGTGTTGTTCATATTATCATGCTTTTTGTTATCTTCTTAGGGCCTACACAAATCTGCTCCAATATCAGTTCACACAATATGGCTTTTTTACTTACCGTTCGGTATTTCTAGTACTTTTTTTTTTTCTCAATTTTAGTGTTATTCTTCTTCATTTTCTTCTTTTTCTGCAATCCATCCATCCGTGCGTACATAATTTCATTCTCTCTCTCTTCTCCCCTCTCTCTCTCTCTCTCTCTCTTCTCTCTCTCTACTCTCTCCTTCCATATATATGTGTATATATGTATATTATGTGTGTGTGTATATATATATATATTATATTATATATATATATGTGTGTGTGTTTTGTGTGTGTGTGTGTCTGTGTTTCTCATATACCCTTAGTTTCCACAATTCCGGTCTTATGTTTTCGATAATCAGTTGCATAGTCATCTGACAAACGTGCATGAAATGTAGTACAATCACTCGTATTGGTAAGTTAGTGAGCTCGCACTGACTTGGTTGAAAGTAAACAGATGCCTTTTTTTTCAGAAAGAAAAAAATGCCCGCAAATTGGTTTTTTGTTGTTTGTTCTTTTCCTGCAACACACACACACACACACACACACACACACACACACACACACACACACACACACACGCACGCAAGCACGCACGCACGCACGCACGCACGCATCGCACACACACACACACACACACACACAAAACGCACACACACCACACACGCACCACGCACACACACACCACACACAGTGTGTCGATGTATGGCTCCGCTGACTATTAGGCCTATCATTTTCATTTGAGCGTGTTAATGAAACCTCAGTGGCTCATTTTAAAAATCAACCATTTAGTATGAAATACCACCCACTTTGGTAAAATGAACGTGTGCATCCTACAGTATTATAAAGATTTATTCTTGTAACAATCGTTAGCGTAAAATGAAGATGTATGTGTGTGTGTGTGTGTGTGTGTGTGTGTGTGTGTGTGTGTGTGTGTGCAGGCTTGTGCGTTCGCACGCATGCGGTGTGTGTGTGTGTGTGTGTGTGTGTGTGTGTGTGTGTGTTGATATGGGGGGGGGGGGGGGGGGCAAATAGATTAAAAAGTGATTGAAGTTTTAAACGGCATACATGCATGCTCACAGACACGCACGCACGCACGTACATACTCGGACATGCACGCGCACACACGCATACACATGTGCACGCACGCAAACACACTCGCATACACACACGCACGAACCCACGTACTAAAAACAGTTTCTTGTTTGATTAACCTATTTTTTATGGACAACACACACACACACACACATACACACACACGCGCGCGCGCGCGCGCGCGCACTCGCACTACACAGACGCAATACATAGAAACGCGTGCGCACACACACAAACACACACACACGCCACACACATACACACACACACACACACACACGCACACACACATACACAAAACACGCACGCGCACGCTCACACACGCACACAAACACACATACGCGCGCGCGCACACA
>CM065722.1:28183162-28188162 GCA_033310375.1 Conus canariensis
CTCACACGCATACGTACAAGCACACAGTGTACGGAAGAGCGCGCGCGCACACATACACGCGCGCTCGCAAGCACACACACACACACGCGCGCGCGCGCGCGCGCGCTCGAGTGTGCGCGCACATGCACAGTACACACATGCAAGCACACAAGGAATGAAATCGGGAGGAATGTTGTGTGTGTGTGTGTGTGTGTGTGTAGTGTGTGTGAGAGAGAGAGAGAGAGAGAGAGAGAGAGAGAGAGAGAGAGAGAGAGAGAGAGAGAGAGAGAGAAAAGACGAAGTGTTGGGGAGGGGAAAAAAAGAACTAAGAAAATGCACACATGAAAGTTTTTCTCAAGATGCATGAGTGCCATCTCATGTATCTACTAAAGAGAGTACCCTGTGATTTATCAAACGTGTGAAATAATGACACTTACGCATCCCCACCCCTCCCAAACCCCCAAAAAAAAAAAAAAAAGCAAAACAAAAACCAAAGAAAAACAAAAGATAAAAGGAAGGAAGGAGGGCAATGAAGGAAAAGGACAGGGGCGAATATGTTGGAGGCAAACAAGCAACATGGGTGAAAAGAATGAAAAAGAAGTAGGCCTACAACCTCTAGACGCACCCTTGGCAAATACAGCCAAAGAGGGAAGTGTCATCTGATCCCAATGTGTAATTGAAAGATTAACACTTTTTTTTAAACACCGAATGGGAAGCGCGCGCGCGCGCGCGCACACACACACACACACACACACCAAAACACACACAACACACGCATGCACGCACGCACGCACTCACACGCACGCACGCACGCACGCACGCACGCACACACACACACACACACACACACACACACACACCACGCACGCACGCAAGCACCCACACACGTAGCACGCACACACACACACACACACACACACACACACACACACCACACACACAGGATCAAAACTTCCTATCAGTGTGTGTGTGTGTGTGTGTGTGTGTTTGTCTGTCTCTGTCTTTGTCTCTGTCTTGTCTCTTCTCTATCTCTCTCTCTCTCTCTCTCTCTCTGTCTCTGTCTCTGTCTCACACATCAGAAATGGAAAGGTTTCATTCAGTGGATCAGACGATGATGTTTGACCAGCCAAGACCACAGAACCAATATCAGAATTATGTTGAAGATTGTTTACTGCTGATCTCATGATACATTTAACAGGGTTGTTTTACCGATGTCTGTTTTAAAATCTACACATAGAATGCCAACTGCACTGCAGTGCTGCATAATCGGACTCTTGAGGAATATATAGTTGATGAATTCGATGCTCGCGGAAGAGAAGTTGTTGTTTTTTTTCTTCTCTCCTTCCCCTCCCCCCCCCCCCCCCTCCCCCCACCCTTTGCTTTGGAGCTCGGGGTCACCCCCAAGCTTTTTCTGTATTTTTTTTTTTTTTTACTTAATTAGAAAACAGGGGTGGGGGCAGTTAAAACAAACACAGAGATGTAAGCTTCAGTTTCAGCTTTATCAAGGAGGCGTCACTGCGTGCGCACTAGTCCGTAATACGCTACACCACATCCGCTAAGTTTTGAGACCACACTACGCGTGATTTTAGGAGATGTGAAATAATGCAAAAGTGACCATTGAAGGTGAACTGTGCAGATACATATTAACAAACAACACAAGGAAAACAAACGTTCAAGTTAAATCAAGGTGGATACCATTTCAACTTTTCTCGTTTTACCTTTTCTTTTGAATCCCGGAAACCAAAGACTGCTCAGTTCCGTTAACTATAAATCAGAGTGAGTATGTGAAACTGATCAATTTAAGAATGTACAATTTTTCGACAATAGAAGAAGAGAGCAACTTAGATCATCACCAAAAAATGTGCTTAAGGCCTGGGTGCTAAACTTTCGGATGAGATGATAAACCGAGATTCCATATACAGGGCAAGGAAAGAGTATTGCAATTAAAAAAAAACGAAAATGAAGACCAAAAAAAAAAAAAAAAAAAAAGTAGAGGAAAAAGAGGTCGGAGGCCATGCTACAACGATGTACTATTTGCTTAGATCTGTGTTGCATTCTGCGCAATATTTGTCTTTAAAAAATGATAAAAGAAAAAAGAAAAAAATAGGGGGAAAAAGATAACAAGCCCGTGCAAGTCATAGGCCATTAGCGTTGCACAACCGATGACAAAACTAAAATTCAGAAAGCGCTAAAATTATTACTTAAGTCCGTCGCTCGCGCTGACGGTTGGTGAGAATCGTTGATCTGGGAACCCTGTTGTGAAAAAAAAAAAAAATGACGAAATTTTGAAGACAGCAAACGCATGGATCTTTGAAATGAGATGTAGGCCTAGATGTATGAGCAGGACTACTCCACAGCACTCTCTCTGTGTCTCTGTCTGTCTGTCCGTCTCTCTGTCCGTCCGTCCGTTTGTCTGTCTGTCTGTCTCACTCCCTCTCGCTCTCTCATTCACCAGACATGCAAGCATACCCGCACGCGCATGCATGTGTCCGTGTGTGTGTGTGTGTGTGTACACACACACACACACACACACACACACACACACACACACACACACACACTCATAGAGACACAAACATGGCAGACACACACACACACACACACACACACACACACACACACACACACACACACACACAATTTACACAGTCAGTCACTCACACCATTCCTATTTTGAAAATAAGAGAAAATAAGTAACTGAGAAGGTGAGTTAGAAGCCGAACATGTACCTTCGATTGATCGTCCTAATGGGATTCAGTTCAATTCATGTTGTTTATAGCTGTGCCGATCACGAGAGGCCATATCAAGACTACCATACTATATATTATATATATATATAATATATATTGTGTTTGTGTGTGTGTGTGTGTGTGTGTGTGTGTGTGTGTGTTCGTTTCATGGAATCTCCCATGGTGTGCATATGTTTGTCATCATGCTTCAAAGTGAGTGGTGCATCGCTTCGAATGCACCATGCAGTTTCTTCGCCTTTGAGAAGATATGAGTGATGTAATAAGGTTGGCTGTGTAATAAGCACAGCACTGTTTCAGATGGAATATTATTTATATGTTTTGTTGTTGTTGTTTTTACTTCTGTAACGATGTCTTTCTTATTGTTCCTATTGTTGGTATGAGTAAATATTTGCCATAATGATTTCGGCAGACGTTCACATCGTTTTTTTTTTTTTTTTTTTTTTTTTTTTTTTTGGCTTTGTTTTATTTGTTGTTGCTGCTGCTGCCCTCGTCGTTGTTTTTCTTTGAAATACTACAAACAATCCTTTTATTTCGTTTAATCCAATTCCATTCCCCGAACCAACACTGCAGCGTGAATCAAAGTTACGCTAAATTTTAGTAGTCCAATACGTACATTCGTTAAAACTAAAACATCGCAAAATACTTTTTATTGCTCGTAGGAGCCTCAGATCGGGACTATGCCGATGTTGCTTGATATTTGAGGTAAAGTCAACCATTTCTAAAAGGCTAGCAGTATAATAGCTTACACGAGAAAGCAAGTGGAATAAAGTCGGCGAGTTAAAATACAAAAACGAAACAAAAAGGGAAATAATTAACCATCAATCGTATCATCAAGTACTATTGTACTTCGGTGCCGTAACGAAACCACAGTACTCAAGGAATTCCACAGCCCTCTGGCCTTACTTATGCGCAGCAAGGTAGAGATATATATTCAGTCCAGTCCTTCACCTCATTAACCCAGGAATTCGATCTGTCTTTGGGACCTTCACTATCCACTGTCCATTGCTCCATGGTCTTGGACAGGGTGGGTTTTTTTTTTTTTTGTTGTTTGTTTTTTTTTCTTGTAAGGTGCGTGCCCGTATCAGGCGATCATACAGCGTTTGACATCTGCCAAAAAAAAAAAGATGTGTTGTCTTATTAGCGTATGTATTGATTTGATCACTGGTAGCAGTCGTTACTTGCCTTTCGTTCCTTGCTTGAGATCGGGAGAATCTGTCCAGAGGGATTTGGGCCCTTACTTTCCAACGCATGCATTTTCACAAGTTCAGTTATGTTTATTTGAAACATTTGTGTATTGGAAATCATTCATTTTCATTTACTTATTTATATGTTTTATTTTTTTTATCTATTCATTCATGCATTGTTTATTGATTTATTTTCTTATTGATGTAATTATTCAATGTTTTATTTGAGTGATTATTTTTTTATATAGATCTTCAGGGAAGAAGAGACATTCTATTGGTTATCCGGAATAAGAACGCATATTTCATGATCCTTGGCGTGGACGATTGGAATTTATCCGTCAGTTGTCACATAAACGCATGCGGGCGCGCGCGCACGCACGCACACACACACACACACACACACACACACACACACACACACACACACACACACAAAACACACACTACCTTTTCCATTTGTTTATGGAATCAAAAAATGTTAAAAAGCGTTCTAATCGCATTACCATCTGCACCCCCAAACAGCACGGAGAGTAAAAATAATTTTAAGCGGATTAGCATCAGAGTGATTCCATTACCCCCCCCCCCCCTCCCCCCCCCCCCCCCAAAAAAAAAAATAAATAAAAAGGAAAAAAAAAAAAGAAAGGAAGAAAGAAAAAGAAAAGAAGAGAGAGAGAGAGAGAGAGAGAGAGAGAGAGAGAGAGAGAAAACAAAGAAACAAATAAAAACAAAACACCATACAAATAACAAAACACACCACAACAAAACAAAACAAAACAAAACAAAACGTCATGCGTATAGAGGCTGACAACACGAGAACTAACCCCGAAACGGACGCTTAACGATCAGTGTCATCACAGCGGCCGTACTCCGGCGGGAACATTAAAATAATGATAAATGGGACAGGGATGTTCCTTAACGGCTGGAGTCCAGAAGTCAGCCTGATGGTGAGGCCAGATGGGGGTGGACGTTTCGCACACCATAGCCGTTAACCACACAATTGTAGAGTGGCAGGGAAATTAGCCCCCCGATAGAAATGAAGAACGAGCACTCTGACTTCTGACCGCAAAAGCGATGGCTGACCAAAATG
>CM065722.1:28195662-28213162 GCA_033310375.1 Conus canariensis
ACGAACTCGTATTTGAGATGACTTTGAATTGTTTCTTCTTCAAGATTTGTTTAATATGTCGTATGATGATTTCCTGGTCGTGTCCTGTTTTCAGCGGTTAATGCCGACGTGTGTGTGTGTGTGTGTGTGTGTGTGTGTGTGTGTGTGTGTGTGTGTGTGTGTGTGTGCGCGCGCGCGCGCGCGCGCACCAGAAAGAGGGAGAGAGAGAAAGAGAGAGAGAGAGTGGGGTGGGGGTAGGGGGTGGAGAATTGGAGGGGTGGGGGACGTAAATGGGTGAAGATCTAGGTAGAATCCATGAACATGAACGGAGATCAGTTATAGGCAGAAAGAGATCATGTTTACCACTGTACGTGCCGTGTACTGTATGTGTCGGAAAGATGATCTAGACAAAGTTTTACGTAGATGATGAGCTGTTAGGTCAGATGTCAGACGTTAAATGAACGCAAGCTTGGTTGTCTTAATTTTTATGACGAAATTGATAATTCACATTTTTAAAATTATGAATGTAGCTTTATTTTTTTTCTGTCCACGTGCCTTGAAAATACATCGCCAAATCGGCAACCAGACCGGTCAGTTTCATTAAGAAGTGACCAAACAACAAAGCTTGCTGATTTGGGTCTTACAATAGGCCGGATTCATTTTGTTTTATTTGAATTGTATTGTTTATTCGAAACTACACTTCTTGACGATTCTTGACGTGCCTCTATGTGTGTGTGTGTGTGTGTGTTGTGTGTGTGTTGTGTGTGTGTGCACGCGCGCGCGCGCGTGTGTATGTGTGTGTGTGTGTATGTGAGGAGAGAGAGAGAGAGAGAGAGAGAGAGAGAGAGAGAGAGAGAGCACTCGCGTGAGAAATGCACAGACAGGTAATTTGTATGCTGATGCGTATTTTTGTCCTTCTTTAGTCGTTGGGTCTCTTACTTGCTTTCAGAATCCCATATTTGTTACAGAGGAGAATATCTCAGTCACGCGCAGGTGCATGAATTGTGTAGTTTGTTCATGTTATGTTCTGAAACGCTTGAAAGGGTTTTGTTTCCAACTGACGAGTGAATAGAAAGAAAAACTAAAGAAAAGACTTACTGCGCTTATAATAGTGTGTGTGTGTGTGTGCGCGCGCGCGCGCGCGCGCGTGTGTGTGTGTGTGTGTGTGTGTGTACGTACATTCATAAAAGAATTCACCCCAAGAAGTATGTAGTCACATGAAGGATTTCGCATAGAGAAGTAAACTCATGAAAGAATTCGCCCTGAGAAAGTAAAACAGACCAATGACAGAATCCGCTCCGCTATATATATATATATATATATATATATATATATATATATATATATATATGTTAAACTCACGAATGAACTCATGTTGTTTATCCGTAAATGGGTTGACCGTTTTTGTTTGGGTCATTTAAAATTCCGCAAGGGGAAAAAATCGTGTCACTATTTCACGGAAAGTCTGATCAGTCGTTGAGTTAAAATACTGATGAAAACGACAGTAATCAAACGCTTAAAAAAAACAACTCAGGATACACCTTTCTTTCTCCGTTTGTTTCTTTCGTTGTTGTTGTTACCTTGGTATCTTATCCAGCATTATATTACGAATTTGCGCAGGGCGCATGATAATCGAACAAAACCGAGAGATGGGGGGGGGGGGGGGGGGGGGGAATGCACAGAGGCATTTAAGATTATGCTTGAGATGAGACGGTTGGTGCTACTTCGTAGAGCAGTCGTCGGTATCTCGATATTGTTCTACTTGTAGAAACTAATACAGTTTCACCCTCTCTCTGTGTATTCTAAATGACAGTTGAAATTTGATGTGTGTGTGTCCCTCTAAGCTGGATGTTGTGTGATCGCTACTGTTTTTGTTTTGTTTTTGTTTTTTGAATCGCAGTCTTCGAAGGACCGGTTAAAAACATTCTTTTCAACAGCCGCGGTAGAAAAGAGACCTTGTGATAGCTCACTGAATGTAGACGCTGTGTATAAACTCTCCTGAAGTATAAAAACAAGCAAACCGCTTACCCACCTTGTCTTTGAACGCGAAAGATTTTTCATTTTGAAGTCGCAGCGTTTGATGTGTCTATTGAAGTAACCGGAGCAACCAAAGAGGACGCCCCGGCTGAAGTGTCCAAACATTCTTAGATGTCTCGGGAGCTCTTTCTACCTGGCGTGAAATGAAAAATGAAACCACACGCTGGTCCTTCGAAAGGAACGTCGGGTGGGGGATGAGGGGGGTGGGGTGGGGTACAAAACAAACGAAAGAAAAGACTAGGCAAGGATTAGCATGGCCCAGCTCGGCTCTCCTCGTCCTCTTCGGGCCCCCCCGTTTCTCCTTTCGTTAAAACATTTAATTTCCTGCGAGCTCGAGGGCGAGCAGGCCTTTGATTAGCTCGCCAGGCTCTCGGTATTATTAAAATTCATGAGGGTTGTCGCCGCCTGACGAGACCTCGTCTTTGATGTTTTGTTGCAGAGACGTGGGGAGCGCTGCATCAAACACGGGCCTGTGTTGACAGCCTCGGAGAGCAGGTCCCAGGTAAGTCTTACAGACCTTACTGAGCAAGCATCACCCACTCTCTCCTCCCTACTTTCCCCTCCCTTCTCTTGTCCTCCACCCTCCCCCCCCCCCCCCCCCCCACCCCGGCATCTTCTCCGCCCTTCCCTGCCTCACTCCAGCGCGGGCGTAGGTTTTTAGAATGAACCGTATGTCGTGGAAAATCTGCTGTGGACGATGTTTGAAAGGGGGGCCCTTTTCATGATCTCTCTCCTTCAGACTCTCATTGATGAGTGTGTTGTCTGCGCCAAGAAGGTTGTTTTTTTTTTTTCTCGCTAGTTGCGTTGTGTGTTTGTCTGTCAGCATGACTGCGCAAAAAGCACTGGACCCCTTAACGAGAATTGGTGGAAAGAAGGAACATGGCCGAAGGACGGAAATTTAAGTTAGTGAAGTTTGGTGCGAAACCGGGTCAAAGGACAGATACGGACTGTTTTTGACGTTGATGAGGTCCACGCTTTCCCACTATCCTTTAAGTTTCAGCTGTGTTTTGGATCTTATGATTTATCTGTGCTGTAATTCGGAAAAACTGCATAAAAATGCACAGTGAGTTTGCTTGAGAGAGAGAGAGAGAGAGAGAGAGAGAGAGAGAGAGAGTTTCTTTGCTCGCGCGCGCGCGCGCGTGTGTGTGTGTGTCTGTCTGTCTGTCTGTGAAAAATGGAGAGAGGGGTGAAGAAGGGGCTCGGGTGAAAGAAAGGTAGAGAAACTGAAAGAGACAAGGGAGACAGGCATTTGCCAAAAAGCGAGAGATTCCACAGGTCCATTGTTCGATCCTTGGGCGGAGCGGGTTGTCCTTTTCTCGCGCTCTTTCCGTTTGACCTCAGGTAATGGTCTGGGTGCTAGTCTTTCGGTTAAATTGATTAACCGAGGTCTAGTGGGCCACACGCATGGCAAAGGGGAAGTTGTCACTGGCAAAATTCGGTGCGAAAATCCATTTTGATGAATAAAAAAAAAAATACACAGAAAAAAGTAGGTGGCGCTGTACTCTGGTGACGCCCTCTCTGTGTGTAGAGTTGCCAGAAATTCACACAGAGAAAGCTGTTGTGACAATTACGTCACAAAGTGCAGTAAAATATAATACAAACATAATGCAGAAGGAAAGGAGGGGAAGGAGAAAAACATCAACCAAGCAAGCATAACTATGACATTGAAGCAAAATTCGGAAAGAGAGGGGGTTAGTTACCGCCAAGGACACAAACAGAGTACAGGACTAGACGCAAACAGAGTACAGTGTCTGTACTCTGTCTGTGTCCGTGGCGGTAACTAGCCCCTCTCTTTCCAAATTTTGCTTCATTTTCCGCCCTCGAGTCACTCCGTTTTGAAACTAATGACATTGAACTCAAAACTTGCGGAATGTAATTGTTTAAATTTCATTTGGGTGTTTTACGGTCTTTCCTTTAGTTTCGAATCCTATTGCAATATGTCTATCTATCTATGGATGTGTGTGTGTGTGTGTGTGTGTGTGTGTGTGCATCCAAGAAGGCTTCTTTGAGAGGAGCTTAGTGAAGAAGACGCCATGTAGTAATCAACAGTGACTTTCCTCGTTTTTCACTTGTGTTACACGCAGTAACCAATATTAACGGCAAGGATTCATTTCAGCTACAAACTCGGGAATATTCACTGTGAAATCGCTTTTCTTTCTTTCTTTTTTTTTTTTTTTTTTTTTTTTTTAGTCATCTCTCATAATGTAAATTTTCAACACTGCAATTTGTCAGTTTGTGTAATCATTTCCTTTTCCTTTTTCTTTTCTTTTTTTTTTAAAGATAACTGCAATTTTTGTTTTTTTTTTCTGCAACTGTTCTCTCATTTTTCTTTTTAAAGTGCAGGATGACTGCTGTTTGTGTATTTGTTTTACCGCTTTTTTTTCTTTCAGTTAAGTTCAGGATGAGTGTTCGTGATTATTACCGTTTTTCCAAAGTTATTATTTATATTCTGAAAAAAAAAAACACGAAAGTTAATAAATATAGTTCAACATTTTAATGCTTAAGTTTCTATTTAAAAAATCGAGTCCTAACTGTTAAAACTGATTCACAAAATGTGATAAATAGATTTCCATTTGCCTTCTTTGAAAACATACAATGAAAGTCACTTGTTTTCGGTTCTGTGGAGTTAAGACCCCGATCTGTGATTTGGCATTGAAGTGAACAGGTTTAAATCCGAATTATTGGCTTTACTGCAGGTCAGATCTGATATCACATGCCCATTTCTGATAAGCTATAGATAATCTGCACACATGGTAGGTTATTTCATTAGAAACCGTTGCTGTTTAGTTGTTGTTGTCGCTGTTTTTAAAATAAAACTTCATGGATCGTGCGTGCACACTCACGGACACACATGTTTACTCTCTCTCTCTCTCTCTCTCTCTCTCTCTCTCTCTCTCTCTCTCTCTCTCTCTCTCTCGTGCACGCACGATGCTACCATCCTCCACACACAGAGTGATGATACAACACACGCCCAAACTGAGATTGCTTTGTTGCTTTACGAAAATGCATCTAGACAATTATTCCATGTTCGCAGTAAGTGGATATTGAAGAAGGCGAGGTTTATGCTGTGGGCTAGACAAAAGTGAAAGTCATACTGTGAGTATACTAGAATACATATGTGAGCTGTAGGATATATTTTCTTGTTAGCCGTTATAACCTACTGCACGCAACTGTGTATTAATTTGTGCATTGGTTGCTTTATCATTTCAAGGCATCTACCAATTTTAACATCACTTAAGATTAATCATCTTAGCCCAGCAGATCGATTCAGAAATGTAGGCCAGTTTGAATGTTTATAGATTATCGACTCACAACCTTTAGATTCAAAACCTAAGATATAACACACACGCGTCCATGTGTGTGCAAGTATGGCTGTATACGTGGGCACGTTATTCGCCTTTCGGAAATCAAAAGAAAAAGTATGATTTTTCACATGATCTTTATTTGAACGGGAAAGTAAAATGTTGACTCATTTTTAATCATTTAGCTGAAAAATACAGGAATTATATTTGAACTTTCATTTCAAAAATCGGTTACGATTCGGTCTACACACACCAGCGCTGTTGTACCTGTAGAACGCATGGTGAATGTGTTATGCACATAGACACACATACATGCGAGCGAGCGCGCGCGTACACACACACACACACACACACACACACACACACACACACAGAGAGAGAGAGAGAGAGAGATCTGGGGGGCTAGTGCAGGAGTCGATTTCAATTACATTAAAGGGCAAATCACTCTGCTGGCTATGTGACAATGGGCTGGAGGAAGATTACTCGGCAGCCTCACTCCTGCCGTCACCTCTAATTCCATTATCCAGCCAGAGACGGAGCAAGATGAATGGCCCAAGTCGCCGGATCTCTTTGATTTAATTTCCACAGGCCAGTTTAGGCCCTCGGCCAGCCTGCCAACATTCAACGCTTCCTTGCTGTCCCCCACCCCTCCACCGCCACCCCCTCCCCATCCCTCACCTCGACGATCGGAACCTTTTTCCTTCCTTTCTTTTTAATCAGATCTTTAGGAAGAACTTTGATGCCACCATTTTTCTTAAAATTCTACAGGGGAGAGAAGTCTCATTTTGTCAGTTTTCGTGACGTGCGTTGCCTCCCATGAAGTTATTCCGCCGGAGAGATACAAACGCTGGCAGGGATTAACAGTGTTGGTTGACAGAAGAAGAAAGGGCCACGGGATGAATAGACAGGCATGGAGGGAAAACAGGAAAAGCTAATAATTTTCTTTCACGGGTTCGGTTCACGTGCATAGACGGCATGGGCGTTTCTTTTCTTTTCTTTTTTTTCATCGTTTGTTTTTCTTTTTTCATTTTTTTTTCTTTTCTTTTTCTGTTCTTTTAATTGTCGCTATCCTGTGATTGAGCGTTCCGCTTTTCGAGGTGTTGTTCGTCCTAATCTAGACCTCTTTGACATTTGCTGGGGGTGACGACCAGCGACCCCCCCAAGCTGATCAAAATTGAATGTGACAGCAAACACACATTTCTGACATGGGGGTGACGGATACGGCCTTTGGCCTGCGGATAATGGTGGGGTGAGGGAAGGAGACAATGAGGGTGATGGTGCAGACTATCGTGAAATCTCGTGCGTCTTTCGCAGCAAATCCGTCCTTCTGTGCTTTACTTCCGTGACCAACCAAAAAAACACGCAGCTAAGTGGTATGAGAGGAAGCACTACCCTCAAGCGTTCTTTAGTCGGATGGATTGCCATAAAGGGCGACAAAAACGCGCGGGAGAATTATTTGACTTTAATCATGATTCTTCAATGGCGACTTTCACCCCTGATGCGGCGACCAACGACAGAGTAGCGAAGGGCTCTTTGGTCTCGTTGGGCAAACAGTCGTGTGTCAACAACGAACAGGGCAGTGCGGTTTTGTGTGTTGATCTCTCCGCGCACGTGTTCCGCCTAACCGTCTCCCTACTACAACTGTCATTCTTGTCTGGTCCTTTCTCTTTACTAGTCACCGTGGGTTTGAGGTCCACGCTTTTGCCGACGATATGCCCTGCACTACGGAAACTGAACAAGTTCATGACATGAACAGTATTGTTTTGAATTGTGATAAATGTAAAATGACAGATGTTAACCAACAATTCTGTGTATGAAATCTCAGTTTTGATTGATTGTTACTAACTTGTTTAGGGTTAGGTCCTGTACAATTAATAAGTGAACAGCCCTTGGCTTGACAGATGTAATGTACGTAGCAGAGGCAAATAAAAAGATTTTTAAAAAAATCCTAGTTTCCAAATCTTCATTGTTTTGTAACCCACATAATCTTCAACACAAGCGAGGCAACACCTCTTTGAGGGATAGAAGTTAGACAGGAAATCTCCGAAGATAGTAATTTCCTCTGGTAGAACTATTCTGATGCTGTTTTTCATAATCTTGATATTATGTTCCACTCTCTGTAACTCGTATCCTGACATTATTTTCGTACTGTACAATTCCTACATGATACTGTCATCTTTACGTTACTACTCCTATCGTGCACAGTATCCCATAACATACAGCAGAACTATCCGGATACTACCGCCATACTTTGTACAACTGTCCTGAGGGTATCTCCCTTTTTCTGTCACTCCTGTCCTGGTACTGCCTCGCATACTCTACCACTCATATCCTGATATTGTCTCCCATGATCTACAACTTATTTATTGATACTGTCTTCCAGACCCTACCACTCCCATTCCGCTATTGTCATCAGTTCTCTGCCATTCGTGTTCTGGTACTGTCTCCAATACTTTACCACTCCCATTCCGATATTGTCTCCGTTCAGTACCACTCCTGTCCTGGGATTGTCTACCCTACCCAGCACTTTATCCTGATAGGCCTGCTGTTTCCGGTACTTGGACATTTCTGTCCTGGTCTTATCTCCCGTATTGCTCCACGTTTTTGTTGACATTGTCTCACCTCCTCAAACCACTCCCATCCTGACAGTCTCCCATTCTCTGTCACGCCTACCCCAATACTGTCTCCCGTGCACCACTGTTCTTATCCTGATGTTGTCTCCCATACCGTATTTCTCCTATCCTTGAAATATCTCCCATACTGTAACACTCCTATCCAGCGGCCCGTTGTCAACAGAGCATATATTTCCATGTATTCCATGCATACTTAGTGGACAGTTCATGGCCTTCCATCCTAACGCACCACGAGGTCCCCCACACCTGCCCTCTCGCTTCCCCTTTCCTCTTTTCATTCTCCCGTCTAACACGATCCACCGCCCCAACCCTATTCAAAAAAAAAAAAAAAAAAAAAAAAAAAGAATTTGTAGAAAGAACAATCGAAATTCAACAGGTTAATATGAAAAACACAGGCTGAACGTCTGGAAAAACAGAGAATCGGTAGGGAGAGGGGAGAGGGGGGGGGGGACGAAAAAGAAATAGGATCTAAAGTGGGGAAGGGTGGGGGTGGGGTTAAAAAGAAAGGGGGTAGAGAGGCGAAGGACATCATAATCTTGAAAAGTTAATGCGTGTAGTACTGATGGCAAAACACGGAGGATACAAAACCTAAATAAATCTGAGGGCACTCGCTGCCTCTGAATTGACATGACAACCACTCAACCAACATTGCTTCCTTAAGTATGATTTTGCATTTTGCACAGGGGGGGGGGGGGGGAGAAAAAAACAACCTAAGACCTGGCTTCGGAGGTTCAGTAGAGCGCGAGTTATTGGCAAGAAGACCTGCTGGGGGCAGCAGGTGCGTCAGTCTGAGATTTGAACCCACAGCCCGCACACCAGGACTGGCTGACATGAAACCCGTTCTTTTACTAACCGGTCCGCGAGGTTATCATAACAGACTCTTGGGGTTTTGATTTTCGTAGCACCCGCAGTTGGAAATAATTTCAAATAACGATCACTGGCCAACTGCGTGGATGATCCCCCTTTTATGTTGGTGGAGGAGGGGAAAAGGACGTTGTGCGTCTGAAACACACTCGCCAAGTGTTGAAATATAACGATAACGCAGCTCTCTCTCTCTCTCTCTCTCTCTCTCTCTCTCTCTCTCTCTCTCTCTCTCTCTCTCTCACGGACATACTGGCTTATGCACCCCCGCCCCTACCTCCTTGCACGCCCCTCTCCTTCTCTTTGAGGGACGCTGGGGGAAAATACCATTCGGTTTGTGCTGCTTAACAAAATAAAGCGACTGATAGGGCTGAGAAGAACGGGAGGTTGTTTAAACGTTTGGGGTATGTTTATTTGACTTTATTAGCTCATGTCTAACTTTGGAAATTGCTTGGTTTTGATTGCTATGAATTGGAAGGGGAAGAAAAAGTAAACGAAAAAAAAAATCTGACACACACAGACACATAGGAATAATGGAATTTTTTTCTCTTTGTTATACAGGGTACAGGTTACGACGTATTTCTTACAGGAATGCGGAATGATTTACACGTGCATTTGAAAATGCTCATGAGTCTGAAAAAGAATATACTTTTACCAATAAAAGTTTTGTTGTCTATTTCTGTTGCGTTCTTGAAATGGACTGATTTTACAATTTCACATCCATTCTTTTCAGTTCTGTAAATGTTTCTATGGTTGGGTATACATTCTGTTCAGTTCTATAAATGTTTCTATGGTTAGGCATACATTCTTTTCAGTTATATGAATGTTTCTGTGAGTGGAAACAAATTATTTTGGAAACAAATTATTTTCAGTTCTACTAATGTCTTTATGATTGATCATCCATTCTTTTCACTTCAAAGAGTGTTTCTATAGCTGGACGTGCATTCTTTCTAGTTCTATAAGTGTTTCTATCAGTAGGCATGCATTCTGTTCAGTGCTAGAAATGTTTCTGTGATTGTATATGAAATGTTTGCCTCTTCTATGAATGTTAGTATGAATGGACGTGCATTATTTGCAGCTCTGTCAAAGTTTCTGCGACTGGGCATTCATTCTTTTCAGTTAATGTTTATACATTGACCCTACACTCTTTTCGGTCCTTTAAATGTTTCTGTGATTGGACCAACATTCTTTTCAGTTTTATAAACGTTTCTATGCGTTCTTTTCAGTTCCATAAATGTTACTATGATCAGACATAGGCCTACATTCTTTTCAGCTCTTTAAATGTTTCTGTGATTGGACATACACTTCTAAGTTCTGATTCGTTTTCATAATAAAACTAGGAAAAGAATGTATGTCCAAATCATATAAACAGTCGCTTCAAGAACGCAACAGAAGCACAAATAAATAATTTATAGGAGTAGTCTCTACTTCTCAGATTCAACAACATTCTTCAGACGCAAGATGAAATCCCCTGGCAGTAGTCACAAATAACAAATCAGACTTGTCAGGAGAGGATACGATAATGAAAAGCAGTTTAGAAGGAATTATATATGGGAAATATTGCAGACACATTCTTTTTACTCCTAAAATTTGATACTCAAAAATCTATTGACAAAAAAAAAACTGTACTCTTTTACAAGGAGTACAGTATGGAAAGCAATGCAGACAAATTCTTTTTAATCGTAAGAAAGCATGGTACTTCAAAACATTTTTTTAATGTAGTCGCTTTATCACGTTAAGTTTTATGCTGTTTTAAACTGAAAAAACAAATGGAATGCAAGCGACGCGAATGTGAGACACAGGAAGGGGCCCATTTATTTATGTACTCGGTGTCTGTCTTTATCAATATTGTCAGTATCATTTTCTCTTGTTCGTTTATTTTCTGTTACATGTTTTACATAACTTACCAGTGGTTATTAGTTATGTTAGTTATTGTTTATTCCACACCACAAACTAAGCGAATGGATTCGAATACTGGCATTCATGAAACACTTCGTAGAATTTCTTTTGGCACTAATGTATAACCAACACACCTGACTTTGAAAAGCCGACTCGAAAGTGTTGCAAGTTACATGGTTATTGTCATAACGTAGTGCTTGTAATGGCTTCACCAAAAAAGGAACATTGGTTTAAAGAGGGAAAAGTTCGTAACTTTTTCTTCCTAACTGAACAGATCCATGGCCTGCAAGAGTAGGCAGCCTTCATGTCGCCTCCGTGGTCGGCTTGGCTATTTAGGTAGCTGGAAACTCTGGAACACCTATATGTCCATGGAGAAAAAAAAAACAACAAAAAACTTCATTGTTTTTTCTCTTGAACTGGAGACAAGCAGGAATAATGATTTTTTTTTTTTTAAACGGAACGGAGGTACAGCTGTTATTGTTGTCGTTAGTGGTGGTGGTGGTGTTTTATATAATTTCAGGAAACTTCAGTAGCATGAAATACCAATGTTTAAGTAGAAAAAAGAAAGTAAGCGCGCGAACACACACACACACACACACACACACACACACACACACACACACACACACACACACACACACGCACAGAGGAAATCCCAAGCAAACAAAAAAGTAGCTGGGCCAAACGCAGCCAACAAATAATTAACTTAGTCAGTTAACAGCTCGGGTAAACTTTTGTCTCTGCAGTTCGGTTGGCCCGCGGGCAGAGTTAAACATCCATTTCTGTCAGCAGATAAAAACAGTCGGATAAAAGACTTGTATTATGTATTGTGTCGTGATGCATTTCATTCAAGCGCTGTGCCGTCTTGTATCCCCCCTCCCCCCCCTCCCCTCGTGTCTGCAATCTGTGAACGAGAACAGCGCCATGTCTGGGAGAAAGCCTGCA
Organism: Conus canariensis; assembly: GCA_033310375.1. Lineage (NCBI taxonomy): Eukaryota > Metazoa > Mollusca > Gastropoda > Neogastropoda > Conidae > Conus > Conus canariensis. The sequence continues at coordinate 28,207,319 of CM065722.1, forward strand.
ACATTCATGACTCCCCATCGGCGCTCACTCGGGGGAAACCGCGGACCGGAAATCACGTTTCCCTTTCCCGCGGACCATCGAAAACTGTAGCAGCACGGTTGCAGCTGCTGCCGAGCCGAGCGGAGCGGGTGCGTGCTTGCACGCGTTGTCGCTTCTTGTGCAGTCGTTCTTTCGGGGGGAGGGTGGGGGGGGGGGGGGGGGGGGGGGGGGGGGCGACCTTCTCAGTTGTTGAGCGATTGTAGTCGGGTCGTTTTGTGACATTTGTCGCGGTATTCACGCCCAACGGAGGTTGGTCGCGGAGCCCGGTCCAAGAAGCTTTCTTCATTAAACTTTTATGGCAGGTTGTGGGAAAACACGGCTTAACCTTCCACTCCTTTGCCTTTTCGCCCGTTACCTCCCTTCCTTTTGTCCCTCCCCCACACACTCCCCTCCCCCCTCTGCCTCATACACCTTTTTGCCCCCCCTCCCCTCCTCTCCCACCCCCTCCCCCATCTCCCACCCCCCGATGAGCGGCCCACGCAGCGCTCTTCCTTGCCTGGTGCACTGATTATCAGACACTAAACGTTTTCTCGTTTTGTCATCTAATTTCCGTAATTGCCGCCACAGTTGACTGAGAAAACGCAACCCACGCGGGGGGGTTTCGGTCAGGTGTCTCGGAGATTGTGTCTAGTTTGCCACGCCACAGCTAAAAGCGCATGAGGTAAAAGAGGCTGCAGCTGACGAATGGAGCGGTTTTGGTTTTGGTTTCTTTTTAAAAGTGTTATGCAAAATAGATATGCTTTTACATTAACACACAAACACACATGTGCGCGCGCATGCACGCATACACACGCACGCGCGCGCGCTCACACACCCACACCCACACACACACACACACACACACACACACACACACACACACACACACACAAACTCGTGTAGATGCACACTGACTTTTAGTGTGTGTGTGTGTGTGTGTGTGTGTGTGTGTGTGTGTGTGTGTGTGTGTGTTTCAATGCATAAGACGTATGTGATTTACCACCACAAAGTGTTTTGATCGGCATTCCTTCCTAACTAAAGAAAAATCATAATCATTATTGCTATTCATGACTGCAGTGATGATGGCTCGTCTTCATATTCTTGAATTTTGAAGTTTCTTGGCAGTCGTCTACACAAAAGAGACTTGATTTCCGTAGTAACTTAATAATGTCACTACTGTGTACGATGATCACAGACAGTAAATTTTTCAGTAGATAATGACTGGAAGATCATGCACAAGGTTTCTTTGTTTGTTTGTTTTTAAATACAAACATATCAGTTGAATAACGGATACATAAAACAAATACACAGAAAAGGGGTCATCGTATTATAGTCTCGCTTGAAACAACCAACATTCATACTATTGAGGTATCATACGCTTCTTCACTCGGCTCGGGGACAAGCGAATTCTTCGTGCGTGCAGTGATCTGCTGAATTTTGAATCAGACCCGGACGCTCGGATCAAGTGCGCAAGAATTGATTTTGATCACAAATGTCGTAAGCCTTCCGCCAAGATTTAGCAATGTGGGCCTTAATTTCCTAACAGCCAAACAGATTTTTCTTTTCTTTTCAAGCAGAGCGGACGCACGTGCATTACCGAATGCTTGGTCTGGCAATTGCATTTTCCGAAATGTTGGGATCGGCGGTCGAGTTAAAACGGTTCTCAAAGGCGAAAAGTCTTTGGCCTGCATTCAACAGAATCATAATAAGATCGATGGAAAGCGTGCATAAACAGAACAAATTTATGGGAGAATAAATAAAAAAAATTGAACGATTGTTATTGCAAATACCTGTCATATTTATGTAAGGGGAAGTTTGCGCGATGAATTATAGTGAATGTAGTTTGTTTGTCACTTTAGTTTTGTTTTTCTTTCGATTTGTCTGCAATTTTTCGTACCCCTCGCCCCTCTCATCCCCACTCCTCATCCTTCATCCCACATACACACACCCTACCACCACCTCCTCTCCATCATTGAGAAATCTTTAATTTAGAACACAAGCTTTAAAGTAATTCATATAAATATAAAATGGATATCTGGCAAACAGCATAGCAGAAGGAGGAGGAGAAAGAAAAGAAGAAATAATAGAAAAGGAAAGTCAAACTGAAAAAAAAAAAAAAAAAAAAAAACCATGAAAGCAGATAATCTGAATCAAAGAGCATGTCTGTCTATCCTTGTCTGTCAGTCTGTCTCTGTCTCTCTCTGTCTCTCTGTCTCTGTCTCTCTCTCTCTCTCTCTCTCTCTCTCTCTCTCTCTCTCTCTCTCTCTCTCTCTTATCCTTCCACCTATCATCCACTGGAAGTGTGACTACATTCACGCCGGTCTGTGATACTGTAAGCCAGCTATCCCCGGGGAAGGGTTTCAGCCCCCACATGCATAGTCACTCGTAAGAGAGGACATCGCACTGCAAAGCTTTATACAAATATCTTCTCTTTTTTTCTGTTTTAGGGATGCCAGGTCTTTAAAAAAAATTGTTGGGACATCATTGAGTGCATAGCTACGCTCGCGGTTGATGGAAATGACAAAATCATGGAACCAGAGTCACTGGAAAATCCTTTTACGCGACAGGCATATGTGTATAAGTGTCTTGTTAGGGGTGGGGGTGAGTGGGGTGCTGCGCATGGGGTATGGCCTTTTTTTTTTTTTAAGTTGACACTGAAGATGATTTTTTCTTTTAAATAACTTGCACTACAAAAAATACTTTTGTGTCTAATTTTAATTGACATCGATGTTTTCTATTTATTTCTCTTGAAAATTTTGTTTTCGATTAACGCTGAAAATGAATGCAATGTTCGTGCGTGTGTAAGTCTGAACGACAACGAAAATTGATTTTCTTTTTTCTTTTCTTTTTCTTTTTCTTTTTTTTGTTCGTTGGTTTGTTTTCGTTTACAACCGATGCTAAAATTACTGTTTTTGTTTCCTTTGTTTTGACAGATTCTGAAAATGTTGGCTTTTCTGTTAAAATAAACTTTTCTTCTTTTGCTTATAATTTGAAACGGAGAATTATGGTCATTTTTTTGTTGCTGTTTGTTGACGTTCAGAATGACCCCCCCCCCCTCCCCCCCCCCCCCCCCCCCCCCCACTGTTGTTTAACTCTCCTGAAAATTCTAGTCCACCCCCTCCCTCCAGCTCCCTTGTTTTAAGTGACTGCAAAACAATCGTTTTTTCTGTCGTTCGTTGTTTTAACAGGGCCTGGAAATAATGGCTGCCTTCTTGTTTTGTTGCGTTTTCCGAAATATTTCCCCAAGTGGTTTTATTGACCTTACAAATGTAAACCCCAACCGCCTCCCCCCTTCACAATAGAATTAATCTAAATCGCTTTTCATAGATACATCATACCATGTAATATTTCATCGCAGGGGTTTCGGGTGCCTCGCCAAGCAGCAGCCGAAGCTCTCCCATCAACATCAGCGTGTCGCCCCGACCCCCCAAAACCCCCAGCCCGCCCCTGCCCATCTCCCACGAGGTGTCGGCGCTGGGTTCGCCGCATTCCGTCGGGTCGCTACCCTCCGGCCGTTCCTTGTCGCCTGGGGCCGGCCACATCGGCCCCGTGAAGAAGAACTCCCCGGGACTGCTGTGTGTGGTGTGCGGGGACACCTCCAGCGGGAAGCACTACGGCATTCTGGCCTGCAATGGCTGTTCTGGCTTCTTCAAACGCAGCGTTCGTCGTAAACTTATCTACAGGTTGGTGTTGTTGAACTAGTGGTATTAGTTCCGTGTCCTATCTGTTCGTTTGCTTATTGTTTCTTTTTTTTTTTTTCTTTTTTTTTAATGTACATGATTGATCGAAGAGTTGTTTGTAAGCATGTCTGTCTGTCATTTTTCTCCCGTTCGAGAAGTGTGTTCTTATTATGATAAAGAAACGATTACAATCGTGAAAGTTTTACGTGAGCATGTATGTGTTATGGAAAGTTTGAATTTGTGTGCGTGTGTGTGTGTGTGTGTGTGTGTGTGTGTGTGTGTGTGTGTGTAGTGTGCAGTGTGTGTGTGTGTGTGTGTGTGTGTGTGTGGGTGTGTGTGTGTGGTGTGTGTATGCGCGCGCGCGTGCGTGTGCGATTCCCGTATATCTGTCTTCCGTTTCCTATCTGTCTGTCCGGGATTAATAAAATTAATAAATTAATAACATTAATAAAAGCAAGTAATGTAGGACAGATGATCACCAGCTTTCTAAATTTTGAAACATCAGAACCAGGGAGCAAAGAGTTGATACAATACGCGTCTTCTTACCTCACAGTGAGTACTCCTCGCAATGAAGAGAGAGAGAGAGAGAGAGAGAGAGAGAGAGAGAGAGAGAGAGAGAGAGAGAGAACGCATCAATGCGGCACCTCTGTTCCTCCTACTGCATCGTATTATTACCAGCTATAAAAATGATGATGATGGTGATGGCGGTGATGATTTGTTGTCATTGTCGTTGAACTAAATCATTGGTGTAGTACATGGGGTTACATTTATTAAGTCTCTTATTTTTTTGCATGTCGTATCACGCCACCGATCCTTTTTTCCACACACATTTCTTCCTTGCTATTACCTAAAGTAGAGTGCGACGGTGGCTCAGTGGACGAAAGATTGGCTTAGGGAGCAAGTTGAACCTGGATGCGTGAGTCGATGCTCTCAAAGGGCAGGGTTTTCCCCCTCTCTCCACTAGACCCCAAAGTGGTACTAAGTCTTCCGGATGAGACGATAAAGGGAGGTTTCGCTTTTTGGATGCACTTTGCGCACAATACAGAATCCATGGCAATAATAGTATTGTCTCAGGACACGTCCGTCGAAAACATCACGGTGATAAGTAAACAACGAAGATATACAGTGGAAAAACAACAATAAATAATGATAATAATAATAACAATAATGATTAAACAAACAAACAAAAAAGAAGAAGAAAAAAAGCCCAGAAACAAACAAACAAAAATCAGAGAGAGAGAGAGACAGAGTGAGAGGCACTGTACCATGCCGACATGCTCTTCACGGGAGAGCAGCCCGAAGTCCACAGACATTCCAGTCGCAGGGTACCATGGGAATTCAATGCGGTGCAGTATTGTGCAATACAACGTAGACATAATACAATGCAGGACAATGCAATGCCATGCAACGCAATACTGTACAAGACAGTACAGTACAATAAAGTAAACACTGTACAATGCAGCGCAGTTAATTAACTGATGTCGATTTGATTATTGTTTTTTTTTTTTAATTTGCTCTCTGACCCCCTGTCCTTGACAGTAATATAGTGGAATATAATTTTGTCGAGTATAGTACAGTACAGAGCAATACAATACAATACAATACAATACAATACAATACAATACAGTTTGTAGATTTTTTATTATGACGTCGATCCGTCAGTGTTTTTATCATTTCCCCCAGTCCGTGACAATCAAGTCCTTCAGTACAACACCTTACAACAGAATAGGCCTACAGTACGATTGTTTGCATGTTGCTTTGATCTGATCGTTGATTCTGGTGTTGTTGATCCATCCATTTCCACCTGTCCGTGACGGTATTGCTGTATAAAACACCACAATACAACACACCAACAATACAACAACACAGTGCAGTTTATTTCTTTCTTGTTGTCGATAGGTTAGTTGATTCTGATGCTGATGTCTGGCTGTTCATTTAGTTGATTCTGATGGTGATGTCTGTCTGTTCAATTAGTTGATTCTGATGCTGATGTCTGTCTGGTCAGTTAGTTGATTCTGATGCTGATGTCTGGCTGTTCAATTAGTTGATTCTGATGCTGATGTCTGGCTGTCCAGTTAGTTGATTCTGATGCTGATGTCTGTCTGGTCAGTCAGCTGATTCTGATACTGATGTCTAGTTGTCCATT
>CM065722.1:28218162-28253162 GCA_033310375.1 Conus canariensis
GAGATTATGGAAGGGAGGAGGGGGAGCGGCAGTGGACATGTTGTATACAGTTAGAAAAGGGGACACAACAGTTTTTGACGTGTTTATTGTGACCATGTTAGTGCAAAAAGATATCAAAATATCTAGAGATTTTTTTTTATGCATCAGCTCCAGCGTGCGCATCACGGGTTATTCATGAGAGATTTGTGCTGAATGTAACTGTAAGCCCTACTTGTACTGAAACTAATTCTATATAATTTGGGGAAAGAGGAAAATACATTCAGCGAAATCTGAATCTGAATCAAGGCTTGATGCATTTTATACCCTTATTTTCAAATCCCGGTACAGCATGGTTCATTGCCTTACTTGCTTCACAGTGGATGATTTTTTACAGCTTCTTTTGTTTTATTTCATGCTTTATTTTGTGTTTGAAAGGAAAGAGGAAGGGACAGAGAATAAAAATGGCGTTTTGGGAGTGACTTATTTACAGGTTTTAACTTTCTTAAGTATTAATCTGTTGAGCTGGAAATATTATGCTCTCGATTCGTGGAGTTGCTTTTATTTTAGATGTGGGATCTCGACCAAGAAATCAAACGTGTGTCCATGAAAAACAAAAAACTTATGAACTGATGAAACAACAACTTATTAAAGTAACAAACCATTTTCAATATCCACCCAGAGTGTTTGTTGATTCATATAGATTTTGAATGATATTAGCCACAGGCAGTTTTGATACTGACATATACCATCAGCGTTTGCCCATCTTTGAAGCAGAAGAGTGTGTGTCCTGCGTTTAGACTAGAAAGTATAAGGAATGAGGTTGGTCGTGGATAAGTTTGAGATTGTGACAATACTGAACCACGTGGTTAAAGTACCTAGAAAACAAAACAAAACGATGCACAAAAATAACAAAACAACGGCAACAAAAAAGCGTTCACTAAGGATAAATTTTCGGGCCTTTAGATTAATCACTCATACGGACACACACACACACACGCGGCGCGCGCGCGCGCGCAAAATTGAAAAGAAGACAAGCCAGTATAAGAAGAAAAAACGAAAATCTTTTGTTTCCCCCCTCACAAAATATTGCCCATATTTTTTGACAGATGAAAACATTGACGTGACGTCAGTGGAACAAGAGCGCCCTCTGGCCCTCCAGCACGTGAGCACGAGCGCCGTGTACGCTGAGAGCGCCCTGTATCCTCCTGGGCCGGAGACCCTGTACGAGTGCTCTGCCCGTCTTCTCTTCATGGCTGTGAGGTGGGCCAAGAACCTGCCCTCCTTCGCTAACCTGCCTTTCAGAGATCAGGTAACATTGCCTCCCCACGCTCCTCCCTGTTTCTTCCCTTCATTTTCTGTCTTTTCGTTTTTCATTTTTCCCCTTTCTTTTCTTTTGTTTTCTTTCTTTCTTTTTTTTTTTTTTCATTTTCTTTTAGGTCGAACATGGGCCGATAACTTAAGCTAGGTATCGGCTTGCTTGTGCGCACATCAGTTCGGTCCATGCACTAAGAACAAGCGAGTTAACTTCTCTCAGTATAAAGAATTCACAAGCTTTCCAATTCTACACCCATCCTACATGTGCGCAGACAACAGCAGAAAACTATATATGAATACAAATTGGCGGTTATGAAAAGCTGCCATTGACTTTTTGAAAGTGACGCGCTCAAGAGACTAGCAAGCCTCACTTAATTATCATCTGTTTCTGTTAATGGTTCGTGGTTACAAGCATACGCATACGCACGAAAAAAACAAAACAATACACACACACACATACACACACACATGCGCGCGCGCGCGCGCGCGCGCACATCGAGCGCGAGAGTGGTTGTATTTTGGTCATTTTTCTCGTTGTTGAGTAAGATCCATCTAGAAAATAGTGGATTTGGGCAATTAATGACTGCAATCCTTTTTGTGAGTATTGTTTATCAGACAGCACTATCTCACGGTCTTCACAATCTGTTCCCCACAACACCTGAAAAACAGAGAGAGAGAGAGAGAGAGAGAGAGAGAGAGAGAGAGAGAATGTGTGTTAACGGTTAAGTCGGTGTGTTCTGTTCTCTCGACAGTCTGTGTGTTCTCGGTAAAGTCTGTATCTTTTCGGTAAAGTCTTTGATATTATCGCCAAAATAGATGCAAAAGGAAATGGAACATATTCGAAGGGGCTTAAATTCTGAATCCCCTTTCATATTCACCTAGTCTATGATCTTCTTCCCACCTCTAGTCGACCTACTCATTCATTCCGTCCATGTTCTCGCTGAAGTCCTGTGTTGACAAGTATGCTAATGCTGTTGAAAGAGGACTGAATTGTGTTAACTTTTTCACAGATTCCTGGCTCTTCTCCTCTTTTCTTTTCGAATCTCCCACATCCAGCGGTGGAAGTGCTGAAGAGGCCTACTGTGCGTTTTCTATTCCGCGTACTTTACACTTTTCGTCTTTCTCCTTTCCGTTTCTGTCTGGATGTGCGTTTTCCCTTCTGATTATTTTATCATCGTATCATTTCTTTCGCTCCATTTTCCTAAAGGAAGAGATGTTTGGAAAACCGGAGGGAGGGGGAGCGGGAGGGGAAGGGTACGTGAGGTGTGAGGTGTGTGTTGTGTGTGTGTGTGCGTGTGTGTGTGTGTGTGTGTGTGTTGTGTGTGTGTGTGTGTGTGTGTGTTATGTGTGTGTGTGTGTGTGTGTGTGTGTGTGTGTGTTGTATGTGTGTGTGTGTGTGTGTGTTATGTGTGTGTGTGTGTGTGTGTGGTGTGTGTGCGCGCGCGCTGTGTGTGTGTGTGTGTGTGTGTGTGTGTGTGTGTGTGTGTGTGTGTGTGCGCTAAAATCTATAGTGAAAAGCACGTGCAAAACAGTTTCAAATGCATGTCAGAAACCTATGATACGCTGTAAAATACAGATCATCGTGTTGCCAACTGTTAAGCACAGTGTAGTCATAAACCCTCTATGTGAGAAAGTTCTTAGTCTCCTCTCCATCCCTCTTTCTTAGAGTGATTCTGCAGAATGAGGCTGTATATTTTAATTCGAAAACAGCCTCTGTCTCTTGACCTTCGTATACCTGTAGTGAAAAAAGGTCTTTGTAATGAATTCATATTTTCTCATTAATGCACTAGATAGTTCTGTGTTCCTTCATCTATTTGTGACTTTTTTTTTTAAAGATTCATTAACGACATCGTAATTTTGAAATGTTAGCTTTCCGTCTGTCCTTTCTCCAGTAATTCAGTGTTTCTAGTTGAAGAGACCTAGACTGTCTTCACTTCTAAACCCAACGTTCTTTTTCTCCACACCTCTGTCACCAGGCTCTTCTGTTGGAAGATAATTCTGTCGACTTCTTTCTTTCTTTTTCTTTCTTTTTTTTTTACCCTTTCCCTTATCTTTCACTGCCCATCCCATCAGCATCACACGATTCTGCAGAGAATTTTCAACTGGGCTCATCTTCCTGCTTGCACGTACGACTTTGTTCTGTCTTTAAGGGATGATTCTATCGGACGGATTCCCTTTTTGTGTCAGTGCTTTTCTTAGGAATTAGACGACTCTTTTGTCTATCTGTAATTCTCCAATTTGTCGGCAGACGATTCTGCTGGAATGTATATAATTTGTGTCTTTCCGTTCACGCCAGCGTAAGCGTACTTTGTTTCTTTTTTTTTTCTCACAGGTGATTCTCTGTTCACTCATGTCTTAACGTTCATTGTCTGTTATCAGATGAGTCGCCCGTAAGTCATGTCGTAACATCCCTTCTTTGTTCACAGGTGATTCTCTTTCTCTCGTGTCTGAATGGCCGTTCTCTAGTCAGCGATGGTTTTATCTTAATAATCCTCTGTTACCAGGTGATTCTTCTCTCACGCATGCTATGACATTTGGATTCACAGGTGGTTCTCCTTTCATCGGTGTCTAGCTGTCCCACCTCTGTTCATAGGCATTTATCCTTCAACTCAAGTCATATCGCGCCTTTCTGCTCCTCGTCCATAATTTTTTTGACACATAATCCTCAACGCTCCTCCTGTCAATCCACAGGTGATTCTGTTGGAAGAGGCGTGGAGCGAGCTGTTCTTGCTGTGCGCCATCCAGTGGTCCATGCCCATGGAAGCCTGCCCCCTTTTCTCCTTGCCAGACCACTTCACCGTCCCCCCAGCCGCCCCTGGGGGTCCCGGGCACAAGGTAGTCGCCCTACTCCGACATGCGCGTGCTGCAGGAGAACATGGGCAGATTCAAGGCCATTCAGGTCGACCCGGCCGAGTTTGCCTGCCTCAAAGCTATCGTGCTGTTCAAGTCGGGTGAGTATGTTTATGTGAGCAGTGTGTGTGTGTGTGTGTGTGTGTGTGTGTGTGTGTGTGTGTGTGTGTGGATGGAGATGAGGAGGTGGGGGACAAGGATGGACGTGGGGAAGATCGGGTGGGCGGGGAAGAGAGAGAAGAGGGGGTGAAGGTGGAGTGAATGCTTACGTGTGGAAAGATAGGGGCATACATGCATGTGAACAGAAGTGCAGGCATACGGATACATGCCATGACATTTGGCAAGACTGGACGCATATTTCTTACGTGTTTGTAAAACATATACCTAAATGTGTAGTCACAGCCGTCTTAGAAGAAAGACACACACACACACACACACACACACACACACACACACACACACACACACACGCACACGTTCGCGCGCGCGCACACACACACAGATGCAGAGAGAGAGAGAGAGAGAGAGGACAGGGAACTGGGGTGGGGGGATGATAGGAAAGGACGAAGAGAGATGGAGGGGAGGGGGGGGGGGCTAATGTAAGAGAGTTAAAATAGGTGTTACACGGACAAAGAGTGAACCAAAGACGGTTCAAACCATAGTATTTTATCTCTGTTCACGTTAAACTTTTGAAGTCTTTAAGAACAAAAATACAGCAGAATAACGGGAGATAAACAGCAGAATAACGGGAGATGAACATTATTGTACTTTGCACACACACACACACACACACACACACACACACACACACACACCACACGCACGCACGCGCGCGCGCGCGGCGAGAGAGAGAGAGAGAGAGAGAAGAGAGAGTGTGTGTGTGAGTGAGTGAGTGAGTGAGCGAGTCGGAAAAGAAATGTAGAATTTTCAGCTTAAGAGAGAGAGAGAGAGGGAGGGACGGACGGACGGACAGAAAGACAGACAGAGTTACGAAGGGCAGAAAGACAGATAGATGGATAACCTGAACCTCACAGCCGAGCCCTGTGTCCGCGTTGCAGATGTCCGCAGCCTGAAGGACGCCCCACAGGTGGAGAACCTTCAGGACCAGGCACAGGTCATGCTGGGACAGCACATCCGTGCACACCACCCCACCCAGCCCTTCAGGTAGATATACAGTGCAGTTATTTCAAGACAACTGAAAACAACAGTTAAGGAGCAATTGAAACAGTAGCATTAAAAATCCCTTTTTCATTCATGAAACTAGGTCCATAAAGGACAGCAAACTATATGCTCTCGATCTCTCGCTATTTCAAAGTTAAGACCCTCTCTGTGTGAGCTGTGACTGGTTTGCTTGTGTACGAATATATGAAATATGTTTTGTCCGAATTGCTATGGGAGATGAGAGTGTTTCGCATATATGCAAGTAAAGGATATTACGCGTATGTATGAGAGGAACTGGAATGGGAGATATTCTTTGTTTTAAAGCTGATACCTAATCTTACACGCAGTTTCAGTTAGTATTTTTAGGTTGCTTAGTGTGTGCTGCTCAAATGTCTCTTCACTTCAACATTTCTGCCCTGTTAGGGTTTTGAATAAAGTTAACTTGATTGTTTTAACATATTCCTGCTGCTTTTCTGATCAATGTCGCACACGCAAAATAAACGGCTTAGTCCTGTGTAACAAAATAGAAACTTTTTTTTAACTTGCTGCGATAAAAAAAAAAGTACAAACGGAAAAACTGACACAGAGAGAGACAAATTTCATCATGTTAATAGATGGGTGTACCGACTAAGGGTTGACGGGTCAGTAGATCTGGCTGTTTGTGACAGTTTTTCAGGTTTAGCGTCTGCACTCATCTCAGGTGAGACAGCATACGGTGATGAAAAACAAACCAACCAACCAACCCCCAAAATAAAAAAAAACCACACACACACACACACACACACACACACACACACACACACACACACACACACACGCGCGCGCGCGCGCGCGCGCACACACACACACACACAAACGGAAAAAAGCATGATCAGTATCGGGAGAATTCTTCAAACCTGTACTTGACGATCCAAAAAGACATGAAAAAATTCGAACATATTCTTTGGGGTTCCTGAAGAGATGAAAGGGAGGACGAAACATACCAATAGGCTGAGTGGTAAACTCTCCTGTCAAATTATTATCATTGTTATTTATGCAATTGCCTATTTTTAAGATGATTAATCTGATTTGTACCTTTCCTATTGTAACTATGGTTATCGTCCTCTTTCCCAGGTTTGGCCGCCTCTTGCTGACCATGCCTGCTCTGCGCTATGTTCCCTCAGATCGGATTGAGCGGCTGTTTTTTGGTCGTACGATCGGAAACATTCCAATGGAGAAGTTGCTGTGTGACATGTTCAAAAGTTGAGGTGCAGGAACGCACAGTGATAGAGAAACGTTGACAGGGGAGAAAACTTATAACTGACAAGTAGCATGCTACCAATTCGTTCAGCACCCGTACTTGAAACTTGCCAATGTACAGTGAAGTTATCACAGGAAAGGAGCGATTCGATACACGGTTCAGCAAGCCATGGGCAAATTGTTTTTTTTGTATATTGTACAGAACACAGAGCCTTGTGGTGTACATCTTTTACGTAGAGAGGTACCGCTGTTTGTATCTTCAATGACATAAAACCGTGAATCCATTTGCCAGTAAAGTAACTGCCATATATCCGAATGTTAAACGAACAGTTCACTTGTGAGTGTGTTTCATGGATACTCGATCCATGTCATTTTTAATACTATTCTCGTGTACAAGACTTGAGTTACAAAAATCTCTACATCTTGTACGACACGTGAAAAGTGAGAAAGAACACTTTTGTTCCCCCTCCACTTTCACATATATTTTTTAATTTATTGTGAGTTTATGGGATTCCTTTGTTCTGATTTGAATTATCATAGCGTTTCCTACTGCAGTAATTTGTACAAGAACATGGATCAGAACCTGATTCCAATTTAGAGCTTTACTGTGAAATGAAATAATCATGTGTACAAGACCTTGAAGCATACCAAGTCATAATGGCTTCTTTACAGCACGAAGGAAGTATGAACATGTGTTAAACACATACACACACACATAAAGGAAGTATGAACATGTGTTACACCACACACACATACATGCACACACACGCACACTTGCACCCATTCATCTTGAACACAACATAACCACATATAAATCTACACATAATGCATTCAGCAGAAATGTCTCCTTGTTTCGCATTTGCTTGTGAATGGGACTTTTCACAAATCTATAATTTAAAACAAAAGGTTTCTACAACAGTTGAAGGCATAAGCCCATTTAATTACTTCTCGAGTATTGGCCAACAATTGCTCTGTCAAATGATTTTTTCTGTAAGATGGGTCTGTAAGAACAACAACAAAAAAAGTTCAATGAGTATGCTCAGATGGATTGTAAGCAACTCAAAACATACTGATCACCGATGTTTCTGCCATGTAGAATGTAGGCCATTTTCATGGAAACATGGTTCTTGTAAATAAGTTCTTTTTTCTTCAGTTTCACTCATTTATTTTTGATACACACCGAGAGAAAATATACCTGACTGCTTAATAGTGATACTTACTTTAACATTTTGTTCCATGTGTCATCATTTCTTTGTAACACACTGAGTGGAGAGAATGCATTACACGGTCATTGAATATGGTTTATTGAATTTATCCCCTGAAAGGTCACTAGTTTGACTTTTGATTTTTCATTTAGAAAACATTAATAAGTGAAACAGGTGAAACTATAAATCTCAAGTAATAAGAAAATGGGAGTTGCATGAGTGTGGGTACATATGTTAGTGTGTGAAAATGCAAAACTGTTGGTGTCTTGTTCTAATCAAAGCTCATTGTGAAATGGTCAAGTAACCACGTCTCAATATTTATATGCTACAATCTGCTGTATATATTACATGTAGTATACATAATGAAGACAGTGCAGTTGAGATTTCTCTCGTGAGATGTCTGTACCAAATTTTAGTTTAAAGGACTGCTCATGTATATAAAGTATTGTATACAATACTTTAAAAGTGAATTAAACTGATGTGCAATATTTTCTGTCTGTATGTCTTAAACACACACACACACAGACACACACACACGGCTTAAAACGGGTTTTTCAGCCTATTTTTCAGATCATCCGTTTCCACCCACATCATGCCATCAAAGCTGTTTCAATTCCAAGTCATGTATCCTACATTTTTGGCAGCAACAAAACACTTTAGCCTGTTGTGAAATGTCCAGCAACCCAAACTGATCTATCAGTAATGTGCAAACATATGCCCATGAAGTGAGTTGCTGCTCTAGTCTGTCTTGGACTGATGAAGTTTTTTTTTTGTTTTTTTTCATGCACTTTTCTTCATAAGCACTTCACTGGTTGCTTGTGTCCATCTGAATAAATATCATCACCCAGCTGTTATTTTTTGTGGTGTTTACAACAGTGGATTTCTATTTGATTGTGAGAGATTCCCCCCCCCCCCCCCCCCCCCCCCCCCCCTTGATTTATAATCAATTTTTTCCCCATTTATTGATAATTCAGTTTTGAGCGCAAGAGAAGGAAAAATATGAACAAGCACACAACCAGAACAAATGAAGAATGCCACACCAACACTTCCGGTAACAATTACCAATGAATGCTTTATTTACCCAAACACAATCATCATTTCCTTTTCCATTCAAAGTATTCCGAAACTTAACATGTCTTGCTTGTGCCTTTCCTCTCAACTGAATCTTATTGCACATATCACAGATAATCAACCAAATATCTGATAATCATGTGGTGATAACACCCTTCACTATACAAGGAAACAAAATGCAACACATAATCGTGTTTAATACACACCAACAACAAAATCTCTCCCCAGAACTTGAAATAAAGTTGGAAAAACAGAAAAAAAAAAATCTGTACAAAAGTTCATGAATATTGAAGAAACAAGCCAAGTAGCTGTGGCTAGCAATACACATTGCAGCAGGGAATTTGCACATAGCACATTCCACAACTCTAAAGGAGCAAAAATCCCATGTTGATGTGATAGTTGGGATAGCACCCCATTCAAATGCTGAATGTGTTATGCCTTCACATGAAAAAAGAAATAACTGGAACCATATGTTCTAGTTTCATCATCTCAACAGATAAGCCTCTGAGAGTGGTTCCTTATTTTCCTGATGAACGCTTTAAGAATCTGTATATTGTCATGTATTTTTTCCTCAAAGCAGAAACCAGAACTTCACATCATCATTGGCTCCATATCGTGTTTCTATGGTGACCTCAATTTCAATTTCCCATCTACACCCACACCTGTGGTGAATATATGCAAGGCTTGCATATAAGTAGGTTTATGTGCACTATCCTCGCAGGATGTGATGCCCGACTCTGAAGATCACCCACTCTGCCCCGCCCTGTGATCAGCTAATCATTGTTGGCTGCAGGGGGTGCAGTAGATGATATGCTGTGTGTGTTACATTGAAACAGGCGACATGAAATACCTGCAAGGGAGCCAATGCAGTCTCTTTGATGGGTTGCCCCATGACAGATGGTGACAATTCCCTGTGAACTGCTGGCTAAAGATCAATGACACTATGAACTTTAGTACGGCTAAGTTCTGCAGAGCCAACATGAGCTGCATGCAAGTAATTCCGTTTGAGAAGACAAGGAAGTTATGAAGTAACACCACAAACAAACAAAAAAAAAACCTAACGAACAAAGAAATTGTCTCCTCAATCAGACCAACAAAATTCCAACTTTGTTTTACAATATATTTATTTTTCTTTTGATATTATTATTGAAAGACAACAACAACAAAAATACAGCAAAAAGGATAAGTCTGAAAATCAAATAGAAGAAGAAAGATAATTTGCAGTGTAAGAAAAGCAACATTTTGAAACAAGTATATTTTCATCAATACTGACAAATGCTGGGCCTTAAAAATAGAACTGTGCCAATATATCTAACCTGTTGTGATTTACTATCCACCTTCCCTATCTCCAACATAAATAATGAATGAAATTCACAATATATTTATAAGTCATATATTATTAATCATAATTCTGTATATGGGAAGAAAACCATTGTTGTAAAGCAAAATCTGCTTAAAACTCTCTCTCCTTACCATTGAATCCAGATCAAATTCTGAAAAAAAGAAACAAAGAAGCACATGCATGCGAACACTCTCATTCTCTCTCAAATAATACTTGAAGCAAACAGTTACGCTGACAATCTTCCTCGGTGCTGAAAAATCCTTGAAAGTTCAACGACCTCATTCTGTCGGTTTTCTCCCTGTCACTCCTCACTTCAAAACTCCATCCTTAAAATAATTTACAATGTAAGCAGAAACAGCAAACACACACAGGAACAATACCAACATAATGGCAGAAAGAAAATGAATAAAAGAAAGCGAGCTATCACCTACCTTTTAATCTGTATCAGTGCACATTAATGTGTACATTTATACGCATACATGTGTGTGCACACAAATATAGACAGATTTGACTGCCCATGTGCGTGAGTGTGTATGTGTGCATGTGCATGTGTGTGTATGTGTGTGTGTGTGTGTGTGTGTGTGTGTTGCATGTACGGATTTACATAAGTGGATTTTTCTTCTCCAGATCTAAGCTGATGAAATCCTAAGAGGATTTCTCAATGGTGCGTATGACTTGCGCAGAATCATTTGTGCAATGTACCAAAACCAGAGGGAGAACAAAGGCAGAGGCACATCTTCCCGCACCGACAAAACAGTCATGCAGAGAACAATTATTGTTCCCCTCAGATAGAACTTCCCTTCCTTTCTTTGATTTTTGCATATTGGATGATGATTTACCAAGAGTATTAGATACACCTGTAGAAGCATGGTTAATCACACACTTTACTATGTCAAAATAAGTCCATTAGGCTCTGGTGAAAGTGAAACTCAGATGAAGCCTGTTCGAATGCTAAAATGCTGATACATTAATTTCCTCAACAGCCTGACAAAAAGCATGATTTCTGCTTAGAAAAGACTCCTATAAGCATAGATAGTTCTACATATAGTCCTGACAACTATCTGAACGTTGTTCGTAACAATCACTCTAACTTAAATACACAACATTTCTGTCTTCAAAAAAAGATCTGTAACAGGCAAGGGGACACGTCAAAGCCTGTATGTATGATGTCCTCACACAAATACTTGATGACAGTGGTTTCTGTGAAAACCTCGTCCACTTGCTAGACCAACAGGCATCCCAATTTTCTGTGGTGCTTCTGCTTTACAGACGTCTTGGATCTGAAAGACAAAAAAAAGTACTGTGCACTATGACAATTTCTTTCATTTTTTGTGGGTTTTTCGTTTGCCGTTTTATCTGCTGTGCTTACCCCTGCCCAAGTGGCACTATCCAAACGCCCCTCATTCCAGTTTCCCATAGACAGCTACATTTAGGTTTGTCCTGTTGCAGTGTCAGCTCTGGCAGTCCAGAAGGATCAATCAGTTCTAAGTGATCACAATACAAGCCACCAGAAGGGATACTGTACTGCTGCCATGTCACTTGTGTTCAGTGGTGTTCCTTATGATCTGACGTATGCATGGGGTACTATCTGCTACGCCCCTTACTGAAGACAATAATTGCTTGGTTGCAGAGCCATAGTAAATCAGCATCCCCGGCAAGAGAATACCACAATGTCCATCCAAGACAGCCCCTCCTCCTTTCCCCCATGAACTTGCCAGGCACGGTCATGATGAGGAAATGAAAGTGAAGGTCACCCACCATGAGAGGATGGCAAGAAGGACAACAGAATTTGAGACTTTTCCTTACGGTAATAACCGAGGGTGAAGGTGACCCTGTAGCGTTCCACTCCTGTCTGAGACTACAAGACAGGCCTGCACTCCTGGCATCAGCCAGGCCCTTGAGATACAGACACCTGCAGTTTTGGTCAGAAAACTTGGATCAACACACTCAGACATGCTCCCTTTCAGTGGATGAAACTTGACTATGAGGGCTCCAGTCTACCCATTTAAGCCCATAGAACATCAGCTCTGGGTAAAATCTAGTTGGTGGAAACAGAGATGTCCCGCCTGACATGATCTCTGAGTTTCTAAAAGAGATTAACTTTTTTCAACTGATCTAAGATTTTACGGAAGAAAGATTTTTAACAAAGTTTCCGGTGCGTTTTTAGGTGTACTTTATTTTAAGAAGATGCGTGAATGGTGTTTTTTTTTTTTTTTTTTTTTTTTTTGTGACTTGTGAGTTGTTTTTAACGTGGTGACAGCCCTGATATGGCCCTTTGCGGTCAGCTGGGCTATAAGCAACATTACCTTACCTTACCTAGTTGGTGGAAAAAAAATTCCACAAATAAAGGTCTGTGATGGGAACTGAACATGTGACCTCCAAGCCTGCAATGATAAAGCCAGTGGGCCATGTGGGCTGAATGCAAAATGAAATTTTGATAAATTGTTATGACAGGCTGACAAATGGGAGGTCACAGGTTTGAACCAGATTAGATGCATTTGTGGGATCTTCTGAGAATGCTATAACCTCCAAAATGAAATCCAGGACCACACAGTCTCATCCTCTTCACGATAACTGATGTCTATTTCTTAGGCCTCATTGATGGACAAATATATCATGAAATAAAGCACAGTGAACAGGATGTTATGCACCTTCAGGTAAAAAGAATGAAACTCCACAGTGTGGTCATTCTCATCTCAACAGACCCTAATAAAATGCAGTAGCAAACCGCTTTCTGTGGGCCAGCATGAACCTCCTCTGCATTTAAGGGAAGGGAGACAACCAGGGTCCTAGCCTGACACTACCTGAGACTTGGAAGAACTAGGTTTCATTTTTACATGGAAGAGGATGAAAGGTTGGGCTCCAGGATTATTTCTTTACTTTGATTTCTTTTTTGTTTTATTTTCGTTTCTGAATCACAGCCTTTCTGTAACTGCCATCCTCTCTTTCAAAATATGAGATAAGCAGCGCTCTTAGACAGGTATGTCCAACAGGTACAAGGAGTGAGAAGCAGGCAAAAATCAGTAAGCGTTGCAGATTCAAACAGTGGAATAAATGTATGAAACAAATGACTTCCAGTTCCACAAGAAATAAACAAAAGCTTGTATGCAGAGTGATTGTAACAGCATGTCTCATGCAGACAGACAGACAGACACACACATTCAAAGCAGCGAGACATCTACTACTACAAAAAGAGAAAAACAACTTCACACACACACACACACACACACACACACACGCACACACACACACACACACACACACACACATACACTCTCTCTCTCTCTCTCTCTCAAAGTAGGCCTCAGGCTAAAAAGCCCACATATACACAAAACGACATAAACATTAACTCATCTTCAAACACACACACACACACACACACACACATGCACAAAACCCACCCCTTTTCTCAAAAGTGGATGGCATACTGGATCTGGGGTAGAGACTGGGGGAGACAGGACTGGATTGAGAGGACAACGTGGTCATTCGAATGGGAGGCGGTGGAGGAGGGGGACCAAACTCCTGCGACAGTCGTTCAAACAGCAGCTTGGCTGTGCGCAGGATCACTGCATGGGCCACATACTGCAGGACCAGTGCCCCAAACCCTCTGTAGAATCCCTGGAAAGCAGAATATATGACAGAAATAAACAAATCGAGCAACCAGTAAATAAAACAAATACACTGAAAAAGCAATGAATTCAAGGCACAAATTCAAGCAACGTTATTGTGTCTTACTGACTTAATGAATTTATTTTAGACTGATGCTTTCACTGAAAAATAAAAATCTACAATTCATGAACAAATAAATGAGTAAATAATGGCTGAAAATAAAATCTGAAGGCAATGTCTTAAGAGGTCAGGTTTGACCTGAATTACAATGTCTCACTAAACTGATCCACTTCATGAACTGTTCACTCCCTCCTAAATAAACAAACAAACAAACAAAAACTAAGTACTGAAAACAGGTTACTCACATCAAACAAAGAGTTGTACATACCCTCCAGCAAAACTTGGGAAAGCTCAAACTCTCAAATGAAAATTAGGGTAGAGGCATACTGTTTCTATAACCTAATCAACCCATCATTTATATTTCGAGACCTAGCACCTGCATGATAGACGTTATAACTTTCAAGAGTACAATGCAACTGCATGCAAAATCAAAACAAAATTAACCACCTGGAACCTACGTTAAAGATGCCTTGCATCTGTTACAACTGAAATCTAACATGGAAGTGCACTGGAGTAAGGTTGTAAACAACCAGACTCTTAGTAGTGGGAGCAAAAACGGGGCTCTTTATCTTATGCATCCTAAAGCCCTATTGTCTGCACAGCATGGATATTAAGAACGAAACAAACAAACAAAAAAAAGAAAAAAAAATATCTTAAGAAAAACTCTCGAGTCTTGTCACAAAAATGACAACACACACATACTTGAAAAAAAAAAAAAAAATCACAAGACAGCAACTGACATCCTTATGATTGATACAACTGTAGGCATGCAGTGCTGGCTGTATCACCCAATCTGCTTCAATGATCATCCCAAAATTAAGGAGAAAAACCCAGTCAAAAACATGTTAGCACACACACACACACACACACACACACACACACACACACACACACACACACATACACACACACACACGCAGAGAGGTCCCCACTGGCTAATATCAAAGAAGAATGGACATCTAAACCTAATTCCAGAGTTTACAATATATCTTTTGACAACTTAGCTGTCAGATTACAATGACAGAGACAGCATGCTAAACATTCTAAGAAGAAGATAAGAGGGTGAAGACTTCCTGGAACTATGAGAGGTAAAGCAATCTTAAAGAAAAAAAAAAAAACCCAACCAACCAACAAACAAACAAACAAACAAAAACCCCACAAAACAGAAAGCCGATGACTCTTAAGAAATATAAAAATGCAGAGGATATTGGACACAGTTGACAGGAAATCTTTAGCCCAGAATCTCCAGGTGAGATGATGAATTGAAGAACAGATATACCGCCAAAAGGACCTCACCAACAGCGGCTGAGCAATGCTGCAGGGAAACACGTCAGTGAATCTCAAAGAAAAATATCAAGACACTGAAAAGCATGACTCAGACAAATGCACACACAACTTACACACACACAAACCAAGAGATCCTACAAACCGTACAAAGAGAAATAGAAAAAAAAAACAACAACACCAGAAACAAACAAAAAAAAACAACAACAACCAAGTAATGGATATGAGCTGTCTCTTATTTTGAAACAATTGTTCACATTTCAAGATTCCAGACAAAACTTCAGGAACTGAGGTCATGCCACAGAAGATTACACCCAGTAAGGAGCTAAAGGTAGGACTCCATCAAGCTGATGGTTATTTACTAAAAAAAAAAAAAAAAAATTTAAATTGCCCAATTCTACAATCTAGTATTTCAAAGCAAAATTTAAAAGAATCTTTTTTATTTTCTTAACATGAATACTAGAGCTATTTCCACAAATTTCAGTAACTATCCAAGGATTGAAGAAAGTTGCCGGTTTTGGGTGATGGAAGGAGTAGCAAGTTTGCCTTTGCAAGGGAGATAATCTTCACAAAAATTCCCTTTACCACCTATGAATAGCCATTCTCTCCCTTTAATAACCTTTCAGCATAAATAGATGCATGCTTTTATTTTTCATTCTCTTCTTCTTTTTTTTTCCTTTTCTTTGTTTTTTTTTTTTTTTTTTTTTTTGCTTTCGTTTTTTTGTTATCAATTCTCTGAACAATCATTTTTCTCATGTGAATATGCAATTGTGAAAATGTGATTAACCGGAGCAATGCATCAGAAAGGTTTTAATACCTACAGACTTCAGCCACAAACAAGATATAACAACAAACAAACAAACAAAACAAAACAAAAAAAAGGCAAAAATAAAACCAAGGAAATTAAAATGACTGACAAAAGAGACATAACCTGATCACAACCTACAGGGAAAACGACAAGCAGTTAAACCATGTCACAAAGTTTTCACAAATTATAAAGAAAGTCCTGCTTCTGATATCTTTTCCTTTTGTTGGTCAACTGCATTCAATGTGCATTTATGTGTCAAGAATTTAAGCTAATTTTCCTCTGCAAGTTTCATATAAACTAATTCTTCACAAAGTTCTGAACAACTCTGAAAATGTTCAAAGGCGTCTTCAGAACTCAAAGAGCTGGATTTCTAATGCAACATTTATCTTGATAATGTGTCATGTTCATGAATAACAATCCTGTACTTGTGATGATATGGAATGAGTTAGCACTCAAACCATGTCAGGTTTATTATAGAGTACAACATGTGATAAGAAAAAAAGAAAGTGATCTCATATAAATTTTTCGCTCTTTCTGTCTTACACCTCACCTCATGAGATAATCAAAACTACTAAAGCAATCGGTGTGGAAAAAAATCCTTAAACCAAGCTATTTTATTTCATACGATCTCTTCATCTGAAATCCTTATACCAAGCTATTTCACTTCATATGATCTCTCCTTCTGAAAATACACAGTGCTCCACTTCAGAGTCCTTTAATTACTCCTCCTAGTTCTAGGAATCAAGTAACTAAAAATGAAAAAATAAAGAGCATAACTTTCTTTTTTATACATATATCACTATTATTTCAACTTTGCTTCACCAGGTCCCATAATCCTGCTCATTACACCCCCTCTCCAATTCCGTCTATATCCATCTCTCTCTTTCCTACCCATAACACTGCAGCAGCAGCAATACTGTTTTTCTTACAATCATGTCCACCTGTCTCCTCTCCCTCTCCCCCACCCTCTATTTATCAGATCCACAGGCTGTCTCCCCCTCCTCGTCCACATCTCCACCACCCTTCATCTCCCAACTTTCACTTTCAGCCATCTTTCTCTCTCTCTCTCTCTCTCTCTCTCTCTCTCTCTCTCTCTCTCCCAGTGTGGAGCCACTCCTGCACATATAAAAATGACAGACTCAGAACAGTGCACATACATGCACGAGATAAATCTTGTATGATCTGAACCGTAGTGTAGCACAGGCCTATGCAGTCTCCTGGAAGTCTGCCGGCTGGTTTGTTACACGCATGCAGTGCCAGTGACAAGCCCTGTGTTGGCGCCAGTGTAGTCTGTGGTAGCACAGCAGCAGTTTGATTATTTGATCAAGACTTCACTACTCTAATTTGGTGACTGTTCATGCACGAAAAGTTCATATCTGACCTAACTGGGTGCCAAAGATTGCGTGCACTGAACTGCAAGCTGATTGATGTGTGCAGCCGTTTTGACATGAAATTGTTTTAAAAAAAAAAAAAAAAAATCCCTTTCATAAACACTACTAAAATGTTTGCATTTATGTGTAAGAGTCACCAGCATTTCCACACCCAGCTGATACCAAAAACACTGAAAACCCACTTTGTTGCAATTTCAAGGTTTGCTACACCATTATTTTGTGGGACCTTAAAACAGATCAAAGTGAGAAATGGGGGAAAAAATGGAAATAACTCCTTGAAAAAGTTGTTATAGAGGAAAGCGTCATGCCCATCAACATCAGAGAAAAGATTGCAAACCTATCACTACAGTCACAAAACACTATACTCACAGGAATTCCTTCTTCTGCAAAAATGGCACGGAAGCAGTCGATGAAGCCTTCATATCGTGTAGAGATGGGCACAACACCCATACCCATGTCCGTGTTGTCAGTGATTGTCCTTGTACCCTGAAACATAGATAAGTAAATGAACAGGTACCTCCATCTAGTGGGGTCCATAGTCAAATGGTTAGTGTTTTCCTGACAAGCTGATGGACATCAGTTCAAACCATGCAAAGGGTGGGATTTTTTGGCTGGAAAATCATCTTTGTCCAGGTAACACTAAATGGGTACTTGGTTGTAGTCAGGGATGGTTAAAGATGCCATACATCACAGTACAGTGAACCTTTGACAGTTCACTACCCCATAGAGCCAAAATGCTATCAGACCTTGACCTATTTTCCTTCTTTTTTTTTTTCTAATGTATGTCTCTCTTCTCTCTGTGCCTGCATTCACCATTGTACTTCCTGTTTGTACATATTCAGAATTTGTTCTAGTTTTAAGAAACAAAAATTGGACGATGAAAATATTTTTGCATAATTTTAATTTGGGACCAGAGCAGCTGATCAAATGTTACAGTCTATACATTTATATTAACATACATACGCACACACACATGCCATAAAAAAGTCTGAATATATCGATTTCTATATATAACTAAGCACTGACTACATTTTTACAATGAAATTTACAAGAATGACTTCCTAGAACCATGTATCTCCAACCTAAAAATCTATAACAAAGATATGAAAGATATGGACTCAGTGAAAATTTTCACAACCAGCAATACAAAAAGATGGACACATAAACACTCCAAGTCAAGACATAACATGCACTGCATATGGTTTGGTCAAAGATGAAACTCATATTCTGGATACAGATGGGTAAGACCATAATAAAAAGAATAACTGTCTCAAGTTAGACCAGACCCAAACACACCTAAACAACCTCCAAGTGCAATACTATGCAATTACAATCTCACAAATTCACACAGCAAAATATGTCAATGATGGCATGAATATGAAATGACAATAACGGCTGTTTAAGATCACATACTAAATCATAGTTTACCCCATAAACCAGGAACTGTCTCAATGTTGTTAATTGTCAAGTGGCGCTTTTTGACCCTTGAGGAGTTTGCATCACACATTCCACACACAGACACTTTCGGACACAATGTACACTTATACATACTCACCTGGATGTAGAGGCGATGGACGACAGTTTCCAGGGGGTACAGAACGAAGTCAGCCAACAGCTGACCGGTAAAAGAGGCCAACAACTCTGGGAAGTACTGCTCATATGGAGACAGCTGTTGACTGGTCTCCCCTGGCAGGTCCTGCAAACACTGAAACTGTTTAATCCTCCATCTCCAGACGTCCTAAGCTATCTGCTAACCACTTGGAACAGAAATTCCTGTTTGATTTTGTTTACAGGGTTCAACATTCACAAGTGCAGAAAACTACACTTCGCCATTCTTTGAAGTTTTACGACTTTGGAAAATGAAAAGTGTGAAACTGGCGTAGCGTAAACTTTCCCCCCCTTTTTTCCTGAGTTTTTCTCTAACTCTCTCTCTCTCACAGGCTGGGGTTCGGGAGTAAAAGGGAGGGAGGGGGTATTCTCCTCTTACCAGCCACCTTGGGAATTTTGTGTTTGTGTGATTTTTGTATCTTTTGTTTGTGATACCTGCAGACAACACATCTGTTGAATATTCATTTGTCTGTTCTGTTGTGTGTGTGTGTGTGTCAAGTACCTGTTACATTGTATTCTGTTCTGTGTGTTTGTTTGCATTTTGGCATGTATCCAGTAGCAATGGATTTTGTTTCTGTCTTCCATGTATGCTGGTGGGGAATAAAGAGCAAAAACAAATAAACAAAATAAAACAAAAACACACCAACAAAGAAACAGGGAGAAAAGGTTGATGGCTCTTGAACAGATATCAGGCTACCTTTCAATGTGTCATCAAGTTATTACTTGCTCTTGTTGGTATTGAAATGTTAATGTGTGCAGGTATATGTTTGCTTCACAGTACAGTGTTTCAGATCTATCTCAGAGCAACGTGTATTCATACCCTTTACTAGAAAACTAGAGGATAATCCTATCTCCAACATGAATTTTCTTGGACACATACTGAATGGAAATGGGGAAAAAAAAGGCACATTTCAGTACAGAAGGTTTTGCTTGCATCACCACCATGGCTATGTCACTTTCAGATGAGGTGGAAGCTTTCAAAGGCTTCATATTCTCATAGTCCTCTGGAGTCCTCTAGTGTGAAAAGCCAATTGATTGTTCTCAAAACTATTGAAAGGCTGACCGGAAAAAAGAACACTTAAACCCTTCACTTTGAAGTTAAGTATACTCAGCTGCATCTTGCATGCTTCCAAGACTCAACACAAAACTCTTTTTTACTTCAGTCCCAATGCCTCATGTGAATCTTTTCAATTCTAATTAACTGATACTGTACACAGCCCTGACCATACCAGGACTAAACAGGGTTGATCTTGAACCCAGTTCTGCCATTCTGCTTACCTCCCCTGGCTTATGGCTTAAGAGATCTTACATTTTGCAGGATTTGTACTAAAAAAAAAAAAAAAAGGGTTACTCCTGCTATGACAATAGTAACCTAACCTTCTTCTCCTGCTATGACAATAGTAACCTATACTCCTCTCCTGCTATGACAATAGTGCCCTATACTCCTCTTCTGCTATGACAATAGCAACCTATACTCCTTTCCTGTTATGACAATAACAACCTATACACCTCTCCTGCTATGACAATAGCAACCTATACTTCTCTCCCGCTATGACAATAGCAGCCTATACTCCTTTCCTGTTGTGACAATAGCAACCTATACACCTCTCCTGCTATGACAATAGCAACCTATACACCTCTCCTGCTATGACAATAGTAACCTATACTCCTCTCCTGCTATGACAATAGCAACCTATACTCCTTTCCTGTTGTGGACAATAGCAACCTATACACCTCTCCTGCCATGACAATAGCAACCTATACTCCTCTCCTGCTATGACAATAGCAACCTATACTCCTTTCCTATTGTGACAATAGCAACCTATACACCTCTCCTGCTATGACAATAGCAACCTATACTCCTCTCCTGCTATGACAATAGCAACCTATACTCCTTTCCTGTTATGACAATAGCACCTATACACCTCTCCTGCTATGACAATAGCTACCTATACTCATCTCCTGCTATGACAATAGCAACCTATACTCCTTTCCTGTTATGACAATAGCAACCTATACACCTCTCCTGCTATGACAATAGCTACCTATACTCCTCTCCTGCTATGACAATAGCAACCTATACTCCTCTCCTGCTATGACAATAGCAACCTAACCTTCTTTTCCTGCCATGACAATAGCAACCTATACTTCTCTCCTGCTTTGACAATAACAACCTATACTCCTCTCCTGCCATGACAATAGCAACCTATACTTCTCTCCTGCTTTGACAATAGCAACCTATACTCCTCTCCTGCTATGACAATAGCAACGTAATCCCTCTTCTCCTGCTACAACAACAGCAACCCACCCTCCGTTCCTGCTGTTCCGACCGCTTGGAGGAGATCACAGTGTAGTTGGCAATGGTGGAGATAAGGTAGTGCGACAGACGCAGCGCCACCGTGGGGCCCACCAACTGCCACACGGGGATCAGACGACCTGAGTGAGGGACTCCCCACCCCGCCACACGTGACACACCTTCTCGAAGGGTGTCCAGCACCCCTGGCTTTTCACTGGCTATGTCACTCTGCAATATAGGCAATACAAGCAACAATGCAATACGCTCTGTATCAAACGTCAAAATACTAAAGTTTGCATTAAAATGTCCATCAGTAATGGAACCGACAGATCAGCATGGCCCATGAGTGTCAATGGAGAAGGAAAGAGGAGAGAAAAAAAAAAGAAAAGAAAATAAGGAAAAAAGAAAAATGGTGGGAAAAAAATAGGAGGATGGAGGTCCCACTTTAAAAAAAAAAAAGGGGGAAAAAAGAAAAAGGTTGTGATAAGGAGGTTGGAGGACCAAAAAAAAACTCCAAAAAAACAAAATCAAAAAACCAATGCAATACAGAAAGATTCTTTTTTTTTTGGGTTCATTCGACATCATTTTACAGGACCTACAGGGCTGGTAAGATCTGTATGCATGTTAAAAACAAGGTATTAATTAACAATCCTTTAAATAATTTGCCAAGCTTTGTTTTAAAAATAAACAATGTTGCTTTGAAATGGAAAAGAGTCACTAATCATCGAATGGCAACAGTGTATTACCAACAACACAATCATGGTTTCAAAGTGAAAAGGAATTAAATATTATTTTCATAAAAATGCTAGCAAAACCCGATGGTCAATAATCAAACATAAACATTCAATGTTCCCTTTTTTGCTCTCACTGCAACATTTGACTATAAAAACAGTATTTAAGAATAAACTGTCTACATACCTGCACTGTTTCAATTAAACTGGCAGTGTAAAAAGGTGTAGTGATGACAAATGCCATTCTGAAAACAAAAATCAAAGAGATTTTCTCAGTAATAGGAATAATTTCAAGACCACTCTTTGAATTGAGGGAAGGTGTGTGAGAGAGAGAGACAGAAACACAGGGAGAGAAACAGTGTGTGTGTGTGTGTGTGTGTGTGTGTGTGTGTGTGTGTGTGTGTGTGTGTGTGTGTGTGTGCACGCGCGCGAGTGTGTGTGCGTGTGTGTGTGTGTGCATGTGCGTGTGTGTGTTTGTTTGTTTGTGCACGTGTGAATGCGCACACGCATGTATGTGTGCGTGCATGCATGTGTGTGTGTGTATGTGCATGTGCACATGCAATATGGGTTCTATGTGTAACTTCTTGTCAAGTAAATGCACAGAAGTCTGTGTGTACCCTTCCATAGACATACACACATGCACTTCCATGGAAGCATAAGCATGTAGATGTGTATTAAGATCAGCATACAAGTGCAGCTACTAAATATGTAAGTCTGCCGGATTGGGGCATAGCATTAGTGTACTGTGTACTGTTTACTGTGTAGCAATTAAAGTACTATTACTTACGATTTCAGCAGAATGTGCTCTCCATATTTCTTCAGAGAACTATGGCGTGATACTTCCCTGGGGGAAACATCAGTAACTGTTAATTATCAAACAGGCAATCTATTTACTTTTTTTTCCCTTTCTTTAGAATACATGTACAGATATAGTTACCCAGTTCCACACAGTATACATTAAATTCTAAAACAGCGTAACACGAAGGTGCCAGCTCTATCCTAGTGTGCATGCATGGATTAGGTTTGGTGTTGATGACTTGTGTTTGATGAATGATGATCTGAAACAACCAGTAATTGTTATAAGAAACTGGTCACCTGTCATTAAGTTTTCAGGTCAACCACGCCACTTCACATTAATCCTTTCTAACAGTGAACTTTTCAGGATCACAGGATGCACTTTGTTGATCAGTTAATATTAAAAACTCAATATAAAAGCATGCAATAAGAAAAAACACAAACAAACAAAAAAAAACAGCCGCAGTGGTGAAATGGTTAGCCTCTCGGACTCCCGGCTGGGAGGTCATGGATTCCATTCCCATCGGAGTCATGTGGGATTTTTCTGCCCTGACTGGCTCCTACCCAGAGTTGAGTTTGCTAAGGACTCGGCTGGGAAGATTGGGGCTACACAGTCGAGTTTCATCCACTTAATGGATGCATCTCTGAGAGTGTTGCTCAAATTTCCTGACCAACACTGCAGGTGTCTGTATCTCTTGGTCCTCGTTGACGCCAGGATATATTATGAAAGGAAGCATAGAGTACAGCCCTGTCATGCAGTCTCAGACTGGAATGGAAATCCGAAGCATCATCTTCATCATCCTTATTCTCATCAATCAGCATGAAAAAAAAGTCCCAAAATCTGTGGCCCTTCAAGCCCTGCTCTCGTGGTGACCTCAGTTTTAATGTCCTTTCCACATCTATGGCATTGGTTTGATTCTGTCGTGGTCACTGGTATTGGCGAGTCCAAGGGGGGCTGTCATTGGATGGACGCAGTGGCGCCCTCCGGAGATACAGCTAACTTACATCAGCTCCGCGACTAAGCAATTATTGTCATCAGTAGGGGGCTTAGTAGGTGGTGTCCTGCATATGTTGGATCAGAACAGGTGCCACTGAACACCACCGAAGTGACTCGGCAGCAGTGCAGTGTCTCCTACGGTGGGTTGCCTCTTGACAACTTGACACTGACTGTCCCCTGTGGATTGCCGTGCTGGGGCTGCAGCAGGACTGACCAGGCTGTGGCTGTGGATGGGGTGTCAGAATGAGCGGTGTAGGTGCACTGCCACTGAGGTGGCACAGAAGATGGGACAGCAAAAAAAAAACCAAACAAACAAACAAAAATCTCACATCCAAACATTTTGTTATGTGAAAATCATAGAACAAACTGAACATGGCTTCCTATGAGCGTTTTCATTCCACTGACAAATTTTCATAAATTGTAGGCCATACAACTAGACAGAAGTAATACCATACACGATATAAATAAACATGAAATTGTGTAAGCACACATGCGTACAAAGACAACCAATCTCTAATAAACAGGCACAAACACACACACACACACACACACACACACACACACACACTCACAGGTTCACACACATCTATACATATACGCACATTACGTACAATACAAAACCCTACAAACATATGCATACTGCAGCACAGCTTCAGCAGACTCACTTAGGAAAGGGGGTAACCTCGCTGATGATGTTCTCACTGACCAGGTTGATGCCCTTGACCACAAACACACTGCCGATACCTTTCCACAGGGTCCAACCTCCCTGAACCCAAACAAAACAAACTGTATCACAAACATACCTTTTCATCAGAGAAGCAAGAAAAAGTAGGTCTTCTTCACTTCTTCCTCAGCCTGAATTCCCAGGCTCACTGTGAACAGGATTTTTGTGTATACATGACCATTTTAACATGTACCATTAACCCGAAGAGTGCCTATAAGCCGTCAGCTGACGCCGAAGTAAAAATGCTTTCCCAGTGCCTATGGGCCGTCCACTGACGTCATGCATTTTTCTTGAATTTTCATTCGTTACTATTTCTATTAACGGACTTAAATAGAGTGTGTGTAGTAAGCCTTATATGTCTGTAGTATTAAAATGATATGCAAATCACCACACGTGAGGGGAAAGCCCATTTATTCTCATCACTGACTGGATGACCAGCCAGCACTTCGTCTCGCTTGCAAAGATGGCGGCGCAACCTTCAACAAGCGTAGCGACCAAATCAACGTATTTACACAGCTGAGCAGGCTCTGCTAATCATTTTTGACAAAGACAATAATCTTTTATTCAACGACTTACTCGAGCATGAAGGTGAGATGATGATTGTGATGGAATTGCCGACGGTATTCGTCAGTTATTGTGTCGGGCTGTGTGACCTCAGTGTGTGTTCAGCTGACTGGTTTGCCAGCGTCGAACAAGCTCGCCTAGTGTGTACTCTGCACTGCGAGCCAGTGGCCAGTGATGTGATAGTCAGCGCGAGAGGGGAGCGTGGCCTGCTCGCGGCGAGACACGGGGCAGAGGGAAAGGTCAGAGAAGAGGAGGAGTGAAAGAGAGGGTTGAAGTCCAGCAAGGGGGCGTGGTGGGGGGAGGGGGGCGTGGTCGTGGACTGACCTGTCTGCATAGAGTGTGAGCGTCTTGATAGACTTCTAAACTGTTTTACTTTCATTTACATGTGTAGTGTGACAATACAAACTTTATTTTCAACTTTTTGCTTTGTGTTCTTTTTTGGATGTGAAGCTGTAGTGGTAAATACATATGTTTTTGATCGTGCAAAAAAATCTATCCAAATCTAAATGCCTAAATATTTTTTTATTATCAAAATTAAAACAAAAGAAGCCCAGATTCAAAATCTTCATTCAATTTCCTTCAAAAATCATATATATTTCATTGTTATATCTTTTGTAGTTTCTGAGCTAGAATTTTTTGTTAATTATTACCCCCAAATCATCAGATTTCCCTGGCACTGGGAAAGCCTTTGTTTGTAACATTTTCAAGCAGTGAACGGGTTAAGGCAGCCATATTCTGTCTTTGTATTGACCTTGTATTCATGTAATGTCTCCTTTCTTTCTTTGAGTATGTGTGTACATGCATGCGTGCAAGTGTGCGTGCACACATGTGTGTGTGTGTGTGTGCATGTGTGTGTGTATGTTTGAGTGTGTGTGTATGCAACTTCACTCACAGTGAGTTCAACACAGATTGAGGGACTTGGGATGCCCACCCCTGTCATACACACACACACACACACACACACACACACACACACACACACACACACACACACATATCTTATATACATGTCTGCAACTGGAACTGAACACAAAGATGTTACATTACAAAACAAAAATAAAGTTCAATAAAGCGTTCCAAAAAATCACCCATACATTTACCTGTGTGCGCTGCAAGTTGAGCAAGGTCTGAATGAGGGTGAAAGGTGTCAGGTGATATCCTTTCCCATTACGATGAACCTGTATGGGCCATGACAACATCTGTTATTTGGTTATATAAAATGCCCATTTCATGCTCAGCAACTCATTCTCCCTCTCTCACCAACTCCTGATTTTCCCTCTCCACTCCCGGGCTTCTCAAGTCCTGATATAAAAAAAAACCTTTTACATGCTAGATGCTAAAGTTTACACAACAACCATACAATCTGTAAGAGCAGCCAAGGACTGTAATATTACCTACCATGTACAAGTACCTACCTTCCTGACCTCTTCTGCGGGATCTCTCTTGTTCAGAAATGTAAACCATATTACTCTCGGTTCCAGTCCACAAAACTTAACCCTTATCCAGTGATGGAATGATAAATACAAGGTGTGTAATCTGAAGCTGTTTCCCTCTTAGTTGTGCTGCCCTGAATTTGTGAAGTTTGAGTGATCCAGTGATTTTTTCTTATCAGGTTTCATTTTCTTCTGACACCATAAGCCTGTGTGAAATAATGTTACAGAAAGGATTGGTTCTGATGAAATCACAGAGGGTGATTTTAGCAAATGACTCAAACTATAAATTAAAAAAAAAAATATATATATATAAATTTGAATAGTTGCAAAATATATAATACACCCTGCTAGAATAAAAAGTACTGACGAAGTGAAGAAAGATCTCTTCAGCTCCTATTCATCAAGGAACAATGACTCACTGGAAGTTTCAAACACAATGATAGCTTAATATGTTACAGAAAAATCAAACTTTTGTCGCTGTGTACCCTATGTGTTATGTACTGATCCACAAGTATGACAGTTTAAGTAAAGCAGCCCCGATCTTGCAACTGTAAAGCAGCCCCGATCTTCCAACTGTACATCAAAAACAGGCCAGACATATGAAGTCATGCAGCCAGTCATGACATCTGGGTGGAAAGGATTAAACTTAAAGGATGAATGAAAAAAAAACATAAACAAACTGTCATTGTGAATAAACATGTGGAATAAAATCATACCACATTCTTACCATCATGATTAATAAAAACAAATCAGTATGATTTGCCATTTGTTGTATCTGTTACAGAAAGGAATATAAAAGTAAATTTTGAGTGACAAAGCTAAACCAACAGACCAAAAATGAGACAGGTATTATGTTATACAGATGTGCAAAAAACACAGCATGTTAAAGAGGGAGTGAGACAGTCCATATGAGAACACACACACACACACACACACACACACACACACACACACACACACACACACACACACATACACACACACACACACACACACACACACACTTGCAAATGAGACAAAAGTAATGAAGAATACATACCTGACACTGTCTCCGAAGCACAATACAAGGATGGGAAATCAGCTGTTCAGCAAATATGCTGCAGAAAATGAATCACACACACACACACACACACACACACACACACACACACACACACACACACACATACACACAGAATAAACAAGTGCAATAACAGAATTGTACAATGTCAGTTTCCATTGTGCATAATGAATTGTTTCTTTTTATGCACCAGTTCAAAGCATCCGCTTTTTGTTTTTATCTTCTATGACCTGGGCCACTTTCACTTGCATGTACCGGATTAGTGAGCTTTGACCTTAGTTCATGATAATGTTAACAGTTGTTTTGGTATCCACACCCTTTCTTAGGCTTAGTCCATCCATTAAGCCAATGTCATTTAAAAGTAATAATATTGAATAACTACATCAATGGCTAGCTGATTCTTGCAATTTGTGACAATTTGATTACTTGTTGACATTAAGAGTGTGTGTGTGTGTGTGTGTGTGTGTGTGTGTATGTGTGTGTGTGTGTGTGTGCGTGCGTGCGTGCATGCGTGCGCGCGTATGTATGTGCGTGCGAGCATGCGTGCGTAAGTGCGTGCGTGTGTGTGCGCGTATACATATGTGTGTGTGTGTGTGTGTGTGTGTGTGTGTGTGCGCGCGCGCGTGTGCATGTGTGAAACTGGCTGCATTAGAGTATACCATGAAGTAAACACATTTGCCATATTTTGTAAAAATATATGTAAATGACAGTGAATTTCATACTTGTAACCTAATTTTCCTGACTGATCTTCGAAATAAGTAACTTAGAAGAGGGGCTTGGAACCAAAGTCTGTTCTAACTTTCTGAAAATCAGATAGTGTTCTAGGTTTGACAAGGGACAAAGTTTGTGAACTTACATGGGAAAGGAAATGATGATCTGGTTGTGTCCAGATATCATCATCAAATGAAGGGAATACTTATATATAATTTTCATGGAATATACATATGTTTTTGACTGATTCCAAAGCTATACTGTGAATGTTAATTGTTGTTTAACAATTTCTTCAGATTTTAATTCATAAATTTGTATTCTGATTTTGAAATTCATATCACACATCATCATACAGCTAAATGATTAAATACTTCATTCTTGATCAAATTTACTAAATTTATTTCCTAGTCCCACTAAGTTTTAAGGCCCCCTCCCTTTAGAGACAAACTTGTAAAGACTCCAGTAAATCATATAAGAAGTGTCATTATACATCTAGCATTACAAATTATATTAGCAGAGTGAACGCTAAGTAGTAATTTCAAGGTACTTGTATTTTAAACAAAATATTTGGAAAACGCACACAAAAAACATATTGTAATCAATTTAACATTAATAATATTTCAAAGTCACCTGCAGAAGCCAATGCTGAGTCCAGCAACTCTTTGTATCTGTTCTGCAAACACAATAAATCACATATTTAATTCCTTTATCATGTTCATGATGTATATATTATAATTCATATTTTGTTTGATGTAATACAATCTACATCTAAGTGATGCTTGTAATTATCACATCATGTCATGAAACTGAATACATGTGTATTTGAATAATATCACAGTCATTCAAAATGCATTTAGCTGGCAATCAAATCAAATAAAATGAAATACTACTACTGATAATAATTCTGAATCTGACTCCGAATCTGAATCATTACGTCGCTGTCGCCACTAGGGCATTATCGCGACGGGTTGGGAGTGTGCGCAGTCTAGTTAGTTAGCTGTTGTGATGCGATCAGTCTTTTGAAGCTTTCTATGGATGGTGCCCTAACAATATTTTCTTCAAGGTGATTCCAGTCTCTTACTGCGCTAACAAAAAATGACTGTTTGAACTGCTCTGTCTGGCATCTGCTGACTTGGAATGTTCTTGTGTTGTTTCTTATACAGTCAGAGATCGTATTGGTGGTATAGTAAGGATAATAAGAAATGAATACATTTTGCACACTAGCAGAAATCACATTTGCATTGTTCAGATTACTTGACTGCATGATTCATTAAACAAGAATTCTGATGTAACAGACCGCTGCCCAGTGCACTTTCACTTTTTCAGTTTGCTAGATTTGTGGCAGAAACAGGAAATATTCGGGTATTTGCTGTTGGAGCAGTGTAGAACACACGATTTTTCATCAGTAATATTTATCTTCTAGGACATAATGCTTATAATGGTCCATAAGTTGAACAGTACGCATTTATAACTGAATCCATATAAAAATTATGTTATTCAACGTTATCTAAGCAGAATTTCTCAGGAAAACAAATCCCGATTACGTCCCTTTGAAACGTCCTCTGCATCGCTTTTATTCTTACCATTTTGACTGGTATCTTTTTTCGGGGCCTGGTATACAACAGGATCACTTTCTGTTTCTCCCAAAAGCTGTCTCTGTCTGTTGGAAGAGGAATATTGTCCTTCTGGATACGAGTAATCGTTCATAACCCGTGTACCCATCAAGACGCACACAGCAGACAAAAATTAGTCGAAAAGATTAAACAGGAAGTATTGGGAGTTATCTACCTTGTTGCACTGAGCGTTGCACCGAGAAATAATGATCCACGGTACCTATGTACCTGGTCTACTGAATCATCCTGCAAACTATTATTGGGCTTAACTCCACCGAGCAATAATGACCCATCGAACCCTTGTACTTTCCAACTACGATCATCTTCACTCTCAAGCAGGATTGTTAGAAATGGTAACTTCGGTTTACCTCTAATGACTCCGACCAAAAGTTCTTCTCTGTCTCCGCAGTGGTAGGCTGTAGTTTCACTGATTTTACTGATGTGGACTGGTCGAATGAGAACGCCTTCTTTTTGTTCTGTCTGTCTGTCTGTCTGTCTCTGTCTCTCTGTAGTATTCTATGTTAGTATCGTTAGTCCCCGAAAGGACAAGGGCAAGACAGACAAAAAACAAACAAACAAAAATAAAAGGTGTCTTATTCCTTGGAATAAAGATTATCAGTCAATCAATCAATCAATCAATCATTCAGTCAATCTCTGCCAGGCGCATATCCCACCAGCTTATTTCACGTCCGCACACTGTGTGTGTGTGTGTGTGTGTGTGTGTGTGTGTGTGTGTGTGTGTGTGTGTGTGTGTGTGTGTGTGTGTGTTGTGCGTGAGTGCGCGTGCGCGCGTATTTGTGTATGTGTGTGTATAATGTGTGCGTTCGTGAGTGAATAAATGCGAAATATGCTTGTTATTACCCGTTGACTGCTTACCCAGAAAACGCAGTATACAGACAGGGATGGTGCGGATCGCGGGAGGAGAGAGAGAGAGAGAGAGAGAGAGAGAGAGAGAGAGAGAGAGAGAGAGAGAGAGAGAGAGAGAGAGAGAGAGAGAGAGAGA
The DNA here is from genome assembly GCA_033310375.1 of Conus canariensis. Taxonomy (NCBI): domain Eukaryota; kingdom Metazoa; phylum Mollusca; class Gastropoda; order Neogastropoda; family Conidae; genus Conus; species Conus canariensis. The sequence continues at coordinate 28,249,071 of CM065722.1, forward strand.
GAGAGAGAAGATGGTTGGCGTGAGAGGTGACGGGACTAAGGGGGATGGGGGCAGAATGGGGCGATGGACATAATAGTGAGAAAGAGGAAGGGCAAGAAGAGAGAAAAGGAGCTTGTTTATTTGTTTCGTTTCTTTTTCCTTCCGCGAGAAATTTGTTGACTTTAAGCAGTGTTTCGTTTGGTGTCGGTACAAGCGAACGTTAATCTGACAATAATTTGGGACTCTGTGTGGTGTGTGTGTGTGTGTGTGTGTGTGTGTGTGTGTGTGTGTGTGTGTGTGTGTGTGTGTGTGTGTCTGTGTGTCTGTGTGTGTGTGTGTGCGCGCGCGCGCTCGAGTTAGAGAGAGAGAGAGAGAGAGAAGTGTGTGTGTGTGTGTGTGTGTTCGCAACCGCACGTGTGTGTGTGCGTGTGCGTGTGTGTGTGTGTGTGTGTGTGTGTGTGTGTGTGTGTGTGTGTGTGTGTGTGTGACTGTGTGTGACTGTATGTATGTCTGCGTGCATTCAAACATGCATATGTACGAATGCATGTTTTCTATAGATCGCACACAAAATCATCAACAAACAGGACACATTTGTTTCATTTTCTTTGTCTTACTTTAATTTTGAGTTATCGTTAAGAGCAACCATGCCGAATATGCCGAACAAGAGAACGAGGTCTGGAACCACATCAACCTGTGTTAATAGAGACTCACTGATATTACAAAGCATTACATTCACGACAGCTTCTCGTATTTTTTTTTTCTGGACAAACGGAAGAAGATCATGTTTATTTACACACACAATACAGCCCATTAGAGTTGGCCTGCACACATTTTTGTATCCCTTTTTTAAAAACAAAATAAAGAATATGTTTGATGATTACCTAAGGTTTCTCATCCTTCTTAAAAACAAAGCGACAAATATATTTGATGATTACCTGTCAGGACAAAATGATCTGAAATTTAACAAGACGCACAACTGTACAGAATCCTTGAAGATAAGAGAATCATCTGAAATCTGACAAAACGCACAAGTACGTAGGTAAGCTTCAATAAGGAGAGTTCTTAATTAATCTGAACACACTGAGAAAGTCACTTACACATTTTTTTTTCTTAACAATGAAATGAATGTCGGGTCCCCGTTTCGCACACATACTACAGACTTCACATCTTTCACAAGATTTGATAATGACTTACTCGCATCCAGTCATTCATTCGCTCAGACGTCCTATGTGCAGAGGACGTAAACATATTACAGCCCTGTCCTAATCAACGTACACCCAATCAACATAAAATCACACAGGCATTACGTATCACTTACGGCCATAGAAGAGATGCGTTTTTATGCTAGTCTCGACTGTTCTGAGTGACAGAGGTAGCTTGTTCTATGTGGCTGGGGCTTGGAAAGAAAATGATTTTTCACCGTTGGTTTTTTTTTTTTTTTTTTTATATCTCCGACAAAGATTCTATTTTCATCCAGTTTCCGTTTCTTCGTTGGTTACACACAAACTACTTGACTGATCTTATCCAAACTTAGTGAAAAGACGGAATGTGTCCCAAGACCGTACCCATTACAATCCTTGTTGCAGAACTATATGAAACAGCGGACCCGGAATCCTTTTAGCGAGATGATTACACGTTTTCAACTGAACACTGTTAAGTTAGTGCGTACGAACCAATAACTATCAACTAAGATACTTTCAGGGAAATCCCCTGGTGCTTTTGACACTGACTTTTCAAATTTGCCAGTATCCAGCGACAAGTAACTGTCCAGGATCCGTTTGACCTTGATGGAAGTTTGCACTCTCCTAAGTGCCCTCCTAGTTTACCAGCGTGGGCAATTGCCGGAGATGAGAGTCAAAACAAGACCAGAGCGGGCGAGAGGGAATGTAGATGTAAAGTGGCACATACTTATCCTCTTTCCTTTGGTTATACTATCGCGCGACATCTCAGTCCACTTACTTTAGCGCAATTCCAGCATGAAGAAATTAGATTAAAAACAAACTTCAGATCTGAAAATGTATTCAATAACCATCAACAGAATTGAACCAAACATCTCGTTTCCTTCGCAACCCAACTCCGAAATTATTTACAATGATCCTGTAGATACTACGTCCGTATGGCGAGTTATGTTTTCACTCGTGATTGTTTGTTTGTTTGTTTGTCTGTCCCACAGCACAAACGTGAGAACTGATCCCGGGATCTTCCCACACTTTGGCAGCCATATGCTCCACCACCGAGAGTTCGTGTGTCAAAAGAAACGGACACAACGCACACACACACACACCTCTCCTTTCTACTTTCTAATTTCTTCCCTACTCCAGGGTTAATTTGTGGAAAATAATTAAACCCTATTTTATTGCATTACATCTATCTAACACACACACAACACACACACAATATATATATATATATATATATATATATATATATATATATTATTGTCAAGGGCGTTCAACCTCTCACAAAAGCCATTAAACGCTTAGAGGCAAGAGGGACGTTGTACGTAGTATACAAATAGGTAATAGACCCATTAGCCAGGGTGCCGTACCCATCGCACCCGGTCGAACTGTGTCAAGGAGGACGAAGTGGTCAGATGACAGATGGCACCTAAGGTAGTAAGGAGCTCGGACCTGCCCGACAGCGAAAGGGGAGAGGAATGTAACCACTAGGACCTCGGTGCACCAAGTGAGCGCTAAATACTCAGTCAGCTGAGGTTCTTTTGTAAACAGTCATTGAAGAGCAGGAGTCTTGGACTCGTTCGGATGGTATTGCCGTGGGTCACTGGGTTGGTTCTATTGTCAGGCTGGTTGAACGCGCGTGGATGTTGTTATCGTAGCCCTCTTTAAGATAAGTACTGTGTTAAAGTGGTCTCCGAAGTCGGCGGGAATTTTCGATGTCCATCTGGTGCCAAGTGTTTGTTTGCTAATCAGTTAGGTAGGGATGTGTGTAAATGCTGATGTGTGGAAGAACGTAGCGAATGGGGAATTCAGGGTACTTGTGAACTAGGGGTTTGAGAAGCAGCATGGACAAAGGCATGGCCCGAAGGGGAATCCTTTGTTTCCATCCCTATATAAACTGAGGGAGAACAACGTGAAAGAAAGAACACCAAGAGAGAGAGAGAGAGAGAGAGAGAGAGAGAGAGAGAAGAGAGAGAGAGAGAGAGAGAAGGCAGAGGAGAGAGAGAGAGAGAGAGAGAGAGAGAGAGAGAGAGAGAGAGAGAGAGAGAGAGAGAGAGAGAGAAGAGAGAAGGTGGGCAGGACAGAGAACGGGTCGAGAGAAACGTGGTCTGGGAGATAGAAGAGACAGCAAAGTCTTAGGGAAAGACAAGCTGGAAGAGAAGAAAACTAAGTTTGAAGCCCAAAGGTGGGTGAAGACAGACAAACTGAATTTGAACCCAGAGGTGGGTGAAGGAGATGAAGAAGAAGAGTTCTACGTCGAGATCCCAGAGACGACCACGAAGACCCAGTCCTGAAACCTGGAGCCAGTCAACCAAGGGCATCACCATCAAGCAGTGCTGAAGAAGACGTGAAGAGACTTTTTCAAGAACTGTGGTGTGGTGTGAAAGCGTGGTTGTGTGTGTGAAAACCTGGCCAGGTAAGAAGTCATTTTCATTATAACCCGGGATTAGGAAGTACTGATCTTTTATGTGTTGATTTGTTCATTTTGTGTAATTGGATTTTTCACGTTTGATTATAAGTAGCATAGAAATTGTATTTCTTGTGCTCAGTCGTGTTAGAAGAGAAACGAATGCGTGACATCCCATTGCCAGAGAGAGGTGAATGTTTGGTGGGCGCATGAGTGTGCATATGCGTGTACGAGTGCAAAGATAACCTTGGTGTGTTAAACCTGACTAATAATACATCAACTTAGTGCACTTAAGCAATACCATCACGATTTCCCCCGTCCTGGACATATATATATATATATATATATATATATATATATATATATATGGTTCAAACTGGTGTACTGCCCTTCGACTGTTATTATATCCTGGTTGTAAAGTGTGTTCCACCTCTCATAGAAGGAATGCTCTACCACTATTTCTTTCTGTATGTAAGCGTACCTGATTGCACCCGCGCGATGTGTTGCACGAGTCAGTGGGTGTGTATG
>CM065722.1:28255662-28260662 GCA_033310375.1 Conus canariensis
GAAAAACAAAAACAATAAACAAAAAAAAAAAACAACCAAAAAACATAGCAATCTGGTCAAAATACAATAGCTAATTTCACTTCGGAGGAGGTGGAGGGGGGGGGAGGGGAGAGAGAGAGAGAGAGAGAGAGAGAGAGAGAGAGAGAGAGAGAGAGAGAGAGAGAGAGAGAGAGCGCTTCATCAGGGTGTAGACAATTTTACGGACCACCTTGGCACCAGGCTGCTGCAATGGATTGACACCAACCCAGAGTCCGTGGCTAATCTTTTTTTTTTACATGACAAATTCTTTCCTGAGAAACGATGCTGGGATAGGTATGACATTCCTTCATTAGTACATCGTTGAATGCACCCTAACACAAAAAGACATATGGCTAATCTTTTCTTTCTTTCCATGACAAATTCTTTCCTGAGAAACCATGCTGGGATAGGTATGACGTTCCTTCATTAGTACATCTTTGAATGCACCCTAACACAAAAAGACCTATTCCATCCATTAGAAGCGCCCTTTTTACAACACCATTCAGCAAGAGATACTTTACTCGACCCACGACTGACCATCAAAAGAACAACGCACACAACTTTGATTATGTGGCTATATTCATCAAATGTACGATAGTCTTAAAATACTGAGCTTTCTTACAATCAACGAACGTCTGCGCGCAATATTTAGATGAGCGCAGAGTGGAAAATGTTGTGGAAAACCAGTTCGCAAGATCTATAAACTGCTCAGTTATGCGTCCAAATCAGAGAGGAAATCATATTTACAGAACAGGTTTCCACAAGTGACTAGCTGAAAATTTCATTATTTACATGAAAAATTTATGATTACGACAAATAATATGTACAGCAATATCGTGCTATAATTATAAAGAAAAATAAAATGCACACTTCTTACTTCATGGTCATGAGTAAAGTAATTACACCAAAACATCACGAGAGAGAGAGAGAGAGAGAGAGAGAGGGAGTTGCTGAAGAGGTGCAACTATGTCAGCTTTCTCAAGTGCAGTTATTTTCCCCTTCTACCTTAACCAACAGAGGTTTGATAAATCGAAAATGGAAAACTAGGCAGCACTGAGTTTCTAAACCAGCTGTCCCCATGCCGGTTCTGCCATCAGGTATACTACAGCAACGACGCCTTTCCATTCCCGTGCCGGTCTTTACAACATATCGGCTTCTTGGCACACAACGAGCCATTTTCGAACACGGTGCATACCTGTAAGCCTGCTCCCCGAAAACTGATATACGTCACATTACGGCATCGAAACTTGCAAGGTTCTTTATTCAACAAAGATCGGACAGGCAAACGACTAGAATCGAAAGGTGGGGAGCAGACAGTTGAGGCGCGAGTGGGATCAAAGATGGGGATTGGGGTTGGGAAAGGGTGTGGTGGGATGGAGGTGAGGGGTGGGGGTGGAGGGGTAGTGGTGGCAGAGCAGGGGAAGCGGAATGGTTAGTATGTATGCCAGGTGCTTTGCGACAGGATTCCCTTGTCCATAGTTAAACCGCGCGGTGACCTTGAATCCCCAAAAACATCCAACATTAAAGAAGAAAGAAAAAGGCATCAACGTTAAATCTAATTTAAAAGAAAAGCAATCTTCGAGGCCGATCTGAACAGTTTGCCGTTCTGGTAACGTATGTGAAGTGTTAGAGGAATCCCCGCATCCTCACTCTCCTGTTATGAATGGTTATCCCCTTTGCATCACCCGAGACAGGCGTGGAAGTTAACCCTAAATGTAGGCTAAACATACCTACTACGTGCGATGGGTGGGGAGTTTTGAGGGTATGTACAATTTGCCTTCCCCACGACCCCACCCCCTCCAGGTTCCGCTAATAGTAGATTATGACCTTGAAAACCCTTTGTCTGGTTGATCAACTAGTTCTATTCAAGTTATAACGGAAAACGTGTATGCTGATTATAGTAATGGTATTCAGCAGGACAATGCCACCTTCTGACTCGCTTAAAGAGAATTCTCCATGTTGTGATTCTTGAACGTTCAAGGAAAACGTAGCATGACTGTGGAATGCTCTCCTGAAACATGGATGATATATACTGCAACATAACAATCTATGTACACAGCCTTCACAGTGAAACTAACATGAACAGATGACAAAGCAATAAACAACCGATTTACATGCAGATATAGCATACTACAAGGCACACTCTACTACATGCACATGAAGCAGAATACCAGACTGAACTGTCATGATCATGAAGTACATTATGCGGCAATGTAATTGTCCACACACACCTTGTGCATATGACATGGCATAATCGATATACAGGCAATATTTACAGACTGTTAATTTGATCCTCCCCCCCCCCCTCGCCATCCCCATTTGCGAGATAAAAGAGAAACAAACAGAACGCATGGACGAAGCAAAGTAAAATACAGGTGCTGCGTATCAGTGAACATCCGATCCCAAACGAATGCCCACACCTTACAATTATTGAAATAATGAAGGCAAACTTGACACAGATGAATGAATACAGCGTAGACAGTAACACGAGAAACAGAAGCAAGCACATTACAAACCACGTACATACATCAATGCTGCGGGAGAGAAATTAAACTTTACAAGGTATCCAACAACGCAGTTTCAAGGAGAACTTACATGAAAACAGAACCATAGGCACGGTCGCTTCATAATGCAATGGTTCGTCAAAACAATCAGAATAAAATCACCACAAACGTACGTAGCCCACATACATACACACTCACACACAACGAAAGACACATATTTTTTTCCAACGAAAACATATGATATGGGTTCTCCACTGCACACCTGTTTGAAAGTCAGTTGAGACTCCCTGTTTAAAAGAAACAGGGGACATTCACTGAAATTTGCGGGTTTTTACTCAATCCTGTCCGACAGTGGCAGTTTGCGAGTCCGTTATGCTCGGAACTCAAGAAGGGCGCCTACTCTTAACACTTTATCGTAACTAAATTTGTCGTCTGCGTGTCTCACTTTTTTTTCTTCCTTTTCCCGATGCAGAGGTTTTCTCCCTGATCTTTCAGTGTCTTGTTTTCAAAAGTGACATATACAACAACAACAAAATAATAATTAAAAAAATAAAAAATAAAAAAGTGCGCCACCCAAACACACATCAGTTCTTCAGTTTACGGCAAAAATGACACACAAGAATGCGTACTGGGTAATCCTGTTTGACTTTATAGGCCCATGGTGTTTTGATACAGCTGAATTTGTTGCACCATGTTTTCTTACACAATATTCTAGAAGCAGCAAAGAATGCCAAAACTGCAACTGTTACATCTGCTGGTTTTGTCAAAATGGGTTTTTTTCTTTCAGCGTACTTCTGTTCAGAATTTAAAAATCATAGACTTTCAATAATGATTTTTATGCCATTTCTGGTGAGTAAAATGGAAATCAACTGCAGTGAGATCATATATTCTCATTTCTGTTTGTCTGCACGTTCTGGAGGGCAATATCCACATCAAATGGCGACGCAAGTCTTGCATAAATGTCTTCTCTGAGTTCGTGTATGTCCTTTGCTGTTACAAGCCAGTTTGGAGTATATGGACAAACTTGTTTGTTAGTTAGGAGTGTATGGACAAGCTTGCTAAATCCCTTTGGGAGCCGTTTCCTTACTAACTCAGTTTGCTTCTCGCCTGCACGTGTGCCAGGTTAATGGGCACCGCAAGTACCATCAGACTGGAGTCACGTGCCTCTAACTAACTCGTCACAGACGCTATATTACCTTCCATGTTTTTTTTTTCTTTCTTCTTTCTTTCCTGTCTGTAAATGGGTAGTTTTAAAGTAAGATGACCGCAGGCGGAAATTGGAAGTTTTTGGTCAATAAGTAGATAAATGACGCAAGGGTCGGAAATTGAAACTTTTTGGTCAATACGTAGATAAATGACGCAAGGGACTTAGCAGGTGTACCCCGCATATGCTGGATCAGAACAAGCACAACCCGACACAACCGAAGTGACTCGGCAGCGGGGCAGTGTCTCCTCCGGTGGGTTGCGCCATATAGTAAACCTGTTCATACTTCCCTGTGGACTGCGGTAACGGGGTTGCTACAGGACGGTCATAACTGTGTATGTGTGAGCAGGAATGAGTGATGTGGAAGCAATGCCTCCCTGGGATCAGGATGAATGGTAAAATCCCACAGCTGAACTTCCGTAGGGGCAGTGAACTGCTGAAGGTTCACCGGTACGGCATGAAAGACGGCGGATCCCATTTTCTTCTTCTGCCGCCCTTAATCTGCACTGTTTTGAATCAGGTATCCGTTTACTGCTAAAGAATAGAGAGGGTTTTCAAGCCGAAAAAATCCGACCACAAGAGAAGTTCGAGCTCACGACCTCAGCTCCACAGGAAAACGCTGTAACTGAGTAGAACCCCTTCTTGTAGGTGGGAGGGAGCACACACACACACACACACACACACACACACACACACACACACACACACACACACACACACACACACGCACACACGCACACACACACACACATAAATTAAAATAGAAAAAAAGGAAACAGTTAAAAGGAGGATGTTGGTGGTGCAGGTGGTGGGGGTACGAAAAATAAAAGAGGAAAAAAGAAAAAAGCACAGAAAAACAGAGTGGATAGACGACGTACTCAATTCAGTTGACACCTATCAGTATCTATCTGTACTGCAGACGAGTTTGAAGACAAATACGTTTGCACACAACTGATATCTATGATTATGGGTAATCCAAGATGGACACAGAAATAACGATCATGATTCATCTTACGGTGCAGCACCAGAGGTATTAGAAACCATTAGATTCAAAAGAATGTAGGGTTATTTTTTTCATATATCTTGAGAAAATCTCTGAAAACCCGACAACAAAAGATGTAGATGTTCCCGCTGAGAGTATCCATCACTATTATTCGTAGCATTATTCTTGTAAGGCAAGCAATGTCCAACGCAAAAGTACTGTTGAAACAGCGGAAAAAATAAGGACGAATCCAGGGTGTTTTGGCTGGAACACAAAATATCACTAGATATGA
>CM065722.1:28268162-28285662 GCA_033310375.1 Conus canariensis
AACAAAGCAGAATACAATTTCAAATTCCTCCATCAGTTAAATTTTCTTTTTTTCTTCTTTCTATTGGAGCCTCACTCTCTTTGGCGTGATGGGGTTTTAATGTTATTCAACAAGACGTCCCTTTAATACAACGTGTTAATACTGTCCTCGCATTAAAATATATATATCTAGCTGACACTGTCTTCAATCCTTTCGCCCATTTTATAAAATCTTTTTCCAGGTCATTCAGACAAGCAATTTGCTTTACATAAGTAACAAACCATTGTGGGATCACAAACTCTATTCTTTTTTTAATTTTCCAATGCGAAATTAAAACTCGTCTTTCTTTCCAGTCACCAAAAATACTACTTTCTTTCCGTGAGGAGAATCATCACATCAAATTGTCCAAATCAAAATCTCTCTGGTCAACAGACATTCCAAAGCAGCTCAAGGGCTGCAAGGGGCTATGAGGGGCTATGTCAAATACTAGTTCCAACGTACAGGGTGCTCGTCCCTAGGATCAATAATATTAATATACAAGCCTACAAAAATACTGGAGTGTTCAACTCTGTCTTCGTCCTCTTCTTCTCCCCCTTTTGACTAATCTCTCTCTCTCTCTCTCTCTCTCTCTCTCTCTCTCTCTCTCTCTCTCTCTCTCTCTCTCTCTCTCTCTCTTCTCTTCTCTTCTAGCTAGTCTGTTGCTTCCACCAAAGTGACAGTCTCTTTATTCTAAAGCATACAAATCACTAATTAGAAAAAACCCAAATCACTGAGGGAGCAAGCTTCCCATAAATTTCCAGTCAAAATTCTCCTGAAAACACATCAAATATCTGCAGAGCAGGCCTGCTGGATTAAAATTCAGGAAAAGGGAAAATTATTGTTTTTTTTTTTTCTAGGGCCCATGCCGTGTTACAAAAACAAAGAATCAACAACAACAACTGTCAACACCTACTACTACTACTACTACTGCTGCTGCTGCTGCTGCTACTACTACTACTGTTGCTATTGGTGCTGCTGCTGCTATTACTACTACTACTTCTCCTACTACTTCTATTACTACTACTTCTATTACTACTACTACGACTACTACTGCGATGACGACGACGAAACTGATATTACGAATCACAGAAAGAACTACTACCATTAATACTATTACTACGACAACAACGACAACAACAACTACTGCTACCACTACTGTTTCTACTACTGCTGCTGCTACTACTACTACTGCTACTACTACCGAAGACAATTTCTATAGTACCTGGGTATGCGAGTAGAAGCTTTCCAAACTCTAAAATCTTAGCCTCTCTCTCTCTCTCTCTCTCTCTCTCTCTCTCTACCACACACACACACACACACACACACACACACACACACACACGAACGCACGCACACACACACACACACACACACACACACACACACACACACACACACACACTCACACACATACACACACACACTATTGACACCAAAAATATTACATTCTTTCCGTGAGGAGAATCATCACATCAAATTGTCAAATCATACTTTCTCTGGTCAGCAGACATTCCAAAGCACCTCAAGGGCTGCGAGGGGCTATGAGGGGCATAAGCCCAGAGCCTGAAGGACCCACATGCGACCAGATCCACATCTCAGTAGCGGAAGTCGGAAAGCTGCTAAAAGGCCTAAACCCGAGCAAAGCCCCCGGGCCAGACGGAATCACCCCTCGCCTCCTGAAGGAAATTGCTGATGAAATTGCCCCAGCTCTGACGCTTCCCTTTCAATCCTCCATAAACACAGGTATTGTTCCAAAAGACTGGAAAAGGGCAAACGTGTCTCCTGTGTTCAAGAAGGGCGAACGATACAGGCCTGAAAACTATCGCCCCATCTCCCTCACGAGTGTCCCATGCAAAATCCTAGAGCACATTGTGGTAAGCACAATCATGGGATTTGCAGTCAAACAACATCCTGTGCCGCCGTGGCGAAGTGGTTAGCGTCGCGGACTCCCGGCTGGGAGGTCGTGGCTTCGAATCCCATCAGAGTCATGTGGGTTTTTCTGCCCCGACCGGCTCCTACCCAGAATTGAGTTTGCTAAGTTTGGGAAGACTGGGACCACACAGTCGCGTTTCATCCACTTAATGGATGCGTTTCTGAGAGTGTTGCTCAAATTCCCTGACCAACACTGCAGGTGCCTGTATCTCTCGGGCCTGGTTGACGCCGGGATATATTATGAAAGGAAGCGTAGAGTGCAGCCCTGTCATGTAGTCTCAGACCAGAATGGAATTCCGTAGCATCATCTCAATCATCCTCATTCTCATCGATCAGCATAAAAAAAATGTCTCAAATTCTGTGGCCCTTCATGCCCTGCTCTCACGGTGACCTCAATTCCGATGTCCTCTCCACGTCTGTGGCCTTGGTTTGATTCCGTCGGGGTCACCGGTATCGGCGAGTCCATGGAGACTGTCGTTGGACGGACGTGGTGGCGCCCTCCGGAGGGAGAGCTCACTCACGCCGGCTCCGCGACTAAGCAATTATTGTCGTCAGTAGGGGGCTTAGTAGGTGGTGTCCTGCGTATGTTAGATCAGAACAGGCGCCACTGAACACCACTGAAGTGACTCGGCAGCAGTGCAGTGTCTCCTCCGGTGGGTTGCCTCTTGACGACTTGACATTGACAGCTTCCTGTGGATTGCCGGTGCCGGGGCTGCGACGGGGCCGACCGGGCTGTGGCTGTGGACGGGGTGTCCGAATGAGCGGCGTGGGTGCACTGCCTCTGAGGTGGCGCAGAGGTTGGGACAGAAAAAAAAAAATCCTGCGCGAGGCAGATCTTGTGAATGTCAACTGCTGGGGCTTGCGGGTGAGATATCCTACAATATGGAGAAGGCGAAACAGACGTCTTAGTGATGGATTTCTCGAAAGCCTTTGACAAGGTCTGCCACTCCCTTCTAATCCACAAGCCCCGGCATTACGGGATCACTGGCCATGTCCACGAATGGATCAAGAACTTCCTGGCAAACCGACAGCAGGCGGTGGTTGTTGACGGAGCTTCGTCAAAGGCCGTCCCAGTAGAGTCAGGAGTCCCCCAGGGATCAGTCCTGGGCCCAGCCCTTTTTCTCCTCCACATTAATGACCTCCTTGAACAACTCTCCTCAACAACACGGCTCTTTGCAGACGACACTCTCTGCCATAGAACTATAACCACCCCCCCCAAAAAAAAAAAAAAAAAAAAAAAAAAAAAAACCAAAGGAAGCTACAACAGGACCTGGACCACATGGCTGACTGGGAAACAAAATGGAAAATGTCTTTCCACCCAGACAAGTGCCAAGCCCTCCATATCTCCAGGAAGAGAAACACACTGACTGGTACGTACCATCTCCATGGCCAAAACCTCAAAAGAGTAGAAGAGACAAAGTACCTGGGGGTCACCATCTCCCAAGACCTCCGTTGGGACACCCACATTTCCAACACAATAAACAGCGCAAACAAGACCTTAGGGTTTCTCAGGCGCAACCTGAAAATGGGCTCCATAAACATCAAGGAAACAGCCTACAAAGCCATAGTTCGCCCCACTCCTGAATACACCTCACTGCCAAAAACATCGACAACATAGAAACAGTCCAACGCCGTGCAGCTCGATGGGTTGTGAACCGCCACCGTCACACAAGTGTCGATTCCATGCTGACACATCTACAGTGGTCCACTCTAGCAGACAGAAGAAGAGCAGCAAGGCTGACCACCTTCTTCAAATACCATCGAGAAGAGGTCAGCGTCAACACCCCATTCAGGCCCACACCAAACACCCCAGCACGATCTACAAGACAGTCACACAGGGAGACGTACCTCCTCCCTGCCTGCAAAACGAACTACAGGAACTGTTCCTTCTTCCCGAGGACTGTCAGGGACTGGAACAGCCTCCCTCCCGAGGTTATCTCCTCAACCTCGGTAGAGCGCTTTAAGTCCCGAATCTGACCAGCCAGCGCCCACCCCCCACCCCCACTACCACCACCAACCCACCCCACAAGTCTCCTTCTGCCAGTTCTACATACCAACAACCTAGTTGGTGGAACCCCCTAGTTCTATACACATCAGAACCATCAAAATGATGATGGTGGATGTTTAAAGAAAGAAAGAAAAAGTGGAAGAAGACAGATTGATTGCCATGTCCACGTCAGCTCCGTGCCCGCTTTGGTTTTGATCGGTCTTGTTTGTTGATACAAGCTCCACGTATGTTTCTTTTTCTTTCCCCGGAGCACGGGGAAGCTTAAGTCAATAGTTGAGGCATATGCAGCTGTGATACAGGTTGCTATTGTCTCAAAATTTTACATGCATGCTCTCTCTCTCTCTCTCTCTCTCTCTCTCTCTCTCTCTCTCTCTCTCTCTTCTCTCTCCCTATATTGTTGTACGGAATATATATATATATATATATATCGTGCTGGGTTGGTTTCACTAAAAGGAAATTAACATAAAATCAAATGATGTAGAATGTACCTCATTCAAAACAGAAAAACTGACACAACATGGAATTAAATGGAACACTTTTTTTTTTTCTAATTTTTTTTTTTACGAAGGAAGTAGCTCTACGCAGTATAGAATGATGTTGAACACATCTTATAGAGGAAAGCAGGTCTTGATATCATGGAATGATATGGACAACAAACTATAGATGAAAACTATCTGTACAACATTTTTTCGAAGCACAATTTCAAGCTAGTACGTTAGCATAGCAGGACTTTGAACTTTTCACTGCTTTCAACTGAGAACCCAAGTGTTTTTAAACTTTCCAATGGGAAAACAAAACTCCTCTTTCTTTCCAGTCACCAAAAAATACTACATTCTTTTCGAGAGGATAATTATCACATCAAACGTGAATGATATGGATCACAACTTGCAGACAAAAACACTCTGCACAACATTTTTTCAAAGAAAGTAGCTCTATGCAGTATAAAATGATGCTGAACGCATCTTATATATACTGTTCAAAAAAAAGTTATGGACCAACATTGAGAATGCACAAAAACTTTTAAAAATTCACAAAAATTCAATTGTACCGCCTTTGTGGTCCAAACAAATTGAACCACACGCACAAATTGATAGTGAATGCGGCAACTGCAATTTTGTGGCACACATTTCTCACGCGCCTTGAAAAACACGTGTCGCGACTTGTCATTTTTGGAACAAATTGGGGTGAATTTCTGATGTGTTTGGGATCCGAGGAGCATGTGCTGAATCAAAATCATGTAAAGCACGAGCTAAATCAGGCTGTAGGTCATAAAGTATGCTCAACCAAATGTCTTTAAAAGCCACTGTACTGGCGAAAAATGCAATGCAACAGCATGCCTCCACGTCAAAGACTGAACGAGCTGGATCGAGGAAGTGCAATAGGATGGCTCCAAGAAGGAGTTGCAGTCCGGGAAGAGGCACGGAGACTTGGGGTATCACACTCTGTTGTTATCAGACTCAGACAACGCTTTCAAAACACAGAAAGAGTGCAAGAACGATCACGCTCTGGTCGACCCAGAATAACACCACCACGAGAGGACCGATACATTGAAAGGCAGGCCACACAAGAAAGAACAGCAAGTGCAAACAACATCAGACGTCGCCTTAGAGATGCCACCAACACTGTTGTCAGTGATCAGACCATACGAAACCGCCTACACGCCGCTAACCTCCGTGCTCGACGACCAGCCATAAGACCTTGTTTGACTGATACCCACAGAGCAGCACGCCGAGTATGGTGCACGCAGCACGTGAGATGGACACATGAACAGTGGGCTAATGTGATGTTTACAGACGAGTCGCAGTTCTGCCTGGATCCCACCGATAGACGGATCAGGGTCTGGAGACGCCGTGGGGAACGTTTTGCAGGAGAAGCTGTCCCGGAAAGGAACCGCTATGGTGGGGGATCCGTTATGATTTGGGGCGGCATAAGCACACGCTACAGAACGGTTCTCTACAATGTGGCAGGGAACTTGAATGGTGTTCGCTACCAAACAGAGATTTTGCAACCCCTGGTGCTGCCAGGCCTTCAACAGCTTGGACCTCAGGCAGTCTTTCAAGACGACAATGCACGGCCCCATCGCACCAAAGCAGTAAACACGTTTCTCCAAGCTGCTGGTGTCAACAGAATGCAGTGGCCCGCAAACAGCCCAGACCTGAACCCCATCGAACATCTTCGGGATGAGTTGGGCCGGAGACTGCAGCAGCGTCGTCCTCCTCCTGCTAACCTGGGTCAGCTGTTTGAGTCACTCCAGCAGGAGTGGGCTGCTGTCCCCCAGGCCTTTCTGCGCACACTGAACTCCATGCGACAACGCTGCCTTGAATGCCTTGCCAATAACGGGGGACACACGCGTTATTAACCATGACATTGAACAAACACTCCTCCTGTGACTTTCAAATTTGGGGGTGGGGGTGTTTGTACTGCGCTCGATTCCAGTTTGTTGATTCCTCGGACTTGTCATTGTCTTTACACACTTTTCACATATTCAATAAATTCATGTTACACTTGGAGACTGATCACTTCCCAATTTTCTTTTTTATAAGTCAGTGAAATGTTCGTCCTTAACTTTTTTTGAACAGTATACATTAAAGCAGGTTTTGATACCATGGAATGATATGGATAACAACGTATAGATATAGAAAACATTATTGAAGGAAACAAATCCACAAAACATGGAAAATATGAAACACTTTTTATAGAGAAAAAACCAGCTCCTGACATCAACGAATTATGTAGAATGCAATTTTGCTGGAGGAAACAGCAATCCTACAACGTAGAATGATGTGGAACACGTGTAAATAAAGTTCTTTTCAACATCGAATGCAGCAGAACATATCGGAACGAAGAAAACTACATTACACAGAATGACAATGAAAACTATGTTAACGACGAGCACATCAACTGTAAGACACAGAATGTTGCGGGGCGGTGGGATAGAATCAACGATTGAACACTTTCCCAAAATGAGGAGGGATGGACGGTGGGAGAGGTGAGATGAGGGCGGGAACAGGGGGTTTGTCAACATTGCAAACCCACGTTTGCTGCGGGCTTGTAACAGGTTCATGCCGCACAGCCAATGGAAACTGGTCTGACATACAGACACTAGGACCACCCCACAGGAGCAGACGATAGGCGAAACAGTGAGTTCCGTCATAACGCCACGTTGGGATTTTCCGATTCATAGCCAACAATTTGGCAGTCTGATACACACTGGCCACCAGACGACGAGGAAAATAAATCCACAGTCTTGCACAGCATTTACGTATAAGAATTAGTGACACAGCCAGAGACGAGGAAAAATCAACCCATCAGCCACACCGATAGCTTACAGCCACAGTTAAAGTAAAGAAGGTAAGTGACATCAGCTGGAGAATGGCTGAGGTAGGTGAAGGGAAGCCGAACATAGTACAGTTACCATCAAGTGTCACTGTTTCCTATCTTACCGTAGATTGAACATCAGAGAAAATACAGGACCGTCGCCCCACGTCAGCGAAGACGGACAACCCGACCCAGAGACTACCCAAACGAAGTGGCTAGAGCAGAAATGCTCGGTGATGGTTTCCATGGCCGAGTCGATGCTCCGCTCATTGAACGACTAGGAGTGAAAAGCAAATTCGCCACACACACCTCTGCTAGCACTAGAACGGTAAATAGTTGTCGCAAAACAAGGTCGTAAACGATTGGAGATATACATGATTGATATCTATTTCTCGTGCTGCGATGAGCGACACGGCACACTGAGGAGAGGTTGGGGGATGGAAGGGAAGGTAAGAATTGCTCGTACAGCTGACTCCGCCTTTCCCCTGGTTAAACCGGTACAGTTCTATAATTAACAGCAGGTTACAGAAATGGGTCGATTATAGTAACATCGCTGGGATAAACCGGACCCCGGAAATTTACTGACTATATCATATGTACACAGGGTGTAAAACAAGGAGATGCTTGTAGTCCTGTTCTTTTTTCCTTGTTTATAAATGAACTGGCTTTAGAAATAATAGAAAATGGTAAAAATGGTAGGCATGGTGCAATTATTTCCCCAGATTTTATTGAACTATTTCTTTTGTTACTAGCTGATGACATTGTTTTATTGTCTGAAACTCCAGTTGGCCTCAAAACCCAGTTAAATATTTTAAATCAGGTTGCATCTAGACTTCAGCTGAGAGTGAATATGAAGAAGAGTAACATTGTGGTTTTCAGAAAAGGTGGTTACTTGGCAGCAAGAGACAGATGTTTTTTTTTAATAGACAAATGATGGATGTTGTGAACTGTTATAAATATCTTGGTATATATTTCTCCACACGCTTGAGTTTCACAGTTGCATGCCAGGATCTAGCAAGCAGGGCAAAAAATGCCTTACTCTGTATCTTGCAAAAATTATATATGTTGAATAACAATTCCTCATCAGTGTGTCTGAAACTGTTTGATACCCAAGTTCAACCTGTTGCCCAATATGGTGCTGAGATTTGGGGTTTAGATAAATCCGCTGTTCATGTAGAAAATGTCCATTTGTTTGCGCTGAAGACATTTCTTGGCGTTCATAAGAAGACACCAAATGAATGTGTTTATGGGGAGACAAATCGTTATCCTGTTTATTTCAATTCATCTGTGCAGTGTATTAGGTACTGGCTGAAAATTCTACGAATGGATGATGAAAGATTACCTCGTAAAGCATATAATATGCGCATAGGATTAGAATCGCGTAGTAAAAAGTGATGGGTTTCAGCCATTCGGGATTTTTTGTTTCATAAGGGATTTGGATTTGTCTGGATAAATCAAGGCGTAGAAAATCTAATGCTTTTTTGAAGCAGTTACGACAAAGACTGGTAGACAATCGATGGCAAAACTGGCTTGAAAACATCCAGAGTAGTGATCGATATTCATTTTACAGAACTTTTAAAACATCAAATAGCTGTGAGATATATCTCTCACTTAATATTGATAGGCATATTAAAAGTTATCTGATAAGATTCAGATTCGGAATTACGGATATCAAAATACATCAGCACCGATAAACAAAGTCTCAAAACATTGATATGCCGTGTCACTTATGCAAAGGGGCAAATGAAGATGAGTTACATTTTTAACTTTGTTGTTCTGCACTCAGGATTTATGGCGTGAACATATTCCAAGGAAATGTTATGAAGACCCTTGTTCAATTCGAGCTGCTTTACTTAGGGAAAAATCAAAATGAAGGAGTTTTAAAGAACATTTGCATGTATTTACGCAAAGCCTTTAAGAGGCGCACAATTTTGCTCAGTTGCCACGCGGTCATTCCGACATGAAACCCATGGCAAACACAGAGTAACTTTTATTCAAGACTGGCACAGCCTTTTAAACTTGAATAAAGTCAGACAAATACATAGACGAACAATCTAATAGTGGGGGAAAAAAACAAGCGCAGGCCAACAACTGAACTATCTTCACAGTAATGACTTGGCAAAGATTTGGACTTAAGGAGGGGGGGGGGGGGGGGGGGGGGGGAATTTGATTTTATTTATTTTTTGTTTGTTTGTTTATTTATTCATTTGTTTATCTATTTATTTTGCTGTTCCAGGATCAAAAGTGATTCGTAATGTCTAAACTGGGAGTCGTGTTGTTCATCTTTCTGGTTCTGTTTCCCATGGCAACTCTTCAGCTGGATGGAGGTGAAATGTTCAATTTGTGGGGGTTTTTTTTTGGTTTTTTTTGTTTTTTTTTTGTCTGTCTGACTGACTTTCAGATTTCTTTTGGTTCATTAATCCTCCTTTTTGTATGTAATCATGTTGACTATAAAATTATGTATATGTGTGTGGCGCGCGCGGGGGGGGGGGGGGGGGGGGGGGCGGGGGGAAGGTGTCATCAGAAGACATACCCTAACTCATCAACTAAACGAAATATATAGCCATCGAGCTGTTGGCCTGGAAGATACACTTGATGTGTGCACTAATCAAGGATAAAGCAGATTAAGAAGACCTGACAATACAGGGGAACAGAAGTCAACAGACAGACAAGACACAAGAACAGTGGGGAGAATGATGAGGACAGACCGGACAGAGGCACAGTAGAGAGTGGTCAGAGGACAGACAAAACAGAAAATATCGAGGAGAATCGAAAGGCAGACAACACAGAGGAACAATGGTGAGCATCCAGAGGACAGACGAGCGAGAGGGACGGTGGGGAGAGGTCAGACGACGGACATCACGGAGGGACTGTGGGAGGTGTCAGGATACAGACATCTCAGAGGGACAGTGGGGTAAAGTCAGAAGACAGACAACACACAGAGAGACAATGGAAAAAGGCCACAGGCATCACACAGGGACAGTGAGGAGGGTCGAGAAGACAGACAACACAGAGGTACAGAGGGGAGGGGCCAAGAGACAAACAATGTACAAGGAGAGTGGTGACAGGCCAAAAGACATCGCAGAGGAATAGTGGAAAGGCCAGAGGACAGACAACCCAGGACAGTGGGGAGGAGCCATAATACAAACGCGCCAGAAGTACAGTGAAGAGGAGTCGGAAGAGAGAAAATGCAAATGGACAATGGGAGAAAGTGGCCAGAAGACAGACAGCACACAGGGACAATGAAGAGTGGCTAAAAGATAAGACATTCAAAAGGGACAGTTGTGAGGGAGCAAAAGACAGACAACACCGACGTACAACAGGGAGGAGCCAGAAGACGGACAACATAGACTAATAGGCTTCAGTGTGGTGAGAAAAGTAGTCTATATGTCCATCACACGGCCAGCTGTTTGTAAGACTGGTGTGAAAATTGGTCTATTCGGTCACCACAAGGCCAGCTAATAAGTGACGGCGGTGAGTTTGGTAGTATATGGGACTACTAGCTGATGTTTGGGCATGTCTTACTCTCCATCAGATTTGCCATATGAAAGAAAAGCTAAAATGAAATAACTTTAAAAACTTTGCAGATCAAACCGCTGATCGTCATGCAGACGAAAGGGACCAGGACCTAGCAGAACAGTATCGAAACTTGAAGCGTGTTCTGAAAAGGTGACTTTTTTTTTCTCCCATTTTCTAATCTCTCTCCTCTCTCTCTCTCTCTCTCTCTCTCTCTCTCTCTCTCTCTCTCTCTCTCCATTGCGCAACGTTTCTCTTATTTTCGATTTCGTAAACCAAAAGTAATCGGGGCTCGGCGAATTTAGAGTGATAATGATCTATGAATATTGTCATACTCGAAGGACGTGTCTCCCTTTTGGAACCATTGTAACGGTTCATAAAATGGCTTCTGAGTCCGCAGCTGGAAGTAAACACCAAATTTGTTGGCTTTCCCCTGTGTGAACTGATTCAAAACATGAGAACGTGATCTCTAAACTTTGAAATATTTACACAGACATTGGATCTTGCATTCAAGTCGTCACTGAGTTTGCGGATGTGACAATAGGGGAACATTTTGGAGTAAATTATCTGGCAGTTCAAGCATGTCCTTTTATTGCAATATCTGCAAACGAATTAGGATGCATCTTCGGCGAAGTCGGCGACTATATGTCGCACGTCACCAATGGTGCGTTCACAGCTTATTTCTGTCAGATTTACTCGGTAGGTTTGCAGCTCCACCTGTCGTATCTTATTAAGGAGCTGGCATAGATCAATTATTTTGGTTTTCAGTTCTGCAAGTATGCCATTCCGAATGGACTGTGCGACTCTGTGTGCAATCCTAAGTCGCAGCTTGAAGGGTTGCCTGAGCCCGTAGGGGAACTTTAAATCGGTCTGGGTCTTTGTCTTTCTTATGTTCTGGTGCTTTGTGTAAATCACTGCTTCAGAGCAGTCTGTGTGCCATTCTTTGCCATTTTCTGTGCCTTATTTTATCTTGGCTCAGGAGTGAGACGTACGTCCCTCCACTTTTATCATTACCACGAAGAAGATGTGTTTTTCTGGCCGTTCAACATTCTGCATGTTGTGCCACGAAATGTCTTAAAGATTCATCTCCTCCACGGTCAACCATCACTTCATGGGCTTGACTGACTACAGTCAATCTTGCCCGGTGGAAGATAAGAGCGAGAGCATTTAGCTGTCTCCCCTCAGTCTGTTGGGCGATGACCACGTTTAGATGGACTGGAAAAAGTATGGTAGGTGGTTGCCTGTTCACCTTTGCAGTTTAATCAGAATCAATCCCTCGAGGTTAATTTTTTTCTTACATTGGTTGCCGCCGATAGAGTGTTTCAGTATCTGCTATGGAAGACGTTCCTGTCAGAAGAAAGGAGTTCAAAGACTGAAAGGGTCACATCATGTTCCACGCGTCTAAAAATTCCACAAGCGGACAAAAGTTTGTAGCATACAAAAATTTATTGAATTGTTAACACTCATAAATCTGCCCAGTGATACCACAAACTCGCTCACTCCAGAACGGCCGAGCGCAACAAAGGATTGCAATTATGGACTCTGCGTCAGTCGGGAGTCATCCCCGGGGGAGGGGGGACAGATAAGAAGACTGGTAATCCACAACTTGGTATAGCGCAGATATGAAGAATAGTGTGTGAGTGTATGCTATTGATGAGATAGAAAGATTAGTAATCCACAGTGTGCCATGGGTCAATTAGAACTATTACTATTACCAATCAGGAGTGTGTTAAAAAAATCAGATGTGATGTTTGGTAATCCACGTTGTTAATCCACAATGTGCAACAGGTCAGAGTGGAAGATTGAAAGTGCAAAGGGCTATGGATCAGATTGACGGTTGGTAATGCAGTGTACTATAGGTCAGATAGGAAGAATTGGACATCCACAATTTAGAACGGTCAGATATAAAGACTGGCGTCGCAGTTGCAGGTCAGATTGAAAGACTGGTCATTAACTAAGTGTCATAATCGAAGTGAGAAAAAAAAAATGGCCTGTTTCATTAATAAAGATTACTTTTAGGTCTTTGTTTTCATGAATCAGTATTGCCATTATGTCAGCAAACAAAATAAATAGATAAGCCGAGATGGAGTCCCCTTGTCTACATCCACCTTGCACATTCAAACATTCTGTTACCTGACCATTAACTATAACGGTCGACTTTATGTTATTTGTAAAATGTTTGAATCCATCTTAAATCATTTTCACAAAACCAAATGTTTTTAGAACTTTAAACATCAATTCCCAATTTAAAGAATCTACTGGCTATACAAGATAAACCAATTTTGTACATAACGTTAAATATGGAAATAAGTCTTGAATTTCTTATGTATTGCTTAGGTTTATCTCCTATGGTATGCAGACTATTATTCCTTCTCTTTGTGTATGGAAAAGATTTCTACTTTTGAACTATTATTTAGTGCTCACAACAAAAGCGCCAAAGGTTCTTTAAAAAAATGAAAGAATTCAGTATTAAAGCCTGGACTTTTATGATTTGCCATATTTTTCAATGCAAATGATGCTTCGTCAAATGTAATGTCGCCTTCCAGTGACTGCTTCCTCTTGCGTTGATTTGTATATATCAGTACTAAAATTTTCAATTTGACATTCTTCCACCTTTCTTTCTGCATAAAGTGTTTGAAAAAAGTATGCACTTCCCTTTATATTTCACGTTGGTTATGCAACATATTCCCATCTTCATCCACAAGATTAGTCATTATTTAGCTCACATAATTTCGTTTCTCTTGAGAACAATACGGTGTGATCTTTTCCCGTTTTGCGATCCATCCAGCCCTAGATCTTATCAATACTCCATCCATATTCTTTTTGCGCAATGCTTCAAGTTCATCATTCGCATGTTTTGATAATTTCAGATCTTCATCAGTTTTATATTCAATTTTCTCCAAATGTTCTATGTCTTTAATACAAATATCTTTCTTTCATTGAACACTTTCTTTTTCATGGTAGCAAAAGCAATGGTCTTGGCACGGATTTTTATCAGCAGAATGTCGAGAAAATTTTGTCCGAAACGGTGAAGTGAATATCAAATGCTGAATAATTGTCCAGTACATTTTCGTTTCTGTCTGAAATGGCATACTCTCTTATGACAGAATGAATCGGCTCCTTAGTTTCCTTAACCTACTGGCCATCCCTTAAAAGTGAACTATTATACTTTCAAAACGTATTGTGTTTTTCAGTTTTGCCACACTTGAGTTTCAAACAAATCACTGAATGGCCTATCCTGTAACCTTGGGGAATGTCTGTTTAGTCCACATACCAGATTAGGTAGTCTGATAGTAGAAAAAATATCGTTTTCTCTGCTTTAGCGGACTGGCTTTTCTCCAGGTGTAGCGCTCAGCATGAGGGTTTTCATCTGACCAAATATCTGTTCAATTCTAACTCTGACATCATTGATGCTACTTGTTCTTTTGCTTTAGGATTATTTATTTGCTTGTAATTGTAATGGTCTATACTTAGATCTAGAACCAAATTCCAGTCACCAACCGCAGTTACATTTGTATCATTAAATTTTTCAATAAGAAGTATTAAATTTTCATGAAAGTAGCATCATACTTACTTGGACCATACGCATTGACCAGAATGATTTTTGTACCTTGATTGTAAAACAAACGATAATATGTCATCTCTTTCTACTTCATCGATTGAAAATTCAAAATCATTGTCAAACATGACAGCCACACCTCTGGAGTTTGATTTGTATGAAGCAAGAAAGCACTTATACCCCCATTCAGGGTAAACCTGTTTTTTGCTAACTTAGGCTCCAAATGGGTATCTTGTAAACAATAAACTGAAAACTGTTTCTGCCACAACAAATGGAAAACGTCTCTTCCTTTCTGTGCATCTCCCTGTCCTTGACAATTTTGTGAAAGTATCTGAACCGTATTCAGCATTGGCTTGTATAGAATTACCTTTGTGCTTACATATTGCATGGACAATTCATCCAAGTACTGCACAATAATAACAACATAGGCCAGGCCATCTGTCCTAGACACTCGGCCTCCCACCTCAGCTCAACACAAAAAAGGAACGAAAAAAAAAAAAAAAAATATATATATATATATATATATATACATATGTTATATTAAAAACAAGTTAAAACCAAGCTTAAAACATCTACAAGCTTGTTTCGCGCTGTGCGGTCGTCAGGATGTGCTGAGCTTGTATTGCCAGTGCTATATATATATGTATATAGCTAGCTTGCTGTTGTTTTCCCCGTGCTACATGTGTTTCTCAGGTGTTATTGATTTTATTCACTGATAGGAACTTCCATCTGTGTCTGCAATTGTTAACCATTTCTGTTCTAACATTTAAGGTTGCCAACTGTGGTTTACATAGTATAATGTATTCTCTGTAAGGCATAGATTACATCTTTTTGAAATGTTATTGTATGGTGCTGCTCTTTTAAAGATTTTCCAAGATATGTTGTAGTCTATGTTTTTATCTTTAAGTTTCCAAATGTATTTACTCAATTGTTTGGTTTTTATATCTTTCTTTGTTGAATGATTGTTTATGGTTTGCATATCTAGTTTTGAATTGGTTTTCAGTGATACCTACATATGTTTCTTTTGCGTTCTCTGATGTTACAGTGGCTTGATACACAATGTTGTAAAGGCATTTGTTGCTTAGGGGTCACTGTTCTTTTTTGGCACAGTTACAAGATTTCCTTTCGTTACCCTCTTTTTACCTCTGTGCTGTTTTTCATTTTATTTGCTGAATCGATGGCATTTTTAAGATTCGGCGTACATGAATATGATAATTTAATGTTGTTTCTGTTGAATATCTTAAATAATTTACGGTCTTTTGGGAAAGATGATGTCAAGATTTTAAAGAATTCTTTCCCTACATTTGTTTTAACTCTTGCATCATATGGGGGATTGTACCATATGGTATTCCTTTTCCTGTTCTTTCTGCATCTTTTTGTATCACTGTCTGGATCGTATCGTAGTTCATAATTGTAGCCACTTTTATGTAACGCCTCTTGGTATTCAGCTGTAGCATTGCTGAATACTGTTTCGTTACATGACAAATTGGATAATCTTTTATTTATGCTTTTGGGTATTGTTTTCAGTATGGAGGGTGGGTGATTACTTTTGATGTTTACATAAACAGGCGTATCATTTGGTTTCTTGTATGGTTTATATGTGTGTTGGTTGAGGTCTAACGTTATGTCGAAACAGTTCACTATTTTTTTGTTTGCTTCTATGGTGATTTTTAAGTTTTGGTTGGGGAAAATTTTACACAATTCTTTTTTCTTATTTTCAATATTCCTAGGGTTGTCATTCAGAGCGGCAAGGCCGTCATCCCTGTACAGTCCAGTTTGTTTTCCCATATATATATTATATATATACATATATATATATATATAGCACTGGCAATACAAGCTCACCACATCCTGACGACCGCAAAGCGCGAAACAAGCTTGTATATGTTTTAAGCTTGATTTTAACTTGTTTTTAATATAACAAATGCCGCTCCCACTGTGGTTGAGCACTGTCTTTAAAATTGCGCTGATCGTCAGTACCATTCTCTATATATATACATATACATAAATACAAATGTACAAGAACACAGTAAATTGTGAAAAAGTGTGGAAAAATCACGTCTTAAGTTGACAACCGTCCTGGGCAGATATCAGGCGTTACTGTAGGCATCCTTCAGTCTCGGAAGACTATGGAGTTGCGCTCTAGGTGTCTATTCTGGTACAGCGACGGGTGTGGCTGGCCGGTCCGACGCGGGAATGACAGTCCCTGTGGCAGAGGGCACAGATGAAGTCTGACGCTGGTCTGTCTGCCTGGGCTGCAGCCTTTCTTCTCATTCTCTTTTCCTCGTGCTGCTGAGAGAGTGTGTCTTCGAACTTGGAGAGACCTTTCTGCACAGTCTGTCTCCAGGCTGACCGTTCGAGGGCTGTTGCTTCCATATTGTTCTGGTCGATGTCCAAGGCTTTTAGGTCCCTCTTGCACACGTCTTTGAATCGCAGCTGTGGTCTGCCTGTGGGACGTTTACCTTGCGCAAGTTCTCCATAGAGGAGGTCTTTAGGGATCCGTCCGTCGTCTATGCGTACGACATGGCCGAGCCAGCGCATACGTCTCTGTTTCAGCAGCGTGTACATGCTGGTGCATCCGGCTCTTTCCAGGACAGTGTTGTTTGCGACCTTGTCCTGCCAGGTGATGTTCAGAATGCGTCGGAGGCTACGCATATGAAAAGCATTGAGCTTTCGCTCTTGTCAGGCACGCAAAGTCCAAGACTCGCTGCCATACAGGAGGGTGCTCACGACGCAGGCTCTGTAGATCTGGATCTTTGTGTGTTCAGTCAGCTTGCTGTTGTTCCATGTTTTCTTTGTCAGTCTGGTCATGGTGGTAGCTGCCTTACTGATGCGGCTGTTGAGCTCTGCGTCAAGTGAGAGGGGGTCTGAGATAGTTGAGCCCAGTTAAACGAAGTCATGGACGACATCCAGTTCATGGTCATTGATGCTAATGACTGGGGGAGAGTCAACATCCTGTCCCATGACCTGTGTTTTCTTCAAGCTAATGGTAAGCCCGAAGTCTTGGCAGGCATCGCTGAAGCGAGTCATGAGCTGCTGTAGGTCCTCGGCTGAGTGGGCGGTTACTGCTGCGTCGTCTGCAAAAAGGAAGTCACGCAGGCACCTCAGCTTGACTTTAGTCTTGGCTCTTAGTCTGGAGAGGTTGAAGA
>CM065722.1:28290662-28293162 GCA_033310375.1 Conus canariensis
AGCTCAAAAACTACTGAACAAAAGTGCAAAAAATCTATACTTTTCTAAGAGGAAATTGAATGCTCAATGTGCACACACATCAAAGAACACTACAAAAAGTTCAATAGAGAGGGTGTATTAGTTTTTCACTCAATTTCTACATATAATATTATAATACTATCACATCAGTGTGGAACAAAACAATGAATTACAGTACGAAAACAAAATCATAGGAAAATTGCATTCCCTTACCTTGTGCACATGAAGAAATATCCAAAGTTTTCACATTCACCAGTTTTTTAACCACAGTTCCACACAGTTCATTTGGGTTTCAGAATGAAATTTCTGTGTCACCGGTTTAAAAAAAGAAAAAAAAAAGGATAATAAAAACACAGCACATAACACACACAAAGATGATAAACAAAATATTTGTATTCAGAACTGTTTGTTGAGGGCAGCCGTCTAACTAATAGTTTTTCTTGGTGTGGTACGCCTGGAAGCGAGTGTGACAAGTCAAAATTGTCAACCAGCACACCACCCCCTTCTCACCCACCCTCTTGTACGAACTGTACATAGACATACGCCATTTCCCCTTTTCTCTCTCCCTTTGTGTCACAAACGACAGTATAGATTTCAAATCTATGCCAACTCTTCCCTCTCAACGCCCCCCCCCCCCCCCCCCCCCCCCAACAACATTTGATACAGAAAAAGTTTACGTCACTTTGTACCTACGTCGCCCGTCTCTCCCCCCTCCCCCTCCCTTACAACCGAACAAGTTTACATCACTTTGTAACTACGTCGCCCCTCCCCACCTCTCTCCTCCCCCCTCCCTTAGATGATAGCGCTACAACGGAAAGGGAAAAAGTTAGTTTCAAAACAACATGACTGAATATGGAAAACGAAGCAAAATTTAGAAAGAAAAGGGGTTAGTTACCGGTATAGATACAGATACAGAAAAACTTCTTTCATGAAATGAGTGAAAAACTGATTTTCCTCCCGCACCCCGCCCCGTCTCCCCCATTCTCTCCCCCAAATACACCGTGTCGTACCCTCACCCCTCCCTCCCCCACCCCGCCCCGTCTCTCCCATTCTCTCTCCCAAGTACACCGTCTCGTACCCTCCCCCCTCCCTCCCCCACCCCGCCCAGTCTCCCCCATTCTCTCACCCAAGTACATCGTGACGTATCATTGTTCCACCTCGTGCTTGTTGTCAGGGGAGATGGGTGGAGGTGGGAGTGGGGGTGTAGTCGGAAATGACCATTTCGTGTCTGTGACGCAACGTCGGCAGTCGCAAAGAGCTAACGTATATATTGCGGCACTCATCTCCACCCACACCAACGGGTGTCGTCCTGTTTGTCGAGCTATTACGGTAACTTCGCCCTGTATTACTCTGATAAGAAACTGGGCGCCGCTCTCGACTGCAGGACAACTTATTTCGCTGGCTTTCGAAAACTTGGCTTGTGTCACTAAGGCACGCGGATCCTGTACATGGACTTGGGCGGCAGAGGCCTAACACTGCCGTCATGTTATAATTATTCTGTCAGCGAAAACCACCATCTACTCTATCTGCCCTCATCCTGTACTGTACTGTCAAGTTAGAAAAAAAAATGAACAGACACAAACACACACGAAACAAACTGTACTGAGACGGATTTTGTGGAGAGAAGAGAGAGAGAGAGAGAGAGAGAGAGAGAGAGAGAGAGAGAGAAGAGAGACAGAGAGAGAGAGAGAGAGAGATGGGGTAAAGGGGGAGGGGAGCTAAGGACGTTCGAGCGCCTCCTCTCTCTCTCTTCTGTGTGTGTGTGTGTGTGTGTGTGTGTGTGTGTGTGTGTGTGTGTGTGTGTGTGTGTGTTCGTAAGTGTGTGAGACGTCTTAGACTCCGCCCATGCCCCTGTCTTCAGCCCCTCCTCACACACTGACAGACACAAGGCATAATGACAGTTACATACACACGCATGCATATTCATGAATACGCCCAACAATACAGAGTAGACACACACGCACAAACACATACATCTCTCTGTCTCTCTCTCTCTGTGTCTGTCTGTCTTTGAGGCTTTCCATGCATTTTTCAGAGGTAGGGGGTACATATTAATCATGAAAAGAATTTTTTCACAAGTAGCGACGGAAGAAAATCGCTATGAAGCGCGAGCTGTCATGCAACTGGGCGTCGAGCCGTCAACACACTGCCGTTGCTGGTGTCTTGCACAGAGAGCATACAAGTGCGCCGATCGATTAGAGCGTAATATCACTTTTAGCCAGTGCACGCGGCGTGTGTGTGTGTGTGTGTGGTGTGTGTGTGTGTGTGTGTGTGTGTGTGTGTGTGTGTGCGTGCGTGCGTGCGTGCGTGCGTGTGTGCGTGTGTGTGTGTGTGTGTGTGACAGAGAGAGGGGGGAGGGGAGGGGGAAGAGAGAGAGAGAGTGCTTGTAGTGTGTGTGTGTGTGTGTGTGTGTGTGTGTGTGTGTGTGGTGTGTGTGTGTGTGTGTGTGTTGCGTCGTGCGCGCGCGTGTGTGTAGGCCTAT
>CM065722.1:28305662-28308162 GCA_033310375.1 Conus canariensis
GACTGATGTGCTGATTGTTTACCCATTGCAGTTGTCCTGGTACCTATTACACTCTACTAAAAAAAAAAAAAAAAAAAAAAGCAGTTCCTCACTGTATTCGAATGCAAAACCCTCGGCATAGCATTCGCATATTCCAATCAGTAAAATATGGGAAGGGGGTAGTAATACCGCCAAAGACATAGACAAACAAGGTACAGGACAAGACACAATGCATTTCGACCTCTTGGGTCTTCTTCTGGCAAAAATATGTTAAGCAACATGGAGAGAAAATTTCAAGTTACCTGACTGTAGTATCGACGAAAACTGAGCTTAGTTTATTCGGATTTGTAGAAATAAGAGGGGATAAGATAGAAGGAAGTTAGGAGGGGAGATGGGGGTGGGGGTACAGGGATGGGGGCGAGCAGCTGGAAAGATATACAACCTATGATGTAAACCAACCCTTTCTGTGTCTGTCTGTCGGTCTGTCTGCCCCTGTGCGCGCGCGCGCGTGTGTGTGTGTGTGTGTGTGTGTGTGTGTGTGTGTGTGTGTGTGTGTGTGTGTGTGTGTGCGTGCGTGCGTGCGTGCGTGTGCGTGCGTGTGTGTGTGTGTGTGTGTGTGTGTGTGTGTGTGCGTGCGCTCGCGTGCACCTGTGTATAGATCTGCGCGAGTCTGCGTTTGATCGATGCATTTTTTTTCATAACTATGCAACACTGGTGAGAGTGAGATTTTACAACACAAGAAACTGATCATCAAAGACTAGTTCATCACGCTACAGAGCGATTCTTTAGTTCCAGAAGGTATTAGTATTCCCACTGACATTGTTTTCAGACGTCTGAATTTCAAGCAGCTACCTCCTCCCCCTTCCCCCCGTAACTCCTGTCTGAGACGCCTCCCTCTTCCTCCCGACTTCCTTGTGATTGTATTCTGTCTGAAGCGCGGGCTAACCGTCACCCCCAACCCATTCTATTCCCTTCCTTTTCTCCCCTCTGATCTCTCATTAGAGTCTTCGGCAGAGTTGTGGATGGAGAAAAACAGACGCAAACAGACAGACGAGGAGAACGGGTGGTGAGAGGGAAGGGGCAGGGGGGGGGGGGGGGGGGGGGCTGGGATGGACTGGGCGAAGTCGGGTTCAAATGCTAGTACGCTATATATAGCATGACTTCAATCATGGTAGTAACCAGGCGCAGCATTGCTTTGGTCGCTTCCATTCTTCTCTTGTGAATGCACGGAAGAATCTGAAATAGCCAGGAATCGCCAAGTGCTGAACTCTGGCGTGAAGATAGAGAACGTTAAGAAAACTGCCTAGGTATGAATGTTCGGCAGTTTCTTCAAGCATAGGCAAGATCTCTCTCTCTCTCTCTCTCTCTCTCTCTCTCTCTCGCACGCACGCACGCACGCACGCACACACACACACACACACACACACACACACACACACACACACACACGCGCGCGCGCGCGCGCACATTTTTTTTCTTTTCACAATTTTACAAAACAATTGAAGCATTTCACATGCACAATCAATCACTACTTTCATATCCATCCTCTCGCTTCTCCATTTATCGTCTCTTCCCTGCCTTTCTCCGCCTCTCCTCTATCTCCCACCCCTCTCTCCTCCCCCTTGTACCCCCCCCCCCCCCCCGGTCTAATATCACTTGAGGGTGAACAGACGTTAAACTAACTAACGCACACATTCCGAGAGAGACAGAGAGAAAGAGAGAGCAAGAGAGACAGACAGACAGAGAGAGAGAGAGAGAGAGAGAGAGAGAGAGAGAGAGAGAGAGAGATTTCTTCTCTATTTGTATAATTTCTGCAACCTGTGGCCTGTTGTCTTCGTTGATGTAGAGTATGGTTTACGGACGGAACTGAAAACTGTGACACTGTCACTTTGCGCTAGTTATTCGAGTTTACTAATGATGAAGAAACTTGATGTAAACAGTATTTGTGGTTATCAAAAACAAACAAACAAACAAACAAAACTGGCCAAAGACGACGACTTTTTTCTTTTCTTTTCTTTTTTTTTTACCTGGTGGTAGTACAAAGCTGACGACAAACAGCAAGGCAAAGTCAACTGCGACAAAAGAGTCACAGTCAGAGGACAAGAACCCCTGAGAATGTGAACCGTTCAAATATCTCAGCGCCGCTCGTGTGCCAATGTAGATGAGAGACCAGAATCCAAGCACCCAATGCACAAACAGCAGCAGCAGCAGCAAGCAGTACTTCTGACAAAGCTAGCTACAACAAACCTGGAAAAACGAGAACATCCTGTTCAGTTGGAAGCTGAAACTTTTGCATGCAGTCGACCTGTCCACCTCGCTGTCTGCATGCCATATCATAACTAGCAAAACTGCGGAAGAGGACACATGTAGTGGAGATGAGACTTTTCCTAAGTGTGAAAATTACCTTTACTGAGCATATCACGAGCAACAAAAGTCCGTAGAAACACTACGCAGCGACACTAATGAGCCCCATCCCAAGTCCGACATCCGCACAGTGAGGACATCGAATGCACCCCTTCCC
>CM065722.1:28328162-28343162 GCA_033310375.1 Conus canariensis
GTGTTGTCGACACACGACACGCACACACAGACCCACAGGCAACGACCCCGACCTTTCCGTGGCGGGGTAGCGGCGCATGCGCCCAAGCTGTGTTGACAGATGGTGTCGCGGGTGACCTGATTGGGACTTGTAGGGCTGTGTGCTCTTCTGACACGAGCTTCTGTTTTGTTCGAGTCATGTGAATGGGTGTTGTGTGTGTGTGTGTGTGTGTGTGTGTGTGTGTGTGTGTGTGTGTGTGTGTGAATAGAATAGAATAAATTTCATCGACATGAAACCTCAGAGTTTATGAGACACAACATAGTTACCACAGAAGAAATGTGTGTGTGTGTGTGTTGTGTGTGTGTGTGTGTGTGTGTGTGTGTGTGTGTGAATAGAATACAATAAGGTTTATTGTCATGAAACCTCAGGGTTTATGAGACACAATATGGTTATCACAGAAAAAAAATCTCTCTCTCTCTCTCTCTGTCTCTGTCTGTCTGTCTCTTATCTGTGTGTGTGTGTGTGTGTGTGTGTGTGTGTGTGTGTGTGTGTGTGTGTGTGTAGTGTAGTGTTACGGTTGCTTTAATTTGACACCCATGAAACAGCTCACTGCGTATTGGTACAGAAGACCACTGAGGCTTGTTAACAGCAGATCGACATGAACGGCCTACCTTTACGCAGGCCTATACAAACTGGTTTATGACTGATTTTAAAATGTTGCTCGTCAATATATGAAGAATATGTTATGGTCCACTTACTTTGCATGTCACTGTTTTACATTCGACATTTAGACCTAACAGCATAGCGAACATAGCAACCAAGCACAGTTTAAGCTAGGCCTATATGGCGGAAGCGAATAGGAGGGGTGGGAGAAGAAGGGGGGGGGGGGGAGGAGGTAGGGCCTAGAGGTTCCAAATCCCCTCACCCTCCCTCCCTGTCAAAGAAAAAAAAATTGTAATGAAAAAGGCATTTACAAATGCGTCGTGGATAGATTCTTGTTATGTGGATGGAGAGACAACCAGTGAACTTTGCTGACCACAATGGAAGGCCCTAGTGTGATACATATCGTTCACCTCCCCCCACCCCCCTCCCGTTTTTACAAAATCTGACCTCCAGTGAACCTTACTGACTAATATGGAAAGCCCCAGTGTGACACATATTGTCCTCTTCCCAAATTTTAACAAAATCTTAATGCCACCAACCCCTTCCCTGCTGTTGCAAAATGTTCGCCTCGTTCCAACACATCCTCCCCCTCCCTCCACCTCCCACTCCCATCCCAGCTTTTCGCAAAATCTACGTCCTGTTCCTGCGCACGCTTTTACAAAATGTTCACCTTGCTTCTTTCCCCCCCTCCTGCCCTCACCCCCCCCCCCTCTTCCCCTTGATTTTTTTTTTTTGCACCGCGACCTCAATTTGGAATCCCCCCCCCCCTTCTATAGTCTTTGATCCGCCCCTGTATCTGGAATGCTCTTGCACCTTCACTGCAAAACAGAAAACGACAAAAACAAAACAAAACAAAAACAAATATATATATTATATATATATATTAAGAAACGTTAATGCAGTTGTAACTTTTCATCTCAAAATACCTTCATGTTCCAGTGCTGAGTGGACAGCTTGGGAACGAAGATCACCATTTCGACACTTCTGTTAGGCATTAGTGGTTATTTCCAAATACACCGTGTATTTATGGGGGGGGGGGGGGGGGGGGGGGGGGGGGGGGGGAGAGGGGAGGGGGGGGGGGAATACACAACCTCTCCACACGCTTCCTCCACTGTTTTGCACAATTTACCTCTTCTGCGTAATGTCCGTCTTCCTGATTTTACTGATACACCGTGTATTTAGGGGGGAGGGGGGGAGAGACACACACAACCTCCCCACACGCTTCCTCCACTGTTTTGCACAATTTTCTCCTTCTGCATCACCTTCTCATTCTTCTTAATGTCCGTCTTCCTGATTTCTGTCCTCTCAGATTGTTCCTTACCTCATGAATCGAAGACTGTACGTTCATCATGTTCAAGCTTGTTAACTGGCAGTGTTTTATGCTACGTTGTTAATATGGGAACTATAACCTACATATTGTAAAGATGCGTACACGCTGAGGATATAACGTAAGACAAGGCCACGGTCTAAAAACTCCATCATTAAAAATCAATGAACGGAGTCAGTCAGTCCTCAATCTATTTATAGCCCCTGAAATTTCAGATTTCTGGAACATCTTCTCTAGGATATTCCCACCCAAGAAGGCGTCAGAATGAAGCTGAATCAGACACTGGACGATGAAAATGCCTTTGTTTTTCACGTCTGTCTCTGTCCTTACAAATAATATTGACACATGTTGGGTTACGCGACATGAGTCGTCGCCAGAATTGTGTCAACTTTTTTCGCTGCAGTGTCCGCTCGGCCCGTTTCAGAAGATAAATAACGGTCTTTCCGGGCACCAGTCCGAAGAAAGTTTACATATCCTGGCGAATCACGTCGCTGAACGCAAACTTGAACTCATTCATGAAAGAACGAAGCAAAAGCGATGTTGGAAAGAAATTAAGAAAAAAAAAGAAGAAAGAAATATAGCAAGACTCGAGATTCTGAGTTAGCTTCTTTCCCTTTAACATCTCCTTCAGTCATAGAAGATTAAAATGTTATCTTTAACGACTAGACGTCAGAAAGGATTAAAAAAAAAAAATTTCTCACAATTATTCCCCTCCCTCCTCCCTCTCACTCGCTCACCGTGCTATAAGTAGTAACGTCCTCTGGTCGGTGCATGAAACAGTTTACCTGGCGAGTAAGAAGAAGGAAGCAACCGCGATTTGAAAACCTACTTTCTATCAGGGTAGTTGTGTCCCTTGTACGAGGCGACCATGGAAGATGTCGGCTGTTGGTGATTCACGGCCTACCCTTCATTTAGGTGACGGGCAGTTACGAAACAATTCATTAACAATGCTTCCCACAGCTTGACTATCGTTTGGCAGGCATGGACATACATAGATAAGATTTCCTCTTGTGGGAAAAACAACAACAAACAAACCGCATGAATACTGGAGCGAGTTCCGAACACTCAGTTCTCAATAATTATTGTTAGACCGCTTTTTCGGTGTTGCTGTAACAACAACGAATAACTGCAATGCTAGATTTATTTCCTTTGAGCATAAGTTGTATTTTGGATGCAGCGATATGAAGATTATGCAAATTAATTTCAAAGCCAACCGAGTTTTACAAGGTTGGATGTTTAATCCTTACGCCGCTTTTGGAGGTGCGATGGATACAACAACAACAACCAGAGAATAATCAAATATTGACAGATATTTTTTTTCAGCTTTGCTGCTGTTTTTATCTGCTAGTTCTGGTATACAAGGTGATAACTATGATGATGATGGTGAGAATGCCGATGATGATGATATGTTGACAATCGTGTTGATTATAATAATCGACGGTTTTAACGAAAAATCTATTTACTGCCTATGGAGGAGAGAAGAGTTCACAACAACTTGATTAAAATGAAATAAAAGCCACACAGATAGGAACGAGAGATGTCGTTGAAATAGGCCTCAAACTGAGAATACGATGCAAGAAAATGTTGGTGAAAAGATAAATGACAGGGGTAATGAATGCTGTAGCCCTAAGGGCTTTTTTGTTATCTTTAAAACAAAAAGAATACCATGTAATCGTGTAAACAAAACGATCAGACTGCATCAAGAAAAAAAATCTTTCTGGCAAACCAAATTGGAATGATGTAATTTATGCATTTAGGAGATCAACAATGCTGTTTGATCAATTAACTAACTCAAGAAAACCTTGAATTATGCAAAGAGGAGCACTGTAATCTGTTTGTTCAAAATGCAGAAGTAAATGCGTGAGTATTGAGCATGGGTATTTGGTGACGGACATAATACGCTAATGATAAACAACCATAATGATAATGATAATAATAATGATAATAACAATGATGATAACAATAACAATAATAGTAATGATAATAATAATAATACTACAGATAATCATAATAATAATGGTGATAATGATAATGAGTTCTTATGCACATGTGCGCGCTTGTGTTTGAGATATACAAAATAATATGACTAAAATGTATGATTATACACACCTCTCAGTCGCTTTAACAAAATATCTTGCATAGGAAACTGGCTACACTGAGGGAGATCGGATGACTGATGTACAAAGTGTAACTATAAAGCAATTATAGAATTAATTACACCAAGCGTCAGCCCCTTTTGATACACGATACAAAGCAGACAAGTGAATTCTCAACAAGTTTGTTTTCTTCAAACGTCAAAATCAACGAACACAGAAGGTGGAACCGGGGAGTATTGTTTGCTGCATTTTCCTGATCTGTTGTTTGCTACATCTGAGCAAGACATGTTTGTCGATAATTCTCTTGACTGTTTTTTTTTTTTTTTTTTTTGAATTGATATAATCTTTACTATCACTACATATATTGTTGTGCATGTTCCTTCGTATTTTGCCTTGTTTTTAGTGTGCTGAACATCGATTCACTCTCCAGAATCTGTCACAGTACAATAAGCGAGACAACAGCACAGACAATATTTAGCGACAACGTTTTGTGCTTGGACAATTAAAAGCATGATGGGACCTGTTAGTTCATGAGAATCGTGATGATAATTTTCACTGTCTGTGATATCATTAATGTGTTGCAAATAAGACATCAAATATTCATTACGAGACCACAGCCTGCTGTTTGCAGTGAATAGAATCATGAAAGCTGTCCATGGCGTTGAGACTAAATGGATATGTTCTGAGGAGTCAGAATGACTGATTTGATCACGATCGATTTGATTACACAACATTAAAGTGGAAAGATGATACCAATCTTGACGTGAAAAAAATAATATTGGTGGATATGCCTAGCCGTAATTTCATTAATGAAAAGCGTGGTTTTGTAGAAGAAAAGCATGACTGTATGAAACGAATAAAAGATAAATATGTTTTCCTGCAGCTAATACGCTCAGGTAATATCCAGAAATGTTGACAGAATTATCCTAGGGGGAAAAAAAGAGTTGCTATTTTAGAACATCATTAGGCTAATGTTGGTCGTCTCCATGGCAGAAGGCAGCGAGTATGCAGGCGCAACGGCGTTAACGGGCATGCTGAAAGTGCTGGGAAATGAAATACATTAATTGACCTTCTACACTCACAACCTCTCTCTCTCTCTCTCTCTCTCTCTCTCTCTCTCTCTCTCTCTCTCTGTACGTGACTGCGCGCCGCATTTGTTGTGTGTGTGTGTGTGTGTGTGTGTGTGTGTGTGTGTGTGTGTGTGTGTGTGTCGTGCGCGCGCGTGCGTGCGTGCGCGCGCCTCGTTTTCGTAATATTTATATGGGAAATAACTCTAGGTCTCCATTTCCGATTGTTAGCTTAAGGAGTTATTGTTCCTTTTTTGAGCGTGGGCGGGTTTGTCCTCTGGTTTTTTGAAGTACAGCATCGGGAAGAGAAACTGCTTTCAACGACAACCTGGTAAAGAGAAGTGTAAGTCTACAAAGAAGGTCCTCGAAACTTTGAGCTGCGTAATTAGATGCTTCATTGACACAATTATTGCTGATTGTCAACTCATGTTTATACTCGAGAAGCACAGCGGCTGTTTTCAATCTATGTTGCAGGCCAGTGCCACAGGATTCAGTCGAACTCGCAACGTCTGTCTCCGAAGTCGGTGCGTGCAGGCAATGTCAGAGGCTCTGTCCGGCTGGCATCGAAAGTATGTTTTGCTCACTGGAGTAGGACGGTTATCCATGAGACAATATTAGGTTTTTTAGCCCATGATAAACGCTATCACGATGAAAACGTTTTTGTCTCATCAAGAGAAACACATCCACACACACACACACACACACACACACACACACACATACACACGCACGCACGCACGCACGCACGCACGCACGCAAGCACGCACGCACGCACGCACGCGCGCGCCACACACACACACACACACACACACACACACACACAGAAGAGAGAGAGAGAGAGAGAGAGAGAGAGAGAGAGAGAGAGAGAGAGACGTTCACGTGAAAATAATATTGTTCATCGTTGATTTTAACAGAGCGAAAATTGAGATCAGTTACTATTTTTGGAGTTTTCTTATTTATTTGAATCTAAGCCAGGTTCACGTGAAAATGATATTGTTCGTCGTTGGTTTTAAAAGAGTGAAAATTGAGATCAGTTACAATGTCTGGAGTTTTCTTATTTATTTGGATCTATGCCAGGTTCACACACACACACACACACACACACACACACACACACACACACACACACACACACACACACAGCACGCACGCACGCTCCACAACACACACACACACACACACACACACACACACACACACGTGCGCGCGCGCGCACGCACTCACACACACACACACAAACACGCGCGCGCGCGCGCTCGCACACACACACACACACGCACAGAGTGCTGCAACAATTAATCGATCACTTTTAACATAGACTGATATATGTGTTGGGCCATGTTATTTGCTGGGGTCCGTAAACTTCGTCGCGATTAGTACAGACTACGATCGTAATTCACCCTTTCGTCAGACTTCTTTACTTCCATTAAATAAAGAAACAAGTTGTTGAGTGCTGATTCAGCGATGTGAAAAGCATTTTCATATGACTATAGAAGAATTATGATTATGATTGTTCACTAATAGGAACGTTTTGCGTGCCTTCTGGTCTCGGTGATAACCACTGAGACGTAGCCCATGACAATTAACGTTCCACTGCTTTTCAATTCACGTGTCTTTTCTTTTAAGCTTGGCATGTTTCTTCCTTCTTTTGTTCCTTTAAATTCTACACCCACATCTTTTTTTTTATAGCCATCTCTCTCTCTCTCTCTCTCTCTCTCTCTCTCTCTCTCTCTCTCTCTCTCTCTCTCTCTCTGGGTTTTGACAGTAACCGGATTTGGTGTAGTGTGCCTCAGTCAGTGGGTTGGCGATAAAAGAACATTTATGCTGGAATTTAAAGACCGTTTCCTCTCATGTTTATAAACAAAACTGGCATTCCAAGGTGGAATAGGATATAAAGTATTCCTGGTTCTACTCGTTTAAAAGTATCTTACTACCTGAAAAAAATTTCTGGCTGTATTTACAAACAAACGGCACAGGGATATGCTTGCTAGATGTAGAAGTAGGACATTTGGACTAAATGCAAACACAAGATGTTTCAATCTCGAAGGCACCACATATCATTTATGCGTCATGTGTATAGATGGTATGAGAGAAAGTGAAGATCACTTTATATTCTATTGTGCAGCTTACAACGATATCAGAGAGAAGTCTCAACTTTTCAATGTTATTGCGACAGAAAATCCTAACCTATAGAGTTTGTTGTCCTCTGACAATAAAAGGATAATCATTCTACTGGCTGAGTGTGTTGCAGAGGCATCTAATGTCAGGAAAAAGAAATGCTCGGTAAGAACTTCCGATGTTTGAGTTTGTTGTTGTTGTTGTTGTTGTTTGTTTGTTTGGTTTTCATGTATTTCCGCAAGCTTGATGATCTTATTTAGTGACAGTTTTGGTCTCTTCGTTAGTGTAGCTAGTGGTGAAACGGTCGGCGATGATTGGAGTGACCGTGAGAAATGATTTATTAAAGTGAATATGTGTGCCTGGGTGAGGCACTGGTGTTTATGATCATGTTATTGAATTAAAAAAAAAACACCTGCATAT
This sequence comes from Conus canariensis, assembly GCA_033310375.1. NCBI lineage: Eukaryota > Metazoa > Mollusca > Gastropoda > Neogastropoda > Conidae > Conus > Conus canariensis. The sequence continues at coordinate 28,335,833 of CM065722.1, forward strand.
TCGTTTTGAATGACGAAAAAGTACGTCCTTATTTTGTTCTTGTTCTCCATGGCTTCGAGCCTTAACATTAACATTTACATAATCCGTTACAATCATTTTATGTTTTTTTTTTTTTTTTTTTTTTTTTTTTTTGTTGCATTATAGACTTTTTTTCGGCGGTGCAAATATTAATGTATACCTCCTTGACATAAAGGCTATGAAGCGTTCTCTTCTCTCTCTCTCTCTCTCTCTTGTCTTGTTCTGTGTTGTGTGTGTGTGTGTGTGTGTGTGTGTGTGTGCGCGCGTGTGTGTTTTTGTTGTGTGTGTGTGTGTGTGTGTGTGTGTGTGTGTGTGTGTGTGTGTGTGTGTGTGCGTGCGAACGTGCGAGTGTGCGTGCGTGCGTGCGTGCGTGCGTGCATGCGTGTATGTGTGCGTGCGTGCGTGCGTGCGAGCGAGCGTGCGTGCGTGCGTGCATGCGTACGTGCGTGCGTGCGCGCGTGCGCGCGCTCGCCTGTGTGTGTGCGTTTGTAAATGTCAATGTGTCAATGTGTGTGTAGAGACAAAGTTGTGTTGGCACAGACAATTGCAGTTCTCACAATCATGCTGTTCACGCCCCATCTGTTACGTGGTGAACACAATGCAAAACAGAAAGTTCTTTGCTCAGTAATACTCTGTTAATGAGCGCTCACCTTCATCAATCAATACGTGGCAAACATGTCCAGACTTAATTAGTTCATTACATTGTATACTCATGCCCCTTGCTTTCTGACTGCGTTTCCATCAGGCGTTGGAATGGGCAATGAGGGAATCACTCCTTTCCTCACAACGAATCCAAAGCTGGAGCACGGGATCCGAACCCGGAATCCAGCATGTCTCATTTTCCTGGCAATCGCTTTTATGACAAGCGTTTCACCACCGCTGGACCAAAAGATGATTATATGGAACGGAAATCTGCATGCTTATTTTTTTTCTAACAGTTTTACCACCTTGCCAAAAGATGTCATTCGGTTATCTCAAAGAGAGCTAATCAGTACTACATTTCGCGTTCATCAATAGTGACTCTGCCCTTTTTATGGGACAGATGCCGCTGGTGGGTGCGCCGAAAGCAGTTTTGCCCAATTAATCAGCTTAACAGTTCACTCAAAGAGAGAAAGTGTCAAAATATGGGTGTGGAACGGTGAACCTGAAATGTACACAGTCGATATATCCCAGTCTTGGCGAGCACTTCAAATCAAATATTTGATTTTTTAGATCTGTTTGCTTGCCCCAAAAATTGATAAAAACTGATGATATTTGCAATGGAAAGATTCTTTTTTTCTTTTCGGAAAATGTCTATTTTCCAGCAACTTTTACACACACACACACACACACACACACACACACACACACACACACACACACACACACACACACCCTCACCCCTCTGGCTCATGGACTAGAACAGAGGGCTGTATGCATCCCTGACTTCCCAAGCGTCTGTGCAGTCCCCTTAAGACCTTCTTTCGTGAGAAAACAATGGTAAATAATGCTGTCACGAGTTCACTTACAGAGCCAATGCCCCACAGAGGAAAGGTTTCATGTCTACTGAAATAATTTACTGGACAAATACCCAGAAATAAATTCTCTTCTCCAAACTGATTGAAATGAAATGAACCCCCAAAAGAAAAATGTCCAGCCCCACAGAAATGAAGCGTAGGAGAAATGAACAGAAAGAAAAAGGGTCCACATCGAATGACATAATCCATGAGAACAAAACAATGTCAACAAAGGCATCCAAATCTGAATGAGTCACATGACAAACGCCCAGAAATAATTAAGTGTCCATTAGGTGTCCCAGATATACTGAAACAGGTTGTTATGGAACAAATGCCCGTTTGTTTCAGGTAATTGATGTAGAAAGAGACAGGTGCCTAATTACAGAAAACAAATCATCATTAATGTTTTTCTTTCTACTTGACCGCTTTTTTTTTTAAATGTCTGCTAAGTGTGATGACCAGTCTGTTTAAATCATAAAGATGCATTCCATTGTATCCATCTCATTTCACACAGTTTAAAGTGAATAAAACTGGTTTTTATGTTTCTGTCTCTCAGTCCTTCCCTCCCGCCGCCTTCTCTATCACCGGTTGACAACTCCAACACACACACACACACGCATGTAGGAGGTAATACGCTCGCTTTCTATTCCTCCCGGTTTTGTAAACCAAATCGATGTGTTCAAGTTTGCACAGCAATTTGAATTGTGTATTCAGGATTCAAAATGACCTGAATCCGAAAATATCCTTTCTTATTGTCTTTTCTATCTATGCCTACGTAGAAAAACCAAATAAAGCATGTATGCTGCTGTTAGCAATTCGCCGGTAGTTTATATGCATTCAGCCTAGCGAGTATATGTTGTCTTCTTTACCATTTCCGTTCAAAACCATTATGGGTTCGAATGTATTTTTTTTTGTAATTAACAACGAAATCATAGTAATGAACACATTAAAATAATTTACTTTCGTCCGTGTAGGAAAAGGAAAAATCACCACCGATATGTCCGCGTGTGATTCACCGGGTAAGTTTGTTTCATCTAGCCCGAGTGCGTGTTGTCCTTATTTTCTTTATTCCTAAATCAACATCATTCGCTTTTTCGATTCAAAACAATCCGAAGAATGGTTTTGTAACCTACGACAAAGTAACAGTGAAACACATTTTGCAGAAAATGACCGACGAATAAATCTTTTATGCAGGCAATGAGAGTTGATGTCGTGATTTGTCATTGCATTTCTTACTCTTCCAAACAATGTATTTAAAGACTGTCTGTAATGTTGTTAGTTTCTTCTTCTTCTTCTGCGTACGCAGGCTAATATTCCTGCGGACACTCCCTGCATAGACAGGCAAGGATTAATCCCATCTACCCAACAAAGGGAGTGGAGTTTTGTGTGTATGACCGTTTTTTTTATCCCGCCATCAAGGCAGCCATACTCCAACTTCGGGGAATTTTTTTTGTTGGTTTCAACTTAAACATCTCCTCGCAGATATATTTGCAATCACTTGATCAGATTAGTTCCATTTTCATGAAATAATCTGGAGAAAACTTGTACTTATTTTATCAATAATATTGGTTTTGATAACATTTATACAAATCGTACTTATCTTTGTAACAAAGGTCGATTTACATCTTTTAAACTTTATATTGTATATCTATTTTTTTAAAAATATATCTGCATTTGTATTGTATACAGTCATATAGATAGTATTATAAACGAATGAGTAAACGAAATTTAACAATATTTTCTGTAATTAATATGGGACATTTATGGTCTAAACAATATCAGCAATTTAACAATGCTTATAAATATTTCTTACTCTCCGACTCACAACACACGCACACGCACACACACGCACACGCACACGCACGCACACACACACACACACACACACACACACACACACACACACACACACACACACACACACACACTTGTCACCAAAGGGGGGTGGGGGGGGGGGGGGGGGAGTTCTAGGGACAAAAAGCCGGGCAAGAGTGTAAAGGGTGGGAGTGGAAATGGACCCTCTTCCCACCCCCCACCCCCACAAAAAAAAGGAAAAAACAAACGAAAAAAACAGGACAAAGAAACTCACTCAGTCAAGCGAAGGGGACCGAGCAAGACAATCTACACAGCCATTGTCTGATTCTGCACCGTTATAGTCTTTGTAATCATTATCATCATCATCATCATCATCACCATCATCATCATCATCATCATCATCATCATCATCACCATCATCATCATCATTATTATTATTATTATTGATGTTATTATTATCATTATTATCATTAATATTACTATTATCATTATTGTTATTATCAGTGTTATCATCATCTTCACTATTATTATTATAATTATAATTACTATCATCATTATTATTCTTACTGTTATTATTGCTACTTCTATCATCATTATCATTATTGTTTTTATTATATCGCCATTATTAGTATTATCGTTATTGTGTTGTTGTTATCATTATCATCATCATTACTATCACTATCATTATCAGTAGTAGTAGTAGTAGTAGTATCTGAAAGATACTTTTTTGTTTGTTCGGGAATGGTCATACGGGAGACGAAAAAAAAAGAAGAGACAGAGTGGATGGGGTGGGGGGGAGGAGTGGGGTTTTGGGGATGGGGGTTGGGGAATTACTGTGACTGATTCTCCAGTGTTATAGTCCTTGTATTTATTATCATTATTATTACCACTATTACTATTATCATCGTTATCATTATTATTATTAGTAGTAGTAGTAGTATCATTTTTATTATTATCATTATCATTATTATTGTTGTTGTTGTTATTGTTGTTATCATCATCATCATCATCATGATAATCATCATTATCTTCATCATTATTATCGTTATTATCATTATTATTGTTATCATCATTATCAGTATTATTATCATTATTATTATTATTGTTGTTGTTGTTGTTAATATTATGGTTGCTGTTGTCACCATCGTCATCATCTTCATCATCATCATTGTTATGCAAAAGATGCTTTTTTGTGTTTGGGAATGGTCAAGCGGGAGAGTACAAAAGAAGAAAAAAGAGACGGGGTGGATGGGGGATGGGATGGGGTGAGGAGCGCCGCTTTGGGGGTGGATATAGGGGATCACTGGAGGACTCTTCAGTATACACTAACAGTTTCAGCTGAAATGTGTCAGTCACTGCGTGTGGACTGGTCCATATTTGCTACACCCCATCCTCTCAACAGTGTGGGCATAGCTGGCAAGGGCTAGGTAAGTTAGGTAATGTTGCTTATAGCCCAGCCAACCGCAAAGGGCCATATCAGGGCTGTCACCGCATTGAAGTCAACTCTTAAGTCATCAAAAAAAACACAACAAAAAACAAAAAACAACAACAACAACAACAACAACATAATTCACACAACCCTTTAAAATACACCTTCCAAAAACACATGAATAATTTTGTTAAAAATCTTTCTTCTGTAAAATCTTAGATCAGATAAAAAATGTTCATCTCTTTCAGAAATTCAAAGATCACATCAGGTGGGAGGGACATCTCTGAACAAGGTTTTCATGGAGTGTGCTGTAAAATGTTTAGGTTTCACATCATGCAAGTCCCAACACTCGTCGGCAAGGGTTTCTGATTTACCATGTAGTCATAAACGACCACGTGAAGGAATAATGAATACTGATTAAAGAAAATGATTATTTGAGGAAAAAATGTGAGTGAAAGAGTCTGACAGAGGATGGTTGGCAGTGAGGGGCCCGACTTACAAAGCAATCCAGCACTCGCGACGGTCAGGTATTCTGACTGGAGTTCGGGGTCGCTACACAGGACTTTGAATCATTCTTTTCCACTGCCTTCCTTCCCTTTACCATCCCCCATCCTCTCTACCTCGATAAAAAAAATGTGTGTGTGTGTGGGGGGGGGGGGGGGGGGGGGGGGGGGGGGGGGGGGGGGGGGTGTGGTGTGGTGTGTGTGTGTGTGTGTGTGTGGTGTAGTGTGAGTGACTCAGACTCAGACTGACAGAGAGTTTCGTTTGTCACGAGAACCTATTATGAATCTGTCGACGCAATGTGGAATTAACACTACAGCAAATCATGATTAATGGATAGACCATAGTTTATCCGTCTGCACCCGTACAGGGAACCATTATCATTTTTTCCTGTTTTACAATCATGAACATATTTTGCGAGATGGATTTCACTTGGACATAGTTTATACAAATTGTCATACTTTTTAATAACTGTTTTGTTATATAAATCAGATGGATACAACATAGTTTTTGCTGGGATTCCCAGCCATGTGGGCATTCGAGGCGACGAGACGGTTGATCAGTTTGTCAAGAGTGCCACAAAGACAGTGTTGAGCAAATTGTCTATCCCTCACACTGATCTGAAACCCCAAACACAGGCTTTTGTTAAAGACCTCTGGCAAGAGGAACGGAACTCGCAGACAGATAACAAACTGTACAAAATCCGTCCAAACCTGAACGAGTTTTTAGCATGTTCCCGAGGCGGCCGCAAAGACGAAACAGTCTTGTGCTGTTTGCATACAGGCCACTGGTTTTACACCCATTCTTATCTTTTAAAAGGTGAAAAAGCTCCATGGTGCATTCCAAGTCATGTACCTCTCTTAGTGAAACATATTCTTTTAGATTTTTGGGACTTGCACGATGTGAGACATAAACACTTTACAGCAGACTTCATGAAAACGTTGTTTAGAGATGTCCCACCTGATGTGATCTTTGAATTTCTGAAAGAGATTAATATTTTTCATCTCATCTAAGATTTTATGGAAAAAAAGATTTTTTAACGAAGTTTCTGGTGCGTTTTTAGAAGGTGCATTTTATAGAGATGTGTGATCTTTTTTTTAATGACTTGTGGGTTGACTTCGGCGTGGTGTCAGCCCTGATATGGCCCTTTGCGGTCGGCTGGGCTATAAGCAACATTACCTTACCTTACCTGTTAGTTTCAATCTTAACAGTTTGTCACATAGTATAGCAGCTCGGTTAAATTAAGAAAACGAATGTCATTTTCGACCACACTACTTGCTGAGCGTTTTCTGTTTTCTTTTGTAGGTTTCATGTTTCTTCTTTCCATTCAATATTTTGTGGATCGTGAGCACTGATGCGAACAGTCAGCTGAGACAACATCTTTATTCAAACTTGTTGATTACATGCGGTTCTAAATGCTAATTCTAGGAAATCTTAAAAATATTGTCTTAAGGTACTCCTTATTGTTGTTTCCAGAAGATTGTGTTCAAAGATTCAAATTTCTTTTTTATGGCATATCTAAATCTTCTGATATTAAGGCTGACTGATCATTTTTTTTAAAGATATGACTCATTCCTGATTTGTATAGAATTTTCCCGAAAATTTCTAGGGAAGGAGTGTTTGCCGAGTATTTCTAAATTTTCAGTGTGTGTGTGTGTGTGTGTGTGTGTGTGTGTGTGTGTGTGTGTGTGTGTGTGTGTGTGTGTGTGTGAACGCGCGCGCGCGCGCGTGTGTGTTTGTTTGTGTGTGTGTGTGGGGGGGGGGGGGGTGAGGGGGAGTGTAAGTAAGCGTGTGCGTGCGTACGTTGGCGCGCGCTCGTGTGTGTGTGTGTGTGTGTGTGTGTCTGTGCGCGCGCGTGTGTGTGTAGTGTGTGTGTGTGTGTGTGTGTGTGTGTGTGTGTGTGTGTGTGTGTGTGTGTGTGTAAAACGTGACCCATCTTTTGACGAGTAGAGCTACGGGGCTGGTTGGAGTGGAGAAAATAATAGCCGAGTCTTTTTGTGATGGCGGTGTGAGGGTGCTGACACGCTTGCAAACAATACAAAACACCTACGTTACCTCTATGATACAGCAA
>CM065722.1:28360662-28373162 GCA_033310375.1 Conus canariensis
TTTTTCTCTGTCTGCCTGCCTGCCTGTCTGTCTATCTGTCTCTGTCTGTCTCTCTCCCCTTCTCTCTCTCTCTTTCAGGCGTTGTGATAGTGAACACTCCAATGATTTCATGCGCCAAACAGAGAACGTTCTACTTGCGGTGCATGGAGCATAACTTGAACAAATTTCCCCTATGAACTTTCTGTCATTCAACATAACATTTACCTTCTTTGTATCAAAATTGCAGTGGATTTTTAAAAAGAAAGGAGTTGAACTAGGGACCGAGTTGCTGAAATATTTCTTTTGTTTCTCATACGTTGAGTCCTTCTTTTGTTTTTAAAATCTGTTATTGTTGTTAATATGTATGTTGGTCTACATGATTCGCCTTGCAATTAGTCTCAGAGAAAACTGCTGTTCACCGGTTGCTGTGCTGCTTCGCAATCTGATTTTATCTGATCTGAAAGCTTGTGTTCCCCAAACGTGAAATATAACGATAGTGTGTGTGTGTGTGTGTGTGTGTGTGTTGTGTGTGTGTGTGTGAGTTCGCGGTGTGTCGTCATTTCCTATCAACCGAAGAAGAGTCTTGGTGGTGTATGCTCTGTCTTTTTTGTTTCATTGTGTAGCAACAGTGCCGTGTCTCCATCTGAAAGTTGTGGACCTACCTGGTTTGTGTGGTGCCTGTCTGTGGGAGGTGGTGTTTCGGTTTTCGTTGCGTCGTTTCGTTTGGGTTGTTCGTTTTGTGTCTTGTGCGGGACGTCTTCGCCTTGTTGCCGTGGCCTTGAGGTGGTGGTCTGGCGCTGTTGGCTGTGGTCCCTTTCTGGACTGTTGAACGGGCCGGGGCTGTTCCGTTGGGATTGCGGGGTCTCTGGTGGTCGGTTTGTGTGCCATCGTTGCTGTATCGCGTGGATTGTGCCGGGTCGTCGGCGTTTTTCTTCTCGAGTGGCCGGACTGGGTTTTGTTGCTTGGCAACACCGTCCGTCCGGCTGATGGAAGGGGAATCGGCCTCATCCCCTTCTGCCGTTGGGGTGGCGGCGCCGTTCCGCGTCCTCCGCTGACTGCTGTGCTGTGGGTGGGTCTTGCGTGGTTTGTGGCCGCGTGGGACCTACTGAGACTGCCTGAATTTTCCAAATCGTGCTTCTTGTTTGTGACGTCTTTTTTTTTTCTCTACGTCTCACTGACATTGACGTCATTAACGCAGCAAAATTTGCGTGTGCTGTCGTGTTTTCTTTCGTTACCTGGCTTTGTGTTACCTTGGTAACACCGCCTGTGTGACAGACACAATCGCCCTCATCCCTTTTGCCGTCCAGATGACTGCGGCGCTTCGCGTCCTCCGCTGACTGCTGTACCTTGTGGAAGCGGGTCTTACGACCTGCTGAAACTTCGACGGCAGTTTCAAATCATTCTTTCTCGTTTATGACGTCTTTTTGTTTACCCCTCGTCTCACAGATCTTGACGTCATTATCACAGCGAAAGTTGCGTGTGCTGGCGTGTTTGCTTTCTTTTTTCTTGACATGCTGGATTCTCCCATCTACAATCAAGTCAGTGTGTGGTGCTAACTTCTCCACCTCTTCTATCTCTTAAAATCCAAATTGTGTCATGCTCTAATACCAAAATCAGATTTCATTGATACCTCTCAAGCCTGTTAATTTGACTTGTACATTTTTAGATAGAGTAGATACAGGACAGCGCTGCACAGTCAATTTTCCTAATTGATTATGTTTTCATCTAAATAGTATTTACTTTAAAAGTCGACAGTCTGGGACTGGATTATTTGAAAAGACCTCACTTTGTTTAAAAAAACAACAACCCTAAACTAACGTGTTATATATAAATATATATTAATCATTTCTATCCAGACTCATACTATGTATGCTGTTTATTATTTCTATCAAACCCATACCATGTAGTACTAGTCATAATTAGTGATGGGTTCCCGTATACTATCACTGTAGTGTTTGGTGTTGGACCTTCTGTTTGTTTGTTAGCTTGTTTGCTTTAAGTGTTGTTGTTGTTGTTGTTGGTGGTGGTGGTGGTGGTGGTGCTGTGCGTGCGTGTGTGTGTGTGTGTGTGTGTGTGTGTGTGTGTGTGTGTGTGTGTGTTTTCTAATCTAGTCACCTAAAGTAACTCCCTCCCAAACTCACCCCTCCTTCATTTCCTACTCACCCCTACCCCTTTCCCGCCGCATCCTTGCCCCCCATCCCCCTAGTTTCTATTCCCCCCCCCCCCCAAAAAAAAAAAAAAAAAAAAAAGGATCCTGCATGGCGTCTCCAAGCTCAGTGCAGTTATTAAATGAAAAGGAATTTGGTTGTCTGAATGATCTCAAAGTTTCACAACTTAAAAGAATCTTAGTTGAAAATAATCTTCCTAAACATGGCAAGAAAAAGCATCTTATTAATAGAATAAAATCTAAGCTTGGTGAGGGAAAAAAACAGTTGTCCTGAAGAAGAATGTGCTGTTGATACCTCTTTAAAAACAGCAAAATCGTCACAATCTTGCTCTGTTTTATCGCCAGATGTAGCATGCGCAAATTCGTCCGCATCATCATCCCCTGTCCCAGCAACTGTTGATGTGAACACATCTTCCACAAATCCCAACTTTTCTCCAAAGAAATCATTTTCTTTTCGCTTTCCAGTACTTCTGGAAGATACGAAGAAAGGATCTGCCACACTGAGTGGTCTGGGCATTTTGAGCAAAAAGCTTTGGGTCAACTCCATCGGACCCATAGCCGGTCAGAAACAGCTCTCCTCAGGCAGGTGGTTGATCGGTTGTACTTCCGCCGATCAACAAAATCGACTACAAAAAACAACCAATTTGTCAGGAATTTTGATAAAATGTTCTGTACCTGAGGTTTTCACCGAAGGTGTGGTAAAGCCAGTTCCTCTTGACATCAGTCTTTCTGACATTAAGAAAGAACTGAGTCATGTTTCTTCTGTTAAAAGACTTCCCAATAAAGATGGAAGTGAATCAAGAGCCATAAAAATCACTTTCTCTACATCAACACTGCCAAAAGAAATATGTATTGGGTTCCAGTGTTTCTCTGTTGATCCTTTTGTACCACCTGTCTATCGTTGTACTAGGTGCAACAGACTGGGGCACACAAAGTCTGCGTGTCGGGCTAAGCCGACTTGTGGAAGATGTGGTCACAATGACCACGTCTTGGAATCGTGTACCAGGGCCAAACATTGTATAAACTGTTCTGGAGATCATTCAGCCTCTTACCTTGGATGCCCGGAATATGAACTACGTGTTTTGGCCGGTAAGCTAAAGTCTTCCAACCACATGCCATATTCTGAGGCTCTCAGACAAATCACAGTTCAAAAGAGCAAAGGAGAGGTAAAGGTGCAGGAATTAAAAGAAGACCCCAGGGTGCCGGGAAACGATAATTCAACCAAAGCTAATCACCACATCAGGTCTTATTCCTCGGTTCTAAGTCAAGGAATGATGATGGCTAATCAACAAAACCCGCTGCCCACTTCTTTGGATTCTAGCCCCCCTTCAATCTGGGGCACACGTATTTTACCAACTCATACTAATAGTTCAAATCAAACTAGTATTGCTGTCACAATCAGACAAGTATAGGACAGACATAAAAAATTTCGAAAACATCTGTGCCAACTTCTCTTAAAGAAAAGTCTGACTCTTCAAGTTCGTTCAAAAAACAATCTGTAAATTTTGATCTTGAAAAGATTTTAATGTATCTTGAAAATCTCTCAGTGAAATGTCTGACCATCCTAACAAAAATTTCTGATGTCATGACTTCGTCAATCATTGAATTGAAAACAATTCTGTCCAATGCCTGTCTGAACTCCAAATGAACGTACAAAGAGAAGTTCTGTCAAACGTTATCCGTTTTTGGTGTTCTCTGTTGCTGGTATTCTCAGTTATAGTCCTTTTCCTTACGAATAACATGATGTATATGAGGCCTGAACAAGTCAAACCTACTGGTATTTGCTCGTTTCTACAATTGAACTGTAGAAGTAAGTGCAATTTTGTATATTTGGAAAATTTTTTGCAGAAGCGTTCTTTTGACGTAGTTGTGCTTCAGTCATTGAATTGCCACAAAAATGACTTACCCAAATTAAACGGATTCTTCTACCCACCTGTTATAGATGAGGTAAAAGCCAACGTTAAAATAAAAGTTGCTACATATGTAGCTTGCAATCTCATGTATCAACCGTACAAAACACCGTGTTCTTCAATAGATAAACGTTTATATTCTTGCTGTATAGAAATTAAGGTTGATGGTAAATATTTCAACATTTTGAACTGTTATTATCCAGATGGAGTGTCTAAAGGTGAAGCTGACTGGATAATGGATTTAGACTGCTCTAGACAATGGGTTATTCTTGGCGATTTTAATGCCCACCACGCTTTGTGGTCCGAAAATCCCAATAATATTGTTAACAACAACGAATACCTTGCCAGTACAATAATCAACGCCAACTTAACCATTTTAAATGACGGCTCTATAACAAGAATTGCTGATCGATCAGATCAGCGTTGCTCATCGATAGATTTGTCTTTAGTTTCCCCAGACATAAACCCTTTGTGTACTTGGCAGGTTCATCAAATACCGTTAGGCAGTGATCATCCCCCTATTGAAATCCAACTTCTAGTGAGCCCTGAAAAAACAATCTACAATTCTGAATGTACTAAATATAATGAAGATAAGGCTAATTGGGCGCTTTTCAATCACATTTTGACAGCAGATTCGTCTTTTCTAAATTTCAATCAAAATACAGTGTTAGAGGAAGGTTTGGAAAATTGTTATTTTGAATTAAGAAAACTTATACTTAAGGCTGCAGATTCTGCAATCCCAAAAGTCAAATTAAAGAATCATCCAAAGAAAGCATCAAACCCTTGGTGGAATATTGCGTGTGAAGCCGCCGTGGGTGTGAAAACTAAGGCCTTCAAAAGCTGGATGATAAGCCGTCATACACAGCCTAAAAGTAGAGTGGAACAGTTACACGCTGAATACAAAAAAGCTAACACCAATAGTAACAAAGTTGTTGCTTTTGCAAAGCAGCAATATTACAAAAACTTAGTCATCAACTGTTCCAAACACCCAAACGATAGCGCTTTACTTTGGAAAGAAATTAGAAAATCTAAAGGTTCTTTTCATCTCCCAGATCCTGTTTTGATTGAAAACGATAAAATCTATAAAACAAACGAGGAGAAAGTTGAATTATTTGCTGACACTTTCGCAGCAATGAGTCAGACTGAACATCTGCCTAAAGAAGAGCAAGAACGAAGAAGAACTATTGAAAACGAAGGGAGAAACATTGAACCACATGACAATGACAACGTTGTATATTAATAAAAATCTAACAATGGAGGAGCTTCTGTACTCACTTCGCCGTCTAAAATCTGGTAAAATTGCGACGGATTTGATCCCATTTCTTACAACATGATAAAGCATTTTTCACAATGCTTTTTGAAAAAATTATTAGAGTTCTTCCAATTATGCTGGAATTCTGGAAAGCTGCCAATGGCTTGGAAGAAAGCAACAGTTGTACCTATCCATAAACAAGGAAAATCAAAAAGAAAATCTTCTAATTTTCGACCCATTTCTTTGACTCCTCACATTGGAAAACTTTTTGAGAGGATAATGAAATTCAGATTAGAACATTTCCTTGAAAAGAATGGGATTTTGCCAATATTTCAAGCTGGTTTCAGAAAAGGGAGGGGTGTCACTGATCATGTTAGTCTTTTAGCTTCACACATCAAAAAAGCCTTGGCTAAGCGACACTCCACTTTAGCCACGTTTTTTGATATTCATAGAGCGTACGATTCTGTTTGGCATTTTAAATTATTGTCCAAGGCTCATGAAATTGGGATTAAAGGTCGTTTCCACATGTTTTTACAATCATTTTTATCTGGAAGAACACTACAAGTAAAACTAAATGGTGTGCTGTCAAGTACAAGATATGTTAACATGGGTGCCCCTCAAGGAAGTGTAATTTCTCCAATCCTCTTCTCATTGATGCTTTATGATCTTAATCAGATTGACACGAAAGGGGCAACTTTAGCTGCTTATGCAGATGATATTGCAATGTGGAAAAATGTAAATTGTAATTTTACAAAAAACAAAATCAAGCGTAATAAAATTGTTGAACAGTTTCAATCTGCGGTCAGTAAACTTGTTAATTATTTGAATTCAAACGGTTTTAACTTATCAACGGACAAATCGGTTTTTATTATATTTACAAAGAAAAATATCGATTTTGAAGGTAGGGACGCTGTAAAAGTACAAATAGGTGATTCTTTCATTTTCCCAAGTAAGCAAGTAAAATTTCTAGGCGTTATTTTTCACTATAAATTATTTTGGTGTAAACATATGAATCATCTCGTGGAAAAGGCAAGAAAGAAAATTGCGTTACTGCGAGTCCTAACTGGAATCCCTCTAATAAATTATGGATCTAATCTTATCCATGTCGCCTTAGGGACAGTTCGTTCGATTGTAAGTTATGGTCAAGAAGTATTTTTTACTGCACCAAAGACAGATTTACATAAGTTAACTAGTATTGATTCCTTAGCACTTAAAATTGCTTTGGGGCTTCCAAGATGGGCATCAATTGATATGACTTACAGAGAGGCAGGAGTTTTGCCTTTAAATGAACATAGGATGCTCTGTGCTTGTAGCTACTCAGCACGAGCAAGAACAGTCCCTAACTCAGTTACTTCTGAACTTGATGAAAGCACCTACGTTTCTAGAGAGATACGGAATAAAAAAGCATATACTTCATTGTCTGATTATGTATCTCCTCTTTTACATGCATGCAACTTTTCGCTTGACAACATTGTTAAAATGACCAAATACCCTTTCCCCTTTGGTTGATGAAGCAAGCAGATTTTTTCTATTCCTATGGTAATATTACTAAAAATGAGAATCCACTTTTGCTTGCTTCTCTTGTTAAAGAATTGATTTACACTGAATATGAATCTTATCTGCATATTTTCACTGATGGTTCAGTTTCGTGTACTTCTGAGGTTGGTGCTGCTTTCGTGATGCCTTCCCTTAACATTGATAAAAGATTTCATATTACCAAAGGTTGTTCTATTTTCACTGCTGAGTTATTTGCTCTTATGAAAGCTATTAATTTCATTCTTGATGTGCGAGTCTTACCAGAAAGAATACTGATTTTGTCAGATTCCAAGTCTGCTTTAACGGCTTTACACCTTCAAAATACATCAAGTCGTCCTGATCTCGTCAGTGAAATTTTATTTTCAATTCACCAGTTAATGATGCGAGGTTCCAAAATAACATTATTATGGGTACCCGGTCACTGCAATCTTCGAGGGAATGAACTGGCTGATACCTGTGCAAAAGAGGCTTCAATGTGCAAATCGAATACAGTTTTATGTGATATTCCTTATTCGGTTCTTGAAATAAACAATATTCTGACAAAAGCACTCTGGGACCAGAGAAGAACACAGTACATTGAAGCTGCCATTCAGAAGAACAGATGGGATCTTTCTGCCCCGGCAGTCATTGTATAAGTCCGCCAGGTTCTATTCCGAATCGAAATTTATTGCACAGAATACGGGTGGATGGTTGGTTTGGCAGGTTTTTAAAACCATCTCCTTTGTGTGTCTGTGGTCAAAACCTTAATGTATCTCATTTTTTACTTGAATGTTCATTAACAAAAGCGTATTTTCAATGTGTTCATGATAAAATTTTGTCTAAAAATCTACCTTTAACATTGCATAGTGTTTTTTTGTCCCAACCCAGAAAATGGGTGGAGGCTAGCCAATTTGGCTGTAAATCTGATCAAGTCTCATCCACTTGGCAGATTTTTCTAACGGATTTTTTTTTTTTTTTAAATGTTTGTTTCTTTTTTGGTTTAGTGGTCTGATGTACACGTAGAGCAAAGAATTTGTTACATGACATAGCTGTCCGACTCTCACGTGTACTAGGTCGCATTATTCCATTTACGAAACTTTTGCACAGGTTGTGCGCGCGCTAAGAGAGAGAGAGAGAGAGAGAGAGAGAGAGAGAGAGAGAGAGAGAGAGAGAGAGGGGGGGGGGGAGAACTTCGTTTTGTTTACATGTGAGTGCATGTTGTGCGTACGTCTATACGTTTTTTGTGTGGATATGTTTTGAGTGTGTGTAGGGGAGGTGGCGGTGTGTGTGTGTGTGTATGTGTGTGTGTGTGTGTGCGCGCGCGCGCGCGTGCGAGAGAGAGTTTTGGTTTTTATTTGTTTGTCTGTGAGTGAATATATGTGCGTGCTCGCATACACGTGAGTAGGGGGAAGGGGAAGCGTGGTTTTTGTGAGTGTGTGTGTGTGTGAGTGTGTGTGTATGTGGTGTGTGTGTGTGTGTGTGTGTGTGTGTGTGTGTGTGTGTGTGTGTGTGAGAGAGAGAGAGAGAGAGAGAGAGAGTGTGTGTGTGTGTGTGTGTGTGTGTGATTGGATGGTGTGCGTTTTTGTGTGCATGTGTTGGGGGGGGGGGGTGTCTTTTTTATGGTGTTCTGAGAGAGAGAGAGAGAGAGAGAGAGAGAGAGAGAGAGAGAGAGAGAGAGAGAGAGGAGATTGTTGATTTTCAGTACAGTTAAGATGTAATTTGCTTTATTGTTACAATTTCTGATTTTTTATTATGTTACTTACAAATGTTAAATGTTTCCCTGTTAATTTTCCTTTATGATTTTTATGTCATTCAGATGTTATTTGTATTATTTTCGTTATCTCATTAATTTATTAAGGTTTTTCTTTTTAAAATGTCAGTACAACACTATGTTAATCTGACAGTAAATGGTTTCAGTCAGTGTGAGTTCGCGCGCGCGTGCGTGCGTGCGTTCATGCGCGCGCGCGCGCGCGCGCGCGCGCGCGGTGGTGTGTGTGTGTGTGTGTGTGTGTGTGTGTGTGTGTGTGTGCTTGCATGCATGCGTATGTGCGTGCATGGGCGCGCACGTTCGTGTGTGTGTGTTTGCGCGCGCGTGCGTGTGTGGGGTGTGTGTGTGTGCGTGTGTGTGTGTGTGTGTGTGTGTGTGTGTGTGTGTGTGTACGTGCGTGCATGGGCGCGCACGTACGTGTGTGTGTGTTTGCGCGCGCGCGCGCGTGTGCGTGCGTGCGTGTGTGTGTGTGTGTGTGTGTGTGTGTGTGTGTGTGTGTAGGCACGCGCGCGAACGTGTGTGTGTGGGGTGGGGGTAGGGGTGCTGGGTCCCGCGCGTCCGTACGTGCACATGTGTGTGTGTGTGTGTGTGTGTGTGTGTGCTTGTGAGTGTGCATGTGTGGTGTGTGTGTGTGTGTGTGTGTGTGTGTGTGAGAGAGAAGAGAGAGAGAGAGAGAGAGAGAGAGAGAGAGAGAGAGAGAGAGAGAAGAAGAAGAAGAAGAAGAGAGAGAGAGCGTACCCGCACGCACACTGTCAAGGATTTTGTTGACGCGTATTGCGTTCACAGGAAGTATTAACTGGGGAAACCAAGGCAGCACAAGTATGCCATTGCATTGTTATCGAGAGGAAAAGCCAGCATTGTGGACACATAGTGTGGAAAAACCCAATGGAACGTGTGCAAAGAGTCAGAAATGAACCCCATGACACACTATTCTTTTTCTTTTCTTTTCTCTGTGTGCGTGTGTGTGTGTGTGTGTGTGTGTGTGTGTGTGTGTGGTGTGTGTGTGTGTTTTACAGTTTCCTTCTTATTTACATTGACATTATTATTATTATTGTTATATTATTATTATTATTATAATTATTATTATCATCAGTATTATTATTATTTTATTGTCATTATTGTTATTATTATTATTATAATTCTTCTTATTATTATTGTCACTATTGTCACTACCATTGTTATTGTTGTTATTATTATTATTGTTATTACTCTTATAATCATCATTATCATGATTATTATTTTTTGTTGTGGTGATGATGATGATGATGATGATGATGATTGATTGTTGATGTTTTGTTGTTGTTATTTTTGTTGCTGTTGTGGTTGTTGTTGTTGTTGTTGTTGTTGTTCTTCTTCTTCTTCTTCTTCTTCTCTTCTTCTTCTTCTTCTTCTTCTTCTTCTTGTTTTCCCGCTTTTTGTTTTAAAGATAACTTTCCAGGCTTGACAACAGGCAGAAGTATTAACAAAACGACATATAAATGAATACACATGTTCGGGAGAAGGGAGGGGGGATCAAAAACAAAGATCAAAACACATAAAAAAGAACTATACACGCACGCACACACACACACCACACACACACACCACACACCCCACACACACACACACACACACAACACACACACACACACACCACACACACACACACACACACACACACATACACCACACACACACACACACACAAGCACACAACCCCCCCTCCCCCCCCCCCCCCCCACACACACACACAGATATCACACACACACAAACATCCCCCGACACACACACACACACGTTCAAACAATTTTGTTGAATAAGCAAGGAAGAGAAAAGAAAAAAATCACTAAAATACAACTTTATTCTCGTCTTCAAGGTACTCCAAGAACATATACATCCGACATGCAGAAGATGCAGGATACAGTTGTTTGATCGAATTTTACCTATGGTTGGACAGAATATGTTAACTTTCAGGAGCCTAAATATCACCATCGACTACTTGTAGATCGCTTTGTTTTCTTTTTTCCATCGTCTGACTTGTTTCATTAGATACAACAAGTTTTTCCATAGAAATATCATTTACTGTTAAATTCCAGGCACCTCATTTCTAAACAAAAATGCTTGTATTTTTCAAACTTACACATGTCATTAACTGCTATCAAGAATGTTTTTTTTGACAATAGTTTTTTTCTACATCTGCGTATCTGGTATTAGCCCATTGAGGAAAATGTTGAAAAGATCATCGATTTTTGTTTGTTCATCGTTTCCAAACAGAATCAGTTTCAAAATAACTTGTCTACTAAAATATTCACATCTTTCTTTTAATTACCCCCCCCCCCTCCCCTTTCCCGCACCTGAATTGTTTGGAAACTGACGTTACCATAGGTAATGTTGAATGGAATCGATGTCAGCTTTGTAAAGTGAGCACAGATCACTGAGAAGAGTTCCCATCTTCTGTAAAATACAATTTGTGGTCATAATGATATGAACATTCTTATTTGTGACAGTTTTTTTTTTAATTTAATTTCAGTTATTTATTTCAATTGTTTTAACGCGTTCTCCCAGTCTGTTGCGCAGCTTAATTTATTTGCCCATTCTGCAAAGGAGCTGATAACAATATTGTTTTGTCTATGAGAGTGCTGTTGAAATTTTCCGACCTTTTTTAACGCTTGATATTATTTGCAGTATGTTTATTCCTGGGTTATAGTTGTTGTTTTGTTATTTCAATATTTGCACGTTTTAATACATTGTTATTCCAAGTTAATTGAAAACAGGTTTGCTTTGCTATCCAGTTAAAAAAAAATCTGTGACATCATTACAACTCTAAACATGTCATTACAGAATAATGGCCCTGCTAATTCCTCACACGAATTAATTGATATTATCTGATAACAAAGTTAACACGTGAAGTGAAAACTTTTTTTTTTTTTTTTTTTGGCAGAGAAATTTTCCAGGCCCCGTATACGTCAAATGAATATTTCCGGCACGTAGCACTTAACATTTTTTTCCCTTTTGGATTTGCCATGTGCATATATTTTTTGACTCATGTCAATTTAGAGCTTGTGTGTATTTGCTTAAATGAGGTATACATATACATATATATATATTATATATATATATATATATATATATATATATGTTTTCAATAGTGTGCAGTGCATATTTGCTTTTGATCTTGTCTTGTTTTTTTTTTTTATTATTCCATATTAATTCAAAACATTTTCTGGTACTGTTTTGTTTTTGTTTTTGAGAGGGTTTGGTAACAGAATCCATAGATATATGAGCTTTGAAAGTATCGCAGATTGCAGTAGTGCAATCCTTCCAAGGGGTGTACATATACGCTTTGACCAAATTTTTGAAGAATTGGTTAACTTCTTTAAATTTATCTGCTGTGTTGATTTCTGTCGTTTTTGAAAAATCGTTTGTGAACTAAATACCTAATATCTTGTATTTGGTTGGGTTTGATTTCATTCTGAATTCTTCAGTTTTCCTGACCATACATTTTCGTATTCTTCATAATTGAATTTAAGTCCAGAAAAATCTTCAAATTCTTCAAGAGTTTCAAACAGCTTTTCATATGATACCCGGTTTCCTTCTAATGTGAATGTTGTATCGTCTGCGAAATGTGTAATCTTACCTATTCAGTATTGTAAATCCCTTTATTATCTCGTCTTTCCTGATTTTAGATGCTAGTTTCTGATCACAAAACTGATAAATGTGGCGAAATGGGATCGCCCTGATGGCACCCTGCCTGTATTTCAAAACTCTGAGATACTTTCCTGTTCATAATTACGTAGAACCTTATGTTTTTATAAAAATACCGGAACCTAGTAGCAATATCTTCCCCAAAATCCAAAAGCTTTAATTACCTTATTCATATATATCCAGTTTGTCAGATCAAACGACTTCTCATGGTGGATTAATACCAGG
>CM065722.1:28385662-28408162 GCA_033310375.1 Conus canariensis
GTGTGTGTGTGTGTGTGTGTGTGTGTGTGTATTCGTTCCAAACCCATTTCTCAAAAAAGGAAAGATTTTTGTTGACACAACAAAAAAACATGCCAGAGCCAACTTTAACCATTTAAGGTTTGATTTCTTTTACCTGTGAAGGTGACTATTTTCTCATGCTTTTGCATGCACCGTGTCCTACTTGGATTAAGTCGAACTGCTGTTCTTCTGATGTGATATAGTGTTCTTTAGTTCTTATTTTAGTCTGCTCTCTTTAAAATGAATGAACAAAAAACTGTTTGGCATTACCATTTTTGAACTCACTCAGTCAATGTTACCTTAATACTGGCTGCTGGAAATGTGTGTTTTTTTTTAGTTTGAAAATACTGTCTATGCATCTATGCGGGGCGCCTGCATACCCTTTGTGTGTGTGTGTGTGTGTGTGTGTGTGTGTGTGAGCTCAGGTTTTAATGAGCATCTTTTCAATGCAATGAATACATACCCTGAACAGAATTCACCATTCTCCAATAAGTCCCGTCTTCCATATTGACAGAATGTACGGATTGAAGGGAAATGAGAAACTGTCTTCTTGTTTATCAGCCACTTGTACTGTAGGTTATGGGTGCAGGAGAGTTGATTTGATCTGATATGCGTCAGGCAATGCAGCTGTTGACCTTTGAGTTCGGGAAGATCGTTTGACAAAGCCATTGTCTGCAGAATCTACTATTCAAGACCATGTCTTCATACAAAAATAGGAAGAAGGGTTATCCTCTCGCATGGCTTTAAAGATTGTATTGACTTTTGTTTCTGGTACACTCTTTTTTTTTCAAGAGTACACACTCAAGATTAGGCTTTTTATTCGGTTCACCACGGCCAACTTTAGAATATTTACGGGCGTGAAAACACGGATGGTTTTTCTGTTTCCTTCTTCCTCATTTCTACCCCGACTGTTATCTAATGCGACTCTCCATATGCACACAGACACACAAAGACACACACGCACAAGGCACACATAGATTCTCACGGACACTCAGACACTCATACATACACGTTAACACACACACACACACACACACACACACACACACACACAAGCGCGCGCGCGGTGCGCGCACGCACACGAATGCACGTGCAACAAGTTTTAAGCTCATAAAGAAAGAAAAAGAACAAGTGAGCGATTGTCTGATTGGTTAATGGAGTGACTCGTTGATTAATCGATGAGCCAGTCAATTGATGAACGCAATTGTTAGTTGTGTAACTGGTTGGTTTGTTGATTAACTGATTGATTTTGTTTCCTATCGTGGGATTGCTTGGCACATTTATTGACTCGTTTGGTTTATTCTCTGAATGACTGAATAGTTATTTCTTACTTGATTGATTATTTACTGAAAGAACGACCTTTTGATCGATGGCACGTAGACTAACGTACTGTTAACAATAAACTAGCATGCTAACATTGGTCCTGTTGTGAAAGATTTAATAAGCATGTAATTTCAAAGTAACGCCGCTCGTAGCACCTATTCACCTAGCCTACACGTAGATTGAGGTGGTTGATGATAGCCAACGAAACAACAGGTACGGACGCACGGCGAGGGATTACAGCCAGGACCTGGACAAGCCGCAGTATGTGGCTCTGATCGACCAGCATGTGAGCAGCCTGGTGAACGACTGCAACATCAGCAGCCTGGAGAGCCTTGTCCTCAAGGGTTACGACCACATCACCGACCTGGAGGTGGTACGCAGGCGCCGGTCGATGAGCTACGATCACCTGAAGACCAAACATTCTAAGCAGCTTGAGGATTTGCTGTCCGACGCCAGCAAGAAACAGGTGAGAAATGGGCGCGTCTAACAACATTTGATAAACAGGGTGTGTCATTAAAAAAAAGTCTGCAATCGCTTAAGAAACAGGTGTCTGAAATTCCTTGAGAAGCAGGTGTCCAGAATCACTTCAATAAAGTTGTCTAATACTATTTAGTCGACTGGTATCAATCATTACTTGTTGAACGGATGTCCGGAATCACCTGAGAAATAGTGTCTGAAAAAGAAGCCGTGAGAAAAAGTTGTCCGGGATCAGTTAAGAAACAGACAGACGCCTAAAATCAGATCAAATTATTTTTATAGCTCAGCCAATACAGAAACGACACCAGGGTAGTGCCTAGAATAATGTAGGAAACAGGTGGCTTAATCATTTCAGAAACCGGTGTCTGAAGTTACCAAATAGACAGATTAATGTATACTGCCAGCTTTCTAAATTCAACGCAGTTTCCAGTTTTGTGAGCTGAAGATATTAACTTGAAAATGTGTGATGTTATTTCTTCTTGAATTTTACAGGTTTTAGAAAAAAACGAGCTCAAAATCGAGAATAAGCGAATGAAACAAAACCAGATAAAATGTCTGTATGGTTTATTTCAAACCGTTAAATACAGCTTATGAAACACCCGGACCAAAAGATCACGATCCCATTAAATCAACAGAATCGAGAGAATGTGGCAACGCTGCACCGTGCTAGCTGATCCAGGTCAGCGTAGTGAAGTACAGATCTTCCAGTATGTTCAAACAATACTTTTCGATTGTTTTCATCGTCATCATCCTCTTCAGCAGCAAAGAAATAAACTGTGCGTTCAACGTTTATTCTCGGAAGCTTAATGTGTGCCTCCTGTAAATAACTTGAGGTTGTGTGGAGTTGCAATGTGTGATAAACACAGGTCCAACGAAGTGAAGGCAAAGGGAGCCTACTTTCTTCGGGAACTGTTGGTCGTCGCACGGTTGTCTTTCTTTTCCTAAAAAAAAAAAGGAATTTCAAACTTTAGGAGCGGAAGGAAGAAATGTATGCAAGGATAGAAGTGCACGTATGCATACACACTTGCTTGCTTGTATGTGTGTGTGTGTGTGTGTGTGTGTGTGTGTGTGTGTGTGTGACTAAAAATATCGTGTCTTACGTTACTGAATGCAGT
The DNA here is from genome assembly GCA_033310375.1 of Conus canariensis. Lineage (NCBI taxonomy): Eukaryota > Metazoa > Mollusca > Gastropoda > Neogastropoda > Conidae > Conus > Conus canariensis. The sequence goes on from CM065722.1 coordinate 28,388,596, forward strand.
ATGTTTGTGAGTGGTAGAACTATGGATTACTTCAGCAGGCTTCATTATCATTATTGACAAAGAAAAACTTGACTGTTTTGACAGCTGCATGTGCTTGAACTGTTTCATTTATGACAATCAGTAAATCTTTTTGACGCTCTTTTACACATAAATCGTATCTGATCAGACCATGATATATTGTCAGTAACTTCTCACAAGGCTTAATGGCAGTCTACGTCTTCGATACTTTTGCTACTAATGTATGGGAGAGTAGAAGAAATAGGGGAGGTTTTGTCGTTTTTGTCTAGTAGTTATTATCATACATGAATTCAATTATGTTCAAACTCAAATGATTTAGTTTGGACCTTTCGATTGATTCTTTGATATTGTCTTGCAATACGAAGGATACATCTTTGACATCAGAACGGCTGGCCTGAGCGGTTGAGTCATCAACAACAAAAAACACACCGTGGTCACTGAGGACATTCTGGACTCAAGTGACCCAAGAACTGATCCAAACAAAGTTACGAAAGTGGACGTCGAAGCAGCTCAAGACCGGGCGTCGGTGCGGAGAAGTATCGTGACAGACCATGATCGGATTTAGACAGGAATGATTGTCAACCACCTGGGAAATCTCTGAACTGGAGGACAGAAGCAACAGCGAGGCAGTGTGGGACACCCCGATGAAGTTAATACGCTGCAGGACCAGAGCAATGTAGAGCTTTTCCTAGAGAGGACAAGACTGTTTACCGCATTGAAGTCAGATATACTGGAGGGAAGGATCGATACCGGAGAGAACTATTCAGTTACGAGCTGTAATTCGTCAATTGTTTACTAGAAAATGTGATTCGATGTGTGTGTGTGTGTGTGTGTGTGTGTGTGTGTGTGTGTGTGTGTGTGTGTGTGTGGCGTGCGTGTGTGTGCGTGTGCGTGCGTGCGTGCGTGCGTGTGTGTGTGTGTGTGTGTGTGTGTGTTTCAGGAGCACGTCAAGAAGATGTTTGAAGCTGTCAAGTCCAGTTCGGTCCCGTGCCCGCGAAAGTTACTGAGCAAGAAGTACGTGACGGCGCAGGACAAAGGCGGGCGCACAGTGCTGCACCACGCGGTTGAACAGGGCCGACGCAAGCTGCTTGAAACCATTGTGAAAGAGTTTCCGCAGATCATCAACGTGCCCAATAATGTAAGAGATCTGACGATATTGTCTTGGCTCTGTTGGGAAAATTGAAAGTGTGAAGGTATACTAGAGGAACCAGAAGGGGATCAGGGCAGTGTGAATGTGGGGGGAGGGGGGGGGGGGTGAATGAGAGGGAAGAGTGGGAAAAGGACTTGGGCTTGGAGTGTAAAAAGCATGCAAGAGAGGAAGGCATCTGTCTGTGGGATATTTGTGTTTGTATGATATTTGCGTGAGTGCTTCCACAAGCTTGTGTATGTGAGTAGACCTATGCTTATGCAATAATTTTCAATAGTTCAATATTTTTTTTCATGTTTCACATATTCCCAAGCAAGCGTTTTAAATGGTTAAATACTAGAACTTGTTTGTATTTGCGCTGTCGGGCGTGTAGAGGATTTGTCTAACCTGCATGATCTTCAGATTTCAGCATTACCGGGAAACGATTATGTATGGGTAGTTAGCCCGTGTAAAAATGAACACAGAAGTGTGACATTGCACGGTGTGTGTCCTCAGATGGGCCAGACCCCTCTCCATTACGCTCACCTGTTCATGTACACGGACGACACAGTGGATTTTCTGATCAGCAAAGGCGCTTGCACAGACGTCAAAGATGTGGTGAGTCGATGTGATTTTTTTTTTTCGTTTTCTTTTTCTTTGGCAAATTGTGTGTATTTTTGCGGGAAGGTGGAGGGGAGGGGGTTATGTGGTATGAGGTTGAAGGAGGGAAGGCAGGACAAGAGGATGCAGGTGGGAGTGAAGGGTTGTGTGTGGGGGGGGGGGGGGAGGAAGGGAAGTAGATGATTTTTGGTGGGACTTTTTAGCTTAGTTACTTGCTCTTTTGGTTTGTTTGATAAGTGTATGAAAGTGTGTGTGTGTGTGTGTGATACAGTCAGTGTTTCCGTGAGTATATGCATATATGTGCATGCGCGTGTTAATGCGTGCGCAAGTATACGCTCATATGTGTTTAAACGTTTGTTCGTGTACAGGTGTCAACGTTCTTGTGTAAGCGTCTTTGCACACGAACACCACTATGCGCATGTTCTTGGTCCTCAGCTGAGGAGGGACTCGCAGTTAAAACGACCCATTTATCAATAGTCAAGCTTTTTGTTCACTATCAGTTGAACCAACTTACCAGCTAAATCAGCGGATCATTTACGCTTGAGCCGAATCGACTTTTTTCGGGATCTTTTTTTCTTTGGGGGAGGGGAGAGAGGGGGGGGGGGTGACGGGGGGGGGGGGGGGGGGGGGGGGGGGAGGGGGGTAGGAGAGGAGGGGGAAGTCTTGCTCTAGAAGTAAGTCGACCGTTTTGTGTTGTGTGTGTGTGTGTGTGTGTGTGTGTGTGTGTGTGTGTGTGTGTGCGATTTTTTTTTTGTCAGTTCGTGTTGATAAGATCTCGGTTTTTCCTGGTATGGATGGGAGGTGGGGGTGGGGGGTGGGGGAGGTTGGAGGATGAAAGGGTTGTGAGGTAGCGGTAATTTTTCGTGTCACGAAGGGCTTCAGTTTCATTTTCACAAAGGAGGTGTCACACTGCTGCAGACTAGTCCATACACTCCATCACATCTACTTAGTGTGTCACTTACATTTGAACGTAATCAACCCTTTAGCTCGTGTAATTTCGGGGCTACTTACTGTAGAGCTCAGCTGAGTCATTTGTTTTGGGATCATTGAGTCTTAGAAGTTGAAGGCATGTTTTTTGTTGTTGTTGTGTGTTTGGTAGGAGGGTTGGACACCGGCCGACTATGTGCGAAGAGCCATAGGGGTTCACGCCCACGAGCAGATGCAGCAGAGAGTGAGGGATCTGGAGCTGGACCTCTTTCTGTCTGCCACCAACTTTGACGTCTCCTTCCTGCAGGCCATCAGAGTCAGTTGGTGCACTCACTGTGTCTGTCTCTCTCCATTTATCTCCCTCTCTCTCCTTATCTGTCCGTCGCTGTCTCTCTCTCTCTCTCTCTCTCTCTCTCTCTCTCTCTCTCTCTCTCTCTCTCTGTCTGTTAATCGCCAGCTCTCTCTGTCTGTCTGTCTCTCTTTGTCTATCTCTGTCCGTCCGTCTGTCTGTCTGTCTGTCTGTCTGTTTCTCTGTCTGTCTGTCTGTCTCTCTCTTTCTTCCTCGCACCTGCTTGATCTCATTCATTCTGTCTTGGTCCTGGTCCCTCCTTCTCACCCCACCCCCCCACCCCGTTTCCACCCGTATCCCTTTCTACCTTTCTACCCTCATTTTCTCCTTCCCCACCCCATCCCACCGACTCAGGAAGTCTGTGTGGTTCCGCGGCTAAGTCGTTGATGTTTTCATTTGAAAGTTGTGAAGATTATTTGTCTCTGTTTGCTGATTTAGAGTACTCACCACAGAATAGCCCCGCAAAGATTCGGCGCAGTGCAGTGTCTCCTGTGGTGGGTTTTCTGATCGTCACCGTGTATTATTAGCTCCATGTCGATTATAAACACTGGCACTACATCGTATAGAACCTGAATGCTACGGTGTGCAGGGGTGTTGGAATGAGTAACGAGTATTGCTGCTCTGTGCAGGAGTGTTGGAATGAGTAACGAGCATTGCTGCTCTGTGCAGGGGCGTTGGATTGAGTAACGAGTATTGCTGCTCTGTGCAGGAGTGTTGGAATGAGTAACGAGCATTGCTGCTCTGTGCAGGGGTGTTGGAATGAGTAACGAGTATTGCTGCTCTGTGCAGGGGTGTTGGAATGAGTAACGAGCATTGCTGCTCTGTGCAGGGGTGTTGGAATGAGTAACGAGTATTGCTGCTCTGTGCAGGGGTGTTGGAATGAGTAACGAGCATTGCTGCTCTGTGCAGGGGTGTTGGAATGAGTAACGAGTATTGCTGCTCTGTGCAGGGGTGTTGGAATGAGTAACGAGATTGCTGCTCTGTGCAGGGGTGTTGGAATGAGTAACGAGTATTGCTGCTCTGTGCAGGAGTGTTGGAATGAGTAACACGCATTGGTGCTCCGTGCAGGGATGTTGGAATGAGTACCGAGCATTGCTGCTTTGTGCAGGGGTGTTGGAATGAGTAACGAGCATTACTGCTCTGTGCAGGGGTGTTGGAATGAGTAACGTGCATTGCTGCACTGTGCAGGGATGTTGGAATGAGTACCGAGCATTGCTGCTCTGTGCAGGGATGTTGGAATGAGTACCGAGCATTGCTGCTCTGTGCAGGGGCGTTGGAATGAGTAACGAGCATTGCTGCTCTGTGCAGGGATGTTGGAATGACTAACGAGCATTGCTGCTCTGTGCAGGGGTGTTGGAATGAGTAACGAGCATTGCTGCTCCGTGCAGGGATGTTGGAATGAGTAACGAGCATTGCTGCTCCGTGCAGGGATGTTGGAATGAGTAACGAGCATTACTGCTCTGTGCAGGGGCGTTGGAATGAGTAATGAGCATTGCTGCTCTGTGCAGGGGTGTTGGAATGAGTAACGAGCATTGCTGCTCTGTGCAGGGGCGTTGGAATGAGTAATGAGCATTGCTGCTCTGTGCAGGGGTGTTGGAATGAGTAACGAGCATTGCTGCTCTGTGCAGGGGCGTTGGAATGAGTAACGAGCATCGCTGCTCTGTGCAGGGGCGTTGGAATGAGTAACGAGCATTGCTGCTCTGTGCAGGAGTGTTGGAATGAGTAACGAGCATTGCTGCTCTGTGCAGGGGTGTTGGAATGAGTAACGAGCATTACTGCTCCGTGCAGGGGTGTTGGAATGAGTAATGAGCATTGCTGCACTGAGCAGGGGTGTTTATAATAATAATAATAATGGTTTCTTATATAGCGCTTAATCAAACGAATTTCTCTAAGCGCTCTACAAAGTCATACTACATTCACCCTTCTCATATACAATAATACACCTTACACCCAACTACAAATACTATTACTACAATAACTAACAAATCCTAATCCTACGAATGTGACATTCACTTATTTTTCAAATATCACTACAAAAACTTAATCCTATAACGTTCAATCATACAACAAATACATATAATAGAGAACATACACATACGCTACATTTTGAATGAGTAACGAGCATTGCTGCTCTGTGCAGGGTGTTGGAATGAGTAACACGCATTGCTGCTCTGTGCAGGGGTGTTGGAATGAGTAACACGCATTACTGCTCTGTGCAAGGGTGTTGTAATGAGTAACACGCATTACTGCTCAGTGCAGGGGTGTTGGAATGAGTAACGAGCATTGCTCCTCTGTGCAGGAGTGTTGGAATGAGTAACGAGCATTGCTGCTCTGTTCAGGGTGTTGTAATGAGTAACGAGCATTGCTGCTCTGTGCAGGGCTGTTGGAATGAGTAACGAGCATCGCTGCACCATGCAGGGGTGTTGGAATGAGTAACATGCATCGCTGCTCTGTGCAGGAGTGTTGGAATGAGTAACATGCATCGCTGCTCTGTGCAGGGGTGTTGTAATGAGTAACGAGCATTGCTGCTCCGTGCAGGGGTGTTGGAATGAGTAACATGCATCGCTGCTCTGTGCAGGGGTGTTGTAATGAGTAACGAGCATTGCTGCTCTGTGCAGGAGTGTTGGAACGAGTAAGGAGCATTGCTGCTTCGTGCAGGGGTGCTGGAATGAGTAACACGCATCGCTGCTCTGCGCAGGAGTGTTGGAATGAGTAACGAGCATTGCTGCTCTGTGCAGGGGTGTTGGAATGAGTAACGTGCATTGCTGCTCTGTGCAGGGGTGTTGGAATCAGTGAAACTTTAACGATAATAGATCAAAGAAATAAAAGGGGTATCGGATCACATCTTTTACAACATAGATATATCTAACTTTTCAGGTTTCTGTCTAATCAGCTCTGTTAGCTTACGACCAAATTTGAGTGGAGACTGTTAAAGTGTGTGATGATGGTTCACTCTCTAGTATGAAGAGAAGAAAGTGAACACAGTTCCAGGCTATTTATGGGTGAGGCTGGAGAGAGGGTGGGGCAAGATCCAGTCCTTTCTTTAGCCACTGTAATGACTTATTATTGACTCTTTTTGCCCTCTCAGGACGGCGACAAAAGGCACGTGGAGGCACTGACCATACGGTTGAGGGACCACGGAGGAATGCGCCGCTTTAACAACGCTCTGTTCGAGTGTCTGGACAGTGGGCAGGAAGACATTGCCTGCATTCTCATCAAGCTGGGATTCAGCACCGAAGTTTACAAACAGGTAGCGTTGTTAGTTTGCCCTGTCCAGGTATGAATCGTCTCCTGTTTTGTCTGTTGTTGATTGTGAACCTCCGGGTCTTAACATCGTTCTTGAATGAAATCTTTTGTAAGTATTATTCCTTTCTAATCAGCATGAACTTAGCCACTTACTCTAGTGCCCTAGGAGTTCTCTTGTTTCCAGCAGACGTCATTATGGAGAATTTACAAGCACGGGCAGGTGTGCAGTACTCTGTTATGATTTTTCGTTGAGTGAAGGCACGCCAAATTGACAGTTTCTGACCTGATAATTCAGCCAAAGCCTCATATCATTGCCCAGCCAGTATTGTGAATACTGTTGACCATTCCAGGTGCAGTAGTGTGGTTAGGTATAGCGTGTTGAATCCCAATAGAGCGTAGTGGTCTCCTAACTCGGCATCAGATGAGCAAAGAGTGGAACAAGTAGTATTCGCTCAGCAGGATGGTTTTTTTCAACACAGTTTCGAAACACTGTTTAGTTACAAATAAATTTTATTTGTTTAAATTTACTGTAATGTTAAGCCTGGAATATGTCATAGGTCATACGAATGGTAAAAGGAATGAGATGTTGATTGCTTACAGTGTGGTATTATATTGTGGTTCTTATCAACTAAGCTTGAGTGACATTTGCAATGCATACAATCAAGCACCACGTAGTTTTCCATCAGATTAGGTACCAAAAAGAAAGTCAAATCCCAATGAGATAAGGAGTATCTATTCACAACTGAAGGCAGGTAACATAGCTTTTCCAAAGTGCTTTTCAGTATTTTGCAAGTTGATGACAACTGAGCTTATTTTGGGATGATACAGATTTGTCTGCACCCTTCTTTGTAAAGGTTCCTGATTTTGTGCGCTTATTGTAATGATTCGCGTAATTCTCTGCCTTTGTCGTAATTCTCTGTCGTGTTTAGTCAGTGCTGTAAATACAAGGAATTTTGGATTTTTGCAAATTTTTCTGTCTCTGTCATTGGATCAATGGAAATGTTCTGTAGAAAATGCATGATGTGCGTTTTTTGGTGTGTTTTGTTTTTCAGTACGATATGTGTCAGCCTGACGATCCTATGTGTGCCATGATGGAATGTTCACACACAATGACGTCATTTCGGCAGCGTGCAGAGCAGGTGAACGCAGCGAAAGTTCTGCAGCTGATGGCAGATATTGCTCGAGGGAAGGTAAGTCAGCCTTTCATATGGTGCCACAACCTACTTTGATCATATCTTGCACTCTTAAGACAGTACATCTGACTTAAAGCTCAAGAAAAGTGGGTGCTGTCCCAGTTATCGTGACTCGTAGTTGGAATAGGTGGGTACCTTCCTAAAAACTCGGGAGTCGTAGACTTATAGCTCAGAAATTTGGTGCCACGAGCCATAGTAACTTAGTCCATAAGTTCTGAATTAGTATAAGTGTCCAAAGCATTCTGTTCTGGGAGGTTGTTCTGGAAAAGTGGTAACGTTCGCAACTATCCTGATCCATAACTCTCGAAAGGTGGTGAGTACTGTCTCAACCATCGTAATCCATTGCCCGCGAAAGGTGGTTCTCAATCATCCTGATCTTAGAAAGGTGATTATCGTCCCAAAGATCCTGGCTCATAGCTGTATCTGAAAAAATGGGGGTTTTCTGTCCACAAACATCCAGACTTAAAGAAAAGAATATGGTTCTGTTCGACACACACTTGGAGCAAAGGAAAGAAAGGCTGTTTCTACTCCAGATACACCTAAAGCAAAGGGTTGTGCCTATCCTGAACACTGTGTGTGCGTGTGTGTGTGTGTGTGTGTGTGTGTAAGAGAGAGAGAGAGAGAGAGAGAGAGAGAGAGAAAAGAGAGAGAGAGAGAGAGAGAGAGAAGCAATTTCTTTGCTTGTTTTTAGGAAATAGAAAATTCATTTGATCGGATATATGTTTGGAATGCAGAAAGACGACGTCAAAGTTTTGATTGACAGCCAATGCACGCTCACGTATTGACACCCACAACACACGAGAATAAGCGCCTACACACACACACACACACACACACCCGGTCAGTTGATTTGAATGTAGATTATATGCTCTACTCAACAACGCGCGACGTAAAGTCGCTATATATGTGCTCTTTTTGAAACAGCTGTCATGTACATCTTTGAATCTAGCGGAAGATCATTGTTTTTAAAGTGCTGTCCCGAGTAGTGTAACTTTAAAAACTTAGAGACGATTTTCAAACTGCTGTCATATGAACATACTTAATCTCAGAGTTTGAATCTAGTCGAAAAATCATTATCTTTAAAGTGCTGTCCTAAGTAGTGTTGCTTTAAAAACTCAAGAGACGATTTTTCAGACTGCTGTCATATGAATGTATACAACTTTGAATCTAGCGGCGCATTTTGTATAGTATATACACTTTCTCTCCCTCCTACCTCCCCAGTCCACCATGCCCTACCCCTCTTCCCCCTTTGATTGATAGCAGTGCAGCACTTCACTGTATTCTGTTCTGTTCTGTTCTGTTCCTCGTATAACAGGTGAAGTTGAAGGGGAGCGCTTGTTGCATGGGACGCTGCATCCGCCCTTCTTTGCCAGCAACCACTCTGGCTCCGTCCTAGAGCTCCCGCCTCTGGCCTCGCTTCTTGTCAAGACAGTCGAGCCATCAGAGTCTTCAGCTAGCAGCTGGCTGGCAGTCCGTGCAGATGTGGTGCACGGGCATTTTGGTCCTGTATGATGTGCCTTGTACTTTGTCAGAATGCTCTTTCAGGTTGGGGAGCATTTTTTGGCGCAGTTTCAGTGACGTCTGGTAGTGAGAGTGACGTGCGGCAGCGACTTTTGTTTTCTTCTTCTGCATGAACCGCTGCAAGAATAAGGGTGTTCTGCTTTTGAATTCAAAAAGTGTAAGAGTGAGTTCGACCTTTGTTGTGTTTTTTTTTCTTTGATTTTTGATTGCCTGAAATCGCAGGTTGGGGGTGGGGTGGGAGGTGGGGGTGAGGGTTCAGTATTTGAACCGACGCAAACGCATGGGTTTCTAGGATTGATTGTGTTTGGGAATAAGTTGTGAAGCATGTACTCATTTCACTTTCGTTTGCACAGTTTTGAATTTTTCTTACCTGTTGTTACTGTTAATTTGGTTTTATTGAAAAGAAAGTATATGAATACCACATAAGTTCAATCAAAATAGGATGAAAAGGTTACCGTGTGCTAGTACTGGTCACAGGTTTTTACAAACGGTCAAACATTTCACGGTTATTAAAGTATGAATTTAAAATTTTGCATGAACCAAAGTTATGAACAGTGAGGTTTGTTATAGCTGATGCTAGTTTGGTATTGTAGATTACTGAGGATAGGTACTGACAAGAATTCAGATGTTTGAAAATCACTGACTGTCATATCTTGATTTGAGGAGTCATCGTTTAGTTTAAGTGTTGATAATTGATGTAGATGGTATACACTGTTAGACAAATGCATGGGGTATGTACATTGTTGGATACTAAATAATCAGTATTTGAAGATATGCTGCATTTACTTTCAATATTTTTCAGCACCCTTTACTTTTTTTTTACCCTTTCTCCTGTTTTTGTCGCTACTTTGCTGCATATTAAGTGTCTTTCACATTTTGCTATGTTTTATTGCTTCAGTTTTGGTCTCTCTGAGATCTTGAAAAGTAGAGGCAGGGCTTTTTCTTTACTATTAATTTCTTAATTTTTACTCAGCAAGATAGTCTAACTACAGATTTCCGTACAACTCTGCGGTAAAATTACTTGCTTGATCCCATTTTTTTTTGTGTGCGTTAATTAGGAAATCCTATCATCAGAAAACGTTTCCTGTTTGTTGACATCTTTGTGGTAAAGGGCGAAAACGGGCATTGTTTGTCGCTTTGTTGTTTGGGTTTATACTGGTGATTATGTTGTGGAAGGTGGGGGACATTGTTTGCTTGTTTGCTGCATGCACGTGCTTGATTTGATGTGTGGGTGCTTGCTTACGATTGAGTAGACAGACGTATCGCATTTGCGTATTGTTGCTTCCAAATGCGAGAAGTTTGGTTTTAGGAAGCTACATTTTGGGACAAGGTTGTTTAGGTTACGGGCGGCCCAGTTCGCCCTGTGAATGAATGAGTGATTAAGGCAATAGAAGCCTGTTAGTGTGACAGATCCCATCACATCTTGCGAGCACATGCTCTTTCATCAGATTGAAGACAATGCAAGACAGTTAAGGTTTCTAACTACCTTAACGTACGTTTATGTTCCCAAACTCAGTACTTAATTACATTCTTTATTTTTGTTTATCAATTCTCCCCGCCCTCTCCCTGTCATTCAGAGTTCTTTCCCCTAATTAGCTTGTTTCATTTAATCATAGATACAACTTCAAGGAACTTTGTACCAGTCGGACATTGCTGTTGATCAGTTACACAATTGTACAGTGAATTTATCATTCTCTTCTTGAAAATTTGTTGTGAATTGAAATTGGATTAAAAAGAATCTGTGAATGAAAGTTGTATTAAAGAAATCCGACATCACTATCGTTACTAAATGATAAAAGATCTTGGTTTTATGATTATCACGATAAAAAAGCCACATGGCAGAAGTAGAGTTGCTAACAAAAGTGAATATTTCCTTTTTTTGTATATAACTTATTAATTAAGAAATGAATCATCAATCAGTGACATGCAAAAAGCACAAATATAAGATAGTGCTTCAGGTTTTGGACGAATTTACATATTTTGCCCGGTTATGGTGTCATTTGAAAAATAGGTTTTGAAGGCTTATGTAAAAGGTCATGTAAAATAGACTGGTCCAGATACTCTTTTGGGTAGTGTGCTTGGAAATCCGATAGTAACAGAATGCAAGAACAGAAAAAGGACATTTGTTCCCCTACTGCTTATTTGTTATGGGTTGTTACACACTGAGTTCTAGTTGTTTTTCTTTGAGTGTATCGGAGTGCGCTTGCTGTCTCTCTCTCTCTGTCTGTCTGTCTCTTTCTGACAAGACATCACTTAGCTGAAAAAATAACCTCATATATCTCCAAACCTGATTTGTTTTATTCTATTATGACTATATCAGTGTAAATATTTGCTTTAGTATTTTTCAGGTCTTAGGATTATTTTGTGGAAGACACTGCAACTGTTTGGGGTGAACATTTCTGTTCCAGTTGTGTGTGTGTGTGTGTGTGTGTGTGTGTGTGTGTGTGTGTGTGTGTGTGTGTTTCTATGTGTGTGTGTGTGTGTGTGTCTGTTTATTTGTGTAGTAAAATCTCATAAATTCTGGAAGAAAGATTTAAAAGATATTTTGGTGTGATTTTAGAACATGTTTTAATGACATTTGAGATGTGCATGTATCTTTTCTACTCCATTTACGACTTGACTTCAACGGAGTGACAGCTCGGATATGGCAGTATGCGGTGGGTTGGGCTATAAGCAACATTATCTAGTTCTCGGAGGGGTCATAACGTCGTTCACAGGTAAGACGGTCATACGCTGGTAATCATCACATGCGTAGTTCGCATAAAGAAATGATTTACAAAACTATTGATCTCAAGGTAGCTCAACATTTGTGTTTCTAGACTTTTTCCTGATCACACTTAAATCATGACTTCGTATCCATAGTAAAAGAAAATATTAGGAGGCATCCTTTGGTTAAGGAGTGGACTATTTAGAGATGTTCACTATAATGATACTGTTGTCTGCAAAAAATATAGCAAACACATTTGACCTGACAAAAATCAGGGGTGAAGAGTGCATTAATCTGATGTCACACAAGCAGGGAGCTCAAAAAAGTACATTAAAAACGTCTGTTTGAGAATGATAAGAATCAAAACAATTTTGTTTTATGAAAAATGTTTGATTGTCTGAAATTGTGAATGAGGGGAGAAGCAAGGAGTAAATGATCTTTATTTGTTGTGAACTCGTTCATCTACCTATGAAACATAAAACAGTTGTCAGATTCAGCCTATGTTTCTCTCTGTCAAGTACAACATATCCATATGGTTATTGAGAAACCATCTTGTGATTACGATGTGCCGTTTACTGTTGGTGGTGATGATGATGCTAGTGGGAATGACAAAAAATTGTTTCCCTTGTGACTTTCTGATCTTGCTGAAAATAACAATACAGCATGAGAGTTAACTGGGTTTTAAAAAGGTGATTTCATGAAACTTAATGAATACAGAATAGACCCACAGAAGACAGATTCTGCATAATTAAAACGTATTCCTTTTTTTATGTTATCGGCCATTTCTGGCCGGTTTTGATAAATAAAAGAATCCCCATAGGTAAGTTCCGGATTAGATATATTAAGTTAAAAGAAGTTATTTTTAGTGATAGTTTGTAGCTTCTAGGCTGGATTTCAAGAATAAAGATGCTTCAGATTAGCATTTTTGAACAAGAAACTATATTGTTCCTCCGTAGAATTTATCATTAAATGATGTCACATTTGTTCCCAACTATTATTCTGGATGAAAACGAGTTGTCTTTTTGGATGAAAACTAACAGTGAAATTATATTGTATATATGGAAGAAAAATTGTACGATATGACTTACACCAGTCAGTAACCTGTCTGACAGACAACGATGAAAGTGATTTCGGCATAATCTGTGACTGAGTGACATCGGATTTGTTTTAAAAAAAAAATTGCCGCGATATCATGCGGTACTATCGAACGAAAACTGTCAACAATGGCATGCTTGGGTGACAATTTGTCAGAATTTCAGTGTCATAGTGGTAGATTTAATCTATATTGTGCCCAGTCTTTGCTAGTTCTATTTCATTATCGGTGGTTCTATGTTTTTGCTTTTATCAAATTTAATTTTCTTGAATCGGTTTTTGATATACAACCATCAGTTTCAAACACCATAGCTTCTTTTGACTGCTACAATGCCTGCCCAGTCCTGCTAATTTCATTTTAAGTTGATTGATTTAATTTGTTCATATTGGAAAAGAAAACCTTTGAATATTGTGATGTTCACTCACTATTTATGTCTTGTTTATTTCATTGTATTTCCACAGGAAATCGAGAGAAGAGAGAGCGATTGATCTGACAAGTGAGGAAGCCAGCGAGCAGAGAGAAGAGAGAGAGAGAGAGAGAGAGAGAGGTGTGTGTGTGTGTGTGTGTGTGTGTGTGTGTGTGTGGAGAGAGAGAGAGAGAGAGAGAGAGAGAGAGAGAGAGAGAGGAGAAATTAAAATTCCTAGGGATAGTTATGTATTAAAAGTAGTTGTCATGTCGATAAACTTTTATGAAACGTGTTCGTGACTTAAATTCTACATTCAGTTCGTTCACGGGCATTGTTTAGCAATAAACTGCATTGTTTCCAGTTACAATGTTTTGTTTCGCGGGCATTGTTTAGCATTAAATGTCATTGTTTTGAGCTTTCACGGGCGTACACCTGTCTATTTTGAGCAATATCACGGGCGCAGACATGTCTATATTGAGCTATATCACGGGCATAGACAGTCTATTTTGAGCGATATCACGGGCGTAGACTTTTTTTATGCAAATGTCTTATGTAACTTGAGCTAAGAAAAAAAGAAGATTTAAGATACCATGACCTCTTTTTCTGCTTCTTCGGAATAAATCCTTTTAGTATGTGTATTGAAAGCGAGTGAGTGTTCTATGAATGGTCTGAAGCAGCGCTCAGTGTTTAGAGAAGAGGCAATGGCATATTCTCGGTACCTGCAAATATGATTTGCTTCAGTCGGTTCTGACTTGCACCAGCATTAAGTTCGTTTTCACTCTACCCTGAAGCCCAAAAAATGACAGAAAAACTAAGCAACAAACCACTACCAACTAGTCAGTCCTCACAACCATCGAAGGGTTTACACATTTCTACTCAGACGTTCACATTTCCTACCCCAAGACAAGTTCGTTTGTTTGTTATTCTTCGGGTTTTGTTCTGAAGCTTGATTACGATTTTTTTTCCCTTTTGACTTGCACATGTGGATAAAATCATCAATTTTTTTGACAAACCGATTGCCCTGTGATCGGCTTACCTACAACAATAAGAAATGTAATGAAGTCAACTACAGGATAGTTAAAAGGGGTAAACATGCAGACTTCTTATAACCTTCATTTTTGAAAACAACGGTTTGACTGTTTTTGATTTCATATTGGTTTCTGAAGAGAACCCTTTGCCTGAAAGTGATGGCTGCCTTCCAAATTTTTCTGGTGGAGTGCGACAAACCAATACTTAACGTAATCTGCACAATGCAGCCTACATTTTGCGATTCGTCTTTAAGAAGTATAATTTTAATATGTAAATGATAATGATACTCATAACAATGATAAAGACTGCGATTTATGTTTGGGTACTTGGTTTTGTTTAATAACATGAGCAGAAATAGGATTTAACCAGAAAGGACTTCAAGTTTTTTTTTTCATAATGATATACATGTTATGCATATATCCTTGCTCAAATGATATAACTTCTTATGTGTTGTGAAGTATGAAGAAAAGAGATGCAGCTAATTCATGAAGACATAGTCTTCACAAGTACATTATTTGATGTGGCCTGTAGGTAGTGTGTGTGTGTGTGTGTGTGTGTGTGTGTGTGTGTGTGTGTGTGTGTGTGTGTGTGTGTGCGTGCGTGCGTGCGTAAGTGTGTGTGTGTGTGTGTGTGTGTGTGTGTGTGTGTGTGTGTGTTAGTGTATAAATAAATAAATAAATTCATATATATAATATGTGTGTGTGTGTGTGTGTGTGTGTGTGTGTGTGTGTGTGTGTGTGTGTGTGGAGAGAGAGAGAGAGAGAGAGAGAGAGAGAGAGAGAGAGAGAGAGAATACATGATCTAGTGATACATATCTTTACACTGCCCTCTTTTCTTAATGTTTTTTTTTCGTACTTTTTCCATATTTCTTTTGTTTATCTCAGTCGGCGTGTTCTAAGAATAGTTCACACCACAGGCATATGATTTACAAGGAATATACAACCATCTGTCATGTCAGCGCACGTCACGCCTCCTATGATTTGCCGTGAATGTTACTGGAACTACTGTCAACAACTACATAACGTCGAAACATTGCGACTATTGCTGGAGTTATGATAAACAGTTAGAGAGAATTAAACCACTCAAAGATTCTAATTTTCCTACACACACACACCACACACACACACACACACACACAACACACGCATATATATATATATATATATTCAATTATAAACAAAGCTTGCTCTTATGTCTTAGATTGAAGAAATACGTAGTCAATCTAAGACATAAGAGCAAGCTTTGTTTATAATTGAATATTTCTTGCAGTCATTGCAACACCAAGCTGCTCTGTAAGTTGCTGGAATGGTGTGGTATTTATCCTTGGAATTTATTAGTTTATTATGTATATAATATATATAATATATATATATTTTATATATATATATGTCGATGCGACATGAATGCATGTTTGTGTTACTAAAAATAAACTAACCATATACCCCGCAGTAAATGAGTTTGACTCTAAGTAACAGAGATTGGAGCTGTCAGAAAATAACCAGCGAAAGATGTACATTTTGTTTTTACCTTTTATGTATTCTCGGCAATAATGATTTGCAGTTTTAATTAGAAGATGTCGGTGAGATACGATAACAACTATTGTGTGACGAAGCATTTAGATACGCTGTGTGATTTTTATGGTAACATTTGCTAAGAATTTAATTTTGTTTCGTACTAAGCAATACTTTTAACAGACATTGTGTTTCTAGTACTGTCTCTGTGTCGAATGTTACATGCGATCGTGGTCAAACTCTTGACCTCTCTCTTTGTCTGTCATCTGTCTATCTGTCTTTCTTCGACAGTTTACTAGAATGTTAGTGCACACCGTCTGTACTATTTAGGGTCATAATAGATGATTTTTTTTGTAAACGTCATACGCATTTGGAGGAAATGCAATACAATTGGCTTCCATTTCTTTTGGAGTTATCTCTGATTTACGGACTGTCCACTAAATGTTGTCAATGCTTGATGTATTTTGAGCAATAATTATGGTGTCCTTCATTTTATCCTTACAATTTACAGATCTGAGCAATAAGCCATGTTTCAGAAATGACATGTAATCTTTAGCGGAAAATTAATATTTATCTTAGTTTGTACCGTCAGCCCCACCCCCCTCCCAGTTGTAACGCCAGGAACAATGGTATTTTGATTTAAATTTCAAATGAACACTTTACCTGTCTTGTACCCAACCTATGAAAATGATAGACATACCTTGTCTTTGTGAGTTTTGCATCTCACGGAGGAGGGGGTCTTATAGACCGGTAGTGGGAGGGAGCAGGCTACCATGAGAAGAACCTGATGTCACCTGTGAAGAGGGCAAGGCTATCTTAAAGGAAAAACGAAGAGGAAAACAGGGAGTAGGCAGCATCCGACCAAACAAGAGTATGTATGGATCGGTGCTAACTTCTTTCCAGGAAGACCGTGTAACCCGCCGTTTGTGCTATCCACACCGCATCCACTCCCATCCCATCCCACCTCCACACACACACACGCACGCATGCACGCACACACACACACACACACACACACACACACACACACGCACGCATGCACGCACACACACACACACACACACACACACACACACACACACACACACACACACACACACACACAATGCGTTTGCGTGCTGCGGGAAGAATGGGAGCGGGAGCAAAATGGCGGATTATAGCCTACCGGTTTAGACCGGTGTGAGGGCTGGGTTGAGGGGGACGAACGATGTAGGGGACAAAACAGCGGATTACAATCCACCGTTTAGGGCCAACGAGACAAAACGACGGGAGAAGGGGTAGGTGGCTGGTTGGAAGGGGGATAGGAACCCAGCGACAGCGGAACACCTCCTCTGATGCTGTTCCAACCACTAGATCCTGCGAGCAGAAACCTGCAGATAATGAAACCAGTGAGGGGGAAAAAAACCTTTTGAGTATGACTCTTGTAAGCTTCCATAATGATCTGTCTGTGTAGGCTATATAACATGTACAAAAGTACTTGATAGACCGTGGTAGTTAATTGTGTTTAACACACGTTCCCCCTCAAAGAGGCTCAGAAACGTGACATTTAAAGATTTATGAAAGGGGGGTGTGTGTGTGTGTGGGGGGGGGGGGAGGGGGGGGAGGGTAACATTAAGTTCACAGCACTAAATTTCTTTGCTTTTGTATATGAATGAAAAAATCCCACGACTCCTCGGACAAAGTCTGTAATTACACACGTCTACTGACACTGTGCGTGTCTAGAGTGACCAACCATCAGCCGGCAAATAATCGGTCAACAATTCACCCTAAAATCGACCCATCAGCTGGTGAAGAACCTGAGGTATTGTGGACACCAAGTTCTTAGATTTACGTGCAAATCTGGATTGTAGGTTCACATGCACCTTCAATGCTTGATTAAAGGCACTTAATTATTTTATTGGTCGACTCTTTGAGAGCAATAATAATAATAATAATGATAATAATAAGTCCAGCTATATTCAGCAATAACGGGATAGGCAATAAATTGGTTCAGCTGTGTGTCTGCATATGTTTTCTTTCAATCTGGATGGTTTAGTACAATGGCGATTAAGCAACCAGTTCACTTTTTTGAGAGCAGCAATAATTTTTGAAAACTCAGCTGTTTGGAGCAATAAGGTGATAACATTTGAATTGGTTCCACTAGATTTAATTTGCACATCTTAGTATTGTGTCTTTCAACTTGGATGGTATAGTACAATGACTACAAAGCTTCCATTGTGACCCTGTTGTTTAGTCAGAAGCAATAACAATTGTGACTGTGCAAATTGTGCGATTGACCATTCTGAATGGTGATCCTACGATCGTTTGTTTCTTTTTTCTGCTCAGTGGTATATTGTAAAGCCTCTGCATATTGGCTGCTCTCTGTCTCCTTCTCCCCCTCCTACTCCTATGTCTTTGTCTCCTCACGTGTGCAAATGATTGTGTGTGTGTGTGTGTGTGTGTGTGTGTGTGTGTGTGTGTGTGTGTGTGTGTGTGTGTGTGTCCAGCTGTATTTTTGACATGGTATTAAGGTAACAAAATGCGCATCCAAAATGGGTTTTTCTGAGTAATAATACGTATATGTTCTGGTGACAGTATTACTTTTGATTTATTAATATATTCGTACAGTTTGATAAAGCTTATTCTTGAACACTTCACATAAAAAGCACCAATAGGATATAATGGTTTAATTACTCAAACCAAAGTTTCAAATGGTACTTTTGGTCTGTTAATTGTTTCTCTACAGGGTATGGTTTAGCCTTTATTTCTGCAAAAGGATGTCATAATCGCTTTCTTCTTTATTCATTTAATTTGTTCTTTTTTTTCTTCACGTTACATGCAAACAATGAAAAGAAGGAAAAAATAAAATATTAAGCGAAGCAGCTAGACAGATAGACGTCAAAAACATTACGCAGGTTTTTCCTGTTTTTTTTTTCTTTTTTTTCTGGTTATTATGTTGTTGATTTCCATCAAGTTTCTGTAAGTGCGGTATGGTTCGTGTGTCCGTTGTGCCTGTAACCAATAAGAGTCTAAGGATCAAAAGACATTCATCAACAGCAATAGTTGGCAGGACTATATCCTGCAGGACCCTGAGGTGCGCGTCTAATAAGCTGTCTCCTGTGTGTTTTATTCGTTCCAAGCAATAACGCTTCTTTCTTCACGTATCGTGAACGATGATTTTGATAGTGAGCAATAATTTACACCAGTCATAGCGGGGGGGGGGGGGGGGGGGGGGGGGGGGGGGTACTTTGTGGTGCGCAAACAGATAATAATGTGATCCTACGCCATGGACAGAGGCGCGGGGTTGCTTTTGTTTCTGTACATTTTGCGTGCGAATATCCAGCTTCGATTAATTTCCTCCCTCCTCACCCATACTTAGTGCACCTTCCGCCGGCAACTTTTCTCCGCGTTTCATCTCTCTCTCTCTCTCTCTCTCTCTCTCCCCCCCCCCCCCCCCCCATTAATCCTGCATTCTCGGCATATTGTTTATTTGATATATTCATTTGTAATGAGAGAGAGAGAGCGAGAGCGAGAGAGAGAGAGATGTAACATTGATTAATTCCCTTTTTTTTTTCAAGGGAATGTAAGAGCGTACGATGCAGTATGAATGAATTCAAAATGCTGTATTAATGATTGAAGAAATTTGCTCCGTTCATTTTTCGCAAGTAACATAACATATTGAAAAAATAGCACAATGTCGTAAGAGATGCGACATTATGATATCTCTTTTTGACTTGGATAATAGTTCAAGAACAGTGCTTCATTCTAATTTAGGTTTGATGCTTAAAAAATTAAAAAGGGGGAAAAATTGCGAGGTGTATTTCTTGTGTAGGGTTACGAC
>CM065722.1:28420662-28425662 GCA_033310375.1 Conus canariensis
ACTCCAAGACACATTAACATTCTGAAAACAATGTAATTGTGCCTGTCTTTAAATACTCGACTCCTTAAGCAAGGTTTTGGCGCGTTAAATTTTGGCGTGCAGCCTGCAGTGGAAAATGAGAATTCCGTCCACTTCGCGCAGCAATCAATTGATGTTACCGTTTGTGGTGCATGGAAAAGGCAATGGCGTTTGACAATGAGAAAATATCCTTTCCGATCTCTTGCTGTTGGAGATAACATCGATCATGTTGTTACCAAAAATGAGGTGAGTTTTCAAGCGGAAGGAAAGCTGGATCAGACATCAGGTCTTTTAAATATTGTTCTTAGGAAGAAAGGAAGGAATTCTTTGATGAGGTAGGGAAGAGTAAACTGTATTTAAGGAAGATACAATGTTGAAGGTACGCAACACCCATGAAATAAACTAGCAATATTTGGTTTTATTAGAAAACCTTTCTCAAATACCAACACTGGCCAACTGACAAATAAAAAAAAAAGTACAGAATTTGTGGTTGTGACACTGAAAAGAGTTCGCTGGAAAATATTCACAGAGGGATGGGGGATGGGGGGGAGATTGTGGTAAGGCATAGAGGAAAGGGAGGAGACAGGATGGAGGAGTGAGGGTGTGAAGGGTGGAAAACAAAGAGTGACCTGGTGGTAGTTGCAGTTATTTCCCTTTGGTTGGCCGTAGTGTGTGGAAATGTCATTAAATGTACGAAATTCGAATTGTACCTTGTGGTTAAAAATATTTTGGGAAACAAAAGGAGGGGTGGGGTGGGAGGTCGGGGAAGGCAAGAGAAGGGGGGTAGAAAAGAATAAACATTTTAAATCTTGAAATGGATTTTCTGTCGTTTTAGCAGAAACAACATCTGGAATGTACATAGTCCTTTCTCTTTATGCCTGGCAGCTTTTGTGCAAGGAAAATGAGATATCATTGCTGTTGATTATGATTACCATACAATTTCAAATACAAATGGTGTGTGTGTTTTGGTGTGTGTGTGTGTGTGTGTGTGTGTTGTGTGTGTGTGTGTGTGTTGATGACAATAACAGAGATACAGAAATGAACACGAGAACATCTGAACGAGTCATGCAACAAATTAATTCTCTCTCTCACTCCCTCTCTCTCGCTCTCTGACACATGCATCCAAGCGCCCATACAAAGCATGACATTTGTATACTTTTTAGGGTTTATAAACGAGAGAGAGAGAGAGAGAGAGAGAGAGAGAGAGAGAGAGAGAGAGAGAGAGAGAGAGAGAGAGAAGCACTCATTTACATACATACCAGCAAATAAGCAAATTTTTAATTTTATCCACTCACACACACACACACACACACACACACACACACACACACACACACGCACGCACGCACGCACACTAGCAAGCGTATAAGAAAATACACATGTAAACACACACATACACATACGCAAGCACACCTCGACATAAACACACACACACACACACACACACACACACACACACACACACACACACACACAACACACACACTCGTTCACATTCACTCTCTCTCTCTAACACACAAACACACACACATTCATAAATACACACACTCACGCACTCACTCAACGACAAGGCAGTGCATTTGATACAGGTCTCTGTTGAACACCTTATGAGGACGTCCAGAATTCCGTGCAACTCACGGTTGTTTTTGACCTGTACTGCACGTGCGTCAATCGTGCAACCTGCTGGATGCGCAACCATTCTGCGCAGACTCGGATGTGGACATACCCGGATCTGAACAACATGGAGAGGAGAACCACTGCCACCTCGATACGAAAAATGAATAAATTCATCGTCAATGGTCTTCGCAGAAGTTTCTTATTGTGGCGAAATTGATGTTGGGCATTATTTACATTCATCGGCGTGTGCTTTGCTGCTCTACGTTTAGGTAAGTAACTGTCTGAAACGTGTATTTACGCATGGGTAGTTCTACTGGTGGGAGAAAGCGGCTGTTCGGTACTTCTGGGTCAGTGTGAATATGACACTGTGTCGGCTCAGGCCTGCGTTGAAACTGATTGACAGCCACCCCATTCTGTTATTGACAGTTAATTCATTCTATAATTGACGGCTATCTCATTTTGTGATTGAGACGATCAAGATATCAGCATGGATTGTTGACACAGGTGGAAGCAGTTGGTAGTTTATTATTCATGTGTGTGTATGTGCGTGCGTACGGGCGTGCACGCGCGCTTGTGTGTGTGTATGTGTCTGTGTAGTTTTGTATAATGTCCTGTCTTACATTCTTCGTACACACATCTAATTAAGACAATTTAAAGAAAGAATATTATCAACAAGCGCGTGCGCGCGCACGCACGCACGCACGCGCGCACGCACGCGCGCACGCACGCACGCAAACACACACACACACACACACACACACAAAGGCAAGGGGTGGGGGTGGGGGTCCTATCTATCAATTGAGCACGGCAAAATTTTGTCTATGTGCATTCAACGGCGAGAAATGCAACCATTTGAAAAACCAAAGGGATGGTGCTTGATGGAAAGATAGCCCTCTCCCCCCTCCTCCCCATATACCGGGGGATGGGGTGCGTTGGGGGGTGGGTCGACGTGGCGTGGGGATTAGTTTGGAGAGGTTGCTGGATGGTGTGGAAGTGGAAAAAAGATGGAAAGAGGGATGTGAGACAAACATCTGAAGTATCAGGAGTGTGTGTGTGTGTGTGTGTGTGTGTGTGTGTGTGTGTGTGTGTGTGTGTGTTGTTGTTGTTGTTGTTGGTAGTATTTCCTGAATTTAGCATTTATTACCATAAATCAGATAAACTGTGTGTGTGTGTGTGTGTGTGTGTGTGTGTGTGTGTGTGTGTGTGTGCGCGCGCGCGCGCGCGCTTTTGCGTTTGTCACTGTTGTTATTTTTTCTTCAATTTAACGTCTGTTTGCATAAACAAATGTAAGAGAGACACGGGCACAAGCGCTCACGATTTTGTGTGTGTATGTGGTGGTTTGTCTCTGTGTGTGTGTGTGAGCGAGCGCGCGCGCGTGTGGTGTGTGTGTGTGGGGGGGGGGGGGGGGGGGGGGGAGGGGGGACGTACGCACGCACTGTGTGTGTGTGTGTGTGTGTGTGTGTGTGTGTGTGTTACGCACGCACATGTGTGCTTGTAGACAGCGATTCCTCGGAAATTACTTTGCCAATTTCAGTACAAGATTAGTAATCGATTCTTTCCTTCTTTTGAGAAAAACTGTTCATTAATCAATCAATAAAAAAGTGTCAAGATTTATTGTTTACAAATAGGCTACGGAAAAATCGACCGATCAGTCAATCGAGCAGCTTAGTAATCAGTCACTTGGATACTCGTTCATTTACCCTTTAATGTAATAAGAAGTCCGTCCGTGGTTTTCTCTTGTAGCGACGTCAAACAGTTCATATTGTCCTTACCAGCCAGAAAGTAAAATGATGGTACTTCATTTATAAGCAGCCACTTGTAATGAACAAAACGGCTCGCAAACTATAAGGTCCCCTACGGCAAGATTTCCACCCCATTCCCTCTATCTGACTTATTTTCTCCAAAGGCAGAAAAATGAAATTTAATTGGGAAGAGAAAAGAAGTATATGATGGAAATAATTCGTTTTGTACTGTCTTAATCTGTAGAAGGGGTTCGCCCTGTTGCGTATGAAAGCTGATGTATTGGATTCTCATGACATTGTATGCTTCCGTAGAAGCACGTTGTCGATACTTACTGCATCTATATTCGCGCCGTGGATCTTTGACGCCAAGAAGCTCTTTACCGTGGCGAGCAAAGGGGTACGAAAGAAAATCTTCCCCTTTATTCATCCTGTCCTTTCCGAGCTTCGTCCTGTATTTTCTGAAAATGTCATCATTGGCCTTTCTCACATTGCCATCATCGTCGTTGCTTGCCATGTTCCCATCCTTCGTTTTCTCGCCATGTCTTTATCCGTCATTTTCTTTCTCATGCCATTTAATCTTTCCTTGGGTTTTAGCTGTGGCGTCCTCATCCGCCCTTTTTTTTCCCTTCACCATCTCTTTCTTACCCGTCCTTTCATTCATCGCCACGGCTCATCCATTCTTTCCTTCCCTGTCATGTTCTCAATCACTATGTCTTTTCTGACACGTGGCTTTCTCATACACTCTTTTCTTGTTCACCATGTCTTCGTGTGTTTTCCTTTCTCACCATGGTTTCGCCAGTCCTTTTTTTTCTCACCATTTTTTTCATCAGTCCTTTCCTTTGTCACCATTTCTTTCCGTCCTGTGTGTTCTTGTGATTTTTCCTTCCATATTTCTCGCGTGCGCACCTCATTTTTTTTCCTTTCTTTCTTGTACTCGCACATTCTTCCTCTTTCATAATATCCTAATCCGTCCTTTCCTGTCTCACCGTGTTCTCAAATACCAGCTCATGACGCCCTCATCCATCTTCCTTATGTCATGATATCCTCGTCCATCTTTCTTAGTTTCCTTTTTTCTTTCTTTTCTTTTTAACATCCACTTTCATCTATTCTTTCTCATAGAAGTGCTAGTCTCTCCCCTTCTTCCCAACAATGCCTGCATCCATCTTTTCTTTCTCAAGCAGCCTTCATCTATTGCCTTCTTTCTCATAATGTCCTCATCCATATTTTTTCTCTCTAATGTCTTCATCCATCTTTCCTTTCTCATCACATCGTCATCCCTCTTTCCTTTGTCACGAAGTCCTCGTCCATCCTTCCTTTCTCATGATGTCCACCCCATCTGTTCTTTCTCATGATGTCATCATCTGTCTTTCCATACTCATGATGACCACACCCATATTTCCTATTGTCATGGCTTCATAATCCTTTTTTCCTTGCATTGGATTTTCCGATCGGTATTTTGTTTCTCCCCATGGCCTCATCTGTCTTTCTTTTTTTCATGATGTCCTTATCCATCTTATCACTTTGTCTTCAAAATCTTAATGTTGCTGACTGTTGTTGCCCTCCTCGTGATGTTGATCTTCTTTGCGGTTTGGCGATTTCAGGGCCGTCCACTGTGCCCACTTG
>CM065722.1:28430662-28445662 GCA_033310375.1 Conus canariensis
GAAATTTCAAGAGTTCAGTGGAATTAAATGGCGACAATTTCCTGACAAGACTGAGTATGAGGTGTTGAGAATTCTGACTTCTGTCAGCACGCTTATGTATAAAATCAAAGTTTGGTCTGGAGAATTTGGCAAGTGATGACACTCTTACGTTTTAGTAGCAGTCATCGTGGACTAAACTCCAAAGAGAGGTCAGGAGATTAGTAACAAACAACCAAGCATAGGAGGCTTGTGTGCGCTTACAACACACACACACACACACACACACACACACACACACACACACACACACCCACACACACACACACACACACGCGCGCGCACGCGCGCGCATATACGCATCCACACGCACGCACGAAAACACACACACACAAGACACACACAGACACACATGTCTGAATCACTTATAGTGGAAGCACGTTAAACTGAAGAACAACAACAACAGATACACACACACAGACACACACACACAGACACACACACAGACACAGACACACACATACACACACATACACACACACAACACACACACACACACACACACACACACACACACACACACACACACACACGAATACGCCGAGACAGGAACGGACGGACGGGGACACACACACACACACACACACACACACACACACACACACACACACACACACACACACACAAGCAAGAGAGAGAGAGAGAGAGAGAGTGACTGACTGACTGGTTGATTGACTGATTGACTGATCGACCTACTGATTGACTGACAGACAGACAGAGAGACTGACTCAGACAGTCAGACAGCGACAGATAGAAAAGGGGGGAGGAGAGTGGGTGGGGACAGACAGACTGACAGAGAGAGAGAGAGAGAGAGAGAGAGAGAGAGAGAGAGAGAGGGACGGACGGACGGACGGAGAGAGAGAGAGAGAGAGAGAGAGAGAGAGAGAGAGAGAGAGAGAGAGAGAGAGAGAGAGAGATTCTATTTCAGCCCCGTCATGGCCTTTTCCTCACTTGTTCTCCCGATCCGTCTTCAAACCCGACTTCCTGCCCTTTGAGACAAGTTTCAACAATCAACCTCACCTTGGTGGACGTCCGCCCGAACCCTCGGGCACCGGGGTCACCCCACCTGTCATCAAACGATGGTTCCAAGCACCCTCCCTATTATATGTCCACCCACTTTCGACTTAAGACTGGGATCAGCAGATGGTGCCATCTCCTTGGTTCTAGACACAGGTGATCCTCCGCCCACCAAAGAATGTCCTAATCATTTCTGCTGAAAAACAAAAAAACAGGAAACAAATCCTCCTCAGCTAACAGGGCCAGTGACGTAGTCGGATGGTATTAAATACGCCAAAAGACTCGTGAAAGCCCTGATCCGTAAGCTAAGAAAGTTCATGTTGTCGTCGAATAAAGGGCGATGGGGGAGGGGGAAGGGAGGGTACTCCACCCTAGCCAGGCTGATGGCGCAGTCAGATGGTATCAAATGTGCCTAACGACTCGTGAATGTTCGGTTAAGTGTACTAAAAAGGTTAAAGTAATCATTGAATAAAGGGGGTGGGGGTGGGGATGTGGGTGGGGTGGGGGGCATCTCCACAGCTAACAAGGCCAATGGCGCAGTCAGATGGTATCAAATATGCCTAATGACTCGTGAATGCCTGTTGCGTGGACTAAAAGAATAAGGTTAATTAAAGTGATCATCGAATAAAGGGATTAAAAAAAAAAGCTCAATAGCTAGCAGGGCCAATGACGTAGTCAGATGGTATTAAATATGCCTAATGACTCGTGAGTACCCTCTTATGTGAACTATAAAACGTTAAAGTTAGCATCGAATTTAGCAGGGAAAACTCCACAGCTGTCAAGGGCAATGGCGCTGTCAGATGGTATCAAATACGCCTAATGACTCGTGAATGCTCTGATAGGTGGACTAAGAAAATCGTTATTATTACCAAATAGAAAAAAGGAGGGTGGGTGGGTTAGGGGGGCTCCACAGCTAACAGGGCCAATGGCGCAGTCCGATGGTATTAAATACGCCTAATGACTCGTTAATGCCCTGTTACATGAATAAAAAAAGTTATTGTAGTCATTGAATTAGGAGGGGAAAAAACTCCACAGTTAACAGGGCCAATGGCGCAGTCAGATGGTATTAAATACGCCTAATGACTCGTGAATGCCCCGTTACGTGGATAAAAAGTTAATGTAGTCATTGAATTAGGAGAGGGAAAAAACTCCACAGTTAACAGGGCCAATGGCGCAGTCAGACGGTACTAAAAACGCCTAATGACTCGTGAATGCCCAGTTACATGGAGAGAAAGTTAAAGTAGTCGTTGAATTAACAGGGGAAAAACTCCACAGTTAACAGGGCCAATGGCGCAGTCAGACGGCATCAAAAACGCCTAATGACTCGTGTATGCTCTGTTACGTGGTCTTAGAAATTACTTGGGGGGGGGGGGGGGGGGGGGGGGTACAAAGCCAAAAAACGGGGCCAATAGCGCAGTCAGATGGTATTAAATATGCCTAATGACTCGTGAATGCTCTGTTAGGTGGACAAAGCTAATGTTACCATATAACAACATTAAAAAAAAAGATAGCAGCATAATGTAACTGCTAGGTCAGATGACCATCACCAGCTCAGGTCGGGTCACAGAGTTCTAGAACCTTGGAGAGCTGGCACCCTGTGTTGGTCCCGAGAGGAGAGGCGAGCCAAACAACCCGGAGAGGGCGGGTCGGCGGAACCACCGTTTGATGACAGGTGGGGCGATCTTCGGTGCTGGGGTTCGGGGTTCGTCTGTCAAGGGGGGTTGTTTTGTTGGAATCTGTCTCAAAGGGAGGATGAGGGTGTTGAAGGTGGATCGGGGAATAAGTGGGGAGAAAGTCTGGTAGGTCTGAAATAGAATCTGTGAGTGCATGTGCGTAGGTATACACATATACACACACGCACGCACGCACCCACGCATGCACGCACGCGCACACACACATACGCACACACAAAAACATGCAGACTTTCACACATACATTCACACACACACACACACACACACACACACACACACACACACACACACACACACACACACACACACTCACTCACTCACATCACTTCTCCATACACACCTGCACAGAGTATGTAGGAGAGAGTGACACACACACCATACACACACACGCTCACGCACACGCACACACGCACACACACACGAACACGCACGAACACACACTTATGTATACACACGTAACCTCGCACAAATATACACACGCACACACACACACACACACACACACACACACACACACACACACACACACACACACACACACACGCCATTTCGGAATGTTTTAAAATTCGATGTTACTTGTACCCGGTATATTGTTAATTTTCCAAACCGCATCAGAATTATTTTTATTTTCAATTTTAGTGAGAGAAGGAGGAGAGGGGGAGGGGGTTGGGTTTCATAAAATCCACGTAGCGTAAATAAAACTTTTAGCCTCTATATTTCATCATTTAAGTGATATGGACTACGATAAATCGCTGAGTACTGCATATAGTAGAATAGCTAACAGGCGTTTGTATTGCAACGGTGAATTATTTGTGGTTTCGTACACCACGATAAAGCTGTAGAGCTGCGTGTATGTAGGCGAAACAGTATTGACTACAATGGGATTAAAGGTATAAGCCAATGTGTTTTCACTATGGTAAATATCTGGATGTCGCAATACATTAGGATAAACTGTAGGTTCTATCATAGTGGGGAATCATTGAAGATTGCATCACACGATATAAAGTCACAGACCGGTGTATTATAACAGTGAATGACTGGGGGCAGTAACGGTATAATGAAAATGCAGGACCTGCAGTTGAAGCATTTCTTTTCTCCGCTAGCTTGCTTCCCCTCTCTCGCTCCACTTCATTTAGTCTGTAATTACTGATAAATCCAGCCACAAAGCTACTCCCTCCTCAACCCTCCCCCATTCCCCATCCCTCCCCCGTCTCCTGCTTCAGACGTCTTTTAAATTTCAACACTTAGAACACTTTATGCTTGAGTGGCCAAGACACTCATGTTTTACATTTCCTTTCAGCTGTAGCCCTTGTCCGCTGCTTAAGAAAAGGTCGGCATCGGCGACAAATGATTTTTTGCGTTCACCGAGGATGGGGGGATGGGCAGGTTGGGGTGGGGTAATGCGTTGGGTGGAATGGAAGATAATCTGAATCGAAAGCTTCTTTCAAGGTGTAAGGGTGTGTAGGGTGAAGGTCGTATAGTCAAAAATTCTTGATCGTTGTTGCATTATTTCCACCAGACTACGGAAGTACGTCAACGCCATCCCACAACTGTGTGTCCTACATCTGATTGAACCATCGGGTTCGTCTTTTCTTTAAGAAAAATATGAACACCCCTTTTCCACAGCGTATTCTTTTTAGCTGTTGCACCGTCGATGGAGAAAAAAAATGGAGTCAGAAGGGTAATGGACGGATGACAAAAATAACTATAAGAGAATACGACTGCTACTACTATTACTGTTGCTGCTGTTAATGATGATATTAATCGTGATTACAGTAATAATGATTATAATGATAACAGAGTAACTTGTGTCCGCAGCGCCAGTAGCCGATGCGATTACAAACCACGCAATTATCTGCACTGATATTTCATTGGAGACATCTGCCAACGCCTCTCCTACCCCTCACTGCTTATCCTTTAACGTTGCACCCGACCTTCTTTCCCTTTCCACCCGCCTTGCCTGGTGTTAAACTGGAGACGTCACGTGGATTTCTTTCCCTTTCGTGCTCCCTGCATCACACACACACACACACACACACACACACACACACACACACACACACACACACACACACCGCAGGGGCATTCCTGTTGTGTGACAACACAGACGGCAATGGCGGTCAGTATAAAATCTGCATGCGGCTGTCCATTCTTTTTCCACGAAGCGAGGAATTTTTTGGTCTTAGACTTCATGTGTTCTAAATCAACAAGTTATATAATTTCTTCCTGAACACTTTTTTTCTGTCTTGTCGAACGTCTTTAGTCTTCATCCAACCTATTATTTAATTGATGTTACTGGCGTTTGTCTCTCATTATC
Organism: Conus canariensis; assembly: GCA_033310375.1. NCBI lineage: Eukaryota > Metazoa > Mollusca > Gastropoda > Neogastropoda > Conidae > Conus > Conus canariensis. The sequence continues at coordinate 28,435,727 of CM065722.1, forward strand.
TAACAACCCACCTAATCCTCTTCGAGCGTCCGTCTCCCCCCCCCCCCCCCCCCCCCTTTTCTCATCAGTGTCTTCATGGCTTCTCATTCACTGATGCAACCCCGCTTCCCTTCTTTGGGTGAAACGGAAGTTTACAGCATCCTAGAGGAAAGAACATTAGAGGTCCCACGAAACTCCTTCCTGTACTAGCGTTATACTCTATAACAATCCTGAAACAATTGACCAGTGTTGCCCACATGTGAACATAGTTCATCTGTACGGATGTTTTTGTATGATACTTTTCTAAACCTGCTTGACCGTCTCTTCAATGCATTTATTTTTCACCTCGGTCATCTTGGTCATCCTGTGAGCCAGTCTGCAGCACGCCTCTCACTTAGAAGTCACTTTGTACAGGGGAAACTCCATGCCAAAAGAAGGGGATGGGGAGGGGGGGGGGGTACTTTTCTTTTAGTAGAAACTGTGTTCCAGTCTTCTTGCGATGTTGTGCTCCAAATTTCCTTTTTTCGTCTGTCGTTTTTGCCCTTTTTGTCTCGGTTCCTTCACTGTCATATTTTTCTGCCTCTGTGGCCATCCTTTAATCTGTGTTTTAAACACTCTGCATACTTTTTAATTCACTCCATAGGAATGCAGGGGAGAGAGCGGGAAGTGAGGATTTTTCAATGTAAATTGTGCCTGTGTCTTCTTGAAATCTGGTGCTAGTAATTTTTTTCTTTCGTGTCACTGTTTTGACGTTGCTTTCTTTCTAAAGTTGGGTTTAATTTTTGTGTGTGTGTGTGGTGCTGCCAGCTGCTTTCCTGTATTTGCGATATGTTCATCCTCCTGTGGCGTTGAAGGCATTTTTTTTTCTTGATAAACTTTGTAAGAGGCAAGTTCTTTTTCGTAATCTGGTGATTAGACGGTGAGAGTTAAACCACTGGAACAGGCACTTGCTGTCCATTTTGCGGTGCTGTTCACCAGGAAGGCATTTTGGTGTATCTTTGTTCCACTGGATATTTTTTTAAAAGGATCTTTTAAATCGGGTTTTAAAGAAAAATCTGAGCGAAGTGATTACAGTGGTTGCCGCACTTAATATGATATGGCTTAGTTTTGTCCGACTGAAGGACTGCAGCATGGACACTGATGTTATGAAGAAGTGTACATGTAAACCGTAGGTAAATCTGTGTTTTCCCTTGACGGGAGTGACTTCTTGGTTTTGTTGTTTGTTTGTGTTTTACTTGTTTGTTTGCTTGCGGTTTGTTTGTTTGTTTTATGTACATGTTGACAGCCCTGGAAATGCCCTCTGTAGTCTGCTCGAGCTGTACTGAAACAGACATTGTCCGTGCCCATCTCCGGTACTGCCATTTCCGTTTTGTTTCTGATAACGCTTTCAGCTTAGAGTAATGCATTTCTTCTAAAAGCACGAATGTTCTCGTGGTGACTGTGGAGCCGGTATGCCAAGACTATCGTTTTCCTCATGTATCAAGGCGAGTTCGTTCCGTCAAGACCTTCCTTCGTTTGCATCCAGCCATCCGGAGTCTCATGATGTCTGGAGCTCTTGTTCACTGTTTGAAAAAGACACTTTCCTTTTAAACTTAAATGTATAACGCGCGTGCACACACGCACGCACGCAGCATGCACGCACTGCACGCACGCACGCACGCACGCACGCACGCACGCACGCACGCACACATACGCGCGCGCGCGCGCGCACACACACACACAGAGTGTCCTGACCATTTTCTTCGTTCTACGTTCTGCGTGCTATGTTCACTTCTTGCGTGACATTTTTACGTAAGGGTTAAATTCCGTTTACTCCCCTGCACCATAGGTCAACAGACAGGCTGCCATACAAGTGACTCCCAGATTCACCGTTTCTTTTCTGGAGGTAGTCAACACCGTACGTGTTTTTTTGTTGTTTTTTTCAGTGACCAAGTTTCTGCACCTGCTTGAGTTAGCCTTTGTTTCTGAGTTTCCAGGCGTTGTGCTGTTCTCTCGTTCTAAGTGTAACCAAGGTGCAGCTCAGTGTTCTTTTGTTGCAGTTCCGCGAAACATTTTGTCTGTGGTACCGCTCTTAGTATTTAACACTTTTGTATTGCTGCGATTTCTTTTGTATACCACTAGTAGTTTCCGACAGTATTTCGTTGCTGAGCTTTCTTGCGCATCCGGCAAGCTAGTATCAAAGCTGATTCAGTGTAGATCATGTGCAGAGAAGTGAGCCAAGTTCCGTGTGAGGTCATGTTAAGGTTGAGCGTCTACACTCACCAAGGTGGTAGGCAGAGGAGATAACTGCAACAGGAAGGCCGGTCGAAGGGGGTGGGGTGGAGTGGAAGAGAGGGATGATAGAGGGCTTATGCAACACTACACCGATACCAGCAGAACATCAATACATGAAGCTCCAAGCGTGATTGAATTTGTCTTACACAGGCCTGGGTGCTTTACCCTGAGCTTATCATTTTAATGGGGTGGGTATGGGTATTGGTGGGAAAGGGTGGGTTTGGGTTCCTGAAGCAACTATGACGAATCACGTTGATTAAAGAAATCTTAGTCTTTTTTCTTATTTTGATCCATGCGCGTTTGCAGTTTCAGTCAGACAACTCGAGATGAACTGGTATTGTTTTAAAAATGCTTACAGCCCTGATACGGTGTACGTCTGATCCACTCAAAATAATAATGCAACTTTAGATAGACACCACTTGCAACTGTTAATATCCCAATGTTGCCCCTGTTCCCACTCACGCAGGATTTTCTGATGCTCATCAAAGCACTTCTGTTTTACTTCCTTTCCTTTGCTTCTCACGGGCATTCTTTCACATCAGGATGTTTGTACTTGTCAGTCCTGTTTTCTCTCCACTCCCTACTTTTCAAGTTCACTCCTTGATGTTCTCCAGAAACTCTTCACTTTATCGTATAAATATGTTGTGTGCATACTAAAAGCATTGGTCACATGCATACCACCACCAGTTTCCATCTCCGTCCAGTGGCAATTTCTCGCTTTTCCACTTCAGTTGTCTTCTTTTAATATTTCATGCATTGAACCTGAGGTTCTTCAGTTTCTGCCCATCCCCCCTTTAATGTTTAGCCTTTTTATTACTGCCCATACCCACTGTTATGAATTATTCATGTTTCCATATTCCCCATTCTCGTGTGTCATATTTGGTCTCTTCCCACTACACCTCCAGCTTTCGAAGTCCTGCAGTTCTCTCCCCCTCCCCCTCTTTTTCATTCTCCTGTGCTACAAACAGTTCCTTTTATACACTGCTGACCTATTCTTCTCCATTGCTACGAACTTAACGATACAGTCATGTCAAGTGTTACCCCTTTACGTTTCTTTCGGCAGTATTGAACAGTAGGATGGACGTACCGTATTCAACTCCATCGAGTTCTCCCCTTCCTATCCCACCCGTCATTTTATATTCTTATGTTCTTCTTCCGTCCAGCATTCATTCTCTAAAACTCTCTTTACTCCTTCAGAGCATTATTCATCAGTTTCACGTTGTCTTCTCCACACATCCATTGATCTTCGACCTCGTTTTCTTCACTCGTCCATCATTCATCCTTCTCACGTTCCCCAGTTGCCGTCCCGTCTCTCAGTTATTCTCATGTTGTCTTCTTCTCATCTTGTTCTTCATCTACTGTTGTCATGTTCTGCCTCCGACCTACGTTAAGCATTTTTGTGTTCTCTTCGTATCATCGTGTCAACCACTCATTCATACAGCGTTCCCGTCTTCTCATTCCGTCTCCTGCGCTGATTGTGCCCACTATTACTCTGTCGCTATCCTGCTTTCATGAAGGCCATTATTCTCACGCTCTTCTCTTTACTTCGCTTTCCTCAGTCGTCTTTCGTTCATCAGCGTCGCACCAACTTTCCATCTATTATTCATCTTTTCTGCGTTCTTCTCTTCCCCTCCAGTCCAACATTCATCGTTCTCACAGTCTCCTGCCGTCCAGCATTTACCATTCTCGCGTCTCACCCCACCCCTTCCGCTCCAGTCTCCCCAGCCCAATATTCATCAGTCACACCTTTTTCCCTGGTCCAACATCCCTCATTTTCAAGTTTCTCCCCAGTTAACATTTATTGTTGTCACCTTTCCCCCAGTCCAACGCTGGTCGATCTCGTGTTTTCAGCCCAGTCCAATATTCATATTCATTGTCCCCACCTTCCCACTTCCTGCACACACACACACACACACACACACACACACACACACACACACACACACACACACACACATACACACACACACACACCTGCACACGCACACACACACATTGTCTCGCTCACTCACTCGCTCACTCACTCACACGCACACACGCACGTACGCACCTGTTTAACCATACTCCATCATTCTTCCTTCCCTCATTTTCTTGCAGTTCAGTTTTCATCATTCTTACGTTCTCCCTTAGTCCAGCATTAATCATTCTCACGCCTCCCCCTCCCTGTTCAACATTCATCACTCTCGTGTTTTCTCCCATGCAAACACATATCATTCTCGCATTTCCCCCATTCATCGTTTTCACATTCCCCCCCAATCCAACATTCATTTTCAAGTTTCCCCCTGTCCTGCGTTTATTATTCTCACTTTAGCCCTCTCCAAAATGCCTTAATCTCATGTTTTTCCTGCCCGACATCCATCATTCACAACTTTCCCCAACATTCCTCATTGTCACGTTCTTCCTCCGTTTCACGTTTTTCCTCCGTCCAGCATTCATCATGTTTGCGTTATCCTCTTCATCGCGTTCGTCATTCACCATTCTCGCTTTCTTTTCTCTAATTTCGTCTGTCATTTGTCATTGTCTTGTCCTGCTTTTCTGATCGCGTCCAGAATTAATTAGTCTATCCTTCTCTTCTCATTCCATTCATTCATTTCATTCATTGTTGGATTACGCTGGCGATGTCCGGTTTACATGTACTCCATGATCCCCAAGATTTTTCCCTCTTGTCTCCCTTCTGTCTTCCAGTTTCCCTGTCGTCAACATCACCTCCTCTTCTCTGTTGGCCAACACTCACCATTCCCTTGTTTCCTTCGTTTTATTCTGACCATCACCGTGCCATTCCAGCGCTGTCCACTGTTCATTGAGCCATCGGTCTTACATTCCTCTCTTCTTTACCTCGTTATCCAGTCCTTGTTCTCACCTGGAATTCCCACCGGCAGTGCTGTCCGTCACCTTTCATACGTCATTTATCATTCTCATGTTCTTCTTTTCACGTCCCGTTCATAGATACAACTTTCTTTTTTTTCCATCTCGCTCCTTGTTCATGATTCTGACGCTTTAATGATCCAGATGATGAGTCATCTCATGCTCTCCTTTCGTCCATTCTTTTATCATTTTCGCCTTTGCCTGTTTTCATCCAGTCGGGGCCACATGCGCCATCCTCAGTTTCGTGCCTTCTCATCCGAACTGCCCTTCGTCACTCTCACGTTAGTCTCCCATTTTTTCATTATTCTCCCGTTCTTCACCCATCTCTCTTTCATCATTCTATCGTTCTCATTTCCTCCTGTCTTTCACCATTCTTTAGTTTTTTCTTCCGTCCGTTATTCACCCCTTTTCCCTTCCCCTGTTCTCCCTCTTTAGTCATTCTCAAGTTCTTTTCTTTGTCCGTTCATAATTATTATGTTCTGGTACCGTCGATCATTTACCAGGTTTTTGTTCTTGTCAGTTACCCATATTCTTCAGTGTCTTGTTCTTGTCAGTCACCCATATTCTTCAGTGTCTTGTTCTTGTCAGTCACCCATATTCTTCAGTGTCTTGTTCTTGTCAGTCACCCATATTCTTCAGTGTCTTGTTCTCATTGTGTCTGTTATTCATATTCCTTACTTATTTCCTTCCTTGGTCAGTATACGTTCTTTCCGTACTTGTTCTTCATAAATCATTCCTTCCGTTAACGTCCTCTCATTTTTCTAATCCCGTCTGTCAATCGCCGCTTCTAGTCCTCTCCATCATTGACATTCCTCACGTTCTTTCCCAGTCCATTATTCATTACTTTCACGTTCTTCTCTATTCATCTTGTCGCATTTCGTGTTTTTCTCTCCACACTGCGTTCATCATTCATCATTTTCATCCCCACTTCATCAATCTTTCATATGTAGTTTATCGTCCTGACACTTTTTTTTTCCTCTTTCTTCTTGTCCCTTCCCCTGTTCAACATCTTCACCTTTTCTTCTTTTTACTTTGTGAAAAAAAATATTCCTCTCTCGTTTCATTTCTCCCCCCCCCCCCCCCCCCCGTCCAGTTTCGTCCATACCCGGATCATTTTCACGCTGTTTTATCAATCATATGCTTCTCTGGCTTTTTCCCTCTCCTGAGCCCTTCTTTTGTCAGTCTCATGCTACTGTCCTGTCCACCGTACATTTTCACATTCTGCTCTAGCCTCTCCTTTATGGATATTACGTCACCTCATCCCACCTCTCATTTATAGCTGTCTGTTATTTATCATTCACTTTTTCTCCCTTCATACTTCCTTCACCATTCCGACTTTTCTTTTTAATCCCATTATACGTTCTTTTTACGTTCTTATTATCTTGTCCGATCCGAACTATTTTGAATCATTCTATCGTTGTTCTCACATTTCTCTTTCATCTTCCTCTTCTTTATCCGTCATTTATGCATCATTTTCCCTTTTCTTCTCATTCCCACATTGCCCACACGATCCGTTCATCATTTCATCATTCTCACGCTGTAGTCCCGTCAGTCATTCATCGTGTTCACAGTCTCCTCCAGTCACTCAGTCATTATTTTCACGTTCCTCTGACATCAGTCAGTCATCGCTTTCACGTTCTTCTCCAGTCAGTCATTCATCATTTTTTAAGTTCTCCTTAATTTGTTGTTTTCAGGTTCTCCAGTCAGTCATTTATCATTTTTAAAATTCTTCGCAATTCGTTCTTTTCACGTTCTTCTCCCGTCAGTCATTATTTAAAAAAAATTCTCCTCAATGCGTTGTGTTCAGGTTCTTCTCCAGTCATTCATTCATCGTTTTTTAAGTACATCTCAATCAGTCATTCGTTGTTTTCAGGTTCTTCTCCAAACGGTCGTACATGATTTTCATATTTTTCTCCAGTTAGTCACTTATCATTTTAACATTCTTCTCCAATAATTCATTTATTCTTTTCACGATTTTCTTCGCTCAGTCATTCGTCGTTTCCTCGTTCTTATTCCGCCAGTCAGTCATCATTTTCACATTCGTCTGTCGTCAATCACTCTTCATTTTCATGCCATCTCCCATCAGTTATTCATCATTTTCACGTTCTTCCTTTTGTCATTCATTATCGTTGCGAAACTAAAATTGTATTGTTTTTGTTATTTCTGTCATTCTGAAATATCTGAATCCAAAAATATGCACAACGTGTAGAGAAATAAACGAAACAATGAATAATTACTTGCCTCCATTGTGCCCTGTGGTATTAGGGAGTCTTGTTGTCAAGAGATCTTTTGACAAAGCACAGGCGTTTATAAGGCACTCTCGGAGAACAAGTTATCGTTGAACCTCACTTCTGATATCCAAAGTTGAAGAGAAAAAGATGAGACTGTATCTGCTTATCAAAAGTCCAAAATCGTCTATTACATACAAGGAATTTAAAGAACATTTGACGTCTTTCTTTTCGCGTAAAAGTATTGCTCGTATTTCATTTGGTGTTGACATTGCCAGAAGATCGATTTAAAAAGTCGCTGAAAAAAAATATAGCCCTAGTCCCCCAAGCGGGTTAAAAAATAAGGTTGATGCACAAAGCTCGAAGTGAAATCAAGTCAGCAATATCTTTTCACTCATGAAGTCCAATCAATTCAAAATCATACTGCAAAACTCAAGCAAAGAGCAAGCGGTGAAGTGCCAGTGAGCTGCTAAACACTGCGTACTGGCTTCCAGTGAGGACACGCACGTGTGTGTGTGTGTGTGTGTGTGTGTGTGTGTGTGTGTGTGTGTGTGTGTGTGTGTGTGTGTTTACGTGTGAGCGGCGCGCGTGTGTGTGTGTGTGTGTGTGTGTGTGTGTGTGTGTGTGTGTGTGTGTGTGTGTGGTGCGTACACGCGATGTGATGGGTGGTTGTATATGTATATATTAATGCGTGCGCTCATGCATGTTTGTATGTGTATATATGTGCGTACACGCGCGCGAGCGCGCGCTTGCCCTTGTGCGTACATGTGTGTGCGTGCATATGTATGTGTGTGAGTGTGTGTGTGCACATTGTGTGTGGGTTGTGTATGTGTGTGTGTGTGTGTGTGTGTGGGCGCTTGCTTGCTTGTATGTGCGTGTGTGTGTGTGTGTGTGTGTGTGTGTGTGTGTGTGTGTGTGTGTGTGTGTGTGTGTGTGTGTGTGCACGTGTTTTTGTGTGTGTATGTGCGAGGAAGGGGAGAGGGTGTGGGGGTGGGGTGGGGGTGGGGGCGAATGAATCGACATTTTTACGATACCATGTCAAGTGATGTGTTTGTGGAGGACCAACAGGATGAGAGAAATAATGGGGCTGGAAAGAGGTGGAGGAAGAAGGCGGGGAAAGCATGTAAATGTCACTTTTCAAATGAAACGTGCTGGTGGTGCTTTGACAAAATTGCACTGTTTTTGTATGACCACCTTAACCATACATTTCTTGTCTTTTTTGGGCACAATTCTGGGAATACGACTAAACTTGGCGTTAGTTGCAGTGCTCTCTCTCTCTTCTCTCTCTCTCTCTCTCTCTCTCTCTCTCTCTCTCTCCTCTCTCTCTCTCTCTCTCTCTCTCTGTATGTCTCTGTCTCTACTTGTACCCTTTTCGCTTGTGTTTACTGTTCTTCTTCATTGATGCTTTCAAGCTTTAATCTCTTGACTGTGGAGGTTATAAAACTTGCTATTATTGTTCTCATTGTGTTATGAAAATAGATTGTCGTATAGGTATCATTAAAAGATTACAAAAACAAATAAATTGCAAAACGGCTATAAAAATGTGAACGGTAGTAGAATAAGCGAAGTTTTGTGTCAGCATTTTTTTAATCTTGAGGAGTTGAATGTGTAAGAGTCGGCAAAGTCTAGTCAACTTTTCAGAATATCCATATTCTTCAATGCGTCGCTATTGCTTCCGTTGTGTGTGCTACATCTACTTATGAAGTACCTAAGATACCATCAAAAGACATGCATTCGGTACAATATTCAGACGATATTTCCATCTAGACAAATGCAAATCTAAGAAGACGGGGGTAATAAATCATGCACGAAATACTTTTTAATTGGAGATAGATACATTAAACATGTACATAGAATAAAATTGACTGTACATTCAGGAGAGAAAAACAAAAACTAATGTATTTTTTGTAATGGGGAGAATCCGACATTATCGCTACAAAATCAAGTATTAGAAGACAAAAGTTTACAACATTCACAAGACGAAGTAACTGGTCAAACTTTTTGACAGCTATTGGTACTTCACATGGGATCAAGATAGAACAACAAAACTAATAAAACTCCGTTACTGAAGTCACCAGCCTCGTCCGATCAAAACTGACCTATCAATAAGAAATTCATTTTTCAACCCTGCAAAGCTTGTTGAATAAAATACAAACTACAGACAGTAGAGTTACTAAATTAGCTCTTGGCAACCCGGTACATACAAATATATTGAATTCATACCATGAAGCTAGTTACTGTCTTTTCCAGAATAGAGCCTGTTTGTCTTGTATTCAGTAAGAAAGAAAGTATTCTTAGACTCTGGCAATGAGTATTTGAAAAGGGCCATACACATGTTACATCTCACCAGTCCGTTAGAAATTTTTATACATGAATTATACAAAAAATGCAATTTTGTTCTTTCATCTGTTTCATCAGGTCCAACAGCACCTGTCATACCTCACTGAGAGACGACAGGTCACATTGGATACTGATTATGTTGCGCTGGAGACCGGTTTTATCATCTGAAAATGATAACATAAAGTTTTCTTAGTCTCGAGAACATATTAAAGCTGTGTATCCAAATTATCAAAAAAGGACGTTAACAGAT
>CM065722.1:28455662-28471223 GCA_033310375.1 Conus canariensis
GCGATGTTTTTAGACGAGTTTGTTTTGCAATCGCTCAAGTTCTTTTCTGTCTTTGGTAAACTGTATGTGACCTTTCTTTTCGCTTTCTTCGTTCCTTTCTTTCTTGCGTATGTTCGTTGGATTGTTCGTTCGTGTTTTATTTGTTTTGTTTTTTCGTCTTGTTGTTGTTGTCGCGTCCGCGCGTTTCTTCGGTCGCTCGTTCAGTCATTCATTCGTGTAGCCGGTCACTTGATCGTTCAGTCATTCGTTCATAAATGTGTTCGGTTGGTCGCTCGTCCAGTCATTGATTCGTTCAGTCCGTCAGTCGTTCGTTCAGACATTCATCCTTTCAGTCGGTCGTTCAGTCGGTCGTTCAGTCAGTCGTTCGTACATTTGGTCGGTCAGTCGGTCCTTCAGTCATTCATTCGTTCAGTCGGTCTGTCGCTCGTCCGCTCATTCATAAATTCAGTTGGTCGTTCAGTCATTCGTTCGTACATTTGTTCGGTCACTCACTCGTTCAGTCATTCTTTCGTTCAGTCGATTATTCAGTCATTCATTCGTTCCGTCGGTCAGATGGTCGTTCATTCATTCATTCATTCGGTTGGTCGGTCGGACGGTCGGTCATTCATTCATTTGCTCAGTTGGTCATTCGGTCGTTCAGTCATTCATTCGTTCAGTCGGTTAGTCGGTCTTTCAGTCATTTAATCGGTCAGTCGGTCGTTCGGTCTTTCATTCGTTCAGTCGGTCAATCGGTCATTCAGTCATTCATTCGTTCAGTCAGTCAATCGGTCATTCAGTCTTTCGTTCGTAGGTTTGTTCGGTCGGTCGCTTGTTCAGTACGTCATTCGTTCAGTCACTCACTCGTTCATATATATATACACACGGACATGCACGCGTGCGCGCGCGCGCACGCACGCACACACACACACACATACACACTCGCACACACTCACACACACACACACACACACTCACACACACACACACACACACACACACACACACACACACACACACACACACTCACGGACATGCACGCGCGCGCTCACACACACACACACACACACACACACACACACACACACACACACACACACACACACACACACGCCCGCGCGCGCGCGCGCATACGGAAACACGTCCGCACATGCGCGTGCTCAGACGCGCGCGCACGCACACACACACACACACACACACACACACACACACACACACACACACACACACTCCCCCACCCACACACGCATGCACGCACGCACGCACGCACACCCGCGCGCACACACACAGGCACAGAGACCACACTATCTGTCTTTAGGTGAGCGACGAACCCTTCCTAGTACAACTAGAGAGTTCAAATTCGTACTAAGACTTTTCGTCATTGACCGACTAACATTTCGTGTGTGTGTGTGTGTGTGTGTGTGTGTGTGTGTGTGTGTGGGGTGAAAGAGGGAGGGAGGGAGAGAGAGATGAATATGTAAGTCATCAGAAGAAAATTGATTTATGAAAACGTGCACATTTCAGAAAAAATAATGACATATGTGAAGTAACAAATGTAGAATGTTCATTAAGTGGATAAGTGGAATAGATGGTCTCGATTATGTAGTAAAATACTGTCAAGCTTGGAAGTAGATACATATTTTTCTTTACACACACACACACACACACACACACACACACACACACACACACACACACACACACATACATACATACATATGTATGTATATATATATATATATATATATATATATATATATAGCTAGAGAGAGAGAGAGAGAGAGAGAGAGAGAGAGAGAGAGATGGATGGATAGATGGATAGATAGATAAACATAAGTCGTTCCTTCGTTTGTCTATACATGCATTTTCATCTAGTTTGGTGCTTAGTGAGTAATGAATCAATCATTTGATTATTGTGTTTATCTTGTGATATATGTATGCATGCATGTATATATGTATGTATTGTATGTATGTATGTATGCATGTATGTTTATTTATCTGTCTATTTATCAATCAATTAATTCATTTCTTTGTTTAATTTGCCTCTAAGCCAATGGAAAGTTTTAGGGGGTTTTGTTTTTACAGCTACTGTTTAAATACTGTACATTAAAATTAATGGCACATAGAGCTGCATAGTTGTTTTTTTTAATTTTGTCTCCCCCAAGCCCCTCGTTCAATGCTGCCCCCTCCTCTCCCTCCATCCCCCCACCTCCGTGCGCGATGTTTTTAGACGAGTTTGTTTTGCAATCGCTCAAGTTCTTTTCTGTCTTTGGTAAACTGTATGTGACCTTTCTTTTCGCTTTCTTCGTTCCTTTCTTTCTTGCGTATGTTCGTTGGATTGTTCGTTCGTGTTTTATTTGTTTTGTTTTTTCGTCTTGTTGTTGTCGCGTCCGCGCGTTTCTTCGGTCGCTCGGTCGCTCGTTCAGTCATTCATTCGTGTAGCCGGTCACTTGATTGCTCAGTCATTCGTTCATACATTTGTTTGGTTGGTCGCTCGTCCAGTCATTGATTCGTTCAGTCCGTCAGTCGTTCGTTCAGACATTCATCCGTTCAGTCGGTCGTTCAGTCGGTCGTTCGTACATTTGGTCGGTCAGTCGGTCCTTCAGTCATTCATTCGTTCAGTCGGTCTGTCGCTCGTCCGCTCATTCATAAATTCAGTTGGTCGTTCAGTCATTCGTTCGTACATTTGTTCGGTCACTCACTCGTTCAGTCATTCTTTCGTTCAGTCGATTATTCAGTCATTCATTCGTTCCGTCGGTCAGATGGTCGTTCGTTCATTCATTCATTCGGTTGGTCGGTCGGACGGTCGTTCATTCATTCATTTGCTCAGTCGGTCATTCGGTCGTTCAGTCATTCATTCGTTCAGTCGGTTAGTCGGTCTTTCAGTCATTTAATCGGTCAGTCGGTCGTTCGGTCTTTCATTCGTTCAGTCGGTCAATCGGTCATTCAGTCATTCATTCGTTCAGTCAGTCAATCGGTCATTCAGTCTTTCGTTCGTAGGTTTGTTCGGTCGGTCGCTTGTTCAGTACGTCAATCGTTGAGTCGATCAATGGGTCGTTCAGTCATTCGGTCGCTCAATCGTTCAGGCATTCTTTCGTTCAGTCGGTCGGTCGCTTGTTCAGTCAGTCTTTCGTTCAGTCGGTAAGTGGATCGTGCAGTCATTTATTCGTTCAGTCGATCAGTCGGTAATTCAATCATTCGTTCGCACAATCGTTCCGGCATTCTTTCGTTCAGTCGGTCGTTCAGTCAGTCATTCTTTTGTTCAGTCGGTCAGTCGGTCGTATAGTTGATCGTTTGTTCTGTCGGTCAGTCGCTTGTTCAGCCATTCATTCCTTCAGTCGATCAGTTGGTTGTTCAGTCATTCGTTCGTACAATTGTTCAATCGGTCGTTTGTTCAGTCAGGCTTTCGGTCAGTCGGTCGTTCAGTCATTCTTTCGTTCTGTTGGTCAGTCGGTCGTTCAGTCATTCATTCGTTTCGTCGGTCAGTCGCTCATTTAATCATTCGTACGCAGATCTTTTCGGTCGGTCGCTCGTTCAGTCAGTCATACGTTCTGTCGGTTGTTCGGTCGTCCATTCATTCATTCGTCCAGTCGGTCAATCGGTCGTTTAGTTATTTATTCGGTCAGTCGATCGATCGCTCGTTTAGTCATTCATTCGTTCAGTCGGTCAGTTTAGTCTGCCAGTCATTCGTTTGCAGAATTGTTTAGGTACTCTATCGTTCAGTCGGTCGGTCGGTCGCTCACTCGGTCAGTCCGTCGTTCAGTCATTCATTCATTTAGTCGGTCAGTCGGTCATTGTGTCATTCGTTCGCACATTAATTTGTTCGGTCACTCAATCGTTCAGCCATTCATTCGTTCAGTTGGTCAGTCAGTTGCTTATCGAATCATTCATTCGTTCAGTCGGCCACTTCTCGTTCAGTCATTCTTTCGCTCAGTCGCTCAGTCGGTCGATCAGTTGATCGTTCGCTCTTTCGGTCAGTCGCTTGTTTAGTCATTCATTCCTTCGGTCGATCAGTTGGTCGTTCATCAGTTGATCGTTCAGTCATTCGTTCGCACAATTGCTCAATCGGTCGCGTGTTCAGTCACTCTTTCGTTCAGTCGTCGTTCAGTCATTCATTCGTTCAGTCGGTTGTTCAGTGATACATTCGGTCAATCGATCTGTTGGTCGTTAAGTCATTCATTCGTTCACTCGGTCAGTCGTTCGCTCGTTAGTCAATCATTCGCTCAGTCGGTCAATGGTTGGTTCAATTATTTGTTCGTAGATTTTGTTCGGTCGGTCGCTCGTTCAGTCAGTCGTACGTTCTGTCGGTGTTCGGGCGTCCATTCATTCATTCGTTCAGATGGTCAGTCGGTCGTTTAATCTTTCATTCGTTCAGTCGGTCAATCGGTCATTCAGTCATTCATTCGTTCAGTCAGTCAATCTGTCGTTCAGTCTTTCGTTCGTAGGTTTGTTCGGTTGGTCGCTTGTTCAGTACGTCAATCGTCGAGTCGATCAATGGGTCGTTCAGTCATTCGGTCGCTCAATCGTTCAGGCATTCTTTCGTTCAGTCGGTCGGTCGCTTGTTCAGTCTTTCGTTCAGTCGGTAAGTCGATCGTACAGTCATTTGTTCGTTCAGTCGATCAGTCGGTAATTCAATCATTCGTTCGCACAATCGTTCCGGCATTCTTTCGTTCAGTCGGTCGTTCAGTCAATCGTTTGTTCTGTCGGTCAGTCGCTTGTTCAGCTATTCATTCCTTCAGTCGATCAGTTGGTCGTTCAGTCATTCGTTCGTACAATTGTTCAATCGGTTGTTTGTTCAGTCACGCTTTCGTTCAGTCGGTCAGTCGGTCGTTCACTCATTCTTTCGTTCTGTTGGTCAGTCGGTCGTTCAGTCATTCATTCGTTTCGTCGGTCAGTTGCTCGTTTAATCGTTCGTTCGTGGATCTGTTCGGTCGGTCGCTCGTTCAGTCAGTCATACGTTCTGTCGGTTGTTCGGTCGTCCATTCATTCATTCGTCCAGTCGGTCAATCGGTCGTTTAGTCGTTCATTCGTTCAGTCGGTCGATCGCTCACTCAGTCGAACAGTCCGGCATTCAGTCATACATTCGTTCAGTCGGTTGGTCAGTCGTTCAGCTATTTATTCGGTCAGTCGGTCGTTCTGTCATTCGTTCGTACATTTGTTCGGTCACTCAGACGTTCAGCCATTCATTCGTTCAGTTGGTCAGTCAGTCGCTTATTTAGTCATTCATTCGTTCAGTCGGTCACTTGGTCGTTCAGTCATTCTTTCGCTCAGTCGGTCGATCGTTCGTTCTGTCGGTCAGTCGCTTGGTTAGTCATTCATTCCTTCAGTCGATCAGTTGGTCGTTCAGTCATTCGTTCGCACATTTGCTCGATCGGTCTCGTGTTCAGTTACTCTTTTGTTCAGTCGTTCAGTCGGTCGTTCAGTCATTCATTCGTTCAGTCGGTCAGTCAGTCGTTCAGTCATTCAGTCGTTCAATCGGTCGTTCAATCTTTCATTCGTTCAGTCATTTGTTTGGTCAGTCGGTCGTTCAGTCACTCATTTGTTCAGTTGGTCGTTCATTCGTTCAGTCGGTTGTTCAGTGATACATTCGGTCAATCGATCAGTCGGTCGTACAGTCATTTATTCCTTCACTCGGTCAATCGGTCGCTCATTCAGTCATTTATTCGCTTAGTCGGTCAGTCGCTCGTAGATTTTTTTGGTCGGTCGCTCGTTCAGTCAATCATACGTTCTGTCGATTGTTTGGTCGTCCATTCATTCATTCGTTCAGACGGTCAGTCGGTCGTTCAGTCATTTATTCGCTCAGTCGGTCTGTCGGTCGTTCGATCATTCATTCGTTCAGTCGGTTGTTCAATCATTCATTCGTTCAGTCGGTCGTTCATTCGTTCAGTCAGCCGGTCGTTCAGTCATACATTCGTTCAGCCGGTCGGTCATTCCTTCATTTGAACAGTCCGCGGGCATGCAGTGAGCCACAGATGCAGGGCGTGACATGGGTGGGGGTACACGGTGCGTGGATGCTGGTTGTGACAAGTATGGGCGTATTTGGAATGGGGATGGGGCGAAGCCAATACAGGTACGCCGTGTGGGGAAACGTGGGACGTGGATGCAGGGTATGCCATTGGTACGGGTCACGGATGCAGCCTACAACTTTATTGCGGGGATACAGCGTATGACATGGGGGAGGTACGGCGGACGCGGCTGCTGGGCGTTACATGGGTGGAATGATGGGGAAGAGGTGCAGACACAGGGGTTACATGGGTAGGTGAACTGGAAGCGCGAGTTTCAGGGCTTGATATGGGTGGGGTACGTTGGAGGCGGGGGCTAGCCGTGGGGGAGATGAAGACATAGAGAGTAACATGGGTTGTGCGTGCGGATGCAGGATGTAACGTGAGAAGGAGTACAGGAAGCGCGAATTTCAGAGCTTGGCATGGTTGGTGGTAAGGATCGCAGATTTCAGATCATGACATAGGTTTGGGTATGTGAGGGGGGGGCGGGGGGGACTTCTAGAATTCAGGAGATGACATGAGTGGAAATATTGGGGATGCGGATTTCCGTGCCTGACCCGAGTGGTGTAACGGAGAGGGAGGGGTGTGTGTGTGTGTGTGTGTGTGTGTGTGTGTGTGTGTGTGTGTGTGTGTGTGTGCGGACTTTTGGGCGTTATAGGGGTCTGGGTACGGAAGACGCGGATTTGGAGCATGATATAGGTGGGGGTAGGGTAAGGTAGATTAGTGCAGGGAAGGCGTGACATAGGTGGGCGTACAGAGTGCGCATATTTCAGGGCCTGACATGGGTTAAGGTGTTAGGGATGCGGATTTCAGGGTGTGACATGAGACGGGGGAACAGGGAGTGAAGGTTTCGGGGTATGACATGGCAGGCGTATTGGGACAGGTATTGGGCAGGCACAGGGCTTGAGGCACGTGGGTGTATTGGGGCACAGGGGTCGTGGATGAAGAGCATGGCCTGGGTGGTTGTGACGAGACTCCGACGCTCCCCCTCGTTATTACGCTGATCATGGGCAGATTCATACCTGTCTGCAACTTTCACTAACTCCTCTAAACTTCCTAATTCTCTTTCTGCCAAGAATACCGTGAGATCCTTCCGACAAGTGGAGAGAATTTGCTCCTTAACGATCTCCTCCCTCAAAGATTCAAAAGTTTGTTCAATGTTTCCTAACCTTATCCATTTATCAAAGAGAGCCCTAAGCCGATAAAGGAACTGTACGTGTGTCTCACCTGATTTACGAACGGTTTCTCTGAACAGTTTCCTATACCTATCGGCGGTTACCTGGTACCTCTGAAACAAAGCATCGCGCACCGACTCATAATCCATCTGTTTTTCCGGTGGTAAGCAGAAAAAAGCATCCCTAGCTTTGGGTGTCAGCAGCGCAGACAAGTTTGTGGCCCACCGTTCTTCGGGTAAGCCCTGATCTTTGGCAATCCTTTCAAATTGCGAAATGAAATCCTCTAAATGGTCCGGATTATCATCAAACTTTGGCATATTGATCAAGGGACTGACATGTGGTGCAAAGTTCGCTTGGGGTTTTGCGTCCACGTCCCGTTCTTTCTCCAATTTTAATTTTTCTAACTCAAACTGCCTTATCTCCCTTCTTTCTCTTTCCTCTCTTTCCCGTTCCCTTTCTCTCTCTTCTCTTTCCCGTTCTCTCTCCTCCTTTTCCCGTTCTCTTTCTCTCTCTTCTCTTTCCCGTTCTCTTTCTCTCTCCTCTCTTTCCCGTTCTCTTTGTATTTTCTGAGCCTCGATTACACGGGGCCAGTTCTCATCTACATATGCCTTCAGTTCCGGACCCTTTAGTTCTAAAGCTTTTCCTTCTTCTATGAGGTCCATCTTTTTCAGCGGACCCATTGTCTCAGCACCCTCTTCAGTCGACAGTTTGAAGCTATCTAACCCTCGATCAGCTAGCTAATACAACCACAGTAACAAGCGAGATATCCACACGATCACTCGTAAATAAAGCGATCAATTAGTTGTGCTACACACAATCAACCTCAATAGCAACCAAATCAAGCAAGTTCAAACAATTGGCACAGTCATGAAAAAAGATCAAAACAATCAACACATGACTAACGTCTTTCCCGGTAAGAAAGAAAAAAAAAAAATCTAGGTTTCCACAATTACTACAAATTTCAAATCCTTTAGCAATTGAACAAAACCCAGAAATCAAAATCACTTATGACTCATTTATGTTCATCCCGGACGAGCCCCCAATTTGTGACGAGACTCCGACGCTCCCCCTCGTTATTAAAATATGATTTTCATATTCAGGGATGCAGGGAGTTATAGACAGAAGTATTTACGCTTTCACAACCAAAATGCGCTCTCGCATAGGCACACGCACTCTGTCACTCGCATCGGGCCCGCACAAAGGTGACGGGAAACAAATAACATTCATAGAAAATAATCAACTTTTATTTAACTTGACTCCGAGCCCCCACCCGTCACTACACAACACACTTATCTGTATCATACAAATATGTAAACATCATACAGACAATCTCATAAATCGCATCCCCTGTTCTTCAGTTATTCTTACTTAGCCAGGAAAGACAATATTCCACTATTCTGTTTGCACACTCATAAACTTAAGAACAAATAAAACGTCCATAACTTGCCAGCATTCCTTGGTTGACCAGTTTCTCTCATCGCACTGTGCGACCACGAACTGAAGCTGCCACACTGTTGTGTCCTCCCGATTGGCCAAATCCCAGTTGGGGGGCACTGGCACCGTAGCTCGCGTTGCACCCTCACACCGAGTCTCCCAGACTCCACTGCACTTCGCCCCCTCCACGGAAAGGGCTCCTGTCGGCCTCTCCCACACGTCTTCTCTGGCTGCAAACACCCCACCGTTGTCTGGCAGCTCCCTGTCTAGGCCCCAACAGGCTAACACGTCTTGCTGTTGACCGTCCCCACACGGGAGACAATTCTTCTCGTCGTCGGCTCCGAGGCTACAGCAACCTCCACTGTCTTACGTCCCCACCCAGGAGACAACGAGGCGACAGCAACCTCCACTGTCTTACGTCCCCACCCAGGAGACAACGAGGCGACAGCAAACCTCTGCTTCACGCTGTATTTTCTTGAGCCCTCAGCAAGACGGGCGAGTTCACTTTCCCTTAAGTGAGTCACACACTTCCTGGTTTTCCAAGCTCCTTATATTCGTTCTCAAAGAAAGAGAGAACCCGAATTTAGCTGGTTCAACCAATGGAATCACTGGCACACACCCATCACACGATTTGTACCAATAGATCCCCAAGTTATTTTTATTCCGCCAATGGAATCATTAGTCACCTACACATACACACACAACAGCTGCTAGTGCCAACAAAGACTTGGGTACCAAGTGCTTAATGCCTGACCTCCTATTCAACTCATGTTCGATTCCCCGAAGCTACCCATTGTACTAACAGCCTGGACTTCTCTACCAGCCAGGACTGATGCTTCAAGTAGTTACTACCTCTATAGACAACAAGGTGCGAACCACTCAATAGGCCGAAGCCTTCCATTCATTCCTCAGAACAAAGGACGACGGAATGGTCGCTGTACTCTGCCTGCAGGCTGACGGTCACCTACCCGTGACGGTCACCTGACACGATCGCCTTCGTTTCAGCCCCACTGGAGAAGCCACTGAATAGCCAGTGCTCAAAGTGGACACTCTCGTCTACCCAGGTCGACATGTCGGCATGTTCTTGTTACTACCCCCCTAGACATGCGAAACACTTCCCAGTAATTGTCCCTCCTTCAGTATACGACTCGGGGTATTCCCCTCTGGTGATGCCTGAGTTCGCACACTTGAAGAACCCAAGGAACTTGCTCTCAACAACAGCAAAACTCCCCTTAATTTGCCTAAATGCTCGAGAACATTCGGCCGACTCATGACACCCCCGTATCTAAGAATGTTGTTCCAATCAACATTTCCTCCAGGACGAATGTTCTCAAATTGGATAAAACAAACTCAGTTGCATGGGTCAATATAACAGTACTACCCCTATGCTTCAAGACATCACTTCCATCAACATCTCTAGCATGGATAATGTACCCAATTAAAAACAATAAATCAATCAAATAGTCCACTGAATCACTCTTTGGTTAGTCATAAACGACTGTGCACAACATTCAACTCTAAACTGGCTCACATATAATCAAGAACTCTCTCTATAGTGTTAGCTATCAGCATGTCCATACATATTGATTAACCATTCCATTCACTTCTAATAATAGCACAGCCATGATTAACCCAAGATTCAAATTCAGGGGTGTGGCCCAGCTTACGTAACATCAAAATCAAATTCAGGCGTGTGGCCACAATCTGCTCACACGGTCTCACACACAATATGCAAATCAAACATTTATCCTGATTTCACAACTTAAGGACATTTTCACACTTTACCAAGCTGTGACAAAACAACATGAGCAAACAGATATCAACCAGAAAGATCATAAATCATAACACGTGAGCATGTACTCTACCCCGCCCCATAATGGGCAATGAACAAACACTATTGACAGATAAACATCAATCAAAAAAATGAGAAATAAACATGAACATAGGCTCAACCCCGCCCTTTTCTGGGCAATCAGAATCAATAACACAACTGGCCAGCTGCCAGAGGTCCATTTACACGGTAGCTGTCCGTAACAGATGACTGCTCACACCATCACCACAACAACAGCAGCCCGTAGGCATTGCTCCTACCATTGTTCTACTTCTGTTGCTCACACTACGACGGCAACACCCCGAAAGCATTACTCCAACCCTCGACCTACTTCTACCCCTCTCAATCTTGACTGCCGTTTGTGGCTCGCCAATAGTACCTGGGGCAGATGGTTTGTGCATTCCAGGCTTTACAAGAGAGTCAGCACACCTTTCACACATTTTAGTCTTTAAAGGAGCGCGTGAAAATCTGCGCGATCCTCTTCTAGCCTGTTCGGCAAAATCTCCTTGGCATTCAGTCCCCTTGGCTTTCATTGCCTGAGGGTCTGTTTCTCGAAGATCACGTGAACTGGGCTGTCGCACCCATTCACTGCGACGACGATCATCTCCCCTTTCCAAAATGTTAAGAGATGATCCCTCACTCATCTTATCCGAACCGAATTTCTTTTTCTGTGTGGAACTTCTTTGGTTCGAATCACACTCAGTGCCTGTGCCCATTACTTCTCCTTTTTCCAACCCTGGCTTGTCTGCTACTATGAGCTGACTATCTTTGGCATTCTCTAACGATAGCTGGTCACCTTGACCTTCTTGCCATGCGTTATTACAGCCACCCCGGTTCCAGCCCAGCTGCCGGTTCCAGTTACTCTGTGGTCCCTCTTGGCCCCGACCCTGAGGTCTGCCACTGTGGCTCCTACATTTCTGACTGCCATGGCAACGCCAACAACTTTTTGAACCACCACTACAGCCACCATGGCCTACGGCACCGCCACTACGGCCACCTCCATGGCCTACGGCACCGCCACTACGACCTATTTCATGGTCCACTGCACCACCACCACGGCCATCTTCATGGCCTACGCTAGCTCTACTGCTAGCGGCGCCTGTGCACTTCACCCGCTTTCTGTTTACTTTCCAGTAGGAGTTCCTACCCTGCACTGCCCTTGCTTTCCCTACTTGACTGGCAGCCTGGTTAGGCTTCGGGAGGATGTACCTACCCCCTAACAAAGCTGGATAGGGAAGATTGTTTTGCACTGCTCCAGTGAGAGTATTCCTAACAAACTCTGACTCTACTCTGACACGGGCTAAAGGTAGCTGACTAACTCTTCCATCTGCATATCGCACGCAGGTGGTTTCCCCTGTATAGTCTGTCTCTCTCACAAAACCGGGTTCTACCATTGCCGCCAGAGTCAATCCTGTATCTAACAAGCAGGTCACAGCCTTCCCGTTTACTACTGCCCTAGTAGTTGGTGGTGGCACTCTGCCTTCCTGTTGAATAGTATCAACGGCAACAACTGAATGTATTCGCAGTCCGCTACAGTCCTTGGCGATATGACCCTCTCGCCCATACTTAAAACATGTGCGTTTCACCCTAACACTCTCTTGAGTCCCACTGTTGCCACGGGACTTAGAATCCGCTTCTAACTGCGGTCTCGCCTCCTGTTTGTAGCGAGTCGGGGAATCACTCCCTGCCTGTGTGGTCTGGGCATTCCGGGACGACTGGTTCGATCCCTTCACCCCATTACGCTGATCATGGGCAGATTCATACCTGTCTGCAACTTTCACTAACTCCTCTAAACTTCCTAATTCTCTTTCTGCCAAGAATACCGTGAGATCCTTCCGACAAGTGGAGAGAATTTGCTCCTTAACGATCTCCTCCCTCAAAGATTCAAAAGTTTGTTCAATGTTTCCTAACCTTATCCATTTATCAAAGAGAGCCCTAAGCCGATAAAAGAACTGTACGTGTGTCTCACCTGATTTACGAACGGTTTCTCTGAACAGTTTCCTATACCTATCGGCGGTTACCTGGTACCTCTGAAACAAAGCATCGCGCACCGACTCATAATCCATCTGTTTTTCCGGTGGTAAGCAGAAAAAAGCATCCCTAGCTTTGGGTGTCAGCAGCGCAGACAAGTTTGTGGCCCACCGTTCTTCGGGTAAGCCCTGATCTTTGGCAATCCTTTCAAATTGCGAAATGAAATCCTCTAAATGGTCCGGATTATCATCAAACTTTGGCATATTGATCAAGGGACTGACATGTGGTGCAAAGTTCGCTTGGGGTTTTGCGTCCACGTCCCGTTCTTTCTCCAATTTTAATTTTTCTAACTCAAACTGCCTTATCTCCCTTCTTTCTCTTTCCTCTCTTTCCCGTTCCCTTTCTCTCTCTTCTCTTTCCCGTTCTCTCTCCTTTTCCCGTTCTCTTTCTCTCTCTTCTCTTTCCCGTTCTCTTTCTCTCTCCTCTCTTTCCCGTTCTCTTTGTATTTTCTGAGCCTCGATTACACGGGGCCAGTTCTCATCTACATATGCCTTCAGTTCCGGACCCTTTAGCTTTTCCTTCTTCTATGTGGTCCATCTTTTTCAGCGGACCCATTGTCTCAGCACCCTCTTCAGTCGACATTTTGAAGCTATCTAACCCTCGATCAGCTAGCTAATACAACCACAGTAACAAGCGAGATATCCACACGATCACTCGTAAATAAAGCGATCAATTAGTTGTGCTACACACAATCAACCTCAATAGCAACCAAATCAAGCAAGTTCAAACAATTGGCACAGTCATGAAAAAAGATCAAAACAATCAACACATGACTAACGTCTTTCCCGGTAAGAAAGAAAAAAAAAATCTAGGTTTCCACAATTACGACAAATTTCAAATCCTTTAGCAATTGAACAAAACCCAGAAATCAAAATCACTTATGACTCATTTATGTTCATCCCGGACGAGCCCCCAATTTGTGACGAGACTCCGACGCTCCCCCTCGTTATTAAAATATGATTTTCATATTCAGGGATGCAGGGAGTTATAGACAGAAGTATTTACGCTTTCACAACCAAAATGCGCTCTCGCATAGGCACATGCACTCTGTCACTCACATCGGGCCGCACCAAGGTGACGGGAAACAAATAACATTCATAGAAAATAATCAACTTTTATTTAA
Organism: Conus canariensis; assembly: GCA_033310375.1. Taxonomy (NCBI): domain Eukaryota; kingdom Metazoa; phylum Mollusca; class Gastropoda; order Neogastropoda; family Conidae; genus Conus; species Conus canariensis. The sequence goes on from CM065722.1 coordinate 28,469,235, forward strand.
CTTGACTCCGAGCCCCCACCCGTCACTACACAACACACTTATCTGTATCATACAAATATGTAAACATCATACAGACAATCTCATAAATCGCATCCCCTGTTCTTCAGTTATTCTTACTTAGCCAGGAAAGACAATATTCCACTATTCTGTTTGCACACTCATAAACTTAAGAACAAATAAAACGTTCATAACTTGCCAGCATTCCTTGGTTGACCAGTTTCTCTCATCGCACTGTGCGACCACGAACTGAAGCTGCCACACTGTTGTGTCCTCCCGATTGGCCAAATCCCAGTTGGGGGGCACTGGCACCGTAGCTCGCATTGCACCCTCACACCGAGTCTCCCGGACTCCACTGCACTTCGCCCCCTCCACGGAAAGGGCTCCTGTCGGCCTCTCCCACACGTCTTCTCTGGCTGCAAACACCCCACCGTTGTCTGGCAGCTCCCTGTCTAGGCCCCAACAGGCTAACACGTCTTGCTGTTGACCGTCCCCACACGGGAGACAATTCTTCTCGTCGTCGGCTCCGAGGCTACAGCAACCTCCACTGTCTTACGTCCCCACCCAGGAGACAACGAGGCGACAGCAACCTCCACTGTCTTACGTCCCCACCCAGGAGACAACGAGGCGACAGCAAACCTCTGCTTCACGCTGTATTTTCTTGAGCCCTCAGCAAGACGGGCGAGTTCACTTTCCCTTAAGTGAGTCACACACTTCCTGGTTTTCCAAGCTCCTTATATTCGTTCTCAAAGAAAGAGAGAAACCCGAATTTAGCTGGTTCAACCAATGGAATCACTGGCACACACCCATCACACGATTTGTACCAATAGATCCCCAAGTTATTTTTATTCCGCCAATGGAATCATTAGTCACCTACACATACACACACAACAGCTGCTAGCGCCAACAAAGACTTGGGTACCAAGTGCTTAATGCCTGACCTCCTATTCAACTCATGTTCGATTCCCCAAAGCTACCCATTGTACTAACAGCCTGGACTTCTCTACCAGCCAGGACTGATGCTTCAAGTAGTTACTACCTCTATAGACAACAAGGTGCGAACCACTCAATAGGCCGAAGCCTTCCATTCATTCCTCAGAACAAAGGACGACGGAATGGTCGCTGTACTCTGCCTGCAGGCTGACGGTCACCTACCCGTGACGGTCACCTGACACGATCGCCTTCGTTTCAGCCCCACTGGAGAAGCCACTGAATAGCCAGTGCTCAAAGTGGACACTCTCGTCTACCCAGGTCGACATGTCGGCATGTTCTTGTTACTACCCCCCTAGACATGCGAAACACTTCCCAGTAATTGTCCCTCCTTCAGTATACGACTCGGGGTATTCCCCTCTGGTGATGCCTGAGTTCGCACACTTGAAGAACCCAAGGAACTTGCTCTCAACAACAGCAAAACTCCCCTTAATTTGCCTAAATGCTCGAGAACATTAGGCTGACTCATGACAGTGGTCATATTAGGGCAGATGTGGCGTGGATGAAGGGCGTGACGTGAGTGGGCGGTTTGGGGGCAGTGGGGAGAGGGTGCAGGGCGTGAAACAGATCGGCGTATCGGAGCAGAGGGGGCGCGAATACAGGGCGTGACATGGGTGGGGGTAATGGGGCAGAGGGGGCGCAGACTAAGGGGTTGGTTTACTGTGGCAGAAGGGGCGCGGATGAAGGGTGTGACGTGGGTGTCTTTATGGGGCAGAGGGAGTGCGGATGAAGGGCGTGGCATGGGCGTCGTATTGGGGCAGATGGGGTGTTGAAGAAGGGCGTGACGTGAGTGTCTTGTTGGGCAAAGGGGGCAAATAAAGGGCGTGACATGGTGTTTTATTGGGGCAGAGGGAGCGCGGATGAAGGGCATAGCATGGGTGGGCCAGTTGGGGCAGATGTTTCTGGATACAGGGCGAGACATGGGTGGGCGTACTGGGACAGAGGGGCGAGAATGCAGAGCGTGACACGAATGGGCGTAGTGGATCAGAGGAGGCGCGAGTA
>CM065722.1:28481323-28483215 GCA_033310375.1 Conus canariensis
ACCCCACCCGATGCCATATGCTGTATTCGGGTCCTCCATACTATGTCGTATACTGCAACTGCGATCACCTTACCCCCATACATGTCACACCCTGCATCAACGACGCTGTACCTATGGCCTACCTTGCATCCACGTCCCCCGTACCCCACGTCATACCCTGCAATCACTCCTCCAGACTCTCCTCCCGCATATGCGCGTCCATGTCTCGCCCTCTGTCCATGTTTAACCCGCCCTACCCCCCGCCCCCTTTTCGCCTATCTTTGTCACATCATGTATCCATACTTTGCCCCCCCCCCTCCTCCTCATACACCTACCCATGTCAGGCCCTACCTACACGCTCCCTCCTCCCCATTTCGCCCATCTATGTGCATCCGCGCTCCCCACCCCCTTTCTTAAGCCCACCCATTTCACGCGCTGCGCCCGTTCCTCCCCCTATCCCCCTCCTCCAGTTCCGACAGCCATGTCACGCCCTCCATCTGCGCTCACCCTCCTCGCTCACCCACGTCACGCCCTGCATATGCCCCCCCTCCCCCATCTGCCCCAATTAAATGCCCACGTCACGCCCTTCACCCACGCCCTCTTTGCCCCAATATGCCCACCCATGTCACACCTTCCAGCCGTGCCCCTTTGCCCCAATAAAACTCCCACATCACACCCTTCATCTGTGCCCCGTCTGCCCCAATAAAACACCCACACCACGCCCTTCGTCTGTGCCCCGTCTGCCCCAATAAAACACCCACATCACGCCCTTCATCTGCGCCCCGTCTGCCCCAATAAAACACCCAAATCACGCCCTTCATCTGTGCCCCGTCTGCCCCAATACGCCCATCATGTCACGCCATTCATCCACGTACCCTCTATCCCAATAAAACACCCACGTCACATCCTCCATCGGTGCCCCCTTCTGCAACAATACACCCACCATGTCACGACCTTCTGCCCAATACGCCTACTATGTCTTGCCTCTCATCCGCCCCCTCTACCCCAACACGAGCACCCACGTCACGCCCTTCGTCCACGCCCCTTCTGCCCCAACACACCCACCAAGTCACGCCCTTCATTGCACCAATACGCCCATCCGTGAATGCCCATTATTCGCGCCCCCTCTTCCGAAGTATGCCCGCCCATGTTACACCCTGCATCGACGTTCCCCGCCCCCTTCCCCACCCCACCCATGTCATGCCCTGCATCCGCGAACTCCCTAGCCCCACCAATGTCATACGCCGTATCCACGTCCTCCATGCGCCCCAATATGTCGTATACTGCTTTTGCGATCACCTTACCCTCATCCATGTCACACTCTGCATTAACGACGCCATACCCATGGCATACCCTGCAGCCACGTCCCCCGTATCTCCACACGTCATAACCTGCATTTGCTCCTCCCCCAATTCCTCCCACATATGTGAATTCATGTCGTGCCTCTTCTTCCGTCCCAACCCCATTCCCGCCCCCCCCCCCCCCCCTTTTGCCAACCCTTGTCACATCATGCATCCATACTTCGCGCCCCCCCCCCCCCCCCACATGTTGCACCTTCCATCCGCGCCTCTCTGACCCAAAAAGACACCCACATCACGCCCGTCATCTGTGCCCCCTCTACCCCAATAAAACACCCACATCACGACCGTCATCTGTGCCCTCTCTGCCCCAATAAAACACCCACATCACGCCCGTCATCTGTACCCCCTCTGCCCCAATAAAACACCCACATCACACCCGTCATCTGCGCCCCCTCTGCCCCAATAAAACACCCACATCACACCCGTCATCTGCGCCCCCTCTGCCCCAATAAAACACCCACATCACGCCCATCATCTGTACCCCCTCTGCCCCAATAAAACACCCACATCACGCTCGTCATCTGCGCCCCCTCTGCCCCAATAAAACACCCA
>CM065722.1:28485815-28503315 GCA_033310375.1 Conus canariensis
TTAAATAATTCGTTTACAGAAAAAAAGAGAAAAATTATTATTAACAGTTCCGTTTTGGGGGGATGATAGCACGCACGCGCGTGCGCGCGCACACACACACACACACACACACACACACACGCGCGCGCCACACACACACACATACACATAGATAGACAGAGATATGAATGGATGGGAGGAAGGGGAGATCGGAGGGAGGAGGGAGAGGATCAGTGCAGTACAGTGATCGGCCTATGAGCAAGGCCGATCGTAGATCGATAGATCAAACCGCGAACGCGACTGTCTCAGCCGAAAGAGTTATTTCCCTTGTGCTATCAGGACGCAGCAATATAGGTATTTGTGTAAACCCGACAACAGTTACAACGTACTCCATATACCGTGGCCTGAGAGCCCGATAGACGATCTGCATCCTTCCTTGCCCCCCCCCCCCCCCCCACCACCTCTCCAATGATATGGTGACAGAAGCAGTGGGGGGAGGGGGGGGGAGGTGGTGGTGGCGGTATATCAAGGGAAGGGAGGATGAGTTCAGTGACAGTAGACTGCCAGGTACTCCTTTTAACACTTATTGTGGCTAGGGGTCGGCATATTTGTGCGCGTACATTCCGATAGCCGGGGGGTGGGAATGGCGTGATGGGGTGATGGACGTACGTTACGGTTCCACGGCCAACAAGGTAGATAATAACAGTCTATTGATGACTCTCGATATAATAAGTTTACAGTCAGCGAATCTGTTCTTAAAGGTCAGGGTTGGTGGCTGTCATCTTTGTAGAGATACAGTCGAAGGGACCTTGACCTTCTGCGCTGTGAGCACAACCTCTGGTGTTCTTGCTTTCGTTTTTTCTTTCTTTTTTTTTGTTTTGTTATCTTTCTTTGTCCTTTATTTTCGTGTCTCTCTCAGTGAGAATGTCCCCACACCGCTCATTCAGTCCATACCCCACACAGCCACATCCGGATTACTTGCCATATTTTTCGGCGCAACTTCACCTGAGAGAGAGAGAGAGAGAGAGAGAGAGAGAGAGAGAGAGAGAGAGAGTTTTTACAGTGACGAACAGGACCTTCCCAACTCTTTAACAGTCGGGTGAAGTCAGAATCGACTAACCCGCAACCCCCCCCCCCCCTCCCCCTTCGCCCGCTGAATGACGGATGGACGGGAGGAAGGGGTGGCAGGATGGAGGGAGGGGGGGGGGGGGGGTCACAGGATCAGTGCAGTACGGTGATAGGCCTATTATGGTCAAGGCCGTTTCGTAGATCGACAGATCAAACGACGAACGCGATCGTCCCAGCCGAAAGAGTTATTTCCCTTGCTCTGTGAGGACGCCGCGATGTAGGTGTTTGTGTAGACTCGCACAGAATTGCAACGTACTCCATGCATCGTGCCTTGAGAGCCCGATAGACGATCTACATTCCGCTTCGCTCTCCCACCTCCACATCCTCCATCTTCCATGATATGGTGACTGAAGTGAGATCAGAGGGGGTGGGGTGGAATGGGAGGGGGGGGGAGGTGGAGGGGGGGGGGTTGTGGCGGTTTATCAAGGGAAGGGATGATGAGTTGCTAGTGGGCTGTAGTGACAGCAGACTGCCGGGTCTCCACACTCATTGTGGCTAGGGGCCGGTATATTTGTGACTGTGTATTCCGATCGAAGGGGGTGGGAGTGAAGGGGGTGGGTTGAGGTGGAGGGGGGGGGGGGTGTCTGGACGTCACTGTCCGAGGCCAACATGGTAAATAATCCAGTCTCTTGATGATTGTCGAACACATGAAAGGTCAGGGTCGGCGGCTGTCATCTTTATACAGATGCCGTCGAAGGGACCTTGACCTTCGGGGCTGTGAACACAGCCTCTGTGGTTTTCTTGTTTTCGCTTCCTTTTTTTTCTTGTCTTATTTTCCGTGCCCCCTCCCTTCAGTGGGACTGTGCCCATGCCGTTCGTTCCCCACACAGCTGCACCTAGGTTAGTTGCCCTTTTTGCGTGCAACGTTGCTTGGGAGAGAGAGAGAGAGAGAGAGAGAGAGAGAGAGAGAGAGAGAGAGAGAGAGAGAGAGAGAGAGACAGACAGAGGGAGACAGAGAGAGACAGAGAGTGAGACAGAGAGAGAGAGACAGAGTGGGTAGGGAAGGGAGGGAGATAGAGAGAGAGAGAGCGTGGCAATGATGATCATGTATGGAAGCGTAATAGGGCTGAAGGCGATAGCAGCCTTTTCCCTCAGGAAAACAGCGATAATCCGAGAGGAAAATAGCGAGACGAGGCAAAACAGCTATCATCCTGAGAATCACTACGATTTTCCTAGGGATCACTGCTGTTTGCCTCGTTGTCCTGAGGAAAATATATGCTTGTTGTTTGTTTTGCCCGAGGATCCCAGTTGTTTTCCATATTTTCCTTAGCATGATAACCGTCATGCTTGGTTTCCTGAAGAAAAACAGGTATCGCGTCGTCGATAGGGAAAATAGCCAAAGTCACTATTTCTTGCATGCCAAGCTCAAACGAGGTGAACAATATAGGGCAATGGTGATCCGGAGGACCATGGCCATTTTCCCGTTTACTTTTGCTTTGTTTAGATATAATAACTGTATTTCCTACGAAAATGATAAGGAAAAATGATGAGATCCTTATAGATAACATCGGTGATAATAGTTTCCTTCGGGAAAATAAGAAAAGCATTCGTGATCTTTCGGGAAAACAGGAAAACAGCTACTATGCCAAGGGAAACCGTTGTGACGCACAGCGTTAAGAGCTAAACCTGATGTTCCTGAAGGGTCATAGCCGTTGTCCCCGGAAAACAGCTCATGTTGGTTTATGAAGGAAGTATGCTCTCCTCTTCAGCTCGTGTTGTGGGGAGCGAGCGGCGATTCATTTCAGCGTCTGTTGGAGCGATCGCTGGCAAATAGTAGGATAACGGAGGCTTTCTACTATGTGATACTTGCTTCCTTAACGCCTGGTGAGCATGTGAAAGATGCAGACTGGCAGCAATATTTCTGTGAAGGATGCGACTCGCAGCAATATTTCTATCTATAAAAGAAAATTACTACAATTTACAAGTAGTTTTTGGGATTGTTCTCGGTGTGGTTTTCATTGTTGCTGCTAGAAGTTTGTTTCTCCTCAATTGGTGAAAGATTCGTAAGCCAGCAGGAACCCGAATCGCTTCGCCGTTTGGGTCAGATTTTGCCTCCAGCGAAAAGTCTTGCAAAATCTCGGTGAAGCCAAGGTATTGCCTGGGTATTCTGCTACCCTGGCTCCCATGCAGAAATGCTAACACACACACACACACACACACACACACACACACACACACACACACACACACACCACACACACACGCACGCACGCACACACACACACACCTCTGTCTGTCTGTCTGTCTGTCTGTCTGTCTGTCTGTCTCTCTCTCTCTCTCTCTCTCTACACACACACACACACACACACACACACACACACACACACACACACACACACACATATATATATATATATATTAGTATATGCTGTGCCTGTATGTCCCACCGGAGTTTGCCAGTGACAGTTGTTGAATGAGAGATGTCGAAGAGAGGGAGGAAGGGTAGAGGCAGCTGCGAGAACTATTGACGAGGTCTTCCCTCGACATTCGTTTGACGTCGTGTCTGTGGCGGGACTGGGAAGAACACTGAAGGGAGTGAGGTGGGGGATGGGGGCGAGGTTGAGCATAGGAGTGGGGGGAATGGGACGGGGAGCAGGGTAGGGGGACAAAGTGGGAATGGGTGGTGGTGGGTCGAGCGAGGGGTAAAGACGTGGGGGAAGAAGGGGAGGGTGGTAAGCCGGCGTGACATGAAAACAACTTGTGCCGTGAATTTTGTCTGCGAGTTGGTGCTACACGTGGAACGTTGTTTGTGGAGAAGAGAGAGAGAGAGAGAGGAGGAGAGAGAGAGAGAGAGAGAGAGAGAGAGAGAGAGAGAGAGAGAGTTACGTATAAAGTTGAACAAAATACATAGAAACTAAACTTATAGACAGACTCACATAAAAGAAGGACAGACAAACGGTTGAATAGACAGAGATACAAACAGAGAGACAGGCAGATGGATAGATAGATAGATGGACAGACAGACAGACAGATAGATAGATAGACAGATAGACAGGTAGACCGATGGTTGGTTAGAAAGATGTAAGGCCAGAAAGAGAGAGAGAGAGAGGTAAAGTAAGGTAATATTGCTTATAGCCCAGCCGACCGCAAAGGGCCATATCAGGGCTGTCACCACGTTGAGAGAGAGAGAGAGAGAGAGGAGAGAGAGAGAAGAGAGAGAGAGAGAGAGAGAGAGAGACGGGGAACGTCAAAGCAGAAAACAGAGAAAGGGGGGATGGCGTGGGGTTTGCTTGGTAAAAGCAGGAGAAAGAGAGAGAGAGAGAGAGAGAGAGAGAGAGAGAGAGAGAGAGAGAGAGACAGACAGACAGACAGACAGACAAGGGGGAGAGGTAATGCAACGATTAGTCGGAGGGATAGAGGGCGGGGGATGGGAAGGGGGAGTGAGAGTGGAGGTAGCGGGGGGACAGACTGGCAGTGACAGACGACGCGGCGACAAGTGTCAGGAAGTGATTGCCATGTTTTCCCCCGACCCTGAGAGGGTCTGGTCACTGCCCATTTCCATCCTGTCTTCCTGTCCTGGTCCACGTCTCTGATGTCTGGTCGTCATGTCGGCTGCCTCTTCCTCCCTCTCTCCCTCCCGTCCCCTCCGCACCGTCTGTTCTCTCCCTTCCACACTGTTCTTCGCACCCCCCTTCTGTCCGAAATATCAATGTCCGTCGGTAATGAAACACACACACACACACACACACACACACACACACCACACACACACACACACACACACACACAATGTATGGTGTGTGAGGCTTTGAAGGAAAAAAAAAGGTGAAAAAGTTGGGGGGGGGGGGGGGGGGGGGAGGATGGAGGCCCCAATTTAAAAAGAAGACCATCTTTACAAACAAAAAAAAAGAAAAAAAAAAATTGTAAAAAAGGGGAAAAATGTGTCATCTCTACGTATTTGTCTTCCGTTTTCTTTGGCCCCAGTCCGAGTCTGATGGTCTGTCATGCATTTTATTCTGGAGCAAGCATGATCCTTCATTTCCTTGAAAGTCATTGATGAACAACTCCACAAATTATCCAGGGAAAGCCTGATTTGAAATACTGAAACCGTGGCTTGAAGATGATAGACACTTTACGAACATGCCCCTCATCATTAAGCAGAAACGCATGTTCTCAAATTACGAAGCATTATTTCTTTCAATATTTTGTGCATTGATCTGCCGTCGTTCAGTCTTACCCTATGTGTCACTGATAGGATGTTCAGAAATTCAGCGTGGTCTGTGGTTAACGAGCTAGCTTTTAGCACAAAATGTTCTAAATCCCTAGGATATTTCAAAACGAATGGTTCAATGTCATGACTGCATTGTTCCAGAACCCTGATGCATAATCAATTGACGAAGGTGTGAAGGCATGATGAAATTGCTTTCTGAACTGAACAAACAGGAATGTTGTTTTTTTCTAGATCGATAAAAGCTCCGTTTATTCTCAATCGCTTGTTTCACTGGTTGATGACTCTAAGATAAATTGGTATCTACGTTCCTGCACACACACACACACACACACACACACACACACACACACACACACACACACACACACACACACAGAGAGAGAGAGAGAGAGAGAGAGAGAGAGAGAGAAGAGAGAGAGAGAGATTCATTAATAGGCCATTGCACATCATAAAAGGGGTGCTGCTGAGCAATCATTCCAAGCTGTATTTTCGTCCACTTGTTAAAACTTGATACTTCCTAAGATACCAAAACAGATCGTCAGGTAAACGGAAATGGACAGGTTTCTAATTGTTCGTTCATTATTTGATGCTTAGACTTAGCGCAAAGGACTAGGATATTCATAGCACTTTAAATGTATTTACCGCACTCCTAAATCATTTAGCTCCTGGCAGTATTGGAGAGAGAGAGAGAGAGAGAGAGAGAGAGAGAGAGAGAGAGAGAGAGAGAGAGAGAGAGAGAGACTGACAGACAGACAGACAGACAGAGAGAGAGAGAGAGAGAGAGAGAGAGAGAGAGAGAGAGAGAGAGAGAATGGCATGAGCCAGAAAAGGCTAAAAGCTGGTTCGCGTGGATAGTAATCAGACGGCAGGGATTTACCCACAGATTTCTACGCTTTACAAGGCAAAATTGGCCAGCAGACCCGAACCCTCATCCCTTGTTTCCCAAGATGCTATTGACCTTGCGCGCAGATGGCCAGAGATAGCCACCCAATCCCTGGCGCCAAATCACTGGCCAATTGAGCGCCAAACTCACGTGCCCGATCGAGTTTCCTCCCCTGACCTGACCCCCGTGCAATTAGTCAGAATTTGGTCCGGAATGAGGCGTATTTGCTCCTCCAAACGAAGCAGTCGGAGTTTTTCCAAGGCACTCATCAGAGTTCCAGCAAAGAAAATAGAAAAAAGGGAGGGAAGGGGTGGGTGGGTGGGTGGGGGGGGGATGAAGAGGAAGAAGGTGGCGAAGAGGGAAACGGGGATGGGGTTGGGGGGGTTGGAGAGGTTGCTAAATCCGATCTGCGCTCATCCCTTTTATGTTTTCTCTTGAGAACCCGCCAAACACTTCTTTTTATTTGCACTACATAATATACACAGATGTTGAAAGACAAGTTTGGAAAAACAAAGTAACTTTTTTCTTTTCACACAATTTGCCAGCCCCCTCCTCCCCTCCTTCCCTCCCCCCCCTCCCTCCCTCCCTCACTCAAGTTTTCAGTTCAACTGGTAATTTGTGACCGCTGCATCTGAACTCTATGCAGATAAAGTTAAAAGAACGTTTTTTCCCTAAACTTATTGTTGAAACTCTATAAAATAATCATTTATTGTTGCGTTTCATTATATTACGTAAACTACAGAGGCAAATACAACGAAAACCGCTTAATTTGAAGTGTCTTGGGATTACAGATTGACTCGAAATGTATCAGGGTATCGCTCTAATTTACACCAGTATGAACATGAAATTAAATTATCTATTTACGATGAGGTAAACTTCATTGAATCGAATTTTTTTCCATACAGAAATCTTTTTTTCGATGTTTGTTGCGTAATTCCCATGACTATAAACAGATGTACAGTCGTAGTATAGTCGTATTTGAATGAGAAAACAAACTGAACAGTTACCTACCTTTCTGCATGTTAAACGTATTGTGGGTGTGCTGCTGTACGTATTTCACAAAACAAACAAAACAAGCGGACTGTTCTCTCACTCTCTGCATATTCTACATGCTGTGGGAGTACCGGTCTATGTATGTCACAAAACAAACAAACAAAACAAGCCGACCGTTCCCTCACGCTCTGCATATCATGCATGCTGTGGGTGTGCCGCTGTACGTATTTCACAGTCTGGGTTAGAGAATATGGGCAGATGAAAAGTCCTTTCTTTCATCCGACAGTAATCGTTTACATTACACACCATATTACATTGTTCCGAACAACAACAACACCAGTAACAACAACTACAACAAACAAAAAAAACAAACAAACCAACAAAAAAAAGGCGAATTCATCCACTCGCCAGAAATAGTATTCACAGAAACATTATGATCAAGTTATTCTTGGCAAACAGATACTCGCATACGCGCGCACAAACGCACATATACTGCGCACACACAGACGCACACAGACAGACAGACACACAGACAGACAGACACACAGACACACACACATATACACACATGCACACACGCACGCACCCAAGCACGCACGCACAGACGCGCACACACACACACACAGTACATTAACACAAGTACATGCATATACACACGTGTACGCACGCACGCGCACACACACACACACACACACACACACACACACACACACACACACACACACACCATACAAACACACATACAAACACACAACACAGACAGGCACACACACACACACACACACACACACACACACACACACACACACACACACACACACACACACACACACGCACGCACCGACTCACTCCATTACCTCTGAAATGACAGCCAGAAAATGGATTCTGTTCATCACTCCATTCTTTCGTCTCTCTGTCCTACATGTTTACATCCTCCACTGTTTAAAGGTTAACACTTGACAAACCCTGTTACCCACACAAACAGTGCTTCACCCTGCTGACATTTTCAATGAGCATAAACAACACTGAGGTTTGTGTTGTTAAGTTGACGTTGTTGTGCTAAACTATGGGGTTGTTTGGAAATACCTTTCATTTGTTGACACAAATTTGGTCAGAACGTGTCTGCTGGCAGGTGCGAGAAGCCATGGTTTGTGTGTGCGTGCGCGCGGTGTGTGTGTGTGTGTGTGTGTGTGTGTGTGTGTGTGTGTGTGTGTGTGTGTGCTTTTGCTTTCTTTGGGCAAGTGCATTTGTGTATGTGCACGCGCGCAAACGCACACTTAATTAGGTAATCATCATAGGAAATGAGGCATAGGGTTTGGGGTGGGAGTGAAGGTGCTGAATTTGTTTTGATAACTCTTTCGCATTATAAACACAATTATGCATTACTCTAATTAATGGTAATGGATGATGTCTCACAAACAGTTTTTCTTATTGTTGCTATTGTGATTTTGATAGAAGTAGTTTTGAAAGTACTAGCAGCAGCAGCAGCTGCAGTAATTGTGTTAACGCCAGTGACAGCAGCAGTAGCAACAATGGCAATAGAAACAGTAGCAGCAGCAGCAGCAGTAGCAGCAGCAATAGTAACGGCAGCAGGAGTAGCAGAACAAGCGGCAGAAAGCGCGATATCGGCACTATGACTACTGCTGATAATGTAGAAGTTCAACTTGCAGCAGCAGCAGCAGCAACAACAGCAGCAATTATTATTATTATTATCATTATCATCAGCCGTGAAAAATATTGACGAAGTCTTCCCAAGGTCCCCACGATCATGAGACCGGCGCCAACTGAGCAATTTCGTCATGCTGATTAGTTGTATTTCACGATAGCATGTTTTTAAATCAACAAAATAGTCCTGTTTATTTCAGTTGATAAATTCTATTATCTTTTTGTTTTAGACTAATGCACTACTCATACGCTGAAACTTCTTTGATGATTTTCTTGATAGAAATTAACGAAGTTAGGAAGTAAAGACTCTTTTGATATTTAACAGGCACATGCGTCGCAACAGACTCAATGTTAGTGACATCGACACTTTGAGCTAGTGGCACAGCAAATGGAGATTGAAAAAAAGGCAGACGTAGAAGTATTTTTCAGGATTTCATGTTGCTTGTGTTCGTGTCTTCCTGGCTCATTTGACTTTGAATTGCTTAAAGTGGATTACCATCGGAGGGTTGTGACCAGGTAATTCTTCTTATTTAGTTCAATCCTTCCGCCGCGCAGGTGAAACTGCAATCGTGTTCAGACCATCCTCAAAGTGTTTAAGGGAAATAATGTGAATCACGTATTCATCAAGTTAGGTAGTTGCACTTGGTGTCTTTTTCAAAGTGCCATGCAAGTGTTCTCGACTCGCCTTCTATTCCTGTTTTGTGGATTCAGAAACAAACTGTCCTGTCTGGTAGGACTTCGCACAACGTTTTTTGATACTCCAGCATGAACAAAACAAATCCATGTTCGTTGAAAAAAGATGGAGAAAAGAAAGCAACACAAAGCAGCGTGTGGACCTGTCGTTATGTTGCCCGAATTTTTCACCCTGAGCTTCGACATCCATTCGTCATTTGCCATGTATGGAGACAGATGGGTGAATAATTCATTAGACAGCTCCCACGCTAGTACCTTGAGTGAGAGGCAAGGAGGGGAAGGTTTGTGTTGTGCTGAAGGATGGTCTGGTGGGTGCGAGGGTTGAGTCTGGCCGAAGGAAAATGGAGAAAAAAGAAGTCAGTGTCGTCTCGCACCGTAATTTATTTGCCCTTCATCCTTTCTCTCTTTGTGTTTCTCACTGGTTTTCATCACCAAAATATGTGATCCACTGGCTGTCCCTAGCCTCTCTTTGTCATCGTCAAAATAGTTAATTAACTGGCAATTCTTCCCCTCCCTCCCTCCCTCCCTCATTCTTTCTGTGATTTATTATCACTTTCATGTTGTCTCGTGTTCAGTGCCATTGTTTCCACGCCGCTCACTCTGCCTCCTCCTCCTCGTTCACAGCCATATTCTGGTATATCCTGCCACAGCCCCAGCATTGGAAGTTCACAGGGAGCTGAGTCATCAAGTTCCCATGAAGCAACCTACCAGAGGAGACACTGTACTGCTGCCACCTTACTTGGATGGTGTTCTGTGGTGCCTGGTTTGATTTAACAAAAGTGGGACACCAGCAGCAAAGCTCCAACTGACGACAATAGTTGCTTAGTTGCGGATCAAAAGTCTGTGACCGGTATCTTTATGAGAGCGCCACCACGTCCGTACAGCGACAGTCCCCAAGACCCCGCCGATACCAGCTACTGTAACACAACGCACCTCAGGCGTAGACTTGGAGAGAAGATCGAAACTGAGGTGAGCACGAGAGCAGAGCACGAGGGCCACAACACATGAGAGTTGTGCTGATAGATGAGGATGAGAATGATGGAGATGATTCCACTGAGTTCCAGTCTGTTCAGAGTCTGTGTGACAGGGCTGTACTCTACTACGCCTCCTTTCATGATATATAGCACGGCGTCTCCTTTATCACTGTTTTCACCCTGTTTGAATATCAGGCGTTCTCGCTGTCTTTCTCTCTCTGCGTTTCTGTACTTTCTTTTATTGCTCCCGACAAAAGAGGCTATGTTTTCATCTGTGTATGCTTGTTTGTTTGTCTGTCCGTCGGCGTGAGTACATACAAGCCATAGAACCGATTTTAATTAAACGTGCTAGAGAGAAACACAAGAACATTTTTTTGCGGTTCTTTATTGAGAGCAGATCCAGAAAGTTTTTACCCACTTCTTAAACATTGCGAAATAGACCATTTTCCGTCATTGTTCCAAAATTCAAAGAAATAATCCGTGGGTGTCACTAAAAAAGCCCATTAGATGAATTGATCTTTATGGACTCGTAGGACGTTTTCCCTGGCAGTGAAAGTTCTATTTCCATTGGGAACACTTTTGACATGAACTATAAATCCAATAAAATCAGTATATCTATAGGCAATGCGTATCAAAAAGACGTCGAAAGCATTCTGAAATATTGTATGTGACGAACTGGACATCCTGGCATGAATATCAGTTATTACTGAATGCGAAACAGTCTCAGTGGGACTGCAAGGGTAATAACCTTCCAGAAAGTAAACAAACAACGAACCAACCAGAACCAGGGCAAAGATAACGGAACAAAGAGAGACCGAGTGGGGTGGGGGAGGGGGGGGGACAAAGACAGAAAGGAAAAGGTGAAAGAAAGGGAGGGTGGGTGGGGATGAGAGGAAAAAGATCAGATAATGTTGATAAACTTCTTCCAAGCGTATATGACCATATCTATCTTTGTTTTTTTTTTCTGACATATCATGAAAGCTGGACTGCAAGAGCATTAAGGTTATTAGTGAAGACCGTGCGATTTAGCACTTATTTTAAAAGACTATCAAGTTGAAAATAAAAAAAAATCAGTTACAGAGAGTATTATCTGTCTGAATCCCCTATGGTATTCACTCTGTGCGTAGGACATTATATAGTAGCGTTTAAAAAAATGATAATAACGCATTTTCCATATGTGCATATATTTTTGCTAAATTTGTATTTCAGTTCATATTTGAATACTGACAGTGTTGGCCTAACACAGGTAATGCATATCTAGGGGAAAAAAACCTCTGCCCATAATGGTATCTGACAAAATGACTGTTTTTTTTATCTGTTCCAAAGAAGATTAACTCTACGTTTAACGACAAGAACTGGTAAGATTTAGCACGGACACAAATTGCAATTGATTCAGTCAGTAAAAGAGTAAAAGAGACAATGTCAACGAGGTATGCAAGGTCTGATCAGCGAGCTGGGTTAATGCGCAGGTAAGGTTTTTTGTCCTTGAGACTAACAACTCTTTTGTTCTTAACACATTCAGATCAAAATGTTTTTCTTCGCTTCATGAAGCGAACCTTTTAATTTGAATCATCAAAATAGACAAGAGTCAGAGTTTGAGAGATCTTCAATGGCAAAATCGTCAGAATATTTGACAGTAGGAATTTAGACTGTTCCAATGCAGTGATAGGTAGATGAAAAATAAAGAGGACAGGAGGCAGCACTGTGCCTGGAGGTGCACCAGTGGGAGCGGAGCGTGGAGAGGAGATTGCAGGCTGAAAACGAACAGACTGGGTCCTATCAAGTAGAACATTCACTAGCCACAGAGTTAGCTGAGGTCAAGCATCTAAGTCGAGCAATATCTTAGCTAAGAAACTGTGTTGAAAGCAATGGAGAAATCAATGAACTACTGTCATTATCTCCCCCCTCCCCCCCCTTTTCTTCTCGTTTCCACCTCCGCCTGTGTTGTTTATCCGCCTGTCTTTTTTATCGTTCCTTTTCTCAAAAGTTATTGCAATTACCCTACATTTTGGGGTGGTCTTTGCCGGTAGCAAAAATTGTAATAGTCTGGCTTACTTTTTGAAGCGTGGCGTACAGAGATCTTCCAAAGCGAATATTATGCTAGACTGTTTATAAACAAGTTCTATTGCCTACACGCTATTCTCAAGTTATTTACAACCGAATGTCTCTCTCTCTCTCTCTCTCTGTATGTGTGTATGTATGTGCGTGTGCATGCCAGCGCGCGCGCGTGCGCGTGTGTGCGTGTATGTGTGTGCGTGCGTGCGTGTGTGTGTGTGTGTGTGTGTGTGTGTGTGTATACCCGTGCAAGTGTGTGTGTGTGTGTGTGTGTGTGTGTGTGTGTGTGTGTGTGTGTGTGTGTGTGTGTGTAGTTTCTCTCTCTCTCTCTCTCTCTCTCTCTCTCTCTCTCTCTCTGTTGTCTGCCTGTTTAACTGTCCGTCCGTCTATCTGTCTGTTTGTCTCCCTTTGTCTTTCCTCTCGGTCTGTCTGTCTGTCTGTCTGTCTGTCTGTCTTCTCTCTCTCTCTCTCTCTCTCTCTCTCTCTCTCTCTCTCTCTCTCCAGGGTCTTGACCTTTCAGGTTAATGTTAGGCAATACAAATCCCGTCAATGATTGGGGGCATTTTACATTATGAAATCAATACAAAATCACCCGAGGGACATATGTAACAAGAAGCCAAGAGTAGACGTAGCTTTTTTTGTGTTATTTTCAGTTGCACCAAACCAATAACAAGAGGCCCACTGACCTGGTTGAGTATGCCACATCCCGTCCTTTTCGAACCCACATCAATCCCAGCCTTTCCACTCCTCTTACTTTACTATTCCCAAACCATGTACTCTCCATTACCGTAAGAGAGAGATAGAGAGAGAGAGAGAGAGAGAGAGAGAGAGAGAGAGAGAGAGAGAGAGAGAGTGAGTGCGCGCGTGCGTGCGTACCTGTAGGCAAGAGAAATGGAACTCGCAGACGGATAACAAACTATTTAAAATCAGTCTAAACCTGAAAGAGTTTTTACCATGCTCCCGAGGCAGCCGTTAGGACGAAACAGTGGTATGCCGTTTGACTACAGACCACTCATTTTACAGCCATTCTTATCTTTTAAAAGGTGAAGAAGCTCCATGGTGCATTCCATGTCATAATAGCACTCACAGTGAAACATATTCGTTTAGAGTGTTGGGACTTGCACGATGTGAGACATTAAACATTTTACAGCAGACTCCATGAAAACCTTCTTCAGAGATGTCCCATCTGACGTGATCTTTAAATTTCTGAAAGAGATTAACATTTTTCATCTGATCTAAGATTTTACGGAAGAAAGATTTTTAACGAAGTTTCTGGTGCGTTTTTAGAAGGTGTATTTTAAAGAGATGTGGTGTGTGTGTGTGTGTGTGTGTGTGTGTGTGTGCTGTGTGTGTGTGTGTGTGTGTGTGTGTGTGTGTGTGTGTGTGTGTGTGTGTGTGTGTGTGTGTTTCATGACTTGTGAGTTGACTTCAACGTGGTGACAGGCCCTGATATGGTCCTTTGCAGTCGGCTTGGCTATAAGCAACATTACCCGTTACCCATTGTATACGGTGAGCTAGAAATATTTCAATTTATTTAAACTCCTACATACAGTGCATCTAATACTGGCTGAAATCAGCAAGAATGGACGAAGGAATGCTACCATTAAAGCTGATAGAATGTTATATGATTTGGACAGCATTGGCGAGAAGATGGGTTACAAATATTCGTGAGTGCTTGAATTCATTACATGGGTTTGCTTTTATTTCGGAATGATCAAGGTGTTCAATATATCCAAAGTTTCTGTACTTCTTTTAGGCAAAGAGCTTTACACTGTAGGTGGCAGGCTTGGTACCATCACATAAGTACAAGTAACAGGTTTGCCGAGTTGAAATATAAAACTACAAGTGAGTTTGAATCTTACATTGGAAATGGTACGAACAACGCGCTTTGGCCGAGTTCAGATTTAGTATGTGTAATATAGCTTGTCATTGTGCTTGATATAGAATGGATTACGAACAAGGATGGTTATGTCGACAGCGAAGTATGGCTAAGGAGGATGAAATTCATGTTCTTGATTCGTTGTCCTGTTCTCTATGACTTCAGAAAAAGCTACCAAAACCTTGAATAGACTACCGTTGCTTTAGCGTGCCTACAGCCATCTTTTACTTTAAATCAATACCCTTCTGCAAGTATGCGAAAAACAAGTAATAGTGACTGGATCACTGTGGGTTTCATTTCAATTACTTCATCATTCATGTCATACCCATCAGTTAGGGGGCCCTAGCCCATACTGAATAGACATTCTCTTAGATCAAACAAACGCACTCACCTCCCCCCCCCCCCCCCCCCCCCCCACACACACACACAGGGACAGAGACTGACAGACAGAGGCACAGAGACAGAGACATGAAACAACCGTCCAGCTGGTTGCCAGTCAATGTCACAGCAATTCAGTGGCCGGGGACGTGGGTAGAACAAAACATGTATTCCGTCTAGTCAGTCGACAGACTGTGGAAAGAATACTGCAGCCAGCAAGGTGGTGTTCGTCCGAGGGACTGGTCAGCGCTTACGGCATCGGCAAGCATCACTTGTATTGCTCTGTGAAAGGTTCGTCAGGGTTGCTACACGCTCCTAGCTGACAGGCGAAGAGAAACACATCAACAAATAGAAAAAAAAGCAAAGAAAGAAACAAAGCAAAACCCTAAGAAGCAACTTCATATAATAATAATAATAATAATAATAATAATAATAATAATAATAATGGCAGAATAGTAACAATATTTATTAATATTATCATTATTATTATTATTGTTGTTGTTATTACTATTATCTTTTTTTTAGAATTATTATAATGATGTCATTATTATTATCATTGTTATTATTATTATATTTTTAGAATTATTATAATGATGATGATGTACGACTCTGTGTGTGTGTGTGTGTGTGTGTGTGTGTGTGTGTGTGTGTGTACGCTCACGCGCGCGCGCGCCCGCCCGCTGGCGTATTCGTACGAAATCTAACACGTATTGAGTCGGTGGTTGTTTACGTGTAGTCTGGAACGCGCATGTTGTCGATGACCTTTTAGAGTTTTAGGAAGCTAGGGGAAAGTAAAGCAGCACGGAAGAGGACTGATGAGAGGACGCAGTGAGGAAGCCGTCATTAAGAGAGCAGGAACTAATTACACCCAGGAGAAGCGTGGAGGAGAGCCTGGAGGAAGGGCCAGACAGCCGCCAGGCCGGGCAGGAATCTAACAGGAAGTAAGAGTGACTTGCAAGGGGCCTGAAACACGTGGTTCCCCTTCTGGAATTACCTCCCTTACTTCATCCCTCAATTGTGTGTAAAAACGATTTTCCATTGCCGCTAAGGAGATTACCTGTGTGTAAGTGTGTGTGCGGGTGTAAATGTGTTTGCTTGTGTGTGTGTTGTGTTGTGGTTGTGTGTGTGTGTGTGTGTGTGTGTGTTCGTCCGCGCGCGCGCGCGCGCGCGTGTGTGTGTGTGTGTGTGTGTGTTGTTTTGTACGTATGTGTGTTGAGAGTGTTGTGTTTTGACCACGGACGGACGGACAGACAGACAGACAGACACACACACACACACACACACACACACACACACACACACACACACACACACACACACACACAGAGCATTTCTTCGTTCCTGTTCTAAATTACTCCCTGTTCTATAAGAACTGGGAGTACAAAAAGGGACAAAGGAAAAGGCAGGAGAGGAGAAGAACGGGGAGGGAGGCGACAGGTGGGGCATGGGGAGTGAAGGAGAAGTGTTGGATTGTGCACAGGGGAAAGCAGGATAGTTGGAGAATGGAGTCAAAGATGAACATCTCACGCGATTTAGAGCACGATAACAGAATGTTGCTGAACTGACTTTGTAAAGAGCGACTTTTCAATTCAAAAAGTGACAACTGTTTACGAATTGAAAAAGAAAGTGAACAAGAAATAGAAGTGAAACCCTCCAGTGTCGGAAGGCAGTTCACTTCTGTGTAAGAAAGGCTCCATCAACTAAAAGTCAATACTGATTTGCTGAATAGATTAGCATCACAAAGAGAGACACATTTTAATGTGGTTTTAATGTCTCGTTTGTACTGGATTACATAAAAATCTTGCTGGTCAGACTCGATGTAACTCTACAGATCGCGCGCGAGTACACACACACACACACACACACACACACACACACACACACACACACACACGCGCGCGCGCACACGCACACACACACACACATATATAGATATATAAATTATATATATATATATATATATGTTAAAAAATATTTTTAAAATGAAGTGGTAAAATCTACAAGCTTGTTTCTAGCGTTGCTATCTTCAGGATGTCTTGTGGGGCACGCCAACGGTCTTTTATGGCGTGCGGGACTTGATTTCAACTCTGTGTGTGCAGGCGGATCTCATTTGCTGCACGTGCGGCCTGTGGTTCTTATTGGGGCCTGTTCAGGTGGAATGTGCTAGCAAAGATTTCCACTTGTGCCTGCAATTGTTTACAATTTCTACTTTTGTGTTCAGAGTTGCTAAGTGTGGCTTGCATAATATTAACCATTTTTCTGTGGAGCATAGATTGCATCTTTTTGAAATATTGTTGTATGGTGTTGCTCTTTTTATGATTTTCCATGATATGTTGTAGTCTATTTTTTTATCTTTGAGTCTCCAGATGTATTTGCTCAGCTCTGTTTGATTTTTGTATTTTTCATTTTTGAATGACTGTTTGTGGTTTGCGTATCTGGTTTTGAAAGTGTTTTCAGTAATCCCTACATATGTTTCATCTTCATTTTTTTAACAGATGTTGCTCCCCAAGGGGTTGAGCACCTTCAGATCTTTTAAGGACTTTTTTATATTGTTCATATATATATATATATAAGATAGTGAATTTTATTCACTTCCTTTTTATTCATGTATAAATGTTGTGTGACTCGCCGGCCAGTCAACTCACCACTGAGGAAGGCATTAAAGCCGAAAATTTTGGAAATCTTTTTATCTTGTCTGTTGT
>CM065722.1:28510815-28513315 GCA_033310375.1 Conus canariensis
TATACACACACACACACACACACACACACACACACACACACACACACACACACACACACATATATATATAATATATATATGTGTGTGTTATATATATATATATATATATATATATATGTGTGTGTGTGTGTGTGTGTGTGTGTGTGTGTGTGTGTGTGTGTGTGTCCCCAAAAGAAAAAAGCACAAAACACAACAAGCTGTCATGGTTATAGTTGACATTTTCGGCTTTATTTGCCTTCATCAGCAAATGACCTCCTCCCTGAGTGCCAGCAGGTAAGGTAGCGAGGGAAGAGACGTAAAGATGTCATATCAACACGACGTAACATAAAACAAATTACGCACTAGAATGATGCATAACTCGACAGACCTGTAACAGATAGTAATTTAATGAATGAAAGCTCTGTGTGTGTGTGTGTGTGTGTGTGTGTGTGTGTGTGTGTGTGTGCGCGCGCGCGCGCGCGCGCGTGAATTTGTGTGTGTGTGTGCGTGTGCGTGCGTGCGTGTATGTGTGTGTATGTGTGTGTGTGTGTGCGCGCGCGCGCGCGCGCGTGCCCCCCATGATTATGCAGACAAAAGACGAAGGAAATGCAGAAAGCCTTTCAAGAACCAGAAACGAAGGAGGATATATGCTACAATGCTGAACGATTCCTTCGATGGCACGCATCGTTCATGGTCTAAACAGACTTGATCTGCCCTTTTCATCATTCCTGAGGTGGACATACGTGTGTGGACTATACAAATACGCTAACAAAACCGAGCAAAGCCTATGAAAAACGAAACACGCGTTTTGACTGACATTAATGCCCCCATTGAAAATTGACGGCCTGGGAGAAACAGGCAAAAAAAAGACAAATACAAAAAAAGATCACGGGGTAAATAGAGAGAGAGAGAGAGAGAAGAGAGAGAGAGAGAGAGAGAGAGGAGAGAGAGAGAGAGTCGTTCTCTGTTCAATTCAAACAACTTCACCAGCCCGAGAAAACTTTACAACTTTGAAATAAACAATTTCCGTGGAGACTAAAGGCGAAGAAAATGAATGCATTCGAAACACTTTCGGAAGTTGAATGCAGAAATTTCAGACAATGCCTCGCATTGGCACATGCATCATTCGCTGTTCCAACACACTGGATCTTATTACATGTGGCTGGAAATAGGCATGTGTAGACTGGGTACACATGTTAATGGCAAATAAGTGGACCCTTGTGAAAAGTAAATCAGGCATGTTTATTTATCTTAAATTGCCCTGTAAAGTTATCCTCGTGGTGAAGGAAATACGTGAAGAGAAAGAGAGAGAGGGGAGGGGAGGGGCGGGGGTGAGGGGTGGTGGTGAAGAAGCACTTTCCAGGTTACTGACTGGTTTGGCAAAGTTACTTTGATAGCCAAAAATACTTCACCGCTCTCTCTCTCTCTCTCTCTCTCTCTCTCTCTCTCTGTCTCTGTCTCTCTCTCACACACACAGACACACAAACACACACATAGACACACAAACACAAACACACACACATCCATACACATATACACACACTCACGCGCGTGTACACACACACACACACACACACACACACACACACACACACACACACACACACACACACACACACACACGTACACACACACACACACACACACACACACACACACACACACATGCGCGCGCGCTCGCACATGCTCAAAGAGAAACACAGAAAATAAAGTAAAAGAGAATTCAGAAGAGAATTCTGAAACAGAAAGATGAGATTGCAAACATGGGAAAAGATATGTTAAAAACACTAATGCTTGTCGTCATACTCGCTTCCCGTTTAGCTATGGTCGAAATGATAGTTAAACATCTTGTTTTATAATAACAAGCACTTATGCACAGAACTTGTTCGGCAATATGTCAGACAGACACACATACACATAAAAAATGTATCACATGTGCATACACTCTAAAATACAGAAAGATACAATGGCATGTCTGAAAGACGAAAAATGTATAAAACAACATGATAAATATGCAAAGCCATAGAATGAATTGTTTAAATGTCTTTTTCCAAGTAAACAAACATTTAGAATAACTTGGTCAAATGCACACAAATGTATGCAACATGCCCAACTACAGAACAATTACATGTTAAACTACACAATAATTAACATATTCTTGTACATAAAAGAATGGGACAAATATGAAAACACCTGAAAATGTATTTTAAAAAACCCTACGAAAATGTCCATTCATCCCAAAATATATTGTCCAAATAAAATGAAAGAATTCTGAGTAAATAAGTAAATGAAAAATAGATGGCAGCATGTACCTAACACTAGCGTACGCTACAGCATACCTAGGTCACAAAAACGAATATTAGCATGTTGAAGTAACATAAAAGGCAGACCAAGGATCCGAAGGGCCATAGAATCTACGACAACATGCCAAAAACTAAAGAACTGTATACATCCAAATACTTAAGCGCACAAGCAGAAGAGGTCCAGTATTCTAGTATTCATCGTGAGGTTCCCTGGCTAA
>CM065722.1:28528315-28538315 GCA_033310375.1 Conus canariensis
GTTTTTTAAAGTATTTATTTAGATTAAATAAAACTACAATGACTTCAATGATTTATGGTGAAACCGGAATCTATCCTTTATCTGTACTGATTAAAGTGAGAATGATAAGGTTCTGGGCTAACTTAGTTGTTCCCGATTCTAAGAAGTATTCAAACAAAGTATATAATATCTTACATGAACTATATACAAAAGGAATTTTCGTTTCACCATGGCTTAGTTATGTTAAAAGCATTTTATTTGAAACTGGTTTTGATTGTGTTTGGGAATCTCATTCATTCACAAACAGAAGTAACTTATGTAAGTGTGTTAAAAAGGAGTTGCAAAATAATTATGCTCGTGATTGGCGCAGTTCTCTTGAAAACAGCAACAAGTGTGTATTCTATAAAAGTGTAAAGACTGTCTTTGGAAAAGAACATTATATTTCTACCTTACCAGATATTTATGTTATATCTTTATTTAAATTTAGATGTAGTAACCATAAATTGCAAATTGAAATTGGAAGACACCATAATGTTCCAAGAGAATTGCGTATTTGTCGTAACTGTGAAATGGGTGAAATTGGAGATGAATTTCATTGCATCATGGAATGTCCAAAATATAATAATGAACTTCGTGAAAAATTCATCCCTAAAAAATATCTAAAACCAAAGTCTGTTTTCAACTTTTGTAATTTATTTAAAAAAAGAAGACGCATTTGTTTGAATATTAGTAAGTTTCTAAAAAATGGGAAGATTGTTTAATGAGATCATTACAGTTCACCAGAATTCAGCATTTCGCAACTATGTTCACACATTGTTCTGAGTGAGTTTCGTATTTCTCTTTGTTACATTTGTATCCTCCATGCCCCAACAGGGGTCAAAGGATTAAATTTGAATTGAATTGAATTGAATTGAATTGTGTGTGTGTGTGTGTGTGTGTGTGTGTGTGTGTGTGTGTGTGTGTGTGTGTGTGTGTGTGTGTTGTTGTTGTTGTTGTTGCTCTTCAATTTAACGTCTTTTCACTAAATGTGATATTAGACAAGGTGTATGTGTTTGTGTTTGTGTGTGTGTGTGTGTGTGTGTGTGTGTGTGTGTGTGTGTGTGTGTGTGTGTGTTTGAGTGTGCGCGTGCTGCGTGCGTGCGTGAGTGCGCGCCCGCGTGCGTGCGTTTCCATGCGCGCGCGCGCGCGCGCGCGCGTGTGTGTGTGTGTGTGTGTGATGAGGAGAAACTCTAAGTAAGAATTAAACTGTTAAAAAAAAAGAAAAGAAAAAAAAAGAAAAAAAACATCAAAAGTAAAAACAAACAACTGTACAAAATAAGATCATGAAACAGCAATTACAGGACTGAGCCAACTGGGCTTAACATAAGAATTCGTACAAAATTTAAGAGAGACATGGTATCCTGGAATATGCACTTTAAAGCATCATTTCTAAATTCTGACAAATCGGAATCAAAGTAGGGGCAAAAGTATAGAACGTGTGTTGTTGTACAATTATCAAGGGCGCCGCAAGCACATCGACAATTCTTGACATATTTTGTTCTGAATGCATTTATTTTTAACCGAAATAATAAGGAGAGAAATTGTTTACTGTGTCTTGGATATAATCCTATGTTTGTATTACGGTTTACTGGATTTACTGAGGAAGCCCTTTTTAAAAGATTACTTGCTCGAGAGTTCGTACAACAAAGTATAGAAGAGTCGAGTTTGTGTATTCGGGGAAGAACACTTTCTTTGTAGTATTCCTCAAATTTTTCAAAAGAGGCTCTTTGTAAGAGAGAATATCCTTCATGTAAGCTCAAGGGAATATGAATAGTAGCCGTATTGTCAGAATTGTTTGCACCTGCTCGAGCAATCCTGTCAGCCCATTCATTTCCGGATATGAAGCAATGGGAAGGAACCCAACAAAAATTAATTGTTATACCTCTTGACATAAGGTTGTGAATAAGTAGTTTAATTTCTGATATGACTTCAGCACGATTTTTTGAATTTGTAGATTCTAAAGCTTGAAGAACTGACTTAGAATCTACACAGAAGAGAATACCATAAAAGTCAAACGATAAATCATTTATGTACTCTACGGCCATTAATACTGCTATTAGTTCGGCTGTAAAAATAGCCAGATTTGCCCCAAGATGAAAGGATTTCTCAATTTTTAAAAATGGAATGACAAAGCCACAACCAGCATTATTGTTTAATAGAGATCCATCAGTATAGACTTTTACGAAGTGACGATAACAATCATTGATATGTGATTTTGCTTCGCAAGCTAGAATATTAATGTTATCAGTTTTAGATATAGTAGTATAGTTATAATCAAATTATGGTTTGAAGAGCTCCCAGTTTGGTACGGGACTTATGGGAAAACGCACAGCAAGCTTTTTATGATTGATACCTGAATTTGTCAACAAGTGAGAAGAATATGTGAGTATCGTTTTAGTGGCTCGAATGTTTCTAGCACGTTTAGGGAAGTCTACATCAGACCTCATATCCAGTTCCGTTTGGTTAGCACTTTGAATAGTTGAGCAGCGAAGAATGTACTTAGCGCAGGCTAGTTCACGATGGTCATCAAGAGGTAAGACACCAGCTTCATGGTATGTTCCTAAAGCTGAAGCATGAAATGGAACACCAAGGGCTAATCTGAATGCCTTAGAGTCTATACACTGAAGCTTTTTTAATAAGTACTTAGGAGCACTAAAAAAGACCTCTTGTGCATATGACAATTTGGATCTAACTAAAGCAGAAGAAAGATGTATGAAACGTTTTGTTTCCTGGCCCCAACTTTGTTTGCTTATAACTTTGAGCAGATTAAGAGATTTTCTCGCTTGATTTATTATGTGTTCCAAGTGAAAATTCCAAGAAAGATTTGACATAAGATGCACACCAAGGAATTTAATCTCAGAAGTGTAGCTCAATGTGGTATTATGTACTTTGAAGTTAGGAGTATTGTGAGCAGACCCACCTGCATCAAATAACATCATACGGGATTTTTCAGCCGACAGGCATAAGCCATTATCAGACATGAAGTTCGCAATGTTGTTTAACTCTTTTTGATATATTCTTCTAATGTAATTAACAGATCTTTTTGATGTGTTCTTTGATGTGTGTGTGTGTGTGTGTGTGTGTGTGTGTGTGTGTGTGTGTGTGTGTGTGTGTGTGTGTGTGTGAGCACGTATGATTTGCATGTGTGTGTACGCGCGCGCGCGTGCGCACGTGCGATTGCATGTGTGTGTGTGTGTGTGTGTGTGTGTGTGTGTGTGTGTGTGTGTGTGTGTATGTGTGTGTTTGCGATTTGACTGCATGTAGCCTACTTTTGCCTATGTGCGTTCGTTCATGAATATGTGCTTCATTTATATTCAAATGTTTGTATTTGTTTATGCACCCAAGCACGCGGATGTGTGTGCACAGAAAAACCACGATGATTATGATATTTAGAATTACTGTCATTATGCCATGTCCGTTGATGTCACTGATTCTGCTTCTATTACTGCTTTTTCTTCATCATTATAACCATAAGTTCTTCTTCCGTTCGTAATGCCTCTGGTCGTTCCGAATTTTTCGGAACTACTTTTCTGTTGTCACTTCTACGACTGCTAGCAGAACACCCATGATATTGATGATAGAGAGATGATAGCTTAGATAGCGTTTTATAGCGAAGTACAACTTGTCATTTCGAAAAAAAGACCTCTTTTTTTTACTTTCATAAATCTCAAGTGAACAAAACATGACAGTGTCTGAAGAACAATGTAGTTGTCGTTTTTAGAAACAAAAACAAGAACAAAGAGACGAAACAGAATTTGTCTGCGTCATAGAATTTTAAAAACAACAGCCTCTCTTTATACAAGAGAGATTTGTCACTTCGCAGCAATGCTGAACACATTGGACAGATTTATATTCAAAGCTGAGAGAGAGAGAGAGAGAGAGAGAGAGAGAGAGAGAGAGAGAGAGAGAGAGAGAGAGAGAGAGGTCTATAAGGTTCAATGCCTTTTAGAATGGGTGATCCACACATATAACATTGCCTAATACATTTCAAAGAGTTAAGATCACTGACGTCAGAGCTTAATCCCTTTGTACAAACATTTCGTGGGCTGGTTTTCCATGTTATCAATTGTCGAAGCCATAAGTGAGATCAGTATGAGGAAAGTGTATGTCTGAAGAATTCTGGGGGAGTACATTGCTGTCTATAATGACCGAATTTTGGACATGAGAGAACGAAAAGAACTTCATTTGCTTGTGATTCATGTAAGAATGGACAAATTGTGGTACGACCATATTCACTCGTGTAACGTTGAGAATGTGCATACGTATCTGACATACCCAATATGAACTTAAATAAAATGCATTTTAATTGTCTGTCAATGATTGTTGACAAGTGAACTGCTATACCTACGCCACGATTCTCATATATTAAACCTGTTTTCATGCAATTCTGGCCCTACATTAAAGATCGACTTTTTCTTCTCCTTGACATATCATAGCTCTGGATAAATAACGCAAGCTGCGTGGTTCAATTTGAGTCATCCTTAATCAGTGGTGTACACATTGAACCACCAAAAGTCGAATACATGGAAGATATATTCATCTTTCCATCTACTAAATCATTTAGTATTTACACCAAAACCCTCTGTAGAGCGTATGCAATAGGCAATATACACAGTTCCAAAAGAAACACTTGAAATTTTCCAATTAGCAAAATCAAAGGATTTTTTGAAAATTAGTAGAAGCAACATGTAATTTTGGATTTGAACAACACTGTTTTTGAACACACACATACTGATGAGTGTGTGTGTGTGTTGTGTGTGTGTGTGTGTGTGTGGGGTGTGTGTGTGTGTGTGTGGAGAGAGAGAGAGAGAGAGAGATACGGATACGGATACGGATACGGATGTTTTATTCATACAGGCCATGGCCCCTAATGAAGGGGGTGTTGAGATCAAATCGTTTCAGACAGAAATAAGCAAATCATCAAACATCTAGGCATCCACAATTAAAAGCATACACGATATGAAACAACATACAACAACCAATGCCTAACTACATGCTATACTTCGAATTTTAAATGCCTTGTACAAGAAAATAGCAAAACGTTTTACAGTAGTTTCATTTGTAGATGCCATTATTAATGAAAGTCGAAATGAAGAAGGATGTCTACAATATTTTTGATGAATGAACTGATTCCTCAGGTCACTTAGAGCGGGACAGCACAACACAAAATGAACTTCATTTTCTTCGGCACATTTACAAAGCGGACATGTCAGATCAAGTTTGTTATGCTTCTTATAACGATAATAATGAACAGAAAGATCAGAAATACCTAATCTGAACTTTGTCATGATATACTTTAAATGATTATCCATTTCAACAGATAAATACACCGGCACACAATGTATAGATCTGAACTGTCTATAAAAAGCAAATCGATCACTTTCATGAACGTGACATGACCATTCTTGCCATCTGCAATCTATCAATCTATTCCGAAATGCACGAAGAAATCCATTTATGTCCCCAACGCTCTGTTGTAGCCAAACATAGCCAAATCCAAGTTTATGTAATTTAGTCCTCACGTTAGAAACCCAGTTTCTTTTCCCTCTACCATCCAAATCATACAACATATTATATGCTTTCCTGGGCAACCTTGAAATTTCCATTTGTGTTATTTTCAACCAATAACGTATGCAAGCTGTCGCAGAATTCAAATATATTGGATATCTGTTTACTTCGCCGTAGACTAAATCGTTAGGTGTTCGCATGCTCACTCCTAGAAACTTTTTCAATGCAAATAAATGGACATTTTCACAATAAACAGCAGAATCATAAAGACCCCAGATTTCAGCTCCATACTGAGCGATAGGCTGTACCTGAGAATCGAACAATTTTATAAATAATTTCAAAGACTGGTTTTCTAATTTTGATAAGTGTTGCATGATACATAGTAGTGCACGCTTAGCTCTACTGGCAAGATCCTTGCATGCAAAAGTAAAGCTTAATTTCGTTGAAAAATATATTCCTAAATATTTATATACGTTGACCACAGGCATAAACACTCCATTATAAGTCCACCTTTCTCTAATTCCTAAAAACCCACCCTTTCTAAACACAATTATATTGCTTTTTGACATGTTAATTGTTAACTGAAGTGAAGATGCAGATCGTGATAGATTATTTAGTTGAGTTTGCAAGCCAATAATAGTTTCAGACATCAGAACAACATCGTCTGCCAAGAGAAGAATAAACAACTCAAGAGCATCGCAAGTAAATTGTGCACCATGTTTTCCATTTCTAACAACCTCTGATGTTAACTCATTAATGAAAAGAGAAAATAAAACAGGACTGCACACATCCCCTTGTTTTACACCAGATGTACATTGAATGTAGTCAGTCATATTTCCTCCACACCGAACCTTAGCTTTAACACAGGAATACATGCTAACTATGCATCTAAACAGTTTTCCATGAACACCAGTTTTTAAGAGAATAGACCACAGAATAGTTCTATTAACAGAATCAAATGCTTTCTCAAAATCTATAAAAGCGACATACAGCTTACGATTTAAAGAAAACTGTTTTTGCACCAAAGCCATCAAAGTAAATATATGATCAACAGTTGAATAATTGCGCTTAAAACCTGCCTGATATTCGCCAGTGATATTATTATCTTCAACCCATTCCTGTAAACGGCGATTGATAATAGTGCTGTATAATTTACTACTAGCGTCACTTAAAGAAATTCCTCTATAGTTATTAGGATCATTCACGTTGCCTTTCTTGTACAGTGGTAGAACAATACTTTCCGTCCAATGTTCAGGATAAATTCCCTTATCAAATAAAGAATTGAAGAAGGTTACAAAAAAGTTCACAATCAGGTCAGTTTTACAAGCATACCTCAGCAGCTCACCAATTATACCGTCTGGTCCAGGAGCTTTACATTTCTTAATTTTTCTTAGAGCAAACATTACTTCCTCTTTTGAAATCGGACGACTTAAATAATCATCCTCTCCTTCATTATGATCCAGATGTAACCCGCTGTTAGGATCTACGTCTTTCGTTAGAAGTGACTTAAAATGTTCGTACCAGGTTTCAATACTGATGCTGTTCACTGGTTGTTTTCTTTTTAATGAAATTCGATGTACATTCTTCCAAAATTGTTTCTGATTTTCCATAGATGCAATTAGTTCTGTCAGCAATGCGTTGTTAAATTGCTTCCTTTTAATCCTTTGCAAGTGTTTGTACTCGCGTCTTGCCCTACAATAGAAATCACGATCTTTGTCGTCATGCGTACGTTTAAATTTTCTAAATAAATTTCGGACTTTCTTTTTATTGTCATGACATTCAGAATCAAACCAATCTTTTGATTTCGAATTATTAATTCTTATTTCTTTCTTCATACACTGTGCTGCATCTTTGATGCAGGTGTTGAAAACATTCAACGCCTCATTTACATTGACATCAATAACACTAACTGCATATCTGATTTTTTCTTGAGTCTGTTGCGTGGAAATATTACTCATAAACACATCAGCACGGTCTTCATTCCATATAAACCTTTCCAATGTAAAACTGTGTTCAGGACTTATCTCCGAGTTGACATTACCTCTGCCGTAACTCAAATGAAATTCCACAGGCATATGATCCGAATCGAATCTCTCAGACACTCGTAACTCACATGAATCACATAATAATGCAAGCAAATCACACGACATAACAAAGTAATCATTTACACTGCATCCATGGTCTGAAACGTACGTGTAGCAACCTTGACGGTCGCCATGACACATACCATTAAGAATACACAAATCCAGTGCAGTACACATATTCAACATCATTTTGCCATAATTATTCAGTACAGAATCCTCAGATAATCGATTAGCGTTGATTGGATGACTTGCATGTTGAAAATCGAAAGTACTTGATACTCCTTGACAATAATGTGAAACATTACCCGTTCTACTGTTCAAATCCCCGCACAACAATACGTATGCATCTTTGTAAACTAGTAAACAACTGGACAAATAGTCTTCCAATAATGCAATTCCATTTTCAGAGTCAAAATATGTATAATAAGGGGAGCCTTCTGGAGGCACATATGAGTATACATACAATACATCTTTGTCTACACCAAACAATGTTTTATTAATAATAAGTGCACCAAAAATATTAGATTTTATTTCAACTTGTTTGACATAAGACGCATACATATTCTTAACTAGACACAAAATTCCACCAGATCGTCTCCCTTTAATCGTCAGTTTTATCGCAGGTAAACAAAACAATTTGTACGCAGAGAATACATCAGATTTAAATTCATCAGTAAATGTTTCTACTAAACAAATGAAATCGAAGGACCGAAGAAAGTTAACAAAGTCATTGTCTTGTAATTTTGATAGTAAACCATTGACATTCCAATGCAGGAAAGATAACGATCTACTTTTGTCATGTTTATGGCTAGTTACATCTTCCAAGCGCCTGTGTTCACAGCGATCAATCACAGAAGCACACACAGAAGTTGAAACACACAGGGAGTCTTCGTCATCCAGGTAAACACTCTCACTGCCATCGACATCAAAATCACGTGCACGTTGAGTGTCATTCTGGGCTGCACTGGACGGTGATACCGGTGTCGCTTTTGAAAATGTTCCCTCACAGGAATCAATTTTATGAACATCAAAATAGGGCCAGCCGGTTTCCTATTTAAGTTCTACGAGCCTGTCACGAGCGTCGATGGAGAACTTCTTACCGTCAATCAAAAGGTAATTGTACACCATCGTGCCTCTTTTCCCGTCTTGCTTAGCGCGTTTCAAGTGTGGAGTCAGCCTTCGACGAATGTCCCTGACCCCTTTTGAAAAGTCTTCCCCAATAAATACGTCTGAACCTTTCAGCTTACCCTTAGCTTTAAGAATCTTCACCTTTTGCTTGTAAAAGGCACATCGGGCGATCACTGGGGAGTCAGGTCTGGAACTCAGTCGGTGCACACGGTCAAACTCCACATCGTCAGTCAAATCCAGCTTCTCCGTCAGAAGATCCTGCACCAAGCCCTCACAGTCTGCGTTGGTTTCGCCGTCTCTCCGGGGCAGACCGTAGAAAATCAGGTTGTTGCGCTTAGAACGGCCCTCAAGGTCGTCTATACGCCTCTCGCAATCTTCCAGCTTTTCACGCAGGTCGTTGTTGCTCTTCTGCAGATCCCCGTTATCTTTCCGTAGCTCTGTCACCTCTGTCTTCAGCTCCCTCATCTCACTGTGAAGGGTCGCGTAGTCCTCCCTCAGATCATGGACTTCCTGCTTGACTGCGTCCAGCTTGGCGTCCATCTGGTCGCTTCTCGAGTTCAGGGCAGCCATGATGTCACGGTTCGTGGGTTCGGGTTTACTTGGAGCTTGGTCAGGGTCAGGTGTCATGGAAGAGTCCGTACTTGCTCGGCGTACAGAGCCATCACGAGCCAGGCGGGACTGCTTCGTGGAGCTGGAGCTGGACGACTTTGGCCCGGGGTTCGTCTCCACGTCGCCGCATCGGAGCAGAAGATCACTGAAGAAAAAGGCGGTGAGGACCAAGCCTACCATGACACCGGTGACACGGGTGTGTACATTTAACACGCGCACCGACATGGACATCTTAAACCTGGCTCTTCTTGCCATAAAACTAATAAAGACTGCGACGAATCCGCCACACCGACCTCTGAAATCGAGGGCTGCTGATGGCATGTTGATACTGTCACTGATCTGAAAGACTGTACAGATGAAAACTGGATAAATTAACTGAAAACGTTAATTAATCGCACAGCCGAAGAAAACGCGTCTTCTCCTCTTGGATGACGACAGCTCACCCCCGAGAGAGAGAGAGAGAGAGAGAGAGAGAGAGAGAGGAGAGAGAGATTACAGACAACACTGGCAATAATATAAGAGTTTGACCTAGAAGAATGGAACGAATGTGGGGAGACGTAAACTGCAGGATGAGAGAACGGATTCGGAACCGTCACCTTCCCTCCAACTCTCCCTTTTTCTTCTGCTTCAAGTCATGTTGTTGAGAGCTCAGC
>CM065722.1:28545815-28548315 GCA_033310375.1 Conus canariensis
CTTTCACACCATAATGATTATCTTCTTCCCCTGAGGTTACTGGTGGACTTTGCCACCACGTGTAACTTTTGTGGGTGACGTCTGCAGTCGCTTGCAGTTCTTGCTGCAACAATAGGGACCAGTTATTTTGGGTTGAAAAGGAATGGGGCCGAGAGAGAGAGAGAGAGAGAGAGAGAGAGAGAGAGAGAGAGAGAGAGGGGGAGAGAGGGGGGGCGAGATCATAGGGATGTAGAGAGAAGGAGGACGGGCGAGGAGGCTAGTATCCCAGCCCAGAAATCTGGCTGAGGTATAGACCATCAAAGTGGTTGGCAAGAGGATGGACAGACTAACATATTTGTAGATGTGTTGATTCATTTCTGACCAATCGCTGCAAGGAAGATGCAATGAGATACATTAGGGCAGAGAGTGACAGTAGATTGGGGTAGGGGACGTGTGTGTGTGTGTGTGTGTGTGTGTGTGTGTGTGTGTGTGTGTGTGTGTGTGTGTGTGTGTGTGTGTGTGTGTGTGTGTTAGGTCTTCAATTTAACGTCTATACACAATATGTGATATTAGACGAATGTGTGTGTGTGTGTGTGTGTGTGTGTGTGTGTGTGTGTGTGTGTGTGTGTGTGTGTGTGTGTGTGTGTGTTGTTTGTGTGTGTGTGTGTGTTTCGTCAGTACAACCTTGAGTTAATCTGACAATAAATTGGTTTCAGTCAGTGTGTGTGTGTGTGTGTGTGTGTGTGTGTGTGTGTGTGTGTGTGTGTGTGTGTGTGTGTGTGTGTGTGTGTGTGTGCACGCGTGCGTGCGTGAGTGTGTGTGTGTGTGTGTGTGTGTGTGTGTGTGTGTGTGTGTGTGTGTGTGTGTGTGTGTTTGTGTGTGTGTGTGTGT
Organism: Conus canariensis; assembly: GCA_033310375.1. Taxonomy (NCBI): domain Eukaryota; kingdom Metazoa; phylum Mollusca; class Gastropoda; order Neogastropoda; family Conidae; genus Conus; species Conus canariensis. Next base: position 28,546,686 of record CM065722.1, read on the forward strand.
AGTGGTAGTTAATAGACGTGGATATATTTGAAGATGAAGTGCGTGCGCATGTGTAGATTTTTGTGCATAATGAAACAGGAGAAACACACAAACACATACACACACACGCGCGCGCGCATGCACACTCACGCACAAACACGCAAACAAACACACACATACACACACTCTCTCTCTCTCTCTTTCTCTCTCACACATACACATTCTCGCACATACGAACATACAGAGAGAGAGAGAGAGAGAGAGAGAGAGAGAGAGAGAGAGAGAGAGAGAGAGAGAGAGAGAGAGAGAGAGAGAGACAGACAGACAGACAGACAGACAGACAGACAAACAGACAGAGAGAGAGAGAGAGAGAGAGAGAGAGAGAGAGAGAGAGAGATGTCACTTGGAGTTTCTGAGCTTCGACTTCAAAGGAATCTGGCTGTAAACACAGTCATCAGGAAGAAAAGATAGGGTAGGTATGTGTTAGCAGACGGGTTGATGAAATATTTACGTTCGCTGTGTGCGTGTGTAATTTCCCAGGACTAATTTCACAGATGTGGGCAACATTAACAGTGACCGTGACGTGGCTCTTGAAGCAACCCGTCAATGAAGGGTATCTGGGATAATGAAAACAACCTTCTGACATTATCTGCCCCCTTTTTGTGTTGTGTATCTGCCTGTCTCTGTTTCTCTGATTGTCTGTCCGTCCGTTTGTCTGTCTGTCTGTCTTTGTTTGTCTTTCTGTGTCTGTCCCCCTCTCTCTCTATCTCTGTCTGCCTGTCTGTCTGTCTCTCTTTCTCTCTCTCATGGCACTCAAACGCACAGAATGACTTCAGGAGAAATAAACGGTTTACCTCTCTCTCTCTTCTCCTCTCTCTCTCTCTCTCTCTCTCTCTCTCTCTCTCTCTCTCTCTCTCTCTCTCTCTCTCTCCTACGACAATAACCAAAACATTAAACACAAGATACACAACAATTCATATCATATTGATTACAATAGGAAGCTACTTCATATTGATACATTTTGGTCGTACTGAAACCATCAGCCCGTCGACGCATTTCTTGTCGTAGAAGAATTTCTGTGTCTAATGTGTGCAAGGATCTAGTAGTTTCTTGCCTCTTGTTAGTTAGGATATATAGTAATATAAGTAACTAATGGACATACTGACGAATTACCATTGAAGTTATTAAATGATGGAATAAATCGATCTGTTGACCATCTAATCGAATAAGTTATCCGTGTGTGCAAATGAACACTCAAAGCAAGTAGCAAATTAACGTTTATGTAAAGCATGATCCCAAAAAGAGAAGTGAATGTTTGACAAATATGTCTTCTTTAGATATTATAAACAAGAGAAAGACATTAAAAGAATACACGAAACAAAAGTGCCTAGATAACAGCCAGCGTAAGAATTCTTGTCATACTGCTGGTAGGGTTTTGAACACATATATGGCAGGTGCGCGCATGCGCATACTATCTATCTATCTATCTATCTATCTATCTGTGTGTTTGTTTCTCTCCCTCGCTCCCTCTCTCTGTCTCCTCTCTCTCTCTCTCTCTCTCTCTCTCTCTCTCTCTCTCTCTCTCTCTGTCTCTCTCTCTCTGTATCTCTTTCTCTCTCACTCCGAAAAAGATACTAGAATATTCAAGTAT
>CM065722.1:28553315-28560976 GCA_033310375.1 Conus canariensis
TTCGCTTGCAGCTCATGCAGTTCACACCTGGACACTCCCACGCACACAAAGAAAGAGTCGCACCAGCCGCCGAGGCGAAGTGGTTAGCGTCGCGGACTCCCGGCTGGGAAGTCGCGGGTTCGATTCCTATCAGAGTCATGTGGGATTTTTCTGCCCCGACCGGCTCCTACCTGAGTTGAGTTTGCTACGGGCTCAGTTGGGAAGACTGGGACCACACAGTCGAGTTTCATCCACTTAATGGATGCGTTTCTGAGAGTGTTGCTCAAGTTTCCTGACCAACACTGCAGGTGTCTGTATCTCTCGGACCTGGTTGACGCCGGGATATATTATGAAAGGAAGCATAGAGTACAGCCCTGTCACGCAGTTTCACACCGAAATGGAAATCCGTAGCATCATCTTTACCATCCTCATTCTCATCGATCAGCATTAAAAAAAGAGAGTAGCTGGCATATTTGCAGGCAGGCTAAAAATACGTACGTATAGAAACTAACAGACCGACATACGCACCTTGGAAGTAAACCGAAACAGAACTGTGCACACAAACTAAAAAAAAAAGACACACATACGCTGGATTGTGTTAATGCTCTGTTAGCAACAAAATCGGAATAGCAACGATATAGGACACTGCTGGTTTTTCCCCACATGGATAGTTTTCGTTTTGGATGCTAGTTGCTTGTATCATATGGTTAGTGTGCATGTATTGCAGAGCTTACATCATGAGAATTTATGTGCAACACAAATGTGAGTTGGAGATAAAAGCAAATGATTTGGCTTATTGAACCGTTATTGAATGGATTGCAATGAAAGAAGAGTGTTTAAAGAGATCGATATTAACGAACGTGTACATAGATAGCAACGGGAATAATTACAGAATTCAAGAACTTTGCTAAGACATTAAATGTTCGGAAATGGAATATGTCTATAAAACTGGTGAAGTTAGTTCTGCCTTATTAGTTTGAAGACAGACAAAACATGTCAGAGAAAGTGAGAATTATACTGTGGTTGTTTAAGCATAAATTGAATACACATCCACACCGATGCTTAAGTATACAAGGTCAGGTATAAACTGTCAGCCATGCTGTTAAATTTTCTATCTACTTTATTTACTGTCTCTCTTCGTGAGATATCTTTCACATTAAGTAACGACCACTTAGCGCCGAAATCATAGATCCGAATTCACATTTACGCAGTACATTTTAAAGTTGTATTTTCTGCCTGACCCTTACCCTTACCATAACCTAGCTTTACCAATAACCATATCCTAGTAAAACCCTTTGCCATACCCGAACCGCAGCTAAAACTGACTTTCTTGAAAACTTTGCAAAAACTTTCTTGCTCTTTGTAATCATTTACAAGAGTGACCTCCCTGTTTATGCCATTTGAGTTACGGTGCTTCTTTGACCGTAACCATTGAGTGTCACATACTTTGTGATGTAGTGAATGTTCCTATTATTACGTATAAATTATTTCATGCAGAATAAATGTCTGTTGAACAATCAGTGACTTGACAAAATGCTGTACAGTACAGACATAGGTAGTGTAGAATAAAATTTTAATTTGTGATCGAGGGGTAGCGGACTGGGTTAAATAGAAATCCTAACTATGAAACAAAAAGTGCAGTTTTGTGTAGATTCTGGTAAGTAGATGCCCTGCTCAGAGGAAGCGAGCGCCATCTTGTAACTGCCAGTACACACAGCGGTACGACTACGGTCAGTACTCGGGGCAAGATCACGTCTCCACAGGTGGGGGGGGGGGGGGGGGGGGGGGGGGGGGGGGGGGGGAGGGGGGGCAACTACAGCATCTTCACCCTAGCCTAATCCTGGTGAGTACAGCAGCTATACCATTGGCGACGAGGATGGCGACGTTCGGACGATTAGCTGAGTTTGGGCTGGATAGGGGGGAAGACTGGGAACAGTATGTAGAAAGAATGGAACACTATTTTGCGGCAAATGACATTGATGATGCAGGGAAACAGAAAGCCATTCTTCTGAGTGCATGTGGTGGGGCCACTTACAAGCTCATGAGTGACCTACTGACCCCAGCTAAGCCTGGTGATAAAACGTACACACAACTGAAAGAGGTGGTGTTAAACCACTGTCACCGATCGGCGGTACTAAATCAGTATGTCCATGTGTTTAAGAGTAGGGGTGGTTCAAGATAGAGAGCGTGTGCGCGTATGCGTGTGTGTGTGTGTGTGTGTGTGTGTGTGTGTGTGTGTGTGTGCTCGCGCGTATGTGAGGTTGGGGTTTAGTTAGCTAGAGTTAGGTTAAGTTCCTCAGGGTTAGGTAGAAAGATTAGGCTAGGTAGGAGGCTGGGGAAATAGGACATACAGTATTCTTTCATTCCAGTCTTCACTTATTGAAGGAATGGAATGGAAGCGGAAGGTTGGTTTCGTTCCCGATTGTTACCCTTTTATTACTTTGGTTCTATACCAGAGAAGGCGGGGCAGGATATCGGTTGTTGTTGTGTTGTCAAGTCTGTGAGTTGTGGTGGTAAATTGTCGTGTTGTTGCACGAGCAATAACTAGTCCGTTGGTCAGGCGTGTCAGCTCTGCGGAGGGATACACTGCTCTGACCAATCGTTGTTTTGTGTGGTGAGTAGAGTTCGCTTGATTCCGACCAGGGCGGAATGCGTTGGGGTAGCTTCACTTCGGTCCCTGGTGTTCGTCGGAGTGGACGTACGCCTTGTAGGTGCGGCGGCAGCGCCGTTAGTTTTGAAGAGTGACTTCAAGTCATAGTTAGGGCCAGGTCCTCGACGGGTTTGGGTGCCCTTGGCCTGTGCTGAGTCGGTGTCGTCCTTGTTGGCAGCCACTGTCAGCCAGTTGCAGAACTGGTGTGGTTGATCGTCTGTATGTCCAGGTTGGTGATCTGTTAGGTTCGTTGTGTTGTAGTTCGTCGTGTTGTCTTGTATTATGGCGAGTTGTACTGTAGTTGTCTCATGTTGGGATTAGTTGTATGGTGTTCGTTGCGTATACTGGTTGTCTAGTATGATGTTGTCTTGGTTCCGTGATTGAAATTTGTAGTCAGCCGGGTTGTGTTGTTACCTCTTTCCTGTATGTTTTTGTAAGTAATGTACATAGTGGTTCCTGAGTTCGATTTCCTCAGGACATTTTTGGCTAGACAATGTGGGTTCAATATAATAACCGTTGATGGACGGTGATGTAGATGTTGTTTGTGGTTAGTCTATGTTAATTTCCGTGGGTTCAATGAGAAGGTGATACGAGGTTGCTTTTTGTTGAGGATCATAATATGAGTCAGGTGCGAATGTGTCTGCGTGAATCATAAAGGGATTGTGCTCAATTTCAGTCGTAAATAGTAATAGTTCGTTGAAACTGATTTACGATTTCGGAGTTGACCTGCACAGCATTGGAATCGGTTAACTGTGCAGTAGGGCCAAGGCTGATTTGTGGTCGAGTGGTTTATACTGGAGTACGGTCGGGACTATTCAACTTATATTGGTGTCTTCTCACTTTCGTTACGAGTCATGGTTCTCGACGCGGGTCTCGTACGCGTGCGGACTGTATCTGTGACGTTCGCATTTGGTACAGGACAGTGAGTCCATAGGGTAGAAGTTTTTGTAACACAAGTGACAGTCGTCACACATGCAGGGATGTATGTGTTTGTGACAGAACGGGGTTGGAGAAAGATATCTTAGGTTGTGGGGAGGCAGCCCAGTTATGAATTTTGGTAGTCGGAAGAAGGGAAAGGTAAAGTTTAAGACGAGTAGCTTAGCAGTCGATAGGATGAAAACGGATGATGTGCAGCATGTAATATTGTATGAAGTGTGGTTGTGTTGACATGACAAGGATTAACCACTGGGTTATCTGACAAGAGATGACCCGAGAGTGAGGTGCTGGATGGAAATTTTGGCGAACAAATCATGTTGTTTTTAAAATATGGTTATAATTGACAGTGCAAAGAGGGGTAATAATGTGAAGGATTGTGGCTGCGAGCCGATTCTCTTGTGTGAACATGCTGGAACTGTGAACCGCTAAAAATTGATAGGGTTTTTTGTTGTTGTTTTTTTTCCCTCTGAGAGATGTGTATTACTACTGGTTATTGTGTGGAGACATTTCCTTGTGAGATTGGCCATTTCCTAGATTATTTAGTATGTTCTAAGGGGGCCCATGGAGTCCGTGTTGGATCGCTTAGATTGGTTTATTTCTCCGAGAATTGGGTGTGATTCATAATTTCATATGTAATAGCGTGGATGGGCTCAGGGAGAATATTGTTTTACCGCTGTTGTAAGGGTTGGCAGGAGATTGGTCTGATAACCCAAAGCGAGTGACGGGTTGGGGGGATGTGTTCGAAATTCAAGGGGTCACTCTCATGCCCGAGTGGGAGGTAGGCAAGGGAGATGGAGAGTTAAAGCTTTACCAAGTAGCCTATGTGCCTTGATGACTCGGGTAGTAGCAACATTACAGTAGGGGCCTACAGTTGTGTCAGCAGGTATCCTGTTCCGTCCTGAGGCTGGGGCCAGATCACCGCAGTCTACTGCCGAGTGCCGGCAGGTGAGCGGCGCTTTCCAGTACCTGTTGTTTTCCCGGGAGAGGGAGACCACCCAGGCCGTCTGCCTTCTGTGGGGCAGCTCTCCTCCGGCTACCGGTACTCTTCCGGGAGTTCTCCGGCACTGGTTCCTCGTCCCTGTTTAGGCGTCCTGTGAGAGGGCGCTGCACCAGGCCTTTTTCCACCCTTGGTGTCCGGCGGGGCCTTCAGAGGAAGAAGCGTCCTACGAGCCCCGGACCCGTCGAGAGGGCGTCGGGTGTGTGTGCGTTGGGTGTCGTGCCCATCGCGGGGAGGAGTCAGACTGCGGGAAGCCACGGTCAGCGCCGGGGTGCAGAGTCTTCGGGGAGGGTGTCGGTCCGCGGAGGAGCCACGGACAGCGCCGGGGTGCAGAGTCTTCCGGGGAGGTGTCAGCCTGTGAGGGGCCACGTACAGCGCCGAGGACTGGAGCTTTCCGGGCCGGGATGGGTTGTCCCATGTTTGTGATAGAAGGGGTGTAGCGTTAGGCAGTAGGGTTAGGGGTGTTAGCTACTGCCTCCTTTTAGGACGTAGTGGCCGGCACAGTGTAGGGTACTTGTCGTTGCCTCCCTTAGGGACGCAGCGACCAGTTTGGTAGTGGTCCGGGTTAAAAGAGAAGGGTGAGTCCTGGGGAGAGGTGTGGGTGGTAGCAGTCGTTAAGAGATTAGAGTCCCTTTGGTAAATCCTTGTCCCTAGTAGTTGGTCACCACGTGTGCGGGCTATCGCTGTGTCCCAGGTCAGTGATATACTGTAACTGGTGTTTTAGGTTAGGTTAGGGTCTTCCAGGTCATTATAGTAGAGTAGGGTGAGTCAGCGGGAATTGGGATACTTGTGTGCAGTTGTGGATGTGCGTGAGTGGTGGCGCCATGGAGTGTGTGTGAAATAAAGAAGCGTGCGTGATTGTAAAACTGTGTTAGTGTGCTGTGTTGTCTGACCTAGTGTGTGATAGGCGTGGGTAAGGGTGGTAGGGCCGTCCGGCTTAGCGACCGTGACACTTTGGTGGAGATGCGGGGTACCATAAGGGGTTCTGGGTAGGTGATAGGTAGCTAGGAGGGAGGTAAGGGGGGTGTTGTGTCCGGTGTGTACGTTGTGTGAAATGTAAGTGGGTGGTTGGTGGGAGCGTACCAGTACTCTGGAAGGTGGTACGTAGTGTCCCTGTTCACTTCAGGCAGGTTTCCATTGGCATTGGGCAGGGCACTTGTGTTGGTGTGAATGGATGTGCGCTACCGTGTGAGTGAGGTATGAATGGTCAATAAACATTGAGTGGTTGTTGGAAGTGTGAGTGATTACACTGTACAGTGTAGGTGAGGTGCCGGAGGGTACCAGGTGTCTTTTGTGTCCCTTACATGTGGTATACCCCAGTGAGTAGGTAGAGTGGTACCCAGCCGTGACTGTGCACGCTGTGTGCTCGGATATCCTGTGGGGAATAAGGGCAGAGTAAGCCAGGTGACTGTGTGTGGGAAGCACGAGGGTGCGCAGGGTTGTGACACTAAGGTGTGCTGGGAGTGCATATGGACTTGCGGGGTGCAAATGCACTGTGATCGTGTGGGTACGGCCTATCAGAGACAGTGAGGCCTGTGACTGTGGGCAACTGGTGCGCATGCACAGTGGACGGTGGACACAGGGTGTCACGTGATTCAGTCAGTGACCAGACAGTGCATTGGTAGTATTATATGGGTTGGAGCCCATGTGGGTATATGTATGAGGTACACAAGTGTGGGTGGAGTTATGCTTGGTGCGTGACTCATTGAGAGTATTGTGTACTTGTGCCGAGTTGCTTCCGGGGCTAGTCCGTAGTCAAGAACCTCCAGTTGCGCTCAGATCGCATACTGTCCGTTGCTAGTTCTGTGGTGGTAGGGGTACCCTATGTCTAAACACACCCGAGCCCATCCGCAGTACGACCCCGATAGTGTCATGGATCCACAGGCCCCTATGGCGGATACCAAACCTAAGGTTAGTGACCAGGATGCGGGGGTGGATCGAGAACAGGGGACGGGGGCTTATGCAAAGTTTGCCAAGTTGGGAGCGGCGATGGGTTTAGCTGGGGGAGACCTCGCCAAGTTCGTCACAGACTCGGTACGTAATGAGGATGAGAAGACGGCGAGAGAAGCAGAATTGGAGCTCCGGATGGAGGAGAATGTGAGGCAGAAGATGAAGGATGAGAGGGAGCTAGAGATGAAGCAGAGGAAGATAGAAGAGGAGAAAGCTGATAGACAGAGGGAGCTAGAAATGAAGCAGAAGAAGATCGCAGAGGAGAAAGCTTCTAGGCAGAGGGAACTAGAGGTGAAGCAGAAGAAGATCGAAGAGGAGAGGGAAAGGTTAAAGCAGAAGGATGAAGAGGAGAGGGAAAGGTTAAAGCGGAAGGATGAAGACGAGAAAGCAGCGAGACAGATGGAACTGGAACTGCAGAGGAAGAAGATGGAGGAAGAAAGGGCAATAAGGGAAGTTGAAGCTCAAGCACGGCAAGCCGAGTTAGATCTCAAGAGACGAAGAGATGAAGCCGAGTTAGAGGCAAGAGAGCGAGAGCTAATCATACAAGAGAGACAGGCCTTAGATGAAGCAGCGCATAGGAAACGCTTGATTGAGGTGGAGGAAACGAAGCATGTCCACCTTGAGCCGTTAGGAGAGAACGACGATGTGGACGCTTTCATCGCCCAATTTGAGCGTGTAGCCCAGATGTGCAAGTGGAGCAAGACCTCATGGCCCACACGTCTGATGTCTCTGCTGAGAGGAAAGGCTAGAGAAGCGGTGATGCGGTTAAGTGCGGATGAGTTAGGCGACTATGATCAGATAAAGGGCGCCCTGTTAAGCCACTTCAGGCTAGATGCTGAGGCCTACCGGGAAAAGTTCAGAAGCATCAAGAAGGACGCTGCTGAGACTTTCGGCCAGATGCTGGGAAGGATGAAGCGGTGGTTTTCCCTCTGGTGTGCGGCAGCGGGCAAGGATGAGAGTGTGGCAGAGGATGTAAAGGATCTGCTTTTTCAAGAACAGTTTTACCAGCTGCTGTCCCCAGAGTTCACGATCGAGGTCTGGAAGACATGCCCGAAAACTGTTGAACAACTTGCAACGGAAGCTACTGTTTTAGCAGAGGCCAAAAGATTGGGGAGGAAGTCGAGGCAAGACCGAACAGTTAACCAGCCC
>CM065722.1:28561076-28576076 GCA_033310375.1 Conus canariensis
CTCAATTGAACTTTGGGAAATTTGTTATTTTAGGATTTTTTTAAACTTTTAACTTTGTTTTTTGTTGGTTTTCTTCTTCAAACAGCAAAAATTTTTTTCCCTTTAAGGGATCTTGCTGGGCACTAAAATAAATTCCTTTTGTGTCTCCCCTGCTTTTGGGGTTTTTTGGTTTGATGAATCACTCTTTCTTTAATTTTTTGGGCTAATTTTGTTGTTTTTTTTGGCTAATCGCCTTGTTTAAGTTGGGGTTTGTTAAAAATTTGTAAAAAACTTTTAAAAAAGATGTCAAAAAATGCGGGAATTTGGTTAAGTTTGTAAAATTTAAAATAAAAACTTTTGTATTATTAAAAGTTAGTTCTTATGACAATCTGTCTTTTAATGTCCTTGAAAGTTTGGGAATGGTTTTTAAAACCAACTCAAAATTTAAGGGTATGGAAAAGCGTTTTCCCAAAAAGAAAAATTTTACGCTTCTTTCTTGTTGGGCTTTGCTTCTTCGGGTCTATTCTGTGTTTTAGTGCTTGTTATTTTCGATTTTTGAAACGCAAGTCGGCCCTTTAATTATGGTTACCCTTTAGATCAAATAAAATTGGGGTTTTTTGGGTCTGCTTTGGGGTTTTAAAAAAATATTTTTGCCCCTCAAGTTTTATAAAAATTTTTTTTTAAACGATTGCCCGTCCCAGATTCTGTACAACTGTCCTGTTTGCGTCTGTTGCTGAATCAAGTTCTATTTTGAAAGTAAGCCGTGCAGATCCCGGCACAATCACTTCATCTGCTCCTAGGTCTGGAAATTTAACAGTAAGAATTTGATCTGAATCAATAGTAGATGGATTATTTGGAACAATAATATTCTGTTTATTTCCCTTCACGCCAAAGGGCTCTTTCAGTCTTCTATGCGGGTCAAGAATCGAGCCATATGCTTGTGACATTTTTTTTATAAAACAAAATAAAAAGTTAATTATTTAAAAACATGGCAGGCATTGAAGATTATGATGTTTTTGATCCTGGAGACGACATGAGTGAAATGACTCCTTTGACACATCCATTACAATCATTGCGGCGTGAATTAACAGAAAGTAAGGTCAAATCATTTTATCAAAGTTTAGGCCAAGAACCTCCTGATTTTATAGACCCTAATGATTTTGAAACAAAAGATGGCCATTTGATTTTTAAAAACGAGCAAGGACAACCTGTACAGCTTACATCTAAACCAGACCCATCAAAGTTTTTAGCTAAGAGTACAATTAGACAAAGACTCAGTGTGAGCGATCAAAATCGCCTTGGCATTGCTAAACCGCGAAGATTAGACAGTGAGGCAGTTGCTAAACTTCAAAACACACTACAGAAACTCCCAACAGAAAACCAAATTCAAAACATACCCCTTAAAGATTTAAGCCCAACAGCAGACGAAATAATACAAGCAGAAACCAGTTTTTCAGAAGAAACAGTATTAAAAACTATGCACGATCCGCCGCTACCTATGAGAGAAATAACGGCCCTTGATCATGCTTTGAGAAGCATCAGAGGCGAATTAACAAACAATTTAGCAAAACTGGGTGAACTAGATGAGCATATAAAAAGAGAAAAAGAAAAACTAGTTGAGGCTGATGACCACAACTTAGGACCTGGTGTTAAAGAAAGAATAACACAAAGACTAAAAGATCTTGAACAAGAGAGATCAGCAAGACTAGAAGTGTTGTCTAATAACCGAGAACAATTACGAACTCAAGTGAGCAGAATAAGAGAAACTATCCAAAGAATTTTATATGAAGACACAACGTTAGCAGAACGAATAAGAACACTGTTTAGAGAGCAAGGTGTCACATTAGCGAGCGTTATAACAGCCTTAGGATTTGCAATAAGTACACTGGTGTTGGCTATTACAGGCGGCGGTGGTGGGGGGGTAGTGCCTCCGCCACCATCTCCTCCACCTGATAAATCATGGGTAAAAAAACAACTTGATCATCTTGCAAGTTTATTAAAAAAATTAGCCAGTAAGGCAATAGATTCTTTGCCTGGTATAATAGGAGGGATCGTTAGCTGGCTTTTGTCTGCCGCAAGTAAAGTAGTTGGCTTTATGGCTGAGCACTTATGGGCATTAGTTGTCTTAATAGTTGGGTTACTTTATAGTAAGATAAAGACCAAGTAATCCTAGGGCAGTTAATCCAATAACAAGTGCTGTCTTTTCATATTCATGGGGGTCGCTTTTATTCACCATGGGGATTGGTTGGGGGTGGGGTTTTGAGGGGAGTATTGGATGGGGTTTTGGGGCCTTGGGGATTGGTGGGGATTCTTTTTTTATTGCTATTGCTGGCTTAGAATTTATGTCGTTTTTTCCGACCTTCTCTTCTTTACCAGCCACAAGGATTTCATTATTATAGTTTATTATTGTTCCTATCTGAAGTCTGAGGTCAGAAGGCAGCATGTATAAACCAGTGCCAACAGCAAAGTCTACTTTCGATCTTGCGTATTGCAAAACATTTTGGTACCTTTTAATACTTGAAGGCAAATCAATTGCAGAATTAATAGAATCCTCTAAATTTGCTAAATATTGTTTTTGGGCGTCAAAGCCAGTAGAAGGATCAATTATGTTTGATCTCGTTTGTGCTTGCGAACCTAGCAAACACCAAACATAAGTACGAATAGAGTCGTTTATTCGTTCTATTCCCGCTTTTGTTAGACCCTTAGAAGTATCCAAAATAAATGTTGTCCATGCTGTTTTATGCTCTTGCTCTATGGACCCGAGGTGAACAGTTGTGCCTGAAGAAAAAGATGTGTAAGGAGGATTCCAATCATAGTTATACTTTCTGTGCACGCCCCAAAAATAAAGGGTGCCTAAACCATGATTAAGATCCAACTTTTGTCTAAAGTCTGTCTTTGGGTCAATATCAAATTCGTTACAGATCCTTTCAAAAGCCTTGTAATCTATTCTGTTGCTGAATGGATTAAACGTTTTGTCATTTGGTAATGGTGCTTGCAGTTCAGATAAAATACGTCTGAAGGTGTAATAAAAATGAAATCTATACACTGACCTCGCCAAAGGATCAGGATGATTTAAATGATCAGCATACGACACTCCACACCCAGTTGATGCACAAAACACAGCAAAGTTTAACTGGTTCTGATAAAACTGCATCGGATGACTGAACCACACTTTCGGGATGTAGTCGTTTTTGATAGGAGGGTTAAGATAACGATCCAATGGAGTACTAACCTTTACTTGAAAGGCGTCAGTCTGAGTCACAGAAATGTCGAGGGTATCAGTTGTTATATCTTTAGGACTGTAGTGCGGTCCAACAGAATATTTTGCATTAGTATATTTGAATGCACTCATTTTTAAATTTGTTTTAAAAATGTTTGTAACAATAACAACTCAAGACAGTCCTTCGTTTTTAGAATATGCTATTGATAATAACTGCGGAACCCAAAGGGTCGCACTCCATGAAATTTTTTACAAAGTCGTATGGTTTAATATAACTGAATCCAAGGAGAATAATAAGATTAAAAAATTTGATAATAGAGGAAACTTAGTTAGCCAGTTAACCATACCTGATGGTTATTACGGGTTTTGCTCGCTGAAAGAAGCAATGAGTAACTTCGACATTACTCTCAAACTTAACAATGCAAATTTGAAAATAATGTTGACATTCAAACCTGAAGAAGAAGTAGACCATTACCTTTTTGATGTAGAGCTAGCTAAAATGTTAGGCTTTGCAACTGACAATCATGGTTTTAGAGTTACATCAGACAAAACTACTTATGAGGGAGAAAACCCGCTCGATCTTGCATTACATTCATTACTCTATGTTCATTTGGACGAGCTGAGCACTGATGAAAACTTATATGATGGAAGGCCCTCAACTGTTTTAAGAGCTCTTCCATCAGGGAAAGCTGCATATTGCGATTATGAAATTATACAATTCCCTAATTTACAGTTTAAAAGATTAGCTTGTGGGAGGGTCAGATCATTTAATATAAAGATCACAGATAAAACAGGGAAAGTCGTAAAATGTGATAACCTGCACATTGTTTTAAAAATAAAATAATACGTTGTTTTAAAAAATGTCACGTGGACCAGACGATTCGGGGGTCACATTAGCGCCTGAGAGGTGTGTAACTTTAGAATTAAAAGACCTTGCAGACGTTGAGGACTTTGAACAAAACGGTGAGATAGGCACTTTATATGGTTTTGAGTACACTAAAGATGGTTATTATAAGCGCAAAGAGGTTGACGACAACAAAAGGTTTCCTAAACTAGAACAACTACGCAATGTAGAAGCAAATAATGCGGGTCAGTATGAATATAAAATAGTTCGAAAAACTGACAACAAATGGCACTTAGAACCATATTTAGAATGGGACATAAAATTTGAATTCTTAAGCCCATTTACATTTTTTGACCGTCAAAAAAGTTTCAGAAAAGCATTGAACTCTGGCCCTTTACATGTAAGTCTTATGCCAGAGGACAACAGTCGGAAAGAGATCGAAATAAAGCCGTTTGAGGACAAACAGTACATCCTCCACAGAAGAGAATCGGTTTTAAAGAAAGCTTCTACAAAATTACAGTTCATTCCACGCACAAAATTAGGAGACACGTTCACAATGATATTTAAAATTTCTGTCTTAAAAGATGAGGCGAGAAATGGAGCTCTGGGCGTCAGTGACAATCTTATGAAAGGAATTCTTATTAGCTGGCAAAACTTAGACGTTGACAAACTTAAAGTTACTGTCGTTGTTCTTTACAATGGCGAGGATATTAAGGTCATAACAACAAGCAACAAAATTGATATTAGTTTAAATAGAAACGATCTTACAGAACTGAACTGGATTAATCTTACACATTTGGGCCTTATAGGGTTTTATTATACTGAACAAGTTTTGACAGAGAGTATGATAAAAACAATAACTGGATTAGATTAAATTATGTTTTAAAACTATGGAGCAGACGACTTTGGTGTCAATGCCGATGTTAAACTTTATGATAAAAACCCCTCATTGTTCATTGATTTGTGGACAGACTGGTTGTGGAAAAACAATATTTGTCCTCGACCTATTACAAACAGTTTATCGTTATAATTTTGATCATATAGTAATTTTCTGCCCAACACTTAAATGGAACAAAGCATATCACGACAGAAGGTTTATATGGACGGATGATGAAATCTATTTAGTTGATCCTAGCAATAAACTTAGCGAGTGCTTAGAACACTTTTATAAATTGTTTGAGGGAACTCAGACACTATTTATTATAGATGACTGTTCGGCAGAGAGAGACATAGTTAAAAAAAGAAACACTTTATCAAAACTGGCTTTCAGTGGAAGACATGCTGGGATAAGTGTGTGGATTTTATGTCAGAAATATAACTCAGTTTTAAAAGACTTTAGAGAACAATTAAAGACCGTAGTTTTATTTCATATGAAAGACAGAGACGCATTTGATGAATGTATGCGTGAAAATGATGTTATTGAAGACGATCAAGAAAAACGAAGGATTAAGCAAAAACTTAAGTCTCAAAAGTTTTCTAAATTAGTGTTAAAAACAGATAATCCTACACATTATGTATGTTTGTAAAGTGTTTACTATTAGAGAACTATAAAATAGGCATTCTGGGTAAGCCGGCGGAGCAACAGCGAAACCGGCTTCAGCCGGTTGGAGCTGGCGGAGGTGGGTGAGCCAGAATGCCTATTTTATAGTTCTCTACTGTGTACTTCAGGGGCAGTGTTCACGCGCATGCTGAGAAAACTATTGCAGCCACTTGAGAGCCCGGATGTCGATAATTTCATTGATGATATCCTGGTGGCCACAGTTGATCAGGACAGCCATATAGAGGTTCTCAGGCGTGTGTTCCAGAGACTCAAGGAATGTTCTTTGTCAGCCCGGCCTTCAAAGTGTGAGCTGGGAGGAAGGGAAATCACCTACTTAGGGCACAGGATAGGTGCAGGGAAAATATGGCCTGAGCAGGATAAAATGACCCGCATTATGGATGCGCCTAGGCCTGAGACCAAACGGCAGGTGCGGGGATTCCTGGGACTAGTGGGGTACTACAGGAAATTTGTGCCCCGGTTTGCTGACATTGCCAAGCCCCTTACTGATCTCACTAAGGGAACAACCAGGCAGGTGAAATGGGACGACGAGTGCGAACGTGCGTTCCAAGCTCTGAAGCAGCACTTCTGCCAACCTCCCGTCTGTAATTTGCCGGTACCAGGTTTGACATTTGTGCTCCAGACTGACGCATCAGAAATGGGAGTGGGAGCTATACTGTGTCAGCAGTACCCTGAAGAGATGCGCCCTGTAGCATGTGCCAGTAGAAAATTAAGCCCTGCAGAGCAGAATTACCCTATAGTAGAGGAGTGTCTGGCAGTGGTGTGGGGAATACAAAAGTTCCAGGTGTATTTGTATGGGACTCCCTTTATTGTCCAGACAGATCATTCCCCACTCCAATACTTGGAAAAGATGAAGTCTGTTAGTGGGAGAATCACAAGGTGGGCACTGCAGCTGCAGCCATTTCAGTTTACGGTGCAGGCAGTGTCTGGGAAGGACAATGTGGCGGCAGACTTCTTGAGTCGGTTGCCGTAGAGAGAGAGAGAGAGAGAGAGAGAGAGAGAGAGAGAGAGAGAGAGAGAGAGAGAGAGAGAGAGAGAGAGTGGGGGAGAGAAAGAGAGAGAGAGAGAGAGAGAGAGAGAGAGAAGAGAACCTTAAGTTCCATTTACGTGAGTCATGAGGGGTTGACATTATTGAAGCTATGCATGTGTCATGGGAAGAGAATGACGTAGCAAGTGTTACTGAGGGTGTGGTGTTTGTAGCACGTGTCGCACAGCGGTCGTGCATAGCCAGAGCAGCGTCAGTTATGAAGTTTATATGTAGTGCGTAGTGTAACGGCTGCCTGTAAGTGCCTGCATTAAGGTCATATGTGGCAGCGTTAGACCAGGTTGATTAATGTAACCTGTGATTGTTGATGTATTTAAAAGTTGATGCTGTTGTGATGGAAGTTTTGGAGTGCATCAAAAGTAACAATAGGACAAAATGAGTGATGGAAATTGGATTCTCATAGGTAGGGTGTGGTTAAAACGCCGATCGAGTGAGAAGTTGTTTGTTTTAACCTGTAGTTAAAACTTAGGCAGGGGGTGTGTCACCGATCGGCGGTACTAAATCAGTATGTCCATGTGTTTAAGAGTAGGGGTGGTTCAAGATAGAGAGCGTGTGCGCGTATGCGTGCGTGTGTGTGTGTGTGTGTGTGTGTGTGTGTGTGTGTTGTGTGTGTGTGTGTGTGTGTGTGTGTGTGTGTGTGCTCGCGCGTATGTGAGGTTGGGGTTTAGTTAGCTAGAGTTAGGTTAAGTTCCTCAGGGTTAGGTAGAAAGATTAGGCTAGGTAGGAGGCTGGGGAAATAGGACATACAGTATTCTTTCATTCCAGTCTTCACTTATTGAAGGAATGGAATGGAAGCGGGAGGTTGGTTTCGTTCCCGATTGTTACCCTTTTATTACTTTGGTTCTATACCAGAGAAGGCGGGGCAGGATATCGGTTGTTGTTGTGTTGTCAAGTCTGTGAGTTGTGGTGGTAAATTGTCGTGTTGTTGCACGAGCAATAACTAGTCCGTTGGTCAGGCGTGTCAGCTCTGCGGAGGGATACACTGCTCTGACCAATCGTTGTTTTGTGTGGTGAGTAGAGTTCGCTTGATTCCGACCAGGGCGGAATGCGTTGGGGTAGCTTCACTTCGGTCCCTGGTGTTCGTCGGAGTGGACGTACGCCTTGTAGGTGCGGCGGCAGCGCCGTTAGTTTTGAAGAGTGACTTCAAGTCATAGTTAGGGCCAGGTCCTCGTCGGGTTTGGGTGCCCTTGGCCTGTGCTGAGTCGGTGTCGTCCTTGTTGGCAGCCACTGTCAGCCAGTTGCAGAACTGGTGTGGTTGATCGTCTGTATGTCCAGGTTGGTGATCTGTTAGGTTCGTTGTGTTGTAGTTCGTCGTGTTGTCTTGTATTATGGCGAGTTGTACTGTAGTTGTCTCATGTTGGGATTAGTTGTATGGTGTTCGTTGCGTATACTGGTTGTCTAGTATGATGTTGTCTTGGTTCCGTGATTGAAATTTGTAGTCAGCCGGGTTGTGTTGTTACCTCTTTCCTGTATGTTTTTGTAAGTAATGTACATAGTGGTTCCTGAGTTCGATTTCCTCAGGACATTTTTGGCTAGACAATGTGGGTTCAATATAATAACCGTTGATGGACGGTGATGTAGATGTTGTTTGTGGTTAGTCTATGTTAATTTCCGTGGGTTCAATGAGAAGGTGATACGATGTTGCTTTTTGTTGAGGATCATAATATGAGTCAGGTGCGAATGTGTCTGCGTGAATCATAAAGGGATTGTGCTCAATTTCAGTCGTAAATAGTAATAGTTCGTTGAAACTGATTTACGATTTCGGAGTTGACCTGCACAGCATTGGAATCGGTTAACTGTGCAGTAGGGCCAAGGCTGATTTGTGGTCGAGTGGTTTATACTGGAGTACGGTCGGGACTATTCAACTTATATTGGTGTCTTCTCACTTTCGTTACGAGTCATGGTTCTCGACGCGGGTCTCGTACGCGTGCGGACTGTATCTGTGACGTTCGCATTTGGTACAGGACAGTGAGTCCATAGGGTAGAAGTTTTTGTAACACAAATGACAGTCGTCACACATGCAGGATGTATGTGTTTGTGACAGAACGGGGTTGGAGAAAGATATCTTAGGTTGTGGGGAGGCAGCCCAGTTATGAATTTTGGTAGTCGGAAAGAAGGGAAAGGTAAAGTTTAAGACGAGTAGCTTAGCAGTCGATAGGATGAAAACGGATGATGTGCAGCATGTAATATTGTATAAAGTGTGGTTGTGTTGACATGACAAGGATTAACCACTGGGTTATCTGACAAGAGATGACCTGAGAGTGAGGTGCTGGATGGAAATTTTGGCGAACAAATCATGTTGTTTTTGATATATGGTTATAATTGACAGTGCAAAGAGGGGTAATAATGTGAAGGATTGTGGCTGCGAGCCGATTCTCTTGTGTGAACATGCTGGAACTGTGAACCGCTAAAAATTGATAGGGTTTTTTGTTGTTGTTTTTTTTCCCTCTGAGAGATGTGTATTACTACTGGTTATTGTGTGGAGACATTTCCTTGTGAGATTGGCCATTTCCTAGATTATTTAGTATGTTCTAAGGGGGCCCATGGAGTCCGTGTTGGATCGCTTAGATTGGTTTATTTCTCCGAGAATTGGGTGTGATTCATAATTTCATATGTAATAGCGTGGATGGGCTCAGGGAGAATATTGTTTTACCGCTGTTGTAAGGGTTGGCAGGAGATTGGTCTGATAACCCCAAAGCGAGTGACGGGTTGGGGGGATGTGTTCGAAATTCAAGGGGTCACTCTCATGCCCGAGTGGGAGGTAGGCAAGGGAGATGGAGAGTTAAAGCTTTACCAAGTAGCCTATGTGCCTTGATGACTCGGGTAGTAGCAACATTACAGTAGGGGCCTACAGTTGTGTCAGCAGGTATCCTGTTCCGTCCTGAGGCTGGGGCCAGATCACCGCAGTCTACTGCCGAGTGCCGGCAGGTGAGCGGCGCTTTCCAGTACCTGTTGTTTTCCCGGGAGAGGGAGACCACCCAGGCCGTCTGCCTTCTGTGGGGCAGCTCTCCTCCGGCTACCGGTACTCTTCCGGGAGTTCTCCGGCACTGGTTCCTCGTCCCTGTTTAGGCGTCCTGTGAGAGGGCGCTGCACCAGGCCTTTTTCCACCCTTGGTGTCCGGCGGGGCCTTCAGAGGAAGAAGCGTCCTACGAGCCCCGGACCCGTCGAGAGGGCGTCGGGTGTGTGGGGCGTTGGGTGTCGTGCCCATCGCGGGGAGGAGTCAGACTGCGGGAAGCCACGGTCAGCGCCGGGGTGCAGAGTCTTCGGGGAGGGTGTCGGTCCGCGGAGGAGCCACGGACAGCGCCGGGGTGCAGAGTCTTCCGGGGAGGTGTCAGCCTGTGAGGGGCCACGTACAGCGCCGAGGACTGGAGCTTTCCGGGCCGGGATGGGTTGTCCCATGTTTGTGATAGAAGGGGTGTAGCGTTAGGCAGTAGGGTTAGGGGTGTTAGCTACTGCCTCCTTTTAGGACGTAGTGGCCGGCACAGTGTAGGGTACTTGTCGTTGCCTCCCTTAGGGACGCAGCGACCAGTTTGGTAGTGGTCCCGGGTTAAAAGAGAAGGGTGAGTCCTGGGGAGAGGTGTGGGTGGTAGCAGTCGTTAAGAGATTAGAGTCCCTTTGGTAAATCCTTGTCCCTAGTAGTTGGTCACCACGTGTGCGGGCTATCGCTGTGTCCCCAGGTCAGTGATATACTGTAACTGGTGTTTTAGGTTAGGTTAGGGTCTTCCAGGTCATTATAGTAGAGTAGGGTGAGTCAGCGGGAATTGGGATACTTGTGTGCAGTTGTGGATGTGCGTGAGTGGTGGCGCCATGGAGTGTGTGTGAAATAAAGAAGCGTGCGTGATTGTAAAACTGTGTTAGTGTGCTGTGTTGTCTGACCTAGTGTGTGATAGGCGTGGGTAAGGGTGGTAGGGCGTCCGGCTTAGCGACCGTGACAACCACCTCAAGCCCAAGCCCTCAGAAATAGTACAGCGTTTCAAGTTCCACACAAGAAGTCGAGGCTCCCACGAGACTGTAGCAGTCTATGTTAGTCAGTTGCGTAGGCTGTCGGCAGACTGTAACTTTGGAGATGGACTGGACAGTATGCTCAGGGACCGGTTGGTGTGCGGCGTCAACAATGACCGCACACAACGACGCCTGCTGGCAACAGCGGACCTGACCTTCGCCAGGGCCTTCGAAATAGCAACAGCCATGGAACAGGCCGAAAAGAGCGCAGCAGACACACAGTGAAGCGCAACTGCAAATCCCACTGACAGCGAAGCTAAAAGTGTCTTCAGGATGGACCGTTCAGCGAAGCAGAACAATGATAGCGTCAAGGGACACAGGAAGATTACAGACAAAAGAGACACTGAGTGCTGGTTCTGCAAGGAAAAAGGACATATTCAAAGACGGTGCCAAAAGTATCAAGCTGAAAGAACAAAGAATCGTCGGGGACGAAGTACTTGGGGTAGTGGAGTTGTCAGAAACGTGGATGATTGTGAGCAGAGGACAGATGATGACAGTGAGGTGTACACAGTGTATAAAACACAGAGCAAAGAAAAACCATACCTGGTAAATTGACACGGGAGCATCTCTCACCGTGATCAGTGAAGAAACTTTGAGGCAGGTCAAAAGAGGAGGGACTCATCTGCCTTTGCAGAAATGCAGTCGGCGACTGAAAACGTACACAGGAGAGGATATTCCAGTGGTAGGCATTTGTTCGGTGGCAGTTACATACAAGAATAAGGCACCGACGACGCTGGAAGTAGTGGTAGTGAAAGGCACAGGTCCCAGTTTACTGGGTCGGGACTGGCTGAAACATCTCCAGTTGGACTGGTCAGAGATTTTTGCAATGCACAAGGTACTCACAACCTCTACAGATTCTGATCTGCAGCAGATCCTGGATGAACATGCAGAAGTGTTTGGGGAAGTAAGGGGCACCATTAGAGGAGTTCAGGCCAACATATTTGTTGATCCGAATGCACAGCCATGCTACTTCAAGCCACGTCCAGTGCCCTATGCACTCCGTGAAAAGGTCGGCCAAGAACTAGATAGACTAGAAGCAGAGGGTACAATCGAGAAAGTCCAGTTTTCAGACTGGGCAGCCCCGATTGTAACAGTGGTCAAGCCAGATAAGAGCATCCGGATCTGTGGAGACTACAAAGTCACTGTCAACAAGGCATCCAAGCTGGACAACTACCCAATTCCAGCAACGGAGGATGTGTTAGCAGAACTGGGAGAAGGAAATGTGTTCTCAAAACTGGATCTAACACAGGCCTACCAACAGCTTCAACTGGATGACAAATCGAAGGAGTTCACCACCATCAACACGCATCAAGGTTTGTACCGCTACAACCGGCTGCCTTTTGGAATCTCCTCGGCCCCGAGTATATTTTCAGCGGACCATGGAAAACCTTCTGAAGGGCATTCCTCACGTACATGTTCGCCTGGATGACATTTTGGTGGCAGGCAAGACTCACAGGGACCATCTAGAGACTTTGCGAGCAGTGCTGCAACGCTTGAAAGCAGCAGGGGCAAGGTTGAATAGCCAGAAGTGTGTGTTTTTGGCCACGGAACTCGTCTACCTGGGCCTGAAGATCGACCAAACTGGACTCAAACCGGTACCTGAAAAGATGCAAGCGGTTCGGGACAGGCCTCGCCCAGTGGATGCCAAGCAGCTGCAAGCATACTTGGGGATGGTTAACTACTATGCCCGGTTCCTGCCAAATCTCTCCACAGTGCTGGCACCGCTGTATGCATTGCTGAAAAAGGACAACAGGTGGTCATGGACGGAGTTGCAAGAGAGAGCATGGATCGAGTCAAAGAAGCTTTTACAGTCACCCCAGCTACTCGTTCACTTTGACTCAGCAAAGGACATAGTGCTGGCCTGTGACGCTTCCAACTATGGGGTGGGGGCAGTGCTTTCACACAAAATGGAGAATGGTAGTGAACGTCCAGTGGCATTTGCTTCACGCACCCTGAACAGCGCTGAAAAGAACTACAGTCAGGTGGAGAAGGAGGCTTTGGCTATTATTTTTGGGGTGAAGAAATTCCATCAGTATTTGTTTGGCCACGCTTTCGAGATCCACACACACCACAAACCACTGCTGGGATTGCTCAAGGAAAACAAACAGATACCAGCCATGGCAGCCATGCGTATCCAGAGATGGGCATTGATTCTGGCCTCTTATGAGTACACCATCATATACAAAGAAGGAAAGAGACACAACAATGCTGACGGTCTGAGCAGATTGCCCCTCCAGGTGACTGAAGAAATGCAATCAGAGCAGGGAGAAACGGTGCTGCTGATGGAGCAAGTGGACACCATGCCCGTCACGGCTACACAGATTCGGCAGTGGACAAACCAAGACAAAGTTTTATCTCGAGTCAAGGAATACACTCTGAAAGGGTGGCCTGACAGTTACCATGAGGAGACACTCCAACCTTACTGGATGAGGCGCAGTGAACTGAGCATCGCTGACGGATGTGTGTTGTGGGGCACACGGGTGGTGGTCCCACCGAAAGGCCGTGAGCGTCTGTTGCATGACCTGCATGAGTCACATCCTGGAATGACCCGAATGAAAGCCTTAGCTCGTTCCTACATCTGGTGGCCGAACATGGACAAAGAGATTGAAGACACTGTACGCAGCTGTTCCATCTGCCAAACACAGCGCAACATGCCTAGCCTGGCACCCTTACACCCATGGGAATGGCCAAATCGTCCATGGAGCAGACTGCATGTGGATTACGCAGGACCGTTTCTCAACAAGATGTTTCTGGTCATCATTGATGCACACTCAAAATGGATTGATGCATATCCAGTGAATTCATCCACTTCTGCGGCCACTATAGAGAAGCTGCGACAGTCCTTTGCTACTCATGGAGTGCCAGAAATCCTAGTCTCTGATAACGGCACATGTTTCACCAGTGCAGAGTTTGAAGATTTTCTGCAGAAGAATGGCATCAAGCATATCAAGTCAGCTCCCTACCATGCATCCACGAATGGTCTAGCTGAGCGCGCTGTGCAAACCTTGAAGCAGGGGTTGAGAAAAGTTAACCAAGGATCCATCGAGACAAGGGTGTCGCCGTTGTTGTCAATGTACAGGGTGACTCCACAAACAACGACCGGTCTGTCTCCAGCAGAGCTTCTGTTCAACAGAAAGGTGCGCACTCGGTTCGATATCCTCCAACCGTGCATGGAGCGGAAGGTGGTTCAGGAACAGTTGCAGCAGAAGCTGAACCATGATCATTCGAGCATGAGAACCTACCAGGTGGGTGATCTGGTTTACGCCAAGAACTTTGCAATCGGACCAAAGTGGCTGCCTGGAGTGATTCGGAAGCTGACAGGGCCATTGTCATATGTGGTAGGGTTGTCGAGTGGTCAAATGCTGAGACGACATACTGATCACGTACTTCCACGACAGGGGGTCACAGATATACTGGATAGTACAGAGCAGGATGTCAGAGCTGAAGCGTCACCTAGTTCCTTGTGGATCCCTGTGTCTTCACCAGTGACTCCGGCGTCTGGAAACCCATCAGAGCAGACAGGGACTAGGCCACAGCCGTTCTCTCAGGACACTTTCACAGCAGAGAAGGCAGTGTTAGCGCCTTCCTCAGAGCAGACAGACACTAGGCCACAGCCGTTCTCTCAGGACACTTTCACAGCAGAGAAGGCAGTGTTAGCGCCTTCCTCAGAGCAGACAGAGACTAGGCCACAGCCGTTCTCTCAGGACACTGTCACAGCAGAGAAGGCAGTGTTAGCGCCTTCCTCAGAGCAGACAGAGACTAGGCCACAGCCGTTCTCTCAGGACACTTTCACAGCAGAGAAGGCAGTGTTAGCGCCTTCCTCAGAGCAGACAGAGACTAGGCCACAGCCGTTCTCTCAGGACACTTTCACAGCAGAGAAGGCAGTGTTAGCGCCTTCCTCAGAGCAGACAGAGACTAGGCCACAGCCGTTCTCTCAGGACACTTTCACAGCAGAGAAGGCAGTGTTAGCGCCTTCCTCAGAGCAGACAGAGACTAGGCCACAGCCGTTTCTCTCAGGACACTGTCACAGCACAGAAGGCAGTGTTAGCGCCTTCCTCAGAGCAGACAGTGACTAGGCCACAGTCGTTGTCTCAGGACACTTTCACAGCAGAGAAGGCAGTGTTAGCGCCTTCCTCAGAGCAGAGACTAGGCCACAGCCGTTCTCTCAGGACACTGTCACAGCAGAGAAGGCAGTGTTAGCGCCTTCCTCAGAGCAGACAGAGACTAGGCCACAGCCGTTCTCTCAGGACACTGTCACACCAGACAATGCAGTGTTAGCGCCTTCCTCAGAGCAGACAGAGACTAGGCCACAGCCGTTCTCTCAGGACACTTTCACAGCAGAGAAGGCAGTG
>CM065722.1:28586076-28588576 GCA_033310375.1 Conus canariensis
GCGTGGAGGGGGGGGGGGGGGGGTGCCAAGAGCACGTGTGTACCAGATCTTCGTTGAAATACCTGCCCGGTTTTGCTCTGCATCCCTTTTTTCAATTTACGTTTGTCATTGGTTCTGTAAAATGCAGTGTTTGCTGTGTGTTCGGGAAGAAGTCAGTCTGACCAAGGGTCATCCTTGCTGTTGCCTGTTTCCGCTCTTCCTCCTTCCCGTTGGAAGACAACCTTTATTGAGGATATCAGGAGAGGGACAGTGAGAGCAGACTACAAAATGCATCTTACACCCTGTCCTTATAAGATTATGGGGAAAATGGATAAAGGAATCATGAGACGGGGAGGGAAAGCCCGCAAGCCCGCAAACAAGTGTTTCAATGTGACAGTGATTACCGCCGACGTCAAGAGAGGTCATGAAAGGGTGGTAACTCTCCAGGGAAAAGATGTAATATCACACGTTGTGCAGTGCGCGAATGAATGGCTAAGACTTGACCCGGACTAACCTATGGACTGCATCTCTAAAGACATGTACGCCTGGTATGGCCTCATTAGAGAGGAAGTGATGTATCTGTAAGTGAATATACTTCAGGTTGGAAAGCCAGATAAGCACGTGATGTGTCTGGTACAAATGCATGAGAGTTGCCCCGCCTGAAAGCTTGCACGGGAAATAATGAATTGTGAGTTTCCGGTGTAATTACAACCTCTGGCATTTGCAACCCTCGCTCTGGCATTCTAAACGGTCAAAGAAAACACAAAGTTCTGCTGCTTTTCTTGGAAATGTTAGCTCAGGTCACCACGCTGAAAAAAACATTCTGTTGACATGCTCCATTCGTTTGAATCTTAAGATAAACCAAGCAAACACCAAGGAGACCAAAACACGCTGCAAATGGAAACTTATTTTCTCTCAAGGAGCGGACAATGTTTGTATGTGTGAGTGTGCAAGGATGCACAAAGTGCACGCGCGCGCGCGCACGTGTGTGTGTGTGTGTGTGTGTGTGTGTGTGTGTGTGTGTGGTGTGTGTTTGTGTGTGTGTGTGTGTGTGTGGCGTGTGTGCATGGTGCGTGCGTGCTATGCGTGCGTGCGTAAGTGCGTGCGCGTGTGTGTGTGTGTGTGTGTGTGTGTGTGTGTGGTGTGTGTGTGTGTGTGTGTGTGTGTGTGTGTGTGTGTGTGTGCGTGTGTGTACAAGCACGCGCGCGAGCGCACCTACTTGTAGGTGTATGTATGTAAAATGAACGTTTGTGGTGTGACATGAAAGCATAAAGAGAGTTTCTCTTTGAGTTTTAAAGCTTTGACGAACGAAAAGTCCGGGAGAAAACGGTCATGCTGAAGAGAAAGATAGGTACGTGTTAACTGACGGAATGATGAAATGTTTAGGTCTTCTGTATGCCTGTGTCATTTTACAAGAAGCAGTTTCACAGATCTGGGCAAAATTGAAGTGAATGTGATACGGCTATGGCCGGAATTAGTTTAAAAAAAATTAAAATATTCAGGAAAAAGAGAACCACTCTCTTTGATTGTCTGCCTGCTCGTCTCCCGTTTTCTCATGCCAGCCGCTCCTCTCCCACCCTCTTTCGCTCAACTACTCTCGCCACCTCTCTCTCACACACTCACACACATACACACACACACTCTCTCTCTCTCTCTCTCTCACACACACACACATACACACACGCACACACACACATACACACGCACATACACACACACAAACACACACACACACCATACACACACACATACACACACACAGAAATACACACACAGAAATACACACACACACACACACACACACACACACACACACACACACACACACTCAATCAACACACTCAACAACACACACACACACACACACACACACACACACACACACACACACACACACTGTCACACAAACACATTCATGAGTATGCGTGTGAGTGTGTGCGTGTGTGTGCGTGTGAAACCGTTTGTCGTGGTAAGTATCTGTTTTCTGTGTTTCTTTCATCCTTCCAAAGAAAGTGTTCATAACTAAGTATGTTGTCTCCTGGCGGTATATCGACACAAACGCAAATGATCATTTACAAAGTGTACACACACACACACACACACACACACACACACACACACACACACACACACACAACACACAAAGAGAGAGAGAGAGAGAGAGAGAGAGAGAGAGAGAGACAAACAGACAGACAAACAGTCAGACAGAGACAAAGAGAGAAAGGGGGGAGACAGATAAATAGATAGACAGACAGATAGATAGATAGATAGACAGATAGATAGACAGACAGACAGACAGACAGACAGACAGACAGACAGACAGAGAGAGAGGCAGACAGACGGACGGACAGACAGACAGACAGACAGACAGAGCAGACAGTTTAGATGCTGAGGAGGTGAGAGAGGGCGGGGGCGGCAGGCAGCTGACGGCCGAGGAGATTCTAGTTAGCTGGGTCGAAATGAGAATAGCCATCGTTTTGCGCACCAATCAAAAGATGTTATTATCCATGGTCAGAGCGGA
>CM065722.1:28593576-28598576 GCA_033310375.1 Conus canariensis
CATTGCAGCGTTCCCTTAAGCTTGCCAAAGAATTGGATTAAAGATAAGGGCTGGAGAAGGCTGTGGTTGGGGGCTAGGGGTTGAGAATACTGGTGGTGTTGTGAACATACAATATAAAGGTGTGCATTCATGGCCATGCTCTCTTGTTCTGCTTCTGTCTCTGTTTCTATCCATGCTCCTGTCTCTGTCTCTGCCTGTCTGTCTGTGAATCTCTCTCTCTCTCTCTCTCTCTCTCTCTCTCTCTCTCTCTCTCTCTCTCTCTGTCCCTCAAGAGATATCGGTATTTGTTACTTCTTCTTCTTCGCTCACTCAGACGGGAACCCCAGAGACATTGACGAAGGCTGTTGTACGGCGGAGGTGCACCAGTGATCCGTAAAGCTTTTCGCTCATCGATGTGTTGGCAGGCCAGGTCTCTGCCCTTAGCTTTTCATGTGTGGGACAGTCCTGCAGGAAGTGTTCTACTGTCACTGGGTCTGTACCCCATGGACAACTTGAAGACTCGCCAGTGTGGAAGTTTGTGAACATGTGATGTCTCAGTCTGGAGTGCCTTGTCCTCAGTCTCACAATGCTCACTTGGTCTGATCTGGGCAGCAGGTGGTAGCATACCTCGTGTTGAAGTTTGGGTGCTGCTCAAGCCAACTTCTTGTTTGCTTCTCTTTGAAAATTCTTTTGATTTCTTCGAAGAAGACTTCCTGCTGCAGTTGGGGCTGCTGTCCCCCTTCCTTTGCCGATAAGTCCGCTTCCTCATTGCCATATATACTGCAGTCTGAGGATACTTGTTACAAGACGTCTATATTTGGTTGTAAACTGATTTGTAATATTCGCTATACTCGCAGCAAACAAATATAGGAAATCAGATGCAAGAAGACAACTCAGAACACAAAAATCCTTGATTGAATAATGGTGTTCTGAGTTTTGAGTTCTCTCTATCTCTCTGTCTCTGTCTGTCTGTCTGTCTGTCTGTCTGTCTCCTTCTGTCTCTCTCTCTCTCTCTCTCTCTCTCTCTCTGTTTGTTTGACCCTTTTGTAAGCTTGAACGTGTGTGCGTGCATGCATGTATGCCGTGAATACCAGCATCCATGTGTAATGCAGTGGGCAGCCTGCAGAGTTCTGTGGCTTATTTATTGGCACTTAGAGAACTGATGCCAAAAAGACGGACAGGGAGGGACGACAGGCACTGGCATCAGACAATTGTTTTCGATTGTTGACTAGGAGTGGGAACTTACAGACAGCCGAACCACAAGTAGATGAGAGCTGAGATCATATCGTGAACAATGGTTTTGTAAGAGAGTCGTTTTGTACGAGAAAGACGCTTATATATCAAAAAACGACAACGCCCAAAACAGAGACAGACAAACAAAAACAAACAAACGGTATACACACAGATAAGACAGACAAGACAACAGACAGACAGACAGACAGACAGACCAACACACACACACACACACACACACACACACACACACACACACACACACACAACACACACACACACACAACTCGACTAAGTTGACAGGCGCGAATCATCTTCCTTCATCGCGATAGCCAGCACTATACCATCATGTGGTGAATGAAGCAGCTCACCCTCTCTGCGCCAATCAAAGCGCGTTTTCTTTTTTCAAGCAGTGGGTCAAATCAGCACACAACAAACGCCTGTTTCAAGGAACTGCTAGTCCTCAGCAACTAACGCATCACTGAGCAATCAACAGACTACAAGTCATTGCTTTCTTCACAAGCGGAGCAAAGCGTGACGAGGAGAAATAAACTCTATCAAGCATACTAAGGTTCAAGACAGACGGTCATACAAGACTTCATTTAATGGCTCATTTAATTTTGTGTGAAGATGACATACCATTCAAATTAATAGGTTTTGGTATTTTTGTCAACAGTTTCAGTTTCATCAAGGAGGCGTCACTGCGTGTGGACTAGTCCATATGCGCTACACCACATCCGCTAAGTTTTGAGACCACACTCCGCATAATTTTAAGCTGATGGATCAATGAATTAACAACTAAGATGAGAGAATTGAAGAAGAGGGTCTCATGGCCACGACTTAGCAGATGTCTGACCTACGCATGAGCCCAATGCGCTGGTCAGACCTTGAGTGCCTACATAACATTGGTTGTCTTTTTTTGTCCACAGAACTCTACATCTGGTGGACAAATGATTGGTGATCTTAGCAATACTCACAAACAGGTATGAGAATCCAGACGCAAGAAGGCAAGGAAGACAAATAAGGGGAAAACAGCATGGTGGGGAAAAACGATGGAGAAAAATACAAGACATCAGCTGCTGCTACAGCAAAAGCAGCAGAAGCAGCAGCAGCAACAATAGTGGTGGTCGTGGTGTGTGTGTGTGTGTGTGTGTGTGTGTGTGTGTGTGTGTGTGTGTGTGTGTGTGTGTGTGTGTGTGTGTGTGTGTGTGTGTGATTTCGCACTTATGCCCCTTAATAAATCCCTTAGAGTCTCTCTTTCTCTCTCTCTCTCTCTCTCTCTCTCTTCTCTCTCTCTCTCTCTCTCCCTCCCGTCCCTCTCTCTCTCTCTCTCTCTCTCTCTCTCTCTCTCTCTCTCTCTCTTTCTTTCTCTTTCTCCTGTCTTCCATACAACCATCCTAACCCACGACTCTGTTCTCTTCATCGGTGATCCTGCAGCCAACAGCTGGCAGTATTTTCTCTCCAGCCTGGTGGCACGGTACAATAATGATGACGTAGCCGTTTAAACCTTTGGGAAAAGGGGACCGAGGGTGGGGTAGAGAGGACGGGTGGGGTGGAGGGGAGCGGTGGAGTGGGGCTGTTTTGAAAACACCCATCCACAGTTCAGGAACAGGCTGTCCTGGTGGTGATCTGAGCCTTCCAGCATTTCACACACAGACACACAGACACACTCACACTCACACACTTGCACACGTACATACCCACTCTGTTCATGAGAACACACACACACACACACACACACACACACACACACACACACACACACACACACACACACACACACACACACACACACACACACACACACACACGCACACACACACACACACACACACACACACACACACACGTACTCACCACAAGGTAATTATTTATTTATTCACACCAGGGACGCAATCATTGATCCTGCACTGTAGACCCATCCCTCCTTTTTGCTCTCCACCATTCTCTCGGACTCTTCCCCCTCCCAAGCTGTAGTGATATCAGAGATGGAGAGGTGGACCCGGAATTATGAAGATCTGATAGTGGATTTACAGTCGGCCAGCTTTTCAGGAGCAGACCGTGACACTATGGATGTATTAGCTGCCAGAAGAGCATTCAGGAGAGTGCAGACATCCATTAAAGGTGACCGTGACATTATGGATGCATTAGCTGCAAGAAGGGCATTCACTAGAGTTCAGACATCCATTAAAGTTGACCGTGACATTATGGATGCATTAGCTGCAAGAACGGCATTCACTAGAGTTCAGACATCCATTAAAGGTGACCGTGACATTATGGATGCATTAGCTGCAAGAAGGGCATTCACTAGAGTTCAGACATCCATCAAAGGTGACCGTGACACTATGGATGCATTAGCTGCAGGAAGGGCATTGAGGAGAGTGCAGACATCCATTAAAAGTGCCCAGATCCTGGGTCCGCCCTCTGGAAGAGTTCAGGAGTGAGCACAAAAGCTAAGTAGTCCACCAGGGGAAGTAATAGTCCTCTCGACTGAAAAAAGTCACTTCCCAAGGTTGTTTTTTTTAAACAGTTCATAGAGAATATGAAATCCGACATCAGTTTGCCAAAACAACCCCCTTGTCGCCCTAATATCTTTGACATGCGCTATATGCATGCTGCACACGAGATCTCAGGCTATTTTCTTATCTTAAAGACAGTGCGCTGAGACTACCTTTTGAGGTTTTATGGAAAGATGGAATTTAAGCAACATTGTATGCGAAAATCAAACCAAACACATGGGAATTTCTTGATTAGTAAATGCGTGAGTGTTACAATCAGTAGAGCATCTTGTGCAATAAACACATATCACCTGAGAAGGCAATGGGACGTTGATTGATAATTTGGTTTGTCGCAGTATTCAGCAGTAGTTTACAAACGGAGAACAATGATTCCATTGGAATCAGACCATGACAAGCGCTTTGTTTCACACTGGCTGTTTGCATGTGTCGTGCTGTACAGAAAACAAACCAGAATACGAACCATAGTACGCCTAAACCACTTTTCCAGACAACAACATCGGCATTTTTTGCATTGTGTATTGTTCATAAGTCGCAAAAGACGCATTTAACGTATCCAGATACATAGGGAACGTACACTACACAGACGTTAAGAAACAACAGTATTGGGCGTTTGTAATCCAATTCAAGTTTTTGCCCCCAGAAAGCAAATTTAGGTTATGACATCTGAGTGGCTGAGCAGAGTGAATGACAACTAAGGTAAAGTGATACTACTGCTCCAGCTATACCTAAGCGCACTTGACAGCAAAATCGCCTGAACTGGAGATCATCTTCCACTACCGTAACCAATCATTTCCAATCAACATCCCTGCACTTAATGAATTTTGCCCGAGAAGCAGACAAATAAACAAGCAAAACAACATTAGAGGATTCACGTGAATGGGCTCTTGATTTATGAAGGGGAAAACTCACATTATTAGCCAGAACTGAAAAGCAAACAGATGATGATGATGTTTCACCAAAATTTAGCAAGATGGTTTGCTGCCACTTACCAAGTATGTGCTATTTTATAAATCCTTACCCTCCAGAGAACTTCCAGTACACGTTCTTACTGAATCTAGTTTCAGAAGCACTTACTTTCAATCATTATAGAATAATGCAAATATTTTTCCTTTAAAGAAGTGTCCACATAAAGTTGTCATACTTTAAAAAGAAAGTATGTTTGTTTGGCAGTCCCTAAAGATCAATATCCTTCTTTTTATAATTGTGTAAAGTGGTCCCAGAATGCCTTTTGTAGCAAACATAGACATCCCTGTATAGTACTTGCATCAT
>CM065722.1:28606076-28608576 GCA_033310375.1 Conus canariensis
ACAGATCAATGATTGATTGATAGATTGTGAAATCGTTAGACGACTGACATGTGGACGGAGGAATATGTTGTTTGTTCTGATTAGTATTGTGCTTGCCTTGAAGAAGATGCAATGTTCCCGTAGGTATGCAAAAAAAAAAAAGGTTTAAAAAAAGGTAGGTGGGAGTAGTCCAGTGGTTGGATGTGGGGATCACCAGTAGAGTTTTGAACATACAATATAACTACGTGTATTCATGTCCATGCTCTCTCTTTGTTTCTACATCTGTCTGTCTGTCTGTTTGTCAGTCTGTCTGTCTGTGTCTCTCTCTGTGTCTGTCTGTCTGTCTGTCTGTCTCTTCTGTCTCTGTCTGTCTGTCTCTCTTGTGTGCTTTAACGTGTGTGTGTGCGAGAGCGCAGAGCTTGTGAAAATGCTTGCGTGTTTGCCATGAGTAGCAGCATCTGTGTGGTACCCTCGACAGTTCAGTGGCTTATTTACATGCGCTGAGAGAAATGATGCCAAACAGAAGGTCAGAGAGGGCTGACGGGCACTTATATAGGACAATCGTTTCCGACTGTTGACTGGGAGGGGGAACTTGAAGACAGCCGATGGGATCATATTGTGAACGACGGTTATGGAAGAGTCGTTTTGTATGAAAAAGACACTTACAATACAAAACAAACAAAAAACTGTGAAAAGCAAAGAGGGAAACAAACACACGCACGTGTGTGTGCGTGTGTTGTGTGGTATATGTCGTGCGTCGGCACGCACACAACACACGCCACACACACACACACACAACAACGACACAACTCAAACAGCACACAACACACACAACAGACACAGACACACACTCACTCACACATCACACACACCCCACACACACACACACACACACCACACACACACACACACACACACACACACACACACTCACCACACACACCTCACTCACTCCACACAACGCACACACACAACATGAATAAGCTGAACGGCATGAGTCATCTTTTATCGTGATAGCCCGTCATCTTCTTTTATCGTGATAGCCCGTCAACTACGGGGATGAAGTCAAGAACCGTAGCCATCACTACGCTACCTTCGGTTTAATAACACATCTCATTCTTTCTGTTCCAACCAAAACACGTTCTTTCCTTTTCGGCGGTGGGAGGATCAGGACACAACAAATGCTTTTCCGTGAACCATTAACCTCAGTGAATACAGCTTCAATGAGCAATCAATAAAATGGAAATTCTTTGCTTTCTTCACAAACAGCGCAAAGGGTGGCGTGGAGAAATAAACGTTAAACAGGTATACGAAAGTTCAGGATCGGAAGGTCATACCAATCATGAATAAATGTTTATTTGCGTTTGTTTATTTCTTTTGCTATTGTTCCTGCATACATACAATAACTTAGCTCGGGATATGTATGCAAATTTGGAACTCTCTTTTTCTTTATTATTTCCCTAGGGAGGTTTCCATGTTTTCTGTGCTTGCTTTTTGTCTACAGCCGTGCCAAGCGAATGGGTGTCACAGCTTTGCTATGGAGTAATGTGGCCAGTAGTGTTATTTTTCATTACGGCATCGATAATTACACTCCTCGTACACTGTTCACTATCATTATTCAGTCGCAGATGCTGTCATCATCTGGTCTAGACAGAGCTCTTTGTACATTGGCGCCGTGCTCACGCAATTCTAAAGGACGCTAAATCACGTGGCCTCACAATGTTTCTTTAGGTAAATGAAATAGACCGATGCTACATTTGGTTACGTATTTCGACGCTGAATGTGACCCAGATGACAAACTGGTAGTGCTTAATCCATCGGTAGGGCCTGAAACTAGCTTTGAAAATGTACTGCAAACATTTGGTCTCCGAACTCCTTGTGTAAAGTGTCTGCTGATACATATGTAAGGAAGGAGGGTCTGCGAACTCCTTGTGTAAAGTGTCTGCTGACACATATGTAAGGTCTGCGAACTCCTTGTGTAAAGTGTCTGCTGACACATATGTAAGGTCTGCGAACTCCTTGTGTAAAGTGTCTGCTGACACATATGTAAGGTCTGCGAACTCCTTGTGTAAAGTGTCTGCTGACTCATATGTAAGGAAGGAGGGCCCGGGAGCAGGGAACAGTAGAAGAGTGTATGGGGGACGATAGATGGGGACTTAGTGGATGGGTACAATATGGAGAGAGAGAGAGAGAGAGAGAGAGAGAGAGAGAGAGAGAGAGAGAGTGTGTGTGTGTGTGCGTGTGTATGTGAGTGTGTGTGTGGTGGTGTGTGGTGTTGTGTGTGTGTGTGTGTGTGTGTGTGTGTGTGTGTGTGTGTGTGTGTGTGTGTGTGTGTGTGTGTGTGTGTGTGTGTGTGTGTGTGTGTGTGTGTGTGTGTGTGTGTGTGTGTGTGTGTGTGTGTGTAATATCTGACAATCCATTAAATCTGGAACACATATCATTCTGGCGGGAGGAAAAGTAATAAAACGAGGCAGCGAGACTCTAAAATATTGAAGATAATTTGACCTTGTCTGGTTGATTG
>CM065722.1:28613576-28628576 GCA_033310375.1 Conus canariensis
GACACTTTGTAACAATTTTTTCTGCACCAAGACTGGATCTGTCCTTTGTTCACAATCCACACTGAAGATCACTACCAATATTTGAGGTGTTCGTCCTTAGGCTGCAAGGAACAATTTACACCTCGGACGTGACTTGGAAGCAGTGCGTTGTCTCTTTTGGTGGATGGTCTCGTGACAACTCGACACTAACGTTAAAACTGGTACTTATAAACTACTAGTACAGAGGGGCCAGGAGAATGAGACAACAGAAGACAAAATAAAATGTCAACAACACGACATCCCCTCCCCCAGTCCAACACCTCAAAACCAAACGAAAAAAAAATTCTAGTTGCAAAGTGAGACGACTGCGGGCGGAAATCTAAACAAATCTTAAATAAATGTTAGCGAACCGCCAAGAGAAACGTGGACAAACGAGTCACAAGACAAAACACGACGCGTTTCGACCTCTTAGGTCTTCTTCAGGCAAGACACAAAACAAATAGGACAACGAAAATGAACGAATTTGTTACTTAGCTTAGACATCTTCACTCTTCAGCGCAAGGTAGGCAGGCACTGAGTTGGAGGGAGGATCGACATAACAAATAAATAAACAAACAAATTCAACGCCTGCCTACCTTGCGCTGAAGAGTGAAGAGATCTAAGCTAAGTGACAAATTCGTTCATTTTGGTTGTCCTATTTGTTTGTGTCTTGCCTGAAGAAGACCTAAGAGGTCGAAACGCGTCGTGTTTTGTCTTGTGACTCGTTTGTCCACGTTTCTCTTGGCGGTTCGCTAACATTCATTTTTAAGATTTGGAAAAAAAATACCATGAAAAATGTTACGGTAAGAAATGGAAAAGGGTTAAGCGAGGGTGGAGTAGAGTGTTCTATACACAAAGAAAAAAGTTAAGCACCCCCTTATATTTTCAACTGTCAGAATTGACAACAACAATGTATGACCCCAAAATTTTCAATTTTGCCCATAATGCTGTGTCATTGAAAGGATAAA
The DNA here is from genome assembly GCA_033310375.1 of Conus canariensis. NCBI lineage: Eukaryota > Metazoa > Mollusca > Gastropoda > Neogastropoda > Conidae > Conus > Conus canariensis. The sequence goes on from CM065722.1 coordinate 28,614,563, forward strand.
ACCAGTCAGGCGTGTATGTGAAGCATAGTCATGGTGTGGCATGCACGTGCATTACGGTTTTTGAAATTTTTAAAATTGAGGTTTGGTGAGTCATCCAGTTTAGCAGTCACAGTTGGTTTTAAGAAAAGATATTCTTTGCAAAGAAATATGGTGCGAAGGAGGATAGCAGAGGCCAAACGATGGCAAATTATTGGCATGCATTCCACTGGAATGTCCTTCAAAGCAATCGGGCGTCAATTGGGCTTCCACTACACTGTCATCAGCCGGCTGGTGAGGAAACACCAGCAAACCAACCATGTGCAGGACCGCCCACGATCTGGCCGACCGCATGCAACGTCACAGCGCGAAGACAGGGCTCTACTTCGCGTGATACGCCATGAGCCATTCGCCACAAGCACCAGCTTGAAACGACAGTGGATGCCTAACAGACAACTTTCCACAAGAACAGTGTAGAACCGCTTAAAAGCCCACGGATATAAGGCGAGGAGGGTTATCAAGCGCCCTCTGTTGACTGACCACCACAAAAGACAGCGTTTGGACTGGTGTCTCGCTCGGCGGGGGTGGAACCCGAGGAACTGGAGAAAGATATACTGGTCGGACGAAAGCCGATTCCTGCTGCACGTCACTGATGGAAGATCAAGGGTTTGGAGACGCCCAAATACAGCCTATGCGCCCAGGAACATACAGGCAACTGTTCCTCACGGTGGCGGTTCCATAATGGTCTGGGGGTGCCTCTCACATGACTGCAAGCTGGATTTGATTACCATTCGAGGAACCCTCACAGGCGGACGGTACATCCGAGATGTCCTTGAGCCGGTCGTTGTGCCCCATTTTGACAACCACCCACTTGCCACCAGACCAGTGTACATGGATGACAACGCCAGGCCTCATCGTGCTCAAGCAGTAACAGGCTTTCTCCAGCAAGAAGCAGTGCAGACCCTGCCATGGCCTTCCATGAGCCCAGACCTCAATCCACTGGAGCACATCTGGGACATGATTGGCCGTCGTTTGCAGACCTTGGACCCTCCTCCACAAAATCTGCATCAACTGGAAGCTGCACTGCATCAGGAGTTGCAGCAACTGACGATGCAACAGATCCGGCGACTGACTGGGGATGCGACGTAGGGTTGAGGGGTGCGACCAGGCTTCAGGCGGATTCACGCGCTACCGAACATTTTCATTTTTCTTTGGTTTATGGAGATTCATGGCAATGTTTTCAAATGAAATTGCCACTTTGATTAAGCACTATGATTTTGTAATGACCATACTTTTCCATGGGTATTTTTTTCATGTGAAAATGTCATTGATCTTTCTTTAGCAATACCACATACTGTTTATGATTTTGTATATCATTTGTTGTGTTTTCATGTTGTCAATATCTTTATTTAACAAAAACAAAAGAAAAACATGTTCCACATTAAACAGTTTAGTACAAAAAAGAATTTCAGTTTCTCCAAACTAAAAAACATTGGGGGGGGGGGGGGGGGGTGCTTAACTTTTTTCTTTGTGTATAAATATCATTTCTAGTAATCCACTGGCTTTTTTTTCTAGCGCCGTGTTAACCGGTTACATGCTGCTTTCTCTCCCAGTTACAGTCAGGAAGCCTGTTGTGTTGCAGCCAGTCTCAAAGCGGATGGGCCAATGGGATTATATGAGTTGTGGCCTGCCCTCACTCCCTCCCTCCCTCCTCCCCTCCACTCGCAGCCCCCTGTCTTCCCCACCGCCATCTCCGCCTGTACTCTATTTCCGCCTTCCACGCTTCCACCACTCACTTCCCACCGCCATCTCGCGCTCATGTACCTCTATTTCCCCCCTTACCACGCTTCCACCACTCACTTCCTACCGCCGCCATCTCCGCCTGTACTCTATTTCCGCCTTCCACGCTTCCACCACTCACTTCCTACCGCCGCCATCTCCGCCTGTACTCTATTTCCGCCTTCCACGCTTCCACCACTCACTTCCTACCGCCGCCATCTCCGCCTGTACTCTATTTCCGCCTTCCACGCTTCCACCACTCACTTCCCCGATTTACCTTCACAGTTACCTTTTCCAAGTGTTGCAGTCTGTGTCTCAAGAGTGTGACTCGTTAGATGAGGATGGTTGGTTTTGACCGTTTTTCTCTCTCTGCTTCTGTTTTCTGTCAGTCTCTGTCGACACACACATGTTCGCTGCTTGCATTTGTGCGCGTGCGATAGCGAGCGTGCACGCGCGCGCGCGCGCCACCACACCACCACACACACACACACACACACCACACACACACACACACACACACGCACACACACACACACTCGCACACACACACTGCCATGCACTTCTTGCTGCTACTCTCTCTCTCTCTCTCTCTCTCTCTCACACACACACACACACACACACACACGCGCGCGCGCGCGCGCGCGCACACACACACACCACACGCACACACACACACACACACACACACACACACACACACACACACACACACACACACGTCTGCTACCTCTTTTAGCATTCGTTACCACCGCGCCCACCATACCCCCCTCCACCAACTCATTTCCGGGACATGTGAAACATGATATATACATACATAGATATATATATAATCTGTCCATTATACCATCCCTATTCCGAGGAATACAGAACATTATCTAGTATACCAGTCCTTCCTCCTACCCATTTCCAAAACATACACCACGTGACATGTTATCTGCACATTACATCTCCCTCTCCTCCAACTCATTTTTGAGACATACAACGTGATCTGTTAGCCGTCACTGTGCCGTTCCCTCCTCCAACTCATTTTTGAGACATACAACGTTATCTGTTAGCCGTCACTGTGCCGTTCCTCCTCTAACTCATTTTGAGACATACAACGTGATCTGTTAGCCGTCCACTGTGCCGTTCCCTCCTCCAACTCATTTTTGAGAATACAACGTGATCTGTTAGCCGTCCACTGTGCCGTTCCCTCCTCCAACTCATTTTTGAGACATACACGTGATCTGTTAGCCGTCCACTGTGCCGTTCCCTCCTCTAACTCATTTTTGAGACATACAACGTGATCTGTTAGCCGTCCACTGTGCCGTTCCCTCCTCCAACTCATTTTTGAGACATACACGTGATCTGTTAGCCGTCCACTGTGCCGTTCCCTCCTCCAACTCATTTTTGAGACATACAACGTGATCTGTTAGCCGTCCACTGTGCCGTCCTCTCCTCCAACTCATTTTTGAGACATACAACGTGATCTGTTAGCCGTCCACTGTGCCGTTCCCTCCTCCAACTCATTTTTGAGACATACACGTGATCTGTTAGCCGTCCACTGTGCCGTCCCTCCTCCAACTCATTTTTGAGACATACAACGTGATCTGTTAGCCGTCCACTGTGCCGTTCCCTCCTCCAACTCATTTTTGAGACATACAACGTGATCTGTTAGCCGTCCACTGTGCCGTTCCCTCCTCCAACTCATTTTTGAGACATACAACGTGATCTGTTAGCCGTCCACTGTGCCGTTCCCTCCTCCAACTCATTTTTGAGACATACAACGTGATCTGTTAGCCGTCCACTGTGCCGTTCCTCCTCAACTCATTTTGAGACATACAACGTGATCTGTTAGCCGTCCACTGTGCCGTTCCCTCCTCCAACTCATTTTTGAGACATACAACGTGATCTGTTAGCCGTCCACTGTGCCGTTCCTCTCCTCCAACTCATTTTTGAGACATACAACGTGATCTGTTAGCCGTCACTGTGCCGTTCCTCTCCAACTCATTTTTGAGACATACAACGTGATCTGTTAGCCGTCCACTGTGCCGTTCCCTCCTCTAACTCATTTTGAGACATACAACGTGATCTGTTAGCCGTCCACTGTGCCGTTCCCTCCTCCAACTCATTTTTGAGACATACAACGTGATCTGTTACCGTCCACTGTGCCGTTCCTCCTCCAATATTTGAGAATACAACGTGATCTGTTAGCCGTCACTGTGCCGTCCCTCTCCAATCATTTTGAGACTACAACTGATCTTTTAGCCGTCCACTGTGCCGTTCCTCCTCTACTCATTTTTGAGACATACAACGTGATCTGTTACCCGTCACTGTGCCGTTCCTCCTCTACTCATTTCCATCCAGTGAATACAAGACGTGATATACAAGTGCCAGTTATGCACCCCTTTGCATCCATGTTCGGAATTTACATACACTACAATTAACTTAGAATATATCAACGTTACTTTCAACTTTCATGCCAGCAGATCTCTCTCTCTGCTCTCTCTCTCTCGTCTCTCTCTCTCTCTCTCTCTCTCTCTCTCTCTCTCTCTCTCTCTCTCGTCGTGTCTGTTTGCCTGTCTATCTGAATCTGTCACTGTCTGTCTGCTTTTTATCCTCTATCTGTCTGTTTGACTGTTGCTCTCTCGCTCTCTGTCTCTCTGTCTGTCTGTCTGTCTCTCGCTCTCTCCCTGTCTTTGTCTCTCTATCTCTCTCTGTGTCACACACACACACACACACACACACACACACACACACACACACCACACACACACACACACACACACAGAGGCACAGAAACGCACACAGACACATACAGACAAACTCACATCCACGCGCGCGCTCGCGCGCGCCCGTGCACACACACAGACACACAGACACACAGACACACACACACACACACACACACACACACACACACACACCACATACACACACGCACACACACATCATTCACTAGGGTCTTTTTGCACAAAAGAAACATTAATATTTCTTTTTTCTTCCAGGGCTGATCGGATCCTGAATTCACAGTGTGAGTTAGTTTCCCCTGCCAAGGGAAATAACAGCAGGATGGGACTGAAAAAGTTACTCCCCGGTACATTTTTGTAAAAATTACATTAACAACGTATGAAAATATCGCTGTTGTTTTACCAGAAAGAATTCAGATTTCATTACAATTTACTACTTCATCGATAGTTGTCAATTCTTAACAATAACGTCACAAAAGATGTTGTGGTCATCTTGCTGAACAAATCCGGGATCCGTCATTGGATATGGATGGGCAACACAGATCAGTACCACCGTTTAATGGCTTCGTCTCAAACTCGGTTTTCTATCTTGCAACCAGATCTGGTTAAAATCCCGCGATGTATTTTTTGCCACATCTTGTTCAGGGACAAGCAAACTAATCATCCAACAAATGTTGATGAAAACATAAGCTCTTCGAAGGAAGTAGCAATATTAATACCGCTCAGTATCTCGGACCTAGGGGGCCTAATTCTTGAAGATTATGGGCGTTTTTTTTTAAACTCTCGGCCCATATTCTGCTCATACAAGAATCTGAAAACAAATCTGGAATCATGTCCTTCCATCTAGTTATCTATTGCTATCATTTAGATGATGCCAACTATTATCCATGCTAGCCCTATCAAAGATTACCTTCATTATTGTTGCTGTGCTAACATCAGTTATAATCTTGAATACATTATCATCTTTCACACGCCTTACCACCTCCACACCGCTATATGAAACAAAAAAAAACAAACAAAAAATAAACAAACAAAACAGAATCAAACAAACAAACAAAATCCACAGTCCATGTGATTTGAAAGAAGATTATATATATCTGCACGAATCTCTAGCCTTTGAAAACAATATTGAAGGTGTTTGTTTTGAGAATTTAGTGAATTTCAAATGGACTGAATCCGTTCAGCGACTATATTGTAAAAGTCTCGTGTGTGTGTGTGTGTGTGAGAGTAGAAGAGAGACAGAGAGAGAGAGAGAGAGAGAGAGAGAGAGAGAGACGAAAGAAAGAGAGAGAGAGAGAGAGACGCAATGTTCCAGATTCTGCAGACTTCCTGGCGATTAGTTCTCAAGAGCTGACTTTCACCTGTAACAACAGCAGAAAGTGTGTAGGCTGTACCGGAACAGCATTCCCACCCCTAACTTCACCCCCTCCCCCTCTCCTCCCCGCCTAGTTCATGTTCTGATGTGGATTGCACGTGCTGTTTAAGTCAGGTGATACTCATCACTTCAAGGAGACAGCCAACCAGATTCCAGGCTTCTTGAACAGTGCAAGAATGTCAGGCTCCCTTGGCACCGGTTCCTGTTACCCCCTGTCAAAGAAATCGCTGACGGCCCGTTGATTACTTTCAGAAATTTTTCGCTGGCGTGTTTTGAACGCAGCTTAGCGTGTTCGTCCTTATGACAACACGTCGCTCTGTCTGTCTGTCTGCTTGTGTCTGTCTGTCTGTCTCTCTCTCTCTCAGGGCTGAGTGTAAAAAAGCACGCTTGTATGCTTATCTCATATCCCTGAATAAACAAAATTGTTCGTTCGTTCTCTCTCTCTCTCTCTCTCTCTCTCTCTCTCTCTCTCTCTCTCTCTCTGTCTGTCTGTCTGCCTGTCTGTCTGACACACCCCACACACACACACACACACACACACACACACACACACACACACACACACACACACACACACCCTCTCTCTCTCTCTCTCTTGCTCTCTGTCTGTGTGTCTGTCTGTCAGCCTGTCTGTCTGACTGACTCCCTCCTCCTCTCTCTCCCTCCCTCTCTGTCTGTCTGTCCGTCTACTCTCTCTCTCTCTCTGTCTATCTGAATCTCTCTCTCTCTCTCTCTCTCTCTCTCTCTCTCTCTCTCTCTCTCTCTCTCTCTCTCTCTCTCTGTATATTTATTAGATTGTGCCATTCCAGAAAAGAAGAAAAAAAAAGTTGTTTTTCCTCGAGGTCTGATTGGTTCATTCAGTAAATGGGGATGTAGGACAAGCTTGTTTTGACAGTTGACCTGACTTTTTGTAAACCCCCCCTCCTCCGCCCACCTGTTTTTCCGGCCCACCTAGTCCCCCCCCTTCCCCCCCCCCGCCCCCTTTTACATACCCGCCCCTACCGCCATCACGACACACACAAAATCCAGCCTTCCAAGGACACGACACTGAAATGTGTGATAGACGTTGGTCACTTCTGCCACAGGATACTCCTCTCTCTCTCTCTCTCTCTCTCTCTCTCTCTCTCTCTCTCTCTCTCTTCTTATTGTCTTACATATTTTCCCCTCTCCTCTAAAGTACACCCCCCCTCCCCCCTCAACCTCTCTCTCATTGTTGAATGGTTATGAAGAATACGTATTTGCTGCCGATGATATGAACAGAAGTATGAAAAGAAAGGTTTACTTAAAGTAACACTACACACCACAACGCATGGGAGAGAGAGAGAGAGAGAGAGAGAGAGAGAGAGAGAAGAGAGAGAGAGAGAGAGAGAGAGAGAGTTATTGGTGTTAGCTTTCTACAGGTTTAGTACCAAATAGCTATAATTCACTGCCTAACAGTGTGGAATAGAAAGTAAAAAAAAGTCCAACGTAACAAATGGCTCGAGTAGAGACACGGAACACAACAAGCCAAGCCAAGCCAAGCCAAGCCAAGACAAGACAAGACAAGACAAGACAAGACAAGACAACACAATACAACGCAACATGACATACACACGCAGATACACGCACCCCCCCCCCCCCCACACACATACACACACACGCACAGTTAAGTTAATCATATTCAATTTCTATTTGACACGTCATTCTACACGCTCATGAAGAACACAAAGATTGATTATAAACTCTAGACTTTTGAATAAATGTATTGACACAATTAAATGATTTTAAAATCTTTGGCTATTCAGCAGTAGTTGTTCAAGGATAAATATCCATTACTGATCAACATTCCTTTTTTTTTCATAATTGTAATTTTTTGAAAGCTGTTCGTCTGTTTTAATTTTAAATATGTATTCATTCTAAGTTTACTGTCAGCCTTATTTTTCCAAATATTGAATGTGGCTTTGATGACAGTTTACGTGTCTTTTGTATTTGTTTACCTCACCAATGCATTTAACGAGCTGTATTTGTTTACCTCACCAATGCATTTAACAAGCGGTATTGAATTTTCCTTACTTTCAAATGCAAGAAAGGTTCCTGAATCATGAGTTTTGAGCAAAAGGTAAATTTTAAAAAATGATTTCATTACAGAATAACAAACAATTAAATGACGTTTGCCTTCTACATATCTAAAACATGCTCGTCTTATGTATTTCCTGATCATCAATAAATCAATGTCTGACAGCATTTAGTACAGGAGTTCTCATTCAGAGTCTGGCAAAACGACTTTGGTGCCACTTATTTCTACTTGAGTAAGACATACTTTTAGCCTGGAAAAGGCCCTTAAATGAGACAAACCAACTGTACTTTGTATCTTTACTCTACGCGGGATGGCTAGTTTTTTTATGGGTTGATTAATCGGTATTCAAATTTTGAATTGAACGCAGTATCACTTCCGACTCTCTGGCCGATCCAAACAATACCAAAACCGTTCACTGTAAGAACGTTTTCCTGATACTGCCGACTCATTTTTGTTTTTGTTTTCATTTTCAAGTTAGCGTCATAGCATTTCAAATGCTTTACCTCATGATGATGTTATTTTTCCACTTAATTCCTTTCAACCGGTATTTAAAGTTTTAAAATGTGGTCGTCTTCTCAGTGGATGTCTCACCGTATGCAATCACGTTAAAAGAATGGAAAGGTACGTTGGGAAAAAAGCAGTAATAACTGTACGAGCAATGTATGACCATTTAGTCTCTACAGCACCCGTACTTATGCTGCATGTCTTACGGTATATCAAATAACTTCCAGTAAATCAAAGAGTCCATAGAAGTTTCTTTTCTGCCTTGGAGAACATTAATAATCGCTTTCTTTCCTTCTCTACATTCGTGTGTCCAGGCAACATCTACATGGTAAAAGATACTCACAAGTATTTGTAGGAATTTGTGGTGTTAATTTCCGTATTGACAAACAGCATGTTTTCATGAACAGAAGAAATGTACCTTTGTGTGAAAGAACATTACATTATTTTCATATACATTGATATTCAGACTTACTCTATTAGGAGCTGAATAAGAAAGATTAAATATGTTTATAGCCCGAAAGCATTTGCTGAGAGAAGCATCAGATAATTGCCAAACTGCATTCAAGAAAATTAAATAAATCCTGCACTTTGCATTTCATACCTAACCCTTCCTGATAATTCAAATACCGTCTGATTAATACACAGCAAATGTGGGATACGTAGACAATCTTGTTTTACACTTGCTGTACAACGCAAAAATTCGTATTACAATATTTGTCTCACATGAAAGCCAGTGCAGTAGTATGCATTACTTGAACACATGTGTATGATATACCTTAAATGCTGCAATTTATCAGCACTTTTTTATGATATGTATTTAAGTATTCAAATGCATCTTAGCCTTTTTTATTTCATTTTCTCTTTTAACCTAACATATTAAGCGCAAATATTGTGGTCGAAAGTTCTAAAGCATGCTTCGAATACCATCTGTTCTTTGACGATGTTTCCCTCCTGTTCTGTCCACCTGGTGAGCTGGGTACTTAAAATATTCGTATAAATCTTGCCTGCCAGACCTGTTAATGCCACCCCTTTAGACACTATTCGATTATTTACAAATTTAGTTTTGCATATTGACATAATATCAGATCTTGACCAAGCTGCCAGAAATGTCCCTGTTACAAAGTTAAAGAGATACAGGGAGGAAAGGAATTGACTTCCACATTGGAAGCATGATTATTGAAGAGCGATTCTTTTACATCATCATCATCTTCTATTAAGTGGAAGCGAGAGAGAGAGAGAGAGAGAGAGAGAGAGAGAGAGAGAGAGAGAGAGAGAGAGGAGAGAGAGAGAGGAGAGAGAGAGAGAGAGAGAGAGAGAGAGGTGGGGGTGGGAAGAAAGGCGTGCATTTTGGTGAGTGTTGCATGCCTGCACGTAACACAGATTAGTGGAACCTTGAGAAAACGTGATCACACGGGATGAAACGGAAGGCTACACAAGCGCTATTTTACAACCATACCTTTTCTTCTTTTTACGCAGGGTCGGCCGGTTAGCATTGTGGAAGATGGTTTTCATCTTCGCCTCTCCAGGCTCTCTTAGCCGTGAAATGTTCATTGCATACCCACAGGAGGCGCATATACTTAGCTTTTCTTCATTGTATACTGCTTTTTGTTCTTCTGTACGGTGACTCAGTAGATTGCAGGCATTATGAGAGAAGAGAGAGAGAGAGAGAGAGAGAGAGAGAGAGAGAGAGAGAGAGAGAGAGAAGAGAAGAGAAAGAGAGAAAAAGAGAGAGACAGAGATAGAGAGACGGAGAGTGAGAGAGAATGGTGTGTGTGTGTGTGTGTGTGTGTGTGTGTGTGTGTGTGTGTGTGTGTGTGTGTGTGTGTGTGTGTGTGTGTGTGTGGTGTGCTTGCATGGCTGCGTGTGTGTATGCACGTGCGCCTGCTCATATGTGTGCCTGCCTGCCAGTGTGCCTATATATATATATATATATATATATATATATATACACACATGTGCGTGCTTAAGTGTTTGCTCATGCTTACGTGTTTGTTGTCATGGGTGCTCGCACGCGAGTTTTTGTTTTCGTGCATGAGTTTGAACTTTCGCGTGTTCATCAGCGTGCGAAATGCGTAGGTGTTGGGAAGTGGGGAACAGGAAACGAGGGTACGTGGAGGTTTGAACTCGTTTGCCCGTATCGGTGCGAGTGAATGACACGTTATTTTCCTTTCAGCTTTTCTCCTCTGTGTTTCGTGTTATGCCAGTTTAACGTAAGACGCACATGCGCATATAATACATAATTAAGGGGCATTACATTTATAGCTTATGTTTTTAACAGATCATTTCCTTACGGAACTTGATTTGTGAGTGAAATCAGTTACATGCTGGAATTTTCAGTCAAAACGTGAACTTATTATTAGCAAAAATTTGTTTGAACTGTGTATTTCCATTTGGAGCTTTGATTATGCGGCCTCCAACCCCTCTTCCAATGTGTGTGTGTGTGTGTGTGTGTGTGTGTGTGTGTGTGTGTGTGTGTGTGTGCGTGCGTGCGTGCGTGCGTGCGTGCGTGCGTGCGTGCGTGCGTGCGTGGTGTGTGTGTGTATGTGTGTGTGTGTGCATGCGTGTGTGTGTGTGTGTGTGTGTGTGTGTGTGTGTGTGTGTGTGTGTGTGTGTGTGTGTGTGTGTGTGTGTGTGTGTGCAACTTTGCGTACTTTCACGCATATATGTGCGGTACAAATGCACCCTCCAAAGTGTGCTGGGATAAATGGTTGAGTGTGGTGTGTGTGTGAGGAGTACACATTATGTACTGCTGGCAGGAATGAAACCCCAAACACGTAAAAAAACAACAACAAAAAAACAGGTACAAGCGTCTGCAATGTGGCCTTGTCTTTACAGATTTTCCTCACCAGTTCCAATTCACTGCCAATAATCCATGTCAGCCAGGCAAGTATTTGCTTTGGCTCCCTCCACTCACGTAACAACATACAGTGGAGTGAATGCAACTAGGTTATGACAAAAGTGTGTGTGTGTGTAAGTGTGCGTGTGTGCGCGTGCGTGCGTGCGTGTGTGTGTGTGCTTGAGTACGTGCGAGCGCACGTAGGCCTGAACGTGCGTGTGCGCAGCGCGCGCGCATTTATGTGTGTATGTGTTCGTGTGTGTGTCTGTATGTGTGTGTGTGTGCGTGTTTGTGCTCTGTGGCTTTGTCTGTCTGTCTCTCTTTGCCTCTCTCTTTCTCTTTCCCTCTCCCCCCCGCCTCTCTCTCTTCTGTGTGTGTGTGTGTGTGTGTGTGTGTGTGTGTGTGTGTGTGTGTGTGTGTGTGTGTGTGGTGTGTGTGTGTGTGTGTGGTTGTGTGTGTGCGTGCGCGCGCGCGCGCGCGAGTGTGTGTGCATGTGTGTCTGAGTGTCCGTGTGTTTATATCTGTATGTATGTGTGTGTGTGAGTGAGTGAGTGAGTGAGTGTGTGTGTGTGTGTGTGTGTGTGTGTGTGTGTGTGTGTGTGTGTGTGTGTGTGTGTGTGTGTGTGTGTGTGTGTGTCCTTCGAGTGAATCTATGCTTAGACTGTTATTTTCATGGATCGAAGGACGGGTTAGGCCTATATGTTACGTTGGTTTTGGCCGAAAAGGCTGATGTAATTATGATAAACCACTGAAGAAGATACTTATCGTCTAAGCGTCCCATTTCCAGGTTTACGACCATGGAGGAGCGAGAGCGATCAGTAAGGCCATCATGATCGGTTCTGTATTTCTTCTTAGATGTAGGACACGGAAATTATAGCCCCCGTTTCTCAAAGGGATCAATTTAGATTGACCTGGTGTTTGCAAGAATTACACTCACACCGCCCACCGAAAGACCAAATATCCACTCCCCACTGCCAAGAATTACACTCACATCGCCCACCGAAAGACCAAATATCTACTCGCCACTGCCAACAATTACACTCAAACCGCCCACTGAAAGACCAAATATCCACTCCCCACTGCCAAGAATTACACTCACACCGCCCACCGAAAGACCAAATATCACTCCCACTACCAAGAATTACACTCACATCGCCCACCGAAAGACCAAATATCTACTCGCCACTGCCAAGAATTACACTCACACCGCCCACTGAAAGACCAAATATCCACTCCCCACTACCAAGAATTACACTCACATCGCCCACCGAAAGACCGAATATCTACTCCCACTGCCAAGAATTACACTCACACCGCCCACTGAAAGACCAAATATCCACTCCCCATTACCAAGAATTACACTCACACCGCCCACTGAAAGACCAAATATCCACTCCCCACTGTCAACAATTACACTCACACCGCCCACTGAAAGACCAAATATCCACTCCCCATTGCCAAGAACTACACTTAAACTCACACCGCCCACTGAAAGACCAAATATCCACTCCCCACCACCAAGAATTACACTCACACCGCCCACTGAAAGACCAAATATTCACTCCCCACTGCCAAGAATTACACTCACACCGCCCACTGAAAGACCAAATATCCACTCCCCACTGCCAAGAATTACACCCACATCGCCCACTGAAAGATCCACTCCCCACTGCCAAGAATTACACCCACATCGCCCACTGAAAGATCCACTCCCCACTGCCAAGAATTACACCCACACCGCCCACTGAAAGACCAAATATCCACTCCCCACTGCCAAGAATTACACCCACACCGCCCACTGAAAGACCAAATATCCACTCCATGCAGAATACACCCACCGCCACTGAACCAATATCCATCCCCACTCAGAATACACCCACACCGCCCACGAAAGACCAAATATCCACTCCCCACTGCCAAGAATTACACCACACCGCCCACCGAAAGACCAAATATCCACTCCCCACTGCCAAGAATTACACTCACACCGCCCACCGAAAGACCAAATATCCACTCCCCCTAAGAATTCATAATTTTGCCGTGATAAAGACCTCCCCTCCCACTAGATAAATTGTCTTCAAAAGGCTATTTGTCGTGATTGATGTCCGAGTTGCACCAGAATACTGTTCAAAGGTTACTCTTCTCTGAGAATCCTGTAAGTGTAACAAAGAATGACTTGGTATTCATGGTTTGATTGTGTACGGAACATATTTTGCACTAAATCAAAGCACAATGGCAGGTTACTGATTGAGAGTGAATTCTTTTGCATCTTCTGTACTGTGCGTTTGAAGATGGAGGTGGCGTATGGGAATGGGTTCATTCTTAGACCTCGTCCTAACTCCGGTCTCCATTCACCAATTAACAATTAGCACCATGCAAGCAGTAGACATATACTACGTTGATGGAATTAATGCGTTTTTAAGAGTGTGGTGAGTTATGTTTGGTAATGTGTTTTCAAGAGTGTGGTGAATTATGTTTGTTAATGCGTCTGAGAAACAAAACGTCCTTTGTGCAATATAGCTGAAGCTCGGAGAGAGAAGAACATTTTATCCCTTTGTCTCTGCTTTTTTTTTACGGCAGCAGTCGCAAGAGACGTGTGTCAGAATCAGAGCGAAGCCGACGAAATGTGTAGATGTCACGTAACTTACATAGGTAGAGAGGGGTACAGCTAGGGAGGACAACAAGAGAAAAAGTGGAAAATTTATAATCCATTCTGTCACGCATTGAAGTCGGAGTGGACAGTATAGAAGTGCTGTCAC
>CM065722.1:28638576-28641076 GCA_033310375.1 Conus canariensis
CAGCCAAAGACATAGACAGACACAGACACAGACACACAGACACGGTCACAGACACAGACACAGACACAGACACAGACACTCACTCACTCACTCACTCACTCACTCACCACACACACACACACACACACACACACACACACACACACACACACACACACACACACACACACACACACGCCCGCGTACGGACACATGCAAACCCTCATGTCCAACACAAAGAAGCAAACAGAGCAACAAAAGACGATCCATTTTTAAGCCACAAACATTCCATCTCCTAAAAAAAAAATCAACAATAAGCATTGCTTGACATGATGATCCTGTTAACTAATGCACAACATTCCTCTACGAAAAAAAAAACGCATTCGTCTCATACTTGACAGTCAGAGCGACAACGACAATGAATGGTTCATCACATCCATCTGAAGAAACTGACATAACAACGGCCCTGCACCTGCTACTCACGATGAATGTGGTAGTGAGGAATACAAGGGAAATATCTGCAGCGGTTTTCTCCACGGTAAAACCATGTCATTGCTGCAGTGATTCTGGTCGGCGTAGTGCCAAGCACACAAGCCTGCATGTAACACACAGCTCTTTAGCTGCACAGAATGAAGGTTGGAACTGCTGTAGTGTCGATGAGCAAACCATTCTTCTCACCTGTAAAACACTGGGGGAAAAAAGAAGGTGGTAGTATCAGGTGTTTTTTGTGGTAGCAGGTAGGTATGCAATTATTTCATTTCGGAATGAATTAACAGGGGGTTAATCTGTGTATTTATGAACAGAAAACGAACATTATGGGTCCGGTTAATTCACAGAAACTCACACAGACACAGACACACAGAAGCACAGACACACATAAGCACAGACACACAGACAGACAGACAAACAGACAGACAGACAGACAGATACACACACACTTTGTCCATTTACATAACCACATACTGATAAACACACAGCCTAAGACACACACACAGACGCACACAGACACACAGACACACGCACACAAACAGACAAACACGCACACACATGCTAATACACACATACACTCACAAACACAGACAGACAGACAGACAGACAGACAAACTGACAGACAGACAGACAGACAACACAACAACACACACACACAACACATACACACACACACACACACACACACACACACACACACACACACATGCGCGCGCGCCGACACGCGTAACCCATCATGTCCATCACCACAAAGACAAAATAACAACAATAATTTACGAACCGTTTTTACCCCAGACACATTCCATCTCCTTAAAAACCAACAACAACAATAAACATTGCCTGACAGGATGGTCCTGTTGGGTAACACACAACATTCCAGAAAAAAATCGCGTTCCTCTCATGTCTGACTTTCAGAGCGACAGAGGCAATGAATGGTTCTTCACAACCATGTTAAAAAAAACCTGAAACTAACATAAAATAGCCCTAGTTGTGCGTCACTATGAACACGGTAGAGAAGGACAGAAAGGGGATATCTGCAATGTTTTCTATCCAATAAAACCAAATACTCCTTCATTGCTTTCTTGTCGGCTCACAGCCGGCCATGCACACAAGTATGCATGTACCACACTGCTCTTTACTGCACGGAATGAGGTTTTGAATGATTGTGTTGTCGCCGAGCGAACTATTCTTGTCACTAGCAAAACACTGGGGGAACTTAGATGGGACAGTTTCAGGCCATTTCTTTACAGAGGATATGTATGGAAGGAAGAGTGGGAAAGAACTTGGAAAATGGAATTTCATCCCCAGCAGTGCCCAGTGTTGCGTATATGTAATAAACGCTCACCAACTAGATCAGAATATTCTATTCATAATACTATTCTTAAAGAAACCAATGCTGCAAAATATTTAGGCGTGATTATAGATAGTCGTCTCAAATGGAAAGAACATTACAATTTAGTATGTAAGAAAGCAAATAACATCTGAGCTTTCTTAAACAGGAATATCAACGACTGCCCCAAAAAGGTTAAAGACGACTGCTACAAAACACTGGTTAGACCAGTACTGGAATATGGTTGCTCAGTCTGGGATCCTTACCATCTAAAGGACATTGATAACCTCGAAAAGATTCAGAAGAGAGCAGCACGGTTCGTAACAGGGAACCATATCAGAGAGAAGGGGAATACTAGGAAGAACATGAGGAAATTAGAATGGAAACCCTTAGAAGAAAGAAGAGCTTTTATCAAACTTAACATCTTCTTCAAAGGCAGAGCTAAACTAATTGATATCCCAATGGAAAAACTAGTGTTGAATAAAAGTAGCACCAGGAGTGGCGGTCAATCTTATGCCATACCTGCATCAAATACTGACAGCCACTTACATTCATTTTATCCTAGTTCTGTACGGCTGTGGAACTCGCTGCCGGGTGCCATCAAGATTGCCACAGGTGCAGTCTCATTTAAAAATCAAATTGATACGATAGTTTTGAGATCTGCATATCGACGATTTTCTATTTTAACTTCCCCAGATATTT